>CM060909.1:599446464-600696464 GCA_030737875.1 Allium sativum | reverse complement strand
CATTAAACATCATCAAAAATAAAAGTGCAAATCAAAGTTTGAATTTAAGATTTTACATCTTATATGAGAAGATATAGAAGATTCTTCCATTTATTAAGAGTTTGACGATGACAAGATATTGTAAAAGTGGTGGAGTAAAATGGAAGAAGAAATGGGCTGCTGTCTGTTTTGATTCCCGAAACCTACTTGTGCATTTTCAGAATGTGAAAGTAGGAAATTGGAAAAACCTCTTGCGCGTTCTGTAGACGCATATATAGAAAAATACACATGCACATTCACAAGATGCGCACGTATAAGTTGCCTAAAACAAAAATAGATATTCTTGTAATAAATTTCAAACAAGCCTATTTCCCGAATAAGTTATTTTGAGAAGCCTATTTCAAAAAATTGTCCAATAATTAAACGCAGGTAAACACTTTATCATGCAATTCATTCTTAATTCTTTTTTAGTCTTTTGAGGAAAAACAAAAAACTTTTTGAAATGGAATATAATTTTGTAAATATGATCTATTCATGAAAATGGTGTGAAAGACGAAATTCATCAATCTAGCTTTAAGGACATTTAAGGACACACTTTCGATTTTTTAGAGAGAAGAACAAACTTTTCTACTAAATATATCATAACGACAAAAACTCGATGAAAAAGACAATGTGCGCGGTACCAAATTGAATAATCTATTCATATGATGATACTATATAGTTTCATGTTATTTTAATGTCCTTGTGACTAAATTTTAAGAGACTGTTCTTGAGGTTAAAAGAGTTTGAAAGTTTGTCATTTAAAATAAAATTCTTTGTTCTATTTGCTATTAATATGAATGATTAACAATTTTATAAATATAAATTAGGGAAATATAGAGAGAACCTCATAAATATTCGAGCTACTGTCTTTTTTGAGGAAGATTCGAGCGTCTTGTAACAATATTTTGAGGAATCAAATAAATGAAAAGCGACCTATAGTTTGTCCACTAATTGTTTATTTTTCTATATTTTCAATAATCTCTGATTATGTACATGCTTTGTGAAGTAAAACACAACTATAATCAAAGTCCACAAAATGGAGACAGAGATTTTGGATGGTAATGATTGGGGAATCCAAACGCCAGTAACGAAGATTTACTTCGTTCTAGTGGAGCTTTATAAAACATCAGAAAATGAAGGGAAAAACCGCGTATATCGAGTAAATAACAATTAGTAAGGAAGGGTCGTATTCAGCTTACTATTTTATTGTGAACGATTGATACAATTGATATAGCCTTGAAGAAAATGAATGGAATCATTAACAACTTGGGCAACAAACACACCAGGACTAAGTTTTATGAAAAAGAAGGATGAATTCGAAACTTAGCATAAGTTGGTCAGGTGGAGATCATTCAAATGAATTTCAAGCAATCATAGATCATTCAAAAAAAATTCTAGCAATCATAAAATTAGTAGGAATACAAAGTGGACGATGAGACTGAAACTTGATTGATACTGATTAGTTCATTTATTAAAAAACCGAGAGATCTCATGTTGTCAATGAACAACTCAAATTTGAGTGAAGTTGTTACAATGAGTTCGCCTGTAAATACCGTACCAAACGAGGAGAATGGCGAGGAAAACAGAAGAAGCAAGCACAGTTTGATGTATCATCCAGAGTTGTCGTTTTTGAGATTTTACTGAAATCAAAATATTATTTGAAAGAAAAAGTGAGAGAAGATCTGCAAATTGAACAATGAAATTGTGGAATGTTCAAGAACAATAGAAGAAGCAATAGCCTCAAAGAAGAGAAAAGAAGTCAGCTTCATAATCACAGTGATAAAAAGACCGATACAACCAAAAAGGAGGCAATTTAGTAGGATTAGTTTGACCAAAGAGCCTATTATCATTAACATGAAATGAAAGACTAATTTCTGATTATGCAAAGAAAACACAGATATTGGGAATTAGTTGTTGACTGTATGATAAGAATGAAGGTTGCCAATTCAATTATATTACTGGAGAAGAAATAATGCAACTTTCTAACTAGAGGTGAAGCATTCATAGCATGGAAAAAAAAGTGCAAACTTTACTTGCAAATATTAACGCTTAAGGCATATCGTAAAATATTATCACTTAAGGCATAACTTCAAAAAATAATAACAAAAAGAGTGCAATCATATACAGCAAATGAATATAATTTGCATTACGGCTGCAAAATAAAGCACTTGTACCAAATAACTAAAATTTTGCATAATCGATTTAAAAGCACAATATCCCATAAATACACAACTCAAAGTTCAGAAATATTTTCAGTAAGATGACCTCAATCATAATTCTAAATGCACAATATCCCATAAAAACAGGGGTGCACCCCCTAAAAAAAAAAAAAAAAAAAAAAAAAAAAAAAAAAAAAAGAAGAAGAAGAAACCACGACGTGCTAACATGTCCAGAAAATCTGGTAAAAAGCTTTGATGGAGATAATTTTCAATCATTTTCCTCGTATCATCAATATTTATCCAACAGCAGTGATGAATATGGCTGGGGAGTGTGATCAGAGTACAGTGGATTCTAAAAGCCACCCTTTTCTTAGCAAACTGTCCTCTATCTCTAATTCAAACTCATAACCCTGCCCTAAATTTGCAGTATCAGATTCTCAAATTATTTACACAACCCAATTTTCAAAATCATAACCTAAACTAAATTTCCAATCTTAAAACAACCCTCAGTTAAAAAATTCTCAGTCTTACAATTATAGTGGATTTCCATAAACCACCTGACTCGTTTTTCGAGGTGTTGAGAATCCACTTTGGAGGAATAACGATCAATATGTTGCTATATATAGGACTGCTTTACTGGTGGAAACATAAGGAATAGTGATCGAGTGTGAAACATTAATGGAATCCTAACTACTGGTCTTGGTCTTGCTACTTTAATATCTTCAAAGCCCACCCCCAATTTTTTTTATGGTTTTGTAGGCTAGCTCAAACATTGTATAACCATACTGTTGGATCTCGCTATATGGCGTTTTGATTATGACAACTATACATGTACATATATATTATTATCGACTAAACTTGGTCTAGCAGGAAGATACTCAACAACAGATTCAAGAGCTATAATTGAAGATTAAATATGTTATAAAGGTCTGTTAGTCTTAGATATTAATGTTAAAGTCTTCCTTGATGATCACACACACGCATTTTATATGTATATAGCTTCTCTTATATAAATTAAGCAAGGAATAGTCTGATAACAGAAAACAGACGTCTGGTCTGAAATTTTCAGACGTCTGTTTGCTGAAACAGAATGTTTTTAAATACAATATTCAGACGTCTGGTTGATATATTTCAGACGTCTGAAATGCCCCCGAAATACACTATTTCCTTGCTGATTTGATTTTTAAAATAAACAGACATCTGAATTTTATTTTCAGACATCTGATTCTGAAAGGATGCGACTTCTACAAAAAGATATATCCATTTACTTTATAACTCTTGAGCAAAACTTTTCATGATTAGATGCATCTTTCTACATACTATAAATAGAGGGAAGATTAACTATTCCAACAACTGATTTTGATTCTAATTCTCTCTATCTTATACAAAAGCTCTTTAAATTCTAAAGTGATCTATTTTCATACTCGAGACTTTTAAACTTCCATAATCCTTCACATACTTCACGATTATCATCAAGGAAAGGCTATAGGAAGGGTGTACTTAACATTCGACAATCTGTGTTATCAAGAACACAAAAGAGTCAATAATTATTCTGTATTAGTGAAGACCTCTTCAGTGGTTGAGGCAAGAAATCCCGTTCGGCTGTTCGGGTAATTGTGAACCAATTCCTCCGGGTGAAGTGAGGGTTGTTGCGTTAGTGAAATTCCAGAAGGGAGTCTGGGACTGGACGTAGGACGGTGATCCGAACCAGTATAAATCGACTGTGTGATTTACTACTTACTACTGCTACTTTAGTATTCTACTTATACTCCATTCTATACGATCCTACCGCTGCATAGACTCTTTCAATTGGTATCAGAGCTTGGTATTCTAGAGATCGTAACAACATCCTAGAATAAATGGCAATAAAGAAATCTAGTAAAGGCATTAGAAAGTGGAAGAACAACAAAGCAGAAGCAACGGAGCAAGAGAGCAAATGTTTAATGGCTAAAGTGAGATCACAATCGGTATGTGAGGATTCATTATATAAAGATCTTTTATTAGACCACGAAAAATTATTAAAAGATTTTAAAAGTTTGGGTAAACTTAATGCAATTATTTTAGCCAAGTCTAAAAATTGTGAGCAAGAAAATTCCAAATTAAAAGAAGAAAACAATTTTTTAGTCAAACAAGCCAAATGTTTTGAAAATACCTTAGAAGAGCTTGTTTTTCAAAAAGATTTCCTTCGAAAAGAAAATGAGCGACTAGAAGATAAAAACAATGTTCTTTTAAAGGAAATCGATCTCTTGAAAAATAGAAATGAATCATTAGAAGATTCTTTAAATAATTCTAATTCTTTAGTTTCGTCTCTTGAAATAGAGAATGGAGCTTTAACTGAAAAGAATTTAGAATTATCTAAAGAATATGAGTTTTTAAAAGTTAATAATAATACTTTGCAAAATGAAATGTCTGATTCGAAAGAAAATTTTGAAAAATTACACTCTTCTTTTAATAATTCAGGATCTCAAATTTGTCGTCTCAAAAATGAGAATAGTACTTTAAAAAGGGAGAATTCTGAATTAAATAAGAAAATTGGTTTAAAAGATTTCAAGACTTCTTTTGAAAATTTCAATCACGACTTTGGAATCAAATTTGAAAAATGTACAAATAAATTCACAAAATTTAATAAAGGTCAAAATGATTTAAATGATATTTTATCTAGCTCTAGAGCTTTACACGATAAAAGTGGCTTAGGGTATAATAAAACTAATCATAGAACTAGTACTAGATATGCTTTCATGTATAACAAAAGTTTAACTGCTAGTACTAAAGCATGTGTAACTCGAAGATCAAATTTCTATAGAAATTCAAATGCTTCTATGACTAGAAACATTTATAATAGAAGTACAAAAAGAAATATTAATAGAAATTATCTAAGTATTTGGGTTCCTGTAAATTGGAAAAATCGAGAAAAATACATTGATGATTATTTTGATTCAGTAGTTAAAAATAAAAACTTTATTTTCAAAGGTACCATTAAACCCTTGTGGGTATGGTTACCTCCTCTCTAACCCCTGGACCCTAACAGAGAAAGTGGGTACCAAAGTATATATATAATATTTGTTGCAGGTACACCACAACAACAAAAAAGGAGGGTATTTCAGTATCTCTAATATCTTTAAAAACTGAGCTTAAAGTTAAATCAGGGAATCTGGAAATATAATAATCACATACTCAGGGGGAGAAATTTTCATATATCACACATTTAGGGGAAGAAAATAAAGAGAAAACAACGATATTTATTACATTCCCTCATTCTTTTTTATAATGACAAAGGGGGAGAAATTCAGGTGTATATTGATAGAGGAAGATATTATAAGAGGAAGATGTTATAGAAAGAATATATTTTTAAATTGTATAGTTGTCATCATCAAAAAGGAGGAGAATGTTGGATCTCGCTATATGGCGTTTTGATTATGACAACTATACATGTACATATATATTATTATCGACTAAACTTGGTCTTGCAGGAAGATACTCAACAACAGATTCGAGAGCTATAATTAAAGATTAAATATGTTATAAAGGTCTGTTAGTCTTAGATATTAATGTTAAAGTCTTCCTTGATGATCACACACACGCATTTTATATGTATATAGCTTCTCTTATATAAATTAAGCAAGGAATAGTCTGATAACAGAAAACAGACGTCTGGTCTGAAATTTTCAGACGTCTGTTTGCTGAAACAGAATGTTTTTAAATACAATATTCAGACGTCTGGTTGATATATTTCAGACGTCTGAAATGCCCCCGAAATACACTATTTCCTTGCTGATTTGATTTTTAAAATAAACAGACATCTGAATTTTATTTTCAGACGTATGATTCTGAAAGGATGCGACTTCTACAAAAAGATACATCCATTTACTTTATAACTCTTGAGCAAAACTTTTCATGATTAGATGCATCTTTCTACATACTATAAATAGAGGGAAGATTAACTATTCCAACAACTGATTTTGATTCTAATTCTCTCTATCTTATACAAAAGCTCTCTAAATTCTAAAGTGATCTATTTTCATACTCGAGACTTTTAAACTTCCATAATCCTTCACATACTTCACGATTATCATCAAGGAAAGGCTATAGGAAGGGTGTACTTAACATTCGACAATCTGTGTTATCAAGAACACAAAAGAGTCAATAATTATTCTGTATTAGTGAAGACCTCTTCAGTGGTTGAGGCAAGAAATCCCGTTCGGCTGTTCGGGTAATTGTGAACCTATTCCTCCGGGTGAAGTGAGGGTTGTTGCGTTAGTGAAATTCCAGAAGGGAGTCTGGGACTGGACGTAGGACGGTGATCCGAACCAGTATAAATCGACTGTGTGATTTACTACTTACTACTGCTACTTTAGTATTCTACTTATACTCCATTCTATACGATCCTACCGCTGCATAGACTCTTTATCGACTAAACTTGGTCTTGCAGGAAGATACTCAACAACAGATTCAAGAGCTATAATTGAAGATTAAATATGTTATAAAGGTCTGTTAGTCTTAGATATTAATGTTAAAGTCTTCCTTGATGATCACACACACGCATTTTATATGTATATAGCTTCTCTTATATAAATTAAGCAAGGAATAGTCTGATAACAGAAAACAGACGTCTGGTCTGAAATTTTCAGACGTCTGTTTGCTGAAACAGAATGTTTTTAAATACAATATTCAGACGTCTGGTTGATATATTTCAGACGTCTGAAATGCCCCCGAAATACACTATTTCCTTGCTGATTTGATTTTTAAAATAAACAGACATCTGAATTTTATTTTCAGACGTCTGATTCTGAAAGGATGCGACTTCTACAAAAAGATACATCCATTTACTTTATAACTCTTGAGCAAAACTTTTCATGATTAGATGCATCTTTCTACATACTATAAATAGAGGGAAGATTAACTATTCCAACAACTGATTTTGATTCTAATTCTCTCTATCTTATACAAAAGCTCTCTAAATTCTAAAGTGATCTATTTTCATACTCGAGACTTTTAAACTTCCATAATCCTTCACATACTTCACGATTATCATCAAGGAAAGGCTATAGGAAGGGTGTACTTAACAATCGACAATCTGTGTTATCAAGAACACAAAAGAGTCAATAATTATTCTGTATTAGTGAAGACCTCTTCAGTGGTTGAGGCAAGAAATCCCGTTCGGCTGTTCGGGTAATTGTGAACCTATTCCTCCGGGTGAAGTGAGGGTTGTTGCGTTAGTGAAATTCCAGAAGAGAGTCTGGGACTGGACGTAGGACGGTGATCCGAACCAGTATAAATCGACTGTGTGATTTACTACTTACTACTGCTACTTTAGTATTCTACTTATACTCCATTCTATACGATCCTACCGCTGCATAGACTCTTTCACATACAAACATTTGAAAACCATTATTATAAAATAAAACATAATGGACGTCGCATGTAAACACCATGTTTTTACAACTGTTCCAGAGCATAAGAATATGATTTATCTATTCTTCTTTTGGAACCAAACGTTATACTCATCCAAGACATACGGAACACATCAGGAGTACTGATATGATTTATGTGCATCGGATAAATGTCCTGAAATATTGCAACATACCCCTAGCCTTCGAGCCGCCCAAAACTACAAAGCATATGATAAATATGTTGCTAAATAGAGTTGCAAAAGCCAACCTTATTTAAGTTGTTCACCTACACCTACAGAGCATATGAAATATACACTTTCTTCGCACAATTGGATGTATATGATGATTGTATGTAGCACTTAATGTTAGAGAACCCTCAATTATCATAAAACCAATTGGCAACATAAAGAGTGGACTCATAATATTTATACAAAACTTATTTTATAAATTCTTCGTTGTGGGACTTGTCTCAACACGTCTCCGTACGTGTGGCATATCTTGAGTCTAACACGTAAATCTTATTGGGTGACGTGGACAAATGTAACAGTTATGTGCACACGAATTAAACTCACTCTGATACCATATTAGAAAACAGCAGATTATCACAAAACCAATTGACAATGTAAAGGGAGGACTCTTAATATTTATACAGAATTTATTTGATAAATTCTCCGATGTGTGACGTGTCTCAACAAGTAACATTAAGATTACACATATATATTGAGATAGGATCAAGAGCATCATTTAACCCTCTTAATTTCCACCACACAATCCCTCTAATTACTTAACACAATCCCTCTAATTACTTAATCTTACCGTTAAGACAACGAATGCTTAATTACTTATTCCTACAATTGTCCATATTTAAATAAAAGGAGAATGCTTGGGACCTCGAAACTGAGATGTCAGGCTTGTGCGGCTTTTGGTGGAATTCAAGAGGACATGCTGGATGTATTTATCTAATCGATCTACAGCCGATAATTTTTTTTACTCATTTTCTAATCAAAATTTCAGGCTTTTAGCATTTCGCTAAATAAAATGGATAAATATACTTTCTTTATTCTCTCCTTTACCATCGATGCTTATCTTTAATCATGATAAATATTTTACAATGACAACTGAAAAAAGTGGAAATTTTATATATTATAAAAAAGAAGTAAAAATGAGTGTGTTTGAGAGTTTTGTATTTTTGTAGGGATGCAACAAAAAATTGCAAATGTTTGTAGATCTAAACAAAATACAAATTGGATTCTAAATAATATTAAAAAAAAAAATCCTATACCTGTGTTATTTATGAAGTGCGGCTTACAAAGCCACCAAACCATTTGAAACCTTGTCGCATAGAGCAAGGAACAGTGCACATCTTTTTGAAATTGCCCATTTATTTATATTATATACACCAAAAATCGAATGAGCTGGTATTTGGATACACTGATACGGCCCATTAGGTAGAACTCACCCCCAAAAGCTAGCTTATAAGGGAAGGGTGCCTAATGGGCTATATACTGGACATATATCTCATATTTTGATGTATGTGACATGTCATTTCACTGCTCTTCGAAAGTCCGACGTCTGCGTCGGCTCACTCTATCGACACTGACCCGACGGTAACTCTTTTCTCTTTTGGACGGCTTCACTCACCTATCAGTATTTTAATCCAGCCTATAGGTCGCCCCTCTCGCGGCTCGAACTTCCGTCGAGCTGTTCTCAGTAAAAGCACCAAATGATACGGCTCATTTAGGGCTGTCAACGGATGCTTTTGAATATGTATAGTGTCATATCCGTATCCAAAATTATTTTCGAATATCGGATATTTGTATCCGTTTAATTTTCGGATATCGAATATATGTATCCGCTTAATTTTTGGATACGGACGAGTATCGGATGTTTCTCCGCTCCGCCAGTAATTAACAAATTTAAGAGTATAAATAAAAAGGTTTGGATCAATATGAAATAATTTTTATACTAATGTTTATAATAACCCAAGAAAATAAGAAATGTGATGATGAAACATAGTTTTATTCTAATATCCATAAGAATATCCAAAAATATTCCAAAATTAAACACTAAGACTACCATTTTTCACTAAAAATGGACAAAAAAATATATCATGGTAACATCCAACAGTTACAAAATAATTATTAGCTCTATGTTTTTTATTTTGAGTCATATATATTACATCAATTAGTCGAACGAATATTTTTCAGATACGGATACCACTATAACTACATCCGTATCCGAAAAGCTTTTCGGATATCGAATATCCGTTATCTGCTTTTCGAATAACAGATATTTTTTATATTTTCGGATACGGATTTGGACGGATATCGGATTTTTCGGGTATTCATTGACAGCCCTAGCCCCATTAGGTAGAACCCACCCCCAAATGCTAGCTTATAAGGGGAGGGTGCCTAATGGGCTATATACTAGCCATTATATTACATACTTTGATGTATGGGACATATCATTCACACAAATACATACATACATTTAGCATTAAACAACCCTTTTTCCAAACTGTGCGTGTACTTAAGTTGTTTTGTTTGTTTTTATAATTTTACAACTGTTCGGTGTAATTTGACCGTATCCAAATATGTAAGACTATAATTCAATCATATATCAATTTGTCCAAATATAAACGTATTTAAATACTTGGTGCCGTGGACATATCAGACGGGATCGAATTAGAAATGATTATATTTGGAACAAACTTTGAGTCAAACTAGTTAAAGATAAGTTAGTCCAACACCGCTTAAGATGGTTTGGATATCTTCAGCGGAGACTTCACAATGTACATGTGCACGTCGAAATTGTAGGCCGCATTGAATGACCAAAGAGAGGTAGAGGTCGTCCAATGATGACATAAGAGAAGGTTTATAAATTAGAATATATCTGAAGAGCTGGCATCACACAAAAAAGCATGAAAGTTAGCGAACCATGTTTCAGAACATTGAGCGTTTGGTTAGTTTAAGGAGAACGAATTTAGTTGTAGATGATAAAACTAGTGTATAGAGGCATAAGGCGTGGTGTTGGTCTTCAATATCTATTACTACTACTATTACTATTACTATCGTCGTCTTCTTCTTCTTCTTCATCAACGGTCATCACCATCAACACAATGGTTTATTTATTCACTACTATTACTATTATCATTTGTTGAATTATTTTAAATTTATTTTATCTTTATTTATGTTTTCACTTTCATATTTATTGTTATACTTATTACATTTGAATTGATTTTGACTTCGGTTTTTCAGTTCCATCTCTGTTCAACCACAACTTGTTTTGGGATTAATGGCTTAGTTGTTGTCGTGACAATCATGGAAACAAGGAACGTGGGACGTGACCACGATTTGCGACCCATTTCGTACGTCCCCAATCCTGAAACAAACGTGACCGGAAACGCTAGCGGTCGAGATCTGAAACGTCGATAGTGACAATTCGACAACCTGGATTTGGTGGTGTATCTCCTTCTCATCTCTATGGACGACGGGTACTTTTTGCTGGCGGATCTTATATATATTTACCGTTTGGATGAGATTATTGAAGAAGAGACATTTGAATGGGGTGAGTCAGAAGGCAGCTAGAGTTTTATTCCTATGTTGGGCATAGAAATAAGGAAGGCATGGAAGAAGATGATGACACATAGGTTTTTGAAAATAATAAATGATCCCTCGATTTGTGTTGTACAACTGTATATGGATTATAATATATATTGGAAAGAAAACTATATAATATATCAATTTGTATATAGATTGAAAAAACAGCTGTGAGTTTGCAAGATTTTCACAAATTGCATTGTTTGACTTCCAAATTTTGGTAACTAACATAAAAAATAAATAGATTAGTTTTTCCAAAGTAGAAGAAAAAACATGTTGCGTACCCATGTGTTTCCTCATACCCATGCGTTCCCTTGTATCAGAAACATTCAAGACAGCCTTCCACGTATCCGTTTTTGTACCACATTTCGTATCGAACTAAGTCCTATGTAACCATGATAACGATATATTTATATTCATCCCTCATATTTGACTTTATCTTTTGGTTTTGGGTTCCAACTCTAGCCAACTCCAACTTGTTTGATATTAAGGGCTTAGTTGTTGTTGGTGTATTTATATTTATCCCTCGTATAAAGTATCACGGACAACAAATGTTAATTAATCTGCAAAAAGTAATATTAGTTCATTTCACTTCAAGATTGCATGTATTGATAATAAATTTATTTCACACATAAAAAATATATTAAATGATAAAATAATAAAAATTAGTCTTGTTTTGAGAGCACTACATCAAATGATTTATTGTTTCTAGATCAATTACGGTGTGCATTGGTCTGCATGCATTGGAATAACCCTTTTCCCCATCAACAACGTGCAAAAGAGGATGAGAACCGATTTAAAAACACAATTTTATCTTCAAAAATATTTTTTGTGTGTTTTTAAATCATGAAATAAAGGATGGAAATCAATTCTTTTCAACAAAAATACAAATGCACACAATTTTTGTCCTGAGCAACATATGGTCTTTTGTACCTTTTTATGTGGGTTGCACCCATAGAACATAAGGCAGTATTTCCATGCCGTGACATGCTACGCATTCAATAACCATGATCTACATAACATATCATACAAATTTAACTACAATGTAGTAAATTTTGTTGATGGTTGCCCAACCCAGAGGCTAATTCCTTGTCTATGTGGCATAGTTGCTTATGCTTACCCATAAGTAGAGAGAACTGCTTACTGAAGCTTCAGCCTAATTTAGCAACTTCTTATAACTAGTCAAAACGAATAACAAGCAACTTATTTCAATTTTGATGTTAGAAAACTTCTAATAGATAGCTTGCAAAAATAACCAATGAGTAGAAATTTGAGAAGCATGACTGGGCTGTTTCACATGTTGCAAATTGTAACGATGGTTTATTTTGGAAGAGGTCCACATTGCTAAATAACTTGAAGATGTGATGTATATATATATGAGTTGGTAGACACATATTATTGAAGATTCCGTTTGTTTTAGTTTGAAATTGGAACCACGGTTTGAAATTGTAATAAGCCTCACATCATTAAATAACTTGGAGACATGATGGATAAATAGGAGTTGGTTGGGGATTTCATAGGCAATTTTATCAAAACTGCTTAGTAATCAAATTACATCCTAACTCATTTGCTTATGGGTTACTATTTAAAACTACTTACAAGTTACGATCTAAAACCCATTTTAAGGTGTTTTAAAACAAGCTTGTCTAACAATAGCTACCACCAGTAGTCAGTCAGGCTGTGGCAGAAACTTTTCACATCTTATTAAATTCACAGTTCCAAATGAATGCCTCAGTAGAAGGAAATCTGTTACAAATATCCTTTGCACTATCAACTAACTCAAAAATAGGAAACAGTGAAACAAACAAATTATTACTGGATCATGATTCACAAATCAAACCCTTCAGTATGGCCTTAAAGATAGCACATTTTATGACCAACTCAGTGAAGCTGTACTATTGCTTTAATAATGGTCATCGTCTTATGTTGGCTGACACGTTTAAGGCATATGCCCAAAAGTTCTATTGTAACTCCACTGTAATAGACACACTTAGTTATGGCAGTTATGGGAATCTTCATCTATGCATATTGACCAAGGTACATAGTTTTTACATTCAAACATCTACTAATTATCCTCTCTGCATTTTCCATAAATTATCCAAATCCTACAGAATAGGATAACACTGCCACCAGACCATTCACCCTCCATACCTCACCCAATCCTCCACATCCTACAGAAGTGTTCTGGTCTTGTATTTATATTATCTTTACGTTTAATGCAGCACAGGAGACCAGTTATTTATTCATGAAGTACTAGATATTCAGTTCATCACTAGGTTGCAGCATTAAATAGAGTATTTTGAATAATAAAAACGCCACACAAACAGTTTGCACATAATAGAATTCCCATGTATGTTATATAACAGTATAGAAAATGGATATGTTTTTAACTTTATTGGCTGTCTAAGAGCATCTCCAGTGGATTACGCCCTGAATATTCAGGATGTAATGCCCTGGACTTCTCTAGTGGTCCGGCGGTCATTTAATGGGCGCCTGACCTCTGGCTCCCATTTACTCCACCGCCATTTTTTCCATTTATTTACACTTATATTGGCTGCACGTGTCCAAAATATTATTACGAGGTGTAGCTTGATAAATATTAAATTTAAATTTTACCTGAATGATCTATAATCTATTGAACTTGATTCTAATGTAGTACTTCAACAAAGTTTGTATGAACTTTAGAATTTAAATTACTTAAATATATATATATATATATATATATATATATATATATATATATATATATATATATATTGAGTTCAGACCAGAGAGTGAAAACCACGTTGTTATCTAACTTCGAGTTCAACCAACTTAAAATTAGTTTATGAATGTTTAAAGGTAATATAAATGCCATATTTAATGTATCACATTGTATTTTTTATTCAAAGCCTTAAAATTAACAAAAATGATATATAATTGTTCTATATTGATTTATTAAAGTACAGGCTTAAACAAATAATTTTAAAAAAATCAATTTGAATGTTAAATTAATCGGGCTTGAAACCCACTAAACCTTTTGGGAGGTAGTTGATCATACCTTAAGGCATGCAGGAGATAAGGGGACTTCGGTTATCAAGTACAAAGAGAAAGACATTGGATATTTTGATATTTAGTCGATATAGAATATCCCTATCTTTATTGTTTTAAGACACAGAAATCCAGCCTTTCATAGAAAAACGTTGGTAAATCATAGAAGACGAGATTTGCACATCATAGTGGAGAATTGGGAACAAAGGTTGGAGAGAAAAGTAGCCAACATTGAAGTGTCGATGACCTGTAGGATTAAATAAAAAGTAAAAGTTCATAAATAAAATAAATTTTGGATTTAAACTAAAATTTAGATGTATTTATATTAAAGTTAATTCAAGGTTTGAAAATATTCCCTAGTTATAAAAAAAATGAATGTACACACACGCACACATATGCATTGCTTTTAAAACTTTATAAAAATAAACTTTATTTGTAACATTTGAGAAATTTTAATAATATATTGAAATACAAATAAGCTACAAATAAGCTAAGAATGTAATATACATAAAATCTCAAAGTAATATTTTTTTGGAGAAGTTGGAATTAGGCTTCGGAACATATTCCAGTGCATTCGGAACATCCTTTACCATTAAAACTGTTGATACCTAAGATATTGATTTTGATGACTACAACCATATAAATATTACTATTAACATATCTTCAAGTTGCAAAATATGCCATGGAGACATTTGTAGAGATTAATAAGGATTCAGTGGAAGCAACTGAATTTTAAATGAAGGATAATCGAGCAATGAAGAACAAAACTTAGTATAGAAGAATGGTGAAATGACAAAGGTGTTTGAAGTTGTGAGCAGTTAGTAGAACCTATGCAGTTAAAGCCTCGCTAAAACCCCGCAACATCCCCGCTATAGCCCATAGCGCTCTTCAATTGCTACGCTATTTCAATTCAGCGTTGATGGACACTAGATCTGCTTTTGGCACTGCTATTTTCGCTGTGTCCGCTAAATCAAGGCTTTTTAATGTCCGCTTTAGCAGTATCATTATATAGAGCTTGAGTTGGCTAGTTTTTTGGTAAAAAATTCAACAAAGTTACTGTAAAGGGCTAAATTTAAGTTACAAGTGCCTAATATATGGGCATAATCAATTATACTCATTAAATTTAGCATGCGTAGTATAATATTCCGTGATTTTGTTATATAAGATTAATTCATATTAGTTTCTTGGACACATATAATGTGAGAAAGATGATAAATTAATTTTGAAATATTTAGTTTTACATCTAATAAACTTTTTTGCACCTCCGCTATATCTCCGTTATTTCTCCGCTTTATCCCCGCTACACCTTTTTACATATATACCGCTACAGAACCGCTAAGCGCTTTAACTACACAAGGTAGAACCTTAAATATCTTGTTAAAGATCGCATGACAATTATACTTGATGGACTTCAATCATCGACCTCAACCGAATCATAAGAATTCACAAACAAGAGGTAATTTGAATAATCTGAAATTTGCCACACTTGTTGGTATTGTTGATTTCTTCAAGAATCTGAAGTTTACTTGTATGACCCAAATTTTTAGCTGTTAATTTTGGACATTTTAATTTGTTTTAAATGTTGTATTGGAAATATAAAATGATTTTATAGTGAAATTATTTATTTAAAACAATGTTTGAACGTATAATTTATAATTAAATACATAACGAGCTCGTAACGTCGCTGTAGTTCGTAATATTACGTTTTAAACCTCAATAGAATATATAGAATCCAATATAAGTCGGATATCTTAAAAACAAGAAACATTCGGATTTATTTGATTATATTTTTCTAATGAAAGAGAAAAATCGAGATTTCGTTATATAGATTGTGAGTTATGTCCAAATGAAAATTTCAAATAGTCGCTATGGGATCGTCTATAAATTATAACGATTTATTAAATAAATAAATCAATTTTAAATAATCTAAACGTCATTTTAATTTGAAAAACTGAATTTAAAATTTGAACATGTTTAAAATAATATTTAAAACCTATAAACGTCGGTCAGGGTTTTTTAATTGAAGATCGAAACCGCTGGATATTTTATGAAATACGATCATTTTTAATACGTCATTTTCAAATCCTTACCCTATCCTATCTTAATCTCAGCATCGCAGGAATCTTCAATAAAACGTTATGAAATCTCTGACAAAATGCACTAAATATCTTTGACTAAATCTAATCGCGCAACACCTACCATTTTCAAAAAGAAATCTTGGTAGAATTTACATAGTAGAATTTTGACTGCTATAAGTTATAATACATACATATAAATATAAATACGTAAGTCACTTTCAGAGTTCTAATGCAACAACCTTATCCCTTGCAAATTGGCTGCCGACATATATAAAATACTAATAAATAAAAAGAAAATCTTTGTTACCGTGGCCTTATCAAACCTCGATCAAAGAGATATTTTTTTTACTTTTCCCCTTAGTCAAACATTACGACATGTTTTATTTCGAGGCTGCTGATAAACTTAAAAACATTTTCTGACAGCAGCACGTTCTCATTATTTCATTCCATCCAGCTAATTAACATTTAAAAGCTACTTCTATTTCCTATTTACAACACAGCATGCCTTAAATTATATACTCCTGTATAAAAGAAAAACCGATACTTCTTCTTCTTTGATAATAAATGCGACCAACTCTCTGACAAAAATAAACATGAACGGCTCTCCAATCTCCTCCACTATTCATCATTTCGAGGTGGTGGCATCTGAACAAAATTTTCAGCTTGGCAACACCTATTCACGGCCCGAGTTAGAGGAGCTCCAGTGTTCCCATTTGGCGATGACGACCTCGTGAAGTGTGTGTGTGTTATTGGATTTGCAGAAGATATATGGGTTGAGGGGGCATGTGACCTGCAGCGATCGGAGGCATGCACCTAGCGGTCGAAGGAATGGGCGTTAGATGGGGTCCGACATCGGAAGATGGTGGCGAACTGAGGTTTTATTGGGATGATAGTGTTCGGATAATATTGGAAAGAAGTAGAGGCTTGGACAAGGGGTTGAAGGGTCGTGTCAGGCCTTAGTCGCGTGGAGTATGGTTGCCGTTAGGAGCAACTGTCTTGCGTGTTGCTTAGCAATAAGGAAGTCATGGGTCACAATGCTAGGATCAGGCTAAGGAGAAGGAAACATAAATGGGAGACACACAAAGGACCAGCATGTTTTAAATCATGAAGGTGTATGTTAATTTGTTGTTTTTTTAGATCATTGGTTCGATTTTGGGTTTCGCTGACGGTCTGTAGAGCACCGGAAAGGTTTAACTTCGTCGGAGGAGTTGCTAAAGTGGTGGTAGGTTTGGCGATGTCGCTGGTCAGTGGGGAAGCAACGATGAACTACAATGGAGCATCAGCCTTGGTTTATTTCAGCTGGGTTTGGAAATAAAAGAAATAAAGAAGAGGACACAATATCGCATTTAAAGAAGAGTAAATGGGAAGGAACGAATGGAGCAAACTACATCAGGCTGATTAGTGTATAATCCAAAGTAGTTAAAATTATTAATCCGTGATTAAGGATGGATTAACTTAACGCGCAGGGTGGTTTTGTATTAGAAGAAGATGAGTGCGAGATGATGGTTGGGAAGCTTGTATGACAACGAGTTTGGTAGAAGGCAATGGATGTTTCTGTGGTGAAGATAGGTTGATGTTTGA
Source organism: Allium sativum (assembly GCA_030737875.1). Lineage (NCBI taxonomy): Eukaryota > Viridiplantae > Streptophyta > Magnoliopsida > Asparagales > Amaryllidaceae > Allium > Allium sativum. Next base: position 600,678,606 of record CM060909.1, on the reverse strand, counting down.
ACATGGAGAGGGAGCGTTATTATTGTTTGGGAAGGAAGTGTTGAAATTAGAAGGTTACGTGATCATTTAATCACAAAATTAGTTGGAAATCATAATTTTCCAACGTGATTACCGGCAAAGAAGGATGTGTGTTTAACAGTGATATCAGCCTGACTTCTAGGTTTAAGGTAAATTATTATTAGATTTTAAATAATTAATGATACTCAGTTATATAATATACGTTAAATCCTATAAAATGTAAAATTTATTCGTATGGAAATGGATCCAACAAAAAAGTGTCATTGGGATCGTATAAAAGGATACAACACTATCGATCTAGTCCAATATAATTTCAAGCTCGCTGGAATGTATGGTGAAATCAAACGGCTGATCGAATCAATCAAACATAAATCGTTATTCAACGATTAATGAACCAATATGAGTAAACGCACTAATTATGGCTCGTTTATATTTTAATATAAACGAGTTTTAAATTTATTTATAGTAATTTTATACCGTGTGATGGGTTTTTGGATGAATGGTTGATAAAATTGGTTGAAATGGTTGATATAGTTATATCGTTGATCGATTATTAGGTCTGTTACTATGACATTTCATATTTATGTGAAATTAATGTTGATTAACATCTGTGGATGCAGGGAAACAGGTTAGAAGGATCCAACTGGACCCCTCAACATTTATATTATTGTTTGTTATTTACTGTGATATATACTGTGATTGATTATGCTGTGTTGAATTACCCTGGCCCTAGAATTTTGGTATTTAAATACCGTAAAATATTTCGAATATAAAAAATGAAAACGAGTTTTAAAAAGGAAATTTATTTCCAAAAATAGAAATGTAATTTTGAATAGAGTTGAAATTAAAAACATGTTAATGGAGAATACAGTAAGTTGTTTATAAACGAGAGTATAAATTAAGTGAATTATTTATCATTGGATAAACTGAAATATTTATTTAAGTTTATATGGAAAAGTGGAAGTCGGTTTTGAAACCAATATTTGATATGAGATTTGAACTTAGAAAACTTTAAAGGAAATTATAAACGAGATTTTAAATGATTGCAATACAAATGAGGTTGGTATGGAAAAATATGAATAGAAGTTATAAATAGAATTTGGGTTTAAGATATTATTTATAAGTACGAAATCAAACTGATTTGATTGTATATAAAGGAAATATAATCACGATTAAAGTGAATAATAATTTAAAGGAAATATTTTGCAAATAAAATATCTCTAAAGGAAATTTAGATTTGAAATATGAATTCGGATCGGAAATTGAATGAAAAGGGATTTGGGTAATCGTTTTAAACAAAACGATGAGTTTTAGTTCAAACTTCGGAATATAAAATAAAGTGTGAAAACGTTTTGTAGACTGGAATAGTTATAAAGGAATTTGTTAACGATTTGGGAAGGATAAATTCAAAAGTGAATTAAGAATTTGAATTAAGTTGAAATGCTAAATAAATTCCGGAGTTCAGAATATAAATCGAATATAGATTATTCGAGAGAGAGAGTTATTATTGGAAATCGATTATATCGAATTTAGGGAAGTAGTTATTTTTACTTTCCATTTGAATCAAATTTAATATTTAATAATTTATATAGTTATTATTAATTTATTTAAATTAATAAGTACGAGTTATATTTTTTATAAACCGAATATTTGGAAACAACGATTATAACGCTACCGTTATAATAAATATTTTGTAAATCTAAACAATGATTATAACGCTGCCATTATAATAAATGTTTATAAATCTAACCAACTATTATAATGCTGTCGTTATGATAATCTAAATAGCAATTTTAACGCTACCGTTATAATAAATGTTTTATAAATCAAATGTTTGGAAACAACGATTATAACGCTACCGTTATAATCAATGTTTTTCCGTAAGAGGAGTGCATCCTTATATTGAATCTGAGAGTCACGTAAGCAATGTTTTGTTTGAAGTTGTGAGCTTTGACTATTTCAAAGTTGAGAATGTTGTTCAAATAAGGTCTGAGAGATAATTAAAACGCTAACTTAATTGACTTTATGATTGATGAAGGAATGGTTAAGGTTCAGTAGTGAAGATTGGTTAGCAATATGGAAAGTTAATAAATAAATAATGGTTTGAGTTATAATAACGATGTTTTATAACATCGGGTTAATTTAAAGGATTTTGAAATGTTTCCCTAAATAAACTGAAAGATATTTTCTACGCATAGAAAATGAAATGAATTGGTCAACGAGGAGTTAAGAAATGGAATATGGAAATATTTTCCAATATTGATAAGGTATAATTTCTTAATATAGAAAATAAGGGTTCGTGAATATTTAGAAATGTTTTCTAACTGGAATAAGAGATATTTTCTCGAATAAAGAAATTAGGATATTGGAAATGTTTTTCTAAGAATCAAGAGAGAAAATAGAGCTTTGAAAGGATAAGAAAGATGGGAAATGGGAATTGGAAGTGATAATATAATAAGGAATTGATTTAAAAAAGGGCTAGTGTTGTTTGATGGTTAATTAATAAAATTTCCATTTGGAAATAGGATTGTTTGTTGTATGGATGTTTTCTTTGATAGTTAAACCACTGACTATCAAAGTCTTAATTTATTTTATACCTCTGTTGTCAACACGGAGAGATCGGGATCAGATTTATTATCTGAAAACCACTTTGTATTGGCATAAGCGTTATGAGTCAACTTATGTTGAAGATAATTAAAGAAGATAATAAAAGACGAAGTAAAGTGCGAGGTTTGTTCTGTTAATCCTAGGTAGAAATTGCCCAAGATGGATTAATAGAATGGTGCCTTCGGTTTGTCCAGTCTCAGGACAACGTATATGGACGAATGTCCGACAGAATATTCCTAGATGATCACATACATTGATTTCTTCAAAAATAACAAGTATGGTTGCAGAGAATTCATTCTCTGGCTTAACACCCAAAGTGTATTTGTGGACGTCAATTAGTGATTTGACAGATCTGGCGATCTGGCATTCAAAGTGAATGGTGGAAATATGTTCAAAAAAGGAAATCGTGATCTCAAGGCTCATCACTTGGGAAATGACAAAAAACAGATAGATAGCATGGCCAAGTGGGTCATTCCCATTAGGGGTATTATCACATGATCTAGAGAAATTCCATTTGCTTCTTATTCCATTCTCTGTTGTATGCTTCGGTAACGGTTGATGATCACAACCGTTGGTGATAATATTCTCGGTACACTCAAGTTAAATGAGTGGCCAGTCATGTATGGCCAGGTTGCAACATGTTCTTGTTGAACCCCAGTGTGTCCCCTCTAGAGTACACTGATCGGAAGGTGGTTCCATACCTTGTCATAGTCGGAATCCGATCTTCAATAAACGCCCTACGGTTTTTTATTTTATATTATGTATGGAACATGAGATGCAAGCATTCCGCTATATTTTATTTATTTGATGTAGACACTATTATAATATCACCGGATTTGATATCAAAAATATCTTGTGTTATCGTAAGGTAAAAACCATCCGTGTTTATGTGTGGATCGGTTTACGATTACCTTTTTTTTCTCGAAAGGATTTTCTAAAGTTAAAAAAATAGATGGAATTTACTCACACCAGTCCCATGACTGACCCAGAGTTTATTTTGTTTTATTTTACCCTAAATTGTTGGGTGCCCAAATTTGTACGGGAATTCAAGTAGTCGAGATTTTTCAGATTCACATGGAGGAACTGGAAGCGGGGGGATTCATCCGTTAGCTATAGACAATCATATTTTTTGCTGTGTACTATGTTGTATCTGGAAACGAGTGTTTATAAATGTTCCAACAATAATTGTTGTACTCTGATGAAGGTATGTATATATACAAAACTAATTTGTATTTCAAAGGTTATTTTATTTAATATATTTTATTCGTTCCACTATGAGATTTGTGTTCTTCGTGTTTCTTCTATTCTAAATTTTCTTTCTATTTCTGATCCTCTAACTTCTTTCTATTAATGATTCATATTTCTGTGCACTTTGGATTGGACGTGTGGGGTTGTTCGTCAACCCAAAGGTTACGGAAATTCGGGCCATCACATTTGGTATCAGAGCTGAAGGTTGAGTAGTAACCTTGGCTATGTGGCGTAACTCAATAGAGATGGGGCTAGTAATACCCTAGATTGAATTTGAGTGTATATATATGAGCGCGTATTTGTGGATTGTTATTGTAACAACCCGTATTTCAATAACATGTTAAAACGAGAATCAAGGCAGAATTTCATTTTAAATTCTGAATCAAGTAAAACGGGCTATGCCATTGCGTTCGTCTCGGAAAAATACGCGAAATAGAGTCCGAGTTTTCGAAAATCGGAGTCCGTATGACCCGGTTAAGGCCCAAAGAAGTTTCCGGGAAATTTGAATTTCGAAACATGCAGAAATGGGGCCAGGCGGGAAAATTCCCGCCCAGACATGTCGACAGGCATGTCGACAGGCATGTCGACAGGCATGTCGACATGCATGTCGACAGGCATGTCGACAGGCATGTCGACAGGGCTGTCGACTTGCCCTGTCGGCTGATTTTGATCTGGTGCACCTATTTGCTATCTTGGCTAGGTTTGAAATCTGACGGCTCTGCTTGGTCCTAGGGTTAATCTAAGGGCCTAAAACTATCCTAATCTCTATAAAAAGACCCTAAACCTACCCCTAAACCCTCATTATTCACTCATGTAACTAAACTATGGCCAAATTTCTACTCTCATGGCCTCCATCTCAAATCCCTAGAGCCTATGCACTCAAATCAAGTTCAAATCAAAAGATGCAAGCTTGCTACACCAAATGGAGGCCAAATCAACGTTGTTATGCGAGTTTCATGACGAATCTTCATCAAAGGGGCCACCTTTCTTCGTCAAAATGATGCATGATCCCTTTCCTAAGCCTTGCCTATGTAAGTTCTAGCTACTTTTGGGTCAAAACGGTATTTTAATGTTGACATGGGATAAAATGAGGCTAAACATGATTATGCGAACATATATGAACCTTACCTTGCCTCTTGTGTTCATGTTTATGATCTTAGGCCATGTGAGTGACTTAATCATGCCTCTCATGCTATGCATAACCTTGCTTAACTTGCAAGTTTGGATCTTTATGCATGAAATGCTAGCATGAACCTTTAGGAACCATTTTACTTGTGAAACCTTGGCTAAGACTAGATTTTTGGGGCTTATGCATGTTTATGAACCCAAACCCCTTTATGCTATCATGTAAGTTTGTGGCCAAGTCTTTTATGAGATTATGCATGTTTATGGCCAAACCCTTTTCGTGATAATAGGCATGTTTGTGGCCAAATTACCTTATGACACTATGCATGTTCATGGTCAATTTCTTTATGATGTTATGCATGTGGAAGCCAAGCCCTTTTTGGCATCATGCATGTTTTGAGACCAATATGTGGCATAGCATCCTTACTATGTTGACTCGCTTTGCTTGCGTTGGGAAAACACGATTTTGGGTAGTTAGATAAACATGAACATGTCGCAAAATCTTAACTTGAATATGACATGTGTTTATACTTGAAAATATGACTTGAAGGATAACATGGAAGATGACATGTAAGTATGCATAAAAACATGAGCTTGGGAATTTACCTATTAAGTTAGGTCTACCCTTTGGGAATTTACCTATTAAGTTAGGTCTACCCAAATGCTCGAAAAACTTGTAACATGTTTTGGAAACATGATGAACTTAGATAATATGAGTGTGGCCAACTCGAGGTTGGGTTGAGTTTGCAACGTAAAACTACCCGGAACCGACCGGCCTAACTAGTAGTTGCAAACAATAGGACCCAATGTGAGAAGTTGGTCATGTCGCGCTTAAGACCCGAGGTTAGACTAGGTTGTGGTGTAAATCTACCCGGACCCGCCCGGCTTAACTAGTAACCACAACAAGGTCTAATGTGAGAGGTTGAGGGTGCATTAATTAAATTAATGCCACATAATAGGGTTAAGTTAATTTGATTAATGAGGCTTAATCAAATATGATATGGACAAATGGGTTAAGTAATTTGATTAGGCTAATGATACTTAACAAAACATGATAAGCTTGGGTAGGTTAAGTAACTTGATTTGCCTAATGACACTTGACCATTTTTATACGACTAGTGGACGGGATTAGGTCAACCAACACTTAATCAATCCAACACGATAACGTGATAAGGTTAAGTAAATTTTCTTAATGACACTTAACCGTATAATACAGTTAATGGATGGGGTTAAGATTAGGCTTAACTAATCTAAACCCGGTAATTCGATAGGGTTAAGTTAAACACTTAACCAATTTAAACTTGATAATTCAATGAGGCCAAGTAACCCATACTTAACCGACTTAACTTGGTAATTTAATGGGGTTAAGTTAAACACTTAACTAATTTAACACGATGATTTGATGAGTTTAAGTGACCTATACTTAATCAATCTAACTCGTTAATTTGATGAGGTTAAGTTAACCTATACTTAATCAATCTAACGTGAAAACATGATAAGGCTAAGTCACGAATCGTTTCGAATACGCTTGACCGATTTGACTCGGTAATCAGATGGGGTCAAATTAATATATACTTAACCAATCTAAAATGATAATTAGACGAGGTTAAGCCTTGGATTGCTTGATATACTTAACCAACTTGACACATGGACTGTAGGGTTAAGTCTTGGGCTTGGATACTTAGCCAGTTTCGACATGTTTTGTAGACGGGTTAAGTTGTGAACTTAAGTGACACTTAACCCATTAGATAAACCCTAATTCGGAGGATTAGGTAGATAACCATAGTTAACAAGAATTATGGGAATAAGGCTAAGTGGTAAACCTTAGTTAAGGGAAACTAAGCAATAATTCTTAGTCAAGGAAATTTGGACCACTTCTTAGATAGATCAAGTAACCCGATACGTTAGAGTATGCGTGTAGGAGCAGGCTATCTGATTTGGATAAAGGCTCCAACGAACGGGGTAACGAAGCAGCGGCTTCGGGGAACGTAAGGGTATTCTTGGGATCCCTCTGTGAGCTGTCAGGTCATTATACTAGGCTCACGAGAGGTTGAGGTCTGCGGTAGAAGAACCAAGAATATGCCTTGGTTGCTATGCGAGCGACCTAAAGACTGGGGTGGATAGCAGTGAGCCGGCGAATACATACGGTGCCTGAGATAGCAAGTTCGTCGATCATCTACCATCTTAAGTCAAGCGTGTACGTACGGAAAGGCAGGGGACACCCAACAGACCATAATTTGCTATCTAATTATGGGTGAGGTAGGTCGTAGGATGTGGGCTGACCGGAGTGTAGTTCTCATGCAAGATTTTCTCTTGTGTTGCCTTTCACTAGTTGAGGGAGGGGTCTCGTGGGACCATAGCCACGTGTAGAAAAGCAGACCTTAGTATCTGCATCGGCAGATAAATCTAAAGCTCCCGACCGAGTCCTGTATTTCTTGGTTTGCCCTGTGACAGGACTCGGATGGCACGATGTGATACGCGTGCATACAGTTATAGAAAAACGATTCACGATGAATACGTGGGGAAAAGGGCGCGGTTGAGGGTTAGCGTAATCCCTAGTGGCCTAGGTGGTTTAACCCAAACCGAAATACGAAAGCGTGCAATAGGTAAGCGTAATCCCTAGTGGTGCTAGGTGGCGTAAGTCCTAGTAGTTCAAACGATGGTTTATATGGAAGAGCCTAGCTAGAACAAGGGTGACAGTCCAAACGATTTCAAGGATAATACGACATGAGGAAGCCCGTACGAGGTACGGCAAAGGACTGAACTTGTATACATGGAAAGAAACATATGATTTGAGTAATCTATATATGCGATATTAGGTTGACATGGACCATTACACGACTTTGAGCAAGGGACATTCATGGTTAACACATGACGCGGGTAGGGATATTAGTACGAGAGGTGCAGAGCAAATATACATGTTAGGACTAGGAAGAATATACATAATAGATACCGTGGGACGTTAGACGGGGTAGATACCTTGGGATAATGTACTCGATGGAAATCTGACGATTTGATACCTTGACTTATCATAACACCGCAGTTTATCATGATACCTTGGTTTACCTTGCCACAGTAGTTCAACCGGTTATACTGGTTTATCTATCTTGTAGTTATCCTTATGTTTACTTTCAGTTTATGCATGTCATGTTACCTTTACCTGTTTTTATACTGGAAATAGATAGGACTTACTCAGTCTTTTTGACTGACCCGTTTTGTTTCGCCTCTTTTCTTCCGTTTCCCCCCCAGGTTACAGGGAGGAAACAATGCTGTTTAGTTCAGACTTCTTCTGCCTGAAGGTCATCATGGATGGCTTGGACTTCTCTTGGCTATGGCTACTTTACTGTTTTTACTTGGGGAATAATTTATGAAAAGGTTTTTATGCTTCTTTATTATTGCAAGACAGGTTTTGATGTACTCTGATGTAAAAGGCTTTAGACCTTATTTATTCATGTTATGAAAGTTTGATTTTACTTCCGCTATTTATATATGTTCTGTCTTGTGATATTTCTGTGCATGTTTACCAATAATTCCCCTCTAAAGCTAGTGCATTCCTTTGCGAGTGACCCTAGCGGAGGCGGGGTGTTACATTTGGTATCAGAGCAGAAGGTTACCAGACTGGGCAAAAGTTTTTAAAGACCTTCTGAAAATTATTTGAAAAACCGTTTACAAAGAAGCATTTTTTCAAGAAAATTTTCTTTTAAAAGAAAAAGGCTATTCCCCAAAGGCCATTAGCATTATCCTTGTTTCCTTGATTGAATCTCTTTTCCTTTCTTTCCTCCATCTGTAGTCACAGTGGTTTTGACTGCGACTAGTCTTTCTAGCTGCGTAAGTGTTTCCCGTACGATGGAGGCGGTTCTCGAGAGACCGTTGCAGAGTTAGGCATGAAAGGATAGTAAGAACAAGGATAAAGGATACGAGCTCAGGGATAAGCAACATGTTGGTATGGCTGAGTCCTAATAGGAGGAAGAAAGATGAACAATGAAACCCATGACGAGAGAGTACCTTTGTCATGGTGAAACGGGACGGATAGTTAAGTATTATGGGAAAAGGACAAGATCAACGGGAGGGCAGCAGTATGCTCTCATTTCTAGGGTACCTCGGAAGGAGGGTGACGATCTTGTTAAAGGTTTAGCTTTTCTCCTCTATCATCCCGTTAGGACTTTGTTTTGATCATCGTATCATTTAAGTCCGCTTCGATAGTTGAGTCTCTGCACCTTAGTACTAGCGTAGTAGAGGATCCCGTTTTTGTCTCAAGTCCTATTGGAAGATTGGTCCATTTACTCATGGCTTGTTTGGATTTGAGAATGTCTATATCAAGTGTTGAGCTTGGAAATAATGCTTATGTTTATAAGTTGTGGATGGATTCTAGGGATGAAGTGGTTATCCAGTAAGGGGTGCCACTCTCGGTTTTAGAAGAAGGGTAGTTAGACTCTTGGCTTGCTTTGGTAATACCCTTGAAGTATCGCGTAACCTTTTGGGTTCTGACATGATTAGTTACTTAGAATCCCTAGATGCCTTTGTTGGAAATTAGAAACCCGATCGAATGGTGTTCGCCGATAAGACGGATGGTTTATTTCACTTATGCATGGGTTATAGAAATCACCTTAGTAAGTGCGCTTGATAACCTGGTTGGCATCTGTTTACTTTCAAGAGAAAGTTCTTCTATGTGGAATACCTTGTGGTACGAGGTCCGAGATTCATTAGTGAATTTTGGGAAGCTTGCATGAGATCATGAGTACGCAGTCATGTTTGCATCAAGTACTTTAGGAAAAGGATAAGTGCAAGTGGAACGAGAGGCGACGAAGAAATGACTTTCAGCTCATGATTATGGAAACAAGAAATAAGAAGCTACGAAATCGCGAAGTTAAAGGATGGTCAAGGCACAATGGAATTAAGCTCAAGGAAATACGACTTCGATGGTCAAAGACTAGATACGCGCATGATATCTCTTTTTGGGAGTATATCCTTGATCCCTGTTTTCGGTAGAACTTACTTGTAGGCTATCTTTTGTGGACATCCTCTCGGTCCTATTTTCCGTTACAAACCCTGTAAGGAGTTTGTCCTGTTTATCTTCTCGACCCTGTTTCAGGGAATTCTAGGTAGAACCCTATGGATGTAAACATGTATTTGAAACATGTAATGGTTGATATGGTTGCAAATGGTTGCAAGTGGTTGCTCGTGGATGCGCGAATTTACATTAGATACTAGCTCGACTCGGTCACATTTCATATTGCATATGCACGAGTATTTATACTTGTTTGTGGATGAAATCGAATGTGTTATCATGCAGTTGTTGCATATGAATGAATGATTGTGCACGCATATAGTATCTATATGGCTAGGACTATTTGCATACATGTTGGATTCATGGCACTATACATATTTTTGCATTAGAAAGATTATCCAGGCCTGATCATTAGCATTAGCTAAGGAACATGTACACACACGTTTTGCATACATTCATAAAGCATTAGGAGTCGTCTAAGGACAATGGTTGCTTGTGGATGATGGTTTGAGTAGATGGGTGATGGATGGTAGGATATGTTCTTCCTAACTTAGAGATTTCGGGGACGAAATCCTAAAAGGTGGGGAGAATGTAACAACCCGTATTTCAATAACATGTTAAAACGAGAATCAAGGCAGAATTTCATTTTAAATTCTGAATCAAGTAAAACGGGCTATGCCATTGCGTTCGTCTCGGAAAAATACGCGAAATAGAGTCCGAGTTTTCGAAAATCGGAGTCCGTATGACCCGGTTAAGGCCCAAAGAAGTTTCCGGGAAATTTGAATTTCGAAACATGCAGAAATGGGGCCAGGCGGGAAAATTCCCGCCCAGACATGTCGACAGGCATGTCGACAGGCATGTCGACAGGGCTGTCGACTTGCCCTGTCGGCTGATTTTGATCTGGTGCACCTATTTGCTATCTTGGCTAGGTTTGAAATCTGACGGCTCTGCTTGGTCCTAGGGTTAATCTAAGGGCCTAAAACTATCCTAATCTCTATAAAAAGACCCTAAACCTACCCCTAAACCCTCATTATTCACTCATGTAACTAAACTATGGCCAAATTTCTACTCTCATGGCCTCCATCTCAAATCCCTAGAGCCTATGCACTCAAATCAAGTTCAAATCAAAAGATGCAAGCTTGCTACACCAAATGGAGGCCAAATCAACGTTGTTATGCGAGTTTCATGACGAATCTTCATCAAAGGGGCCACCTTTCTTCGTCAAAATGATGCATGATCCCTTTCCTAAGCCTTGCCTATGTAAGTTCTAGCTACTTTTGGGTCAAAACGGTATTTTAATGTTGACATGGGATAAAATGAGGCTAAACATGATTATGCGAACATATATGAACCTTACCTTGCCTCTTGTGTTCATGTTTATGATCTTAGGCCATGTGAGTGACTTAATCATGCCTCTCATGCTATGCATAACCTTGCTTAACTTGCAAGTTTGGATCTTTATGCATGAAATGCTAGCATGAACCTTTAGGAACCATTTTACTTGTGAAACCTTGGCTAAGACTAGATTTTTGGGGCTTATGCATGTTTATGAACCCAAACCCCTTTATGCTATCATGTAAGTTTGTGGCCAAGTCTTTTATGAGATTATGCATGTTTATGGCCAAACCCTTTTCGTGATAATAGGCATGTTTGTGGCCAAATTACCTTATGACACTATGCATGTTCATGGTCAATTTCTTTATGATGTTATGCATGTGGAAGCCAAGCCCTTTTTGGCATCATGCATGTTTTGAGACCAATATGTGGCATAGCATCCTTACTATGTTGACTCGCTTTGCTTGCGTTGGGAAAACACGATTTTGGGTAGTTAGATAAACATGAACATGTCGCAAAATCTTAACTTGAATATGACATGTGTTTATACTTGAAAATATGACTTGAAGGATAACATGGAAGATGACATGTAAGTATGCATAAAAACATGAGCTTGGGAATTTACCTATTAAGTTAGGTCTACCCTTTGGGAATTTACCTATTAAGTTAGGTCTACCCAAATGCTCGAAAAACTTGTAACATGTTTTGGAAACATGATGAACTTAGATAATATGAGTGTGGCCAACTCGAGGTTGGGTTGAGTTTGCAACGTAAAACTACCCGGAACCGACCGGCCTAACTAGTAGTTGCAAACAATAGGACCCAATGTGAGAAGTTGGTCATGTCGCGCTTAAGACCCGAGGTTAGACTAGGTTGTGGTGTAAATCTACCCGGACCCGCCCGGCTTAACTAGTAACCACAACAAGGTCTAATGTGAGAGGTTGAGGGTGCATTAATTAAATTAATGCCACATAATAGGGTTAAGTTAATTTGATTAATGAGGCTTAATCAAATATGATATGGACAAATGGGTTAAGTAATTTGATTAGGCTAATGATACTTAACAAAACATGATAAGCTTGGGTAGGTTAAGTAACTTGATTTGCCTAATGACACTTGACCATTTTTATACGACTAGTGGACGGGATTAGGTCAACCAACACTTAATCAATCCAACACGATAACGTGATAAGGTTAAGTAAATTTTCTTAATGACACTTAACCGTATAATACAGTTAATGGATGGGGTTAAGATTAGGCTTAACTAATCTAAACCCGGTAATTCGATAGGGTTAAGTTAAACACTTAACCAATTTAAACTTGATAATTCAATGAGGCCAAGTAACCCATACTTAACCGACTTAACTTGGTAATTTAATGGGGTTAAGTTAAACACTTAACTAATTTAACACGATGATTTGATGAGTTTAAGTGACCTATACTTAATCAATCTAACTCGTTAATTTGATGAGGTTAAGTTAACCTATACTTAATCAATCTAACGTGAAAACATGATAAGGCTAAGTCACGAATCGTTTCGAATACGCTTGACCGATTTGACTCGGTAATCAGATGGGGTCAAATTAATATATACTTAACCAATCTAAAATGATAATTAGACGAGGTTAAGCCTTGGATTGCTTGATATACTTAACCAACTTGACACATGGACTGTAGGGTTAAGTCTTGGGCTTGGATACTTAGCCAGTTTCGACATGTTTTGTAGACGGGTTAAGTTGTGAACTTAAGTGACACTTAACCCATTAGATAAACCCTAATTCGGAGGATTAGGTAGATAACCATAGTTAACAAGAATTATGGGAATAAGGCTAAGTGGTAAACCTTAGTTAAGGGAAACTAAGCAATAATTCTTAGTCAAGGAAATTTGGACCACTTCTTAGATAGATCAAGTAACCCGATACGTTAGAGTATGCGTGTAGGAGCAGGCTATCTGATTTGGATAAAGGCTCCAACGAACGGGGTAACGAAGCAGCGGCTTCGGGGAACGTAAGGGTATTCTTGGGATCCCTCTGTGAGCTGTCAGGTCATTATACTAGGCTCACGAGAGGTTGAGGTCTGCGGTAGAAGAACCAAGAATATGCCTTGGTTGCTATGCGAGCGACCTAAAGACTGGGGTGGATAGCAGTGAGCCGGCGAATACATACGGTGCCTGAGATAGCAAGTTCGTCGATCATCTACCATCTTAAGTCAAGCGTGTACGTACGGAAAGGCAGGGGACACCCAACAGACCATAATTTGCTATCTAATTATGGGTGAGGTAGGTCGTAGGATGTGGGCTGACCGGAGTGTAGTTCTCATGCAAGATTTTCTCTTGTGTTGCCTTTCACTAGTTGAGGGAGGGGTCTCGTGGGACCATAGCCACGTGTAGAAAAGCAGACCTTAGTATCTGCATCGGCAGATAAATCTAAAGCTCCCGACCGAGTCCTGTATTTCTTGGTTTGCCCTGTGACAGGACTCGGATGGCACGATGTGATACGCGTGCATACAGTTATAGAAAAACGATTCACGATGAATACGTGGGGAAAAGGGCGCGGTTGAGGGTTAGCGTAATCCCTAGTGGCCTAGGTGGTTTAACCCAAACCGAAATACGAAAGCGTGCAATAGGTAAGCGTAATCCCTAGTGGTGCTAGGTGGCGTAAGTCCTAGTAGTTCAAACGATGGTTTATATGGAAGAGCCTAGCTAGAACAAGGGTGACAGTCCAAACGATTTCAAGGATAATACGACATGAGGAAGCCCGTACGAGGTACGGCAAAGGACTGAACTTGTATACATGGAAAGAAACATATGATTTGAGTAATCTATATATGCGATATTAGGTTGACATGGACCATTACACGACTTTGAGCAAGGGACATTCATGGTTAACACATGACGCGGGTAGGGATATTAGTACGAGAGGTGCAGAGCAAATATACATGTTAGGACTAGGAAGAATATACATAATAGATACCGTGGGACGTTAGACGGGGTAGATACCTTGGGATAATGTACTCGATGGAAATCTGACGATTTGATACCTTGACTTATCATAACACCGCAGTTTATCATGATACCTTGGTTTACCTTGCCACAGTAGTTCAACCGGTTATACTGGTTTATCTATCTTGTAGTTATCCTTATGTTTACTTTCAGTTTATGCATGTCATGTTACCTTTACCTGTTTTTATACTGGAAATAGATAGGACTTACTCAGTCTTTTTGACTGACCCATTTTGTTTCGCCTCTTTTCTTCCGTTTCCCCCCCAGGTTACAGGGAGGAAACAATGCTGTTTAGTTCAGACTTCTTCTGCCTGAAGGTCATCATGGATGGCTTGGACTTCTCTTGGCTATGGCTACTTTACTGTTTTTACTTGGGGAATAATTTATGAAAAGGTTTTTATGCTTCTTTATTATTGCAAGACAGGTTTTGATGTACTCTGATGTAAAAGGCTTTAGACCTTATTTATTCATGTTATGAAAGTTTGATTTTACTTCCGCTATTTATATATGTTCTGTCTTGTGATATTTCTGTGCATGTTTACCAATAATTCCCCTCTAAAGCTAGTGCATTCCTTTGCGAGTGACCCTAGCGGAGGCGGGGTGTTACAGTTATACAAATTATTTTATATTGTGTTGATTGGTTTGTTGAGTGGTTTATGAATTCCGGTCGACACAGGATGTACAACTGCATCGATAAGTGCTTCTAAACTCTTGAACGAAGCAATTCGATACAGTATTGTTTTAAAATGGGTAAATGAAATAATTTTGCCCAAAACATTATTTTGATATAAAAGGGATAAATTCTGAATTACTATAGTATATGGATGTGTTGATTGTTATTACATTCAAATGAAATTATAAAATATCAAAATGGTTATTTATAACCAAATATAATTTGTATATGGATAATGTTAGACCAAAATCTGGGCCTAACACCCAAATGCAGATCACAAATCACAAAATGCAGAAAATGATAAATAAGAGGAGACACACGAACTTTTTATAGTGGTTCGGCTGTAGATGTAGCCTACGTCCACTTTATAATCTTATTGTTATACTGATAGATTACAAGAATCAGTTACATGCAAGCACACAATCCGTGTGTTTTATTGAGGTTACAAGAGGAGAATTTAGATGTATGAAGGAGAAAAGTCCTTGCGATTCAGTAATCGAGTAAGCCATGAAGAAGTATGGCCAAAAGATCCTTGAAAATGCCTTCAAATGGTGTATTTATAGCTGTAGGAGAGCTTCTGGGTTGACCGGATCGTGATGGGGTACGTGGCACCCGATCCGGGAAAGTAGGAGTAAGATGAGGCATGAGAACAGGTCAAAACAGGTTGTCCAGGAGCAGTTTCGGGGGTCGGATTGTGATCATGTAGGGCGAGCTGGCCGGGTCCTCGCGAACTGTAATGACGAGCTGGTGATCGAGTCGTGGTCTCCATTGCGCCACGAGTGGGTCGTGGTCTGAAGGTGCGCCACGAGCCAAGGGGGGATATCCGATGAGGGGCGGTCCGAGGGTGCATCACGAGCCAGAGAGGGTGCATGAGCCATACTCCGATCGTGTGACGCTTCGTCGCTTTATCCGGGAAACTGCCAGGTTATACCTTGTTCACGGAAACGGGCATAACTTTCAGAGCTAAACTGAAGTTAACTCAGAGGGCTACAAGATTTACCGAGCTCTGCTCCGTAATCACTGTTTTCGGACCCAAAAGAGGTCGTCTGATAGGAGTTTCGTGCTTGTTCATGTTGAGGATGTGATTTTGACCAAATCTCTCAATGTCTTCTGACGTTGTTTCCATCGCTTGAGCATGTTATCATTCAAGATTTCCATGTGTGACAGCTTTTGCCAAAAAATGTGTCAACACATTTGCCCCCTAGAACATATCTTGTTGGTTGAAGGAAGATGTGTTCTGGATAATATGAGAAATCCAAACCCAGAATGCGACGATCACGCCGGATCGTATTAAGGCCAGAAAACCGACGATCACAGGGGATCGTATTAAGGCTAGAGAAATCCAAGAAGACTAGGAGTTTGTACCTGCAAGAAGATGAAACAAATAATGCAAGAATATTTCCTAGATGGCCTTATCGGAGTAAACCATCCGAGGATATGTTAGAGGGGTTCCAAGACGGCCTTTGTAACACCCCGTAATTTGAACATAAAAATTCACAAATTAAAGTATACTTAATTAAGTGAAATGGGTTGCGCAGAGAAATATATATATATTGATATATATATATATATAATTGAAAATTTAATAAATAAATATGCAAAAATGTTCAAAACAGCGAATTGGGAGAGGGGAATAACCGAACCGGCCGATTTTTGAGGTCGACCCGAGCTCGTTGGGTCGACTAGGGGTTAATCCAGGGTGTTTGGCTGTCAACCCGTGGGCCGATTCGCTCGAATGCAGATTTTGCATTTGAATGGTTCTCATGGTTCAGCTTTAATCTAAAGGCCCTAAATGGTTCCTACATGTGACTTCTTCCCCAAGACATGCTTTAAAGGCTAGGATTGGTTCTAGGGTTTATCCTATGGCTAAAACTATCCTAGTCTTCTATAAAAAGGACCCCTAACCTAGCCTAAACCCTCATTAATTGATCCTACAACTAAACTATGCCAAAATTTCTAATGATCATGGCCTCCACTCAAAACCCTAGCCTCCATCCTCTTGCCAAAATGCTATCTTCATTTCTATGAGAGATTCTTTGATCATGTGAGTGTATGAGAGTTTCTATGTTAATATGAGAGCTTCTAAACATGATCTCAAGGCTAAAGCTTTAATCTTTGTTCATCAAAGATGGGATTTCTATGGATTTTGCTCAAGGGTTTTCTAAGGAGCTTTTCTTTGGGGTTTTTGGTGATAGCTTGGACGGCTTCGTCTCAATCTTTTAATTTCATATTGATTTGTGCCTTCATAGCATAGTAAGCCCCCTCCTACTATTAGATATTTATTTTAAACTTAATGTGACATGTTGTAAGTTGGGTTTGAACATTAAGTATGTTGCATGCTATCATGTTATGTATCCTATAATGACTAAAAAGCCATTATCTTGATCTTGTGGGCTTAAAGATATGAACTTTGTGTTGAATGTTGCATTTTGGCAACATGAGAACTATCATACCCCTTATGATAGCTTACATGTAATGCCATATGCGAACTTCTAGCCACCTTTCTATGTCATTTATCACCATGATTCACCTATGTGCTAAGTTTGAGGTTGTGCATGTTTTTGAGGCCTAATAATGTAATATGCAAGTTAATGAACACATTTATACCTCATTTGCCACCATGTTTAACTTGTGGCCTTATACCCCTTTCGTCATGCCTTTGCCAAGTTCCTTCTTTTAATCCATTATGCGTTGTTGCGAGTGTATATGCGAGTTTAAAAGCGTTGGGTTACGTTATGGGTAAAACTTTAATGACGTGAAACATGATTTGGGTAAATGGGTATAAACGTGACAACATGTAACTTTGGCTATGAGCATGGGACTTGGAAACTTGACACGTATGGGTTGTAAGTGTAACAAGACACTAGACCAAACATGAAAATGGCCAACTCGAGGTTAGGTTGAGTTTGTAGCATAAATCTACCCGGACCCGCCCGGCTTAACTAGTGGCTACAAACAATAGGATCCAATGTGAGAAGTTGGTCATGTCGCGCTTAAGACCCGAGGTTAGACTAGGTTGTGGTGTAAATCTACCCGGACCCGCCCGGCTTAACTAATAACCACAACAAAGTCTAATGTGAGAGGTTGAGAGTGCATTAATTAAATTGATGCCACATGATAAGGTTAAGTAAATTTGACTAATGACACTTAACCGATATGACACAAATGGGTAGGTTAAGTGGGACCGGGCTTGATTTCTTAATGACACTTAACCATACAAGACAGTTAGGGGATGGGGTTAAGTAATTTACGCTTAACTAATCTAAACACGGTAATTAGATGGGGTTAAGTAACTAAGACTTAACTAATCTAAACACGGTAATTAGATGGGGTTAAGTAACTAAGACTTAACTAATCTAAACACGGTAATTAGATGGGGTTAAGTAACTAAGACTTAACTAATCTAAACACGGTAATTAGATGGGGTTAAGTAATCTATACTTAACTAATCTAAACACGGGAATTCGATGGGGTTAAGTTAAACACTTAACCAATCTAAACTTGGTTATTCAATGGGGTTAAATAACCAATACTTAACCAATTTAACATGATAATTTAATGGGGTTAAGTAACTTATACCTAACCAATTATACGTGATGATTTGATGAGGTTAAGTAACCTATACTTAACCAATCTAATAGGTGGACCTGATAAGGGTTAAGTCACAAGACCTTTTAAGATTAGGCTTAACCATTGTAATACGATTAGTGGATGGGGTTAAGCTAACCCATACTTAAGCAATCCGACTCGATAATCTGATGGGATTAAGATAATCCATGCTTAATCAATCTAACATGAAAATCTGATGGGGTTAAGGCAAATAAATACTTAACCAATTTGACTTGATAGGGTTAAGTCATGAGCTTCTTGGTACACTTAACCAACTTGTATGGCTAATCCTTGAACTTGAGTACTTAGCCAATCTTGACATGATTTGTAGGCGGGTCAAGTCACGAACTTGGATAACAACACTTAACCCATTTGACAAAACCCTAGCTCAAAGGACTAGGTTGGGAATCGTAGTTAACAAGGATAACGGAAAGAGGGGCTAAGTGGTAAACCTTAGTTAAGGGTAACTAAGTAATAATTCTTAGCTAAGACATGGGACTAGTTCATAAAGAGATGAGTAACCTGGTACGGTAGGTCATCGCTTAGTATACGAGGAGGAGCAAGTTATCTGACTTGGATAAAAGCTCCAGTGAACTGGGTGACGAAGCGGAAGCTTCGGGGAACGTGAGGATACTCTTGGTATCCCTCTGTGAGGTGGCAAGGGGTCCATGAAACCCGGCCTCACAGAGGTTAAGGTCTGCGGTAGAAGAGCCAAGAGTATGCCTTGGTTGCTATGCGAGCGACCTAAAGACTGGGATGGATTAGCGTGGAGTCGACGATACTTGGTTTTGCCCAGAGATAGCATGTCGCCGACTACCTACTATCTTTAGTCAATCGTGTACGTACGGAAAGGCAGGGAACTCCCAAAAGACCATATACTAGCTATCAAGTTATGGGTGAGGTTGGCTATTTGGAAGTGGGCATCGATGGGCCTTAGTGTAGTTCTCATACATGATTTTTCTTGGATTGCCTTTCAGTAGTTGAGGGAGGGGTCACGTGGGACCATAGCCACGGGTACAAAAACAGACCTTGATATCTGCATCAGCAGACGACTTAAAGCTCCCGACCGAGTTCCGTATTTCTTGTTTTGCCCTGGCACGGAACTCGGATGGCACATTGAGGAACATGTGCATCTAGACATGGAAAACGATTCACGATACATACGTGGGATAAAGGGCGCGGTTGACGGGTGGCAAAATCCCTAGTGGCCCTAGGTGGCTGAACCCAAACCGAGACACGGAAACGTTCATTAGGTAGCATAATCCCTAGTGGTCCTAGGTGGCATAAATCCTAAGTGGACACGCGATAGTTCATGGTAAGAAAACATAACTAGATCAAGGGTAGCAGTCCAAAATAACCTCAAGGATAAAATGTTCACATGGGAAAGCCCGTATGGCCTACGGCAAAGGACTGAACTTATACATGGAAAGAAACATACGAGTTAGGAAAACCTACATATGCTATATATTAGGTTGACATGGACCATTACATGACATTGGGCAAGGGACATTCATAGTTAACACATGACGCGGGTTGGGATATTAGTACGAAAGGTGCAGAGCAAATATACATGTTAGAACCAAGAGAAATATACATGATAGATACCGTGGGATGTTATACAGGATAGATACCTTGGGATAGTATACTTGATAGAAACCTGACAATGTGATACCTTGATTTATCTTGACACCGTAGTTTATCATGACACACTCGTGTATCTTGGTACAGTAGTTCATCCTGTTATTTTGGTTTAGCTTATCTATCTTATCATCATACTTATGTTCATCTCAGTTCCTCATGCCAGTTAACTTTACTAGTTTATATACTAACAGTAGATAGGGCTTACCAGTCTTTATGACTGACCCCGTTTTGTTTCGCCCCTTGTCTTTCGTTTCCCCCCAGGTTACAGGGAGGAAATGCTATTGTCAGTTTGGACTTCTTCTGTTTGAAGGTCATCACGCATGGCTGGGACTTTTCTTGGCTATGGATATTTTATTGTTTTACTTGGGGAATAATTTATGAAAAGGTTTTATGCTTCTTTATTATTGCAAGACAGGTTTTGATGTATTCTGATGTAAAAGGATTTAGACCTTATTTTATAAGGTAATGAAATTTGTTTTACTTCCGCTGTTTTATATATATGTTCTGTCTTGTAATATTTCTGTGCATGTTTACCTCGATAATGCTTCACCAAACCTAGTGCATTCCCTTTGTGAGTGACTCTAGCGGAGGTGGGGTGTTACATTTGGTATCAGAGCAGAAGGTTACCAGACTGGGCAAAAGTTTTTAAAAACCTTCTGAAAACTATTTGAGAAACCGTTTACATAGAAGCATTTTTCAAGAAAAGTTTTTAAAGGCTATTCCCCAAAAGCCATTAGCACTGTCCTTTGTTCCCTTGATCGAATCTCTTTTCCCTTTCTTTCCTCCATCTGGAGTCACAGTAGTTTTAACTGCGACTAGTCCTTGTCTAGCTACGTAAGTGTTTTCCCGTGCGATGGAGGAAGTTCTCGAGAGACCGGTTACCGAAGTTATAAGAAAGGATAATAAGAATAAGGATAAAGGACGCGAGCTTAAGGATAAGCAACTGTTGCTATGGCTTAGTCCATCAAGGAGGACAAGGACAAGATCATCGGAGAGGGCAATTGTACGCTCCCATTTCTAGGGTACCTAAAAGAAATGGTACCGTTTCTGGTAAAGGTTTAGTCGTTCTTTTCTATCATGCCGTCCAGACTTTGTCTTGACCATCGTATCATTTAAGTCTGCTTGGATAGTTGAGTCTCTGCACCTTAGTACTAGCATGGTAGAGGATCCCAGTTTTTGTCCCAAAATCTGGTTGGAGAGTCGGTCCATTTATTCATGACTTGTTGGATTTGAGAACGTCTATGCCAAGTGTTGAGATTAGAAGCAATACTTCTATTGTTGAGCTATGGATGGATTCTAGGGGTAAAGTGGTTATCCAGTAAGGGATACCATTCTCGGTTTTGAAAAGAGGGCAGTCAGACTCTTGGCTTGCTTTGGTAATACCTTCGAAGTCTCGTGTAACCTCTTAGGTTCTTTCATGGTTAGTTACCTAGAATCTCTTGATGCATTTATCGAAAATCTCTGATCCAATCGAGTAACGTCCGCCAGTAAGACGGATGGTTCATTCCGCTTAAGCATGGGTTATAGGAATCACCCTAGTAAGTGCACGTGGTAACATAAATTGGCATTGGTAAACGAGATCCAGAATTCACTAGTGAATTTTGGAGAGCTTGCATGAGTACGTAGATATGGTTGAGCCAAGTATACTAGGGAAAGAATAAATGAAAGTGGAACGAGAGGCGACAGTGAAAAGAGTTCCGACTCATACCTTGGAAATAGGAATCAAGGAGCTACGAAACCATGAAGTCAAAGGCGGTCAAGGCACAATGGAATTAAGTTCATGGAAATGCGGCTCAGACGCGCGCATCATGTCTCTTTTTAAGAGTGTATCTTTGATCCTTGGTTCACCTGTAGAGCTTACTTGCATGCTATCACTTGGTGGATATCCTCTCGGTCCTATTTCTGTTACAAACCCTGTAAGGAGTTTGTCTTGTTTATCTCCTCGATCTTATCTTGGGAACCTTAGATAGAACTCTATGGATGTAAACATGTATTTGAAACATGTTATGATTGATATGGTTGCAAATGGTTGCAAGTGGTTGCTCGTGGATGCACGAATACACATTAGATACTAGATTGATGCGGTCACGTTTCATGTTGCATATGCACGAGTATTTATATTTGTTTATGGATGAAATTGAATGTGTTATCATGCGGATGTTGCATATGAATGAATGTTTGTGCACGCATATAGTACTTATATGACTAGGACTATTCGCATACATGTTGGACTCATGGCACTAAACATATTTTGCATTAGAAAGATCATTCAGGCCTGATCATTAGCATTAGCTAAGGAGCATATACACACACGTTCTGCATATGTTCATATGGCATTAGAAATCGTCTAAGGACAATGATACCAGTGTTTGATGGTTTGACTAGATGGTTGTTTGGTTGGTAGGATACGTTCTTCTTGACTTAGAGATTTCGGGGACGAAATCCTTTAAGGAGGGGAGAATGTAACACCCCGTAATTTGAACATAAAAATTCACAAATTAAAGTATACTTAATTAAGTGAAATGGGTTGCGCAGAGAAATATATATATATATTGATATATATATATATATAATTGAAAATTTAATAAATAAATATGCAAAAATGTTCAAAACAGCGAATTGGGAGAGGGGAATAACCGAACCAGCCGATTTTTGAGGTCGACCCGAGCTCGTTGGGTCGACTAGGGGTTAATCCAGGGTGTTTGGCTGTCAACCCGTGGGCCGATTCGCTCGAATGCAGATTTTGCATTTGAATGGTTCTCATGGTTCAGCTTTAATCTAAAGGCCCTAAATGGTTCCTACATGTGACTTCTTCCCCAAGACATGCTTTAAAGGCTAGGATTGGTTCTAGGGTTTATCCTATGGCTAAAACTATCCTAGTCTTCTATAAAAAGGACCCCTAACCTAGCCTAAACCCTCATTAATTGATCCTACAACTAAACTAGGCCAAAATTTCTAATGATCATGGCCTCCACTCAAAACCCTAGCCTCCATCCTCTTGCCAAAATGCTATCTTCATTTCTATGAGAGATTCTTTGATCATGTGAGTGTATGAGAGTTTCTATGTTCATATGAGAGCTTCTAAACATGATCTCAAGGCTAAAGCTTTAATCTTTGTTCATCAAAGATGGGATTTCTATGGATTTTGCTCAAGGGTTTTCTAAGGAGCTTTTCTTTGGGGGTTTTGGTGATAGCATGGACGGTTTCGTCTCAATCTTTTAATTTCATATTGATTTGTGCCTTCAAAGCATAGTAAGCCCCCTCCTACTATTAGATATTAACTTTAAACTTAATGTGACATGTTGTAAGTTGGGTTTGAACATTAAGTATGTTGCATGCTATCATGTTATGTATCCTATAATGACTAAAAAGCCATTATCTTGATCTTGTGGGCTTAAAGATATGAACTTTGTGTTGAATGTTGCATTTTGGCAACATGAGAACTATCATACCCCTTATGATAGCTTACATGTAATGCCATATGCGAACTTCTAGCCACCTTTCTATGTCATTTATCACCATGATTCACCTATGTGCTAAGTTTGAGGTTGTGCATGTTTTTGAGGCCTAATAATGTAATATGCAAGTTAATGAACACATTTATACCTCATTTTCCACCATGTTTAACTTGTGGCCTTATACCCCTTTCGTCATGCCTTTGCCAAGTTCCTTCTTTTAATCCATTATGCGTTGTTGCGAGTGTATATGCGAGTTTAAAAGCGTTGGGTTACGTTATGGGTAAAACTTTAATGACGTGAAACATGATTTGGGTAAATGGGTATAAACGTGACAACATGTAACTTTGGCTATGAGCATGGGACTTGGAAACTTGACACGTATGGGTTGTAAGTGTAACAAGACACTAGACCAAACATGAAAATGGCCAACTCGAGGTTGGGTTGAGTTTGTAGCATAAATCTACCCGGACCCGCCCGGCTTAACTAGTGGCTACAAACAATAGGATCCAATGTGAGAAGTTGGTCATGTCGCGCTTAAGACCCGAGGTTAGACTAGGTTGTGGTGTAAGTCTACCCGGACCCGCCCGGCTTAACTAGTAACCACAACAAAGTCTAATGTGAGAGGTTGAGAGTGCATTAATTAAATTGATGCCACATGATAAGGTTAAGTAAATTTGACTAATGACACTTAACCGATATGACACAAATGGGTAGGTTAAGTGGGACCGGGCTTGATTTCTTAATGACACTTAACCATACAAGACAGTTAGGGGATGGGGTTAAGTAATTTACGCTTAACTAATCTAAACACGGTAATTAGATGGGGTTAAGTAACTAAGACTTAACTAATCTAAACACGGTAATTAGATGGGGTTAAGTAACTAAGACTTAACTAATCTAAACACGGTAATTAGATGGGGTTAAGTAACTAAGACTTAACTAATCTAAACACGGTAATTAGATGGGGTTAAGTAATCTATACTTAACTAATCTAAACACGGGAATTCGATGGGGTTAAGTCAAACACTTAACCAATCTAAACTTGGTTATTCAATGGGGTTAAGTAACCAATACTTAACCAATTTAACATGATAATTTAATGGGGTTAAGTAACTTATACCTAACCAATTATACGTGATGATTTGATGAGGTTAAGTAACCTATACTTAACCAATCTAATAGGTGGACCTGATAAGGGTTAAGTCACAAGACCTTTTAAGATTAGGCTTAACCATTGTAATACGATTAGTGGATGGGGTTAAGCTAACCCATACTTAACCAATCCGACTCGATAATCTGATGGGATTAAGATAATCCGTGCTTAATCAATCTAACATGAAAATCTGATAGGGTTAAGGCAAATAAATACTTAACCAATTTGACTTGATAGGGTTAAGTCATGAGCTTCTTGGTACACTTAACCAACTTGTATGGCTAAGCCTTGAACTTGAGTACTTAGCCAATCTTGACATGATTTGTAGGCGGGTCAAGTCACGAACTTGGATAACAACACTTAACCCATTTGACAAAACCCTAGCTCAAAGGACTAGGTTGGGAATCGTAGTTAACAAGGATAGCGGAAAGAGGGGCTAAGTGGTAAACCTTAGTTAAGGGTAACTAAGTAATAATTCTTAGCTAAGACAAGGGACTAGTTCATAAAGAGATGAGTAACCTGGTACGGTAGGTCATCGCTTAGAATACGAGGAGGAGCAAGTTATCTGACTTGGATAAAAGCTTCAGCGAACTGGGTGACGAAGCGGAAGCTTCGGGGAACGTGAGGATACTCTTGGTATCCCTCTGTGAGGTGGCAAGGGGTCCATGAAACCCGGCCTCACAGAGGTTAAGGTCTGCGGTAGAAGAGCCAAGAGTATGCCTTGGTTGCTATGCGAGCGACCTAAAGACTGGGATGGATTAGTGTGGAGTCGACGATACTTGGTTTTGCCCAGAGATAGCATGTCGCCGACTACCTACCATCTTTAGTCAATCGTGTACGTACGGAAAGGCAGGGAACTCCCAAAAGACCATATACTAGCTATCAAGTTATGGGTGAGGTTGGCATCTGGAAGTGGGCATCGATGGGCCTTAGTGTAGTTCTCATACATGATTTTTCTTGGATTGCCTTTCAGTAGTTGAGGGAGGGGTCACGTGGGACCATAGCCACGGGTACAAAAACAGACCTTGATATCTACATCAACAGACGACTTAAAGCTCCCGACCGAGTTCCATATTTCTTGTTTTGCCCTGGCACGGAACTCGGATGGCACATTTAGGAACATGTGCATCTAGACATGGAAAACGATTCACGATACATACGTCGGATAAAGGGCGCGGTTGACGGGTGGCAAAATCCCTAGTGGCCCTAGGTGGCTGAACCCAAACCGAGACACGGAAACGTTCATTAGGTAGCATAATCCCTAGTGGTCCTAGGTGGCATAAATCCTAAGTGGACACGCGATAGTTCATGGTAAGAAAACATAACTAGATCAAGGGTAGCAGTCCAAAATAACCTCAAGGATAAAATGTTCACATGGGAAAGCCCGTATGGCCTACGGCAAAGGACTGAACTTATACATGGAAAGAAACATACGAGTTAGGAAAACCTACATATGCTATATATTAGGTTGACATGGACCATTACATGACATTGGACAAGGGACATTCATAGTTAACACATGACGCGGGTTGGGATATTAGTACGAAAGGTGCAGAGCAAATATACATGTTAGAACCAAGAGAAATATACATGATAGATACCGTGGGATGTTATACAGGATAGATATCTTGGGATAGTATAATTGATAGAAACCTGACAATGTGATACCTTGATTTATCTTGACACCGTAGTTTATCATGACACACTCGTGTATCTTGGTACAGTAGTTCATCCTGTTATTTTGGTTTAGCTTATCTATCTTATCATCATACTTATGTTCATCTCAGTTCCTCATGGCAGTTAACTTTACTAGTTTATATACTGATAGTAGATAGGGCTTACCAGTCTTTATGACTGACCCCATTTTGTTTCGCCCCTTGTCTTCCGTTTCCCCCCAGGTTACAGGGAGGAAATGCTATTGTCAGTTTGGACTTCTTCTGTTTGAAGGTCATCACGCATGGTTGGGACTTTTCTTGGCTATGGCTATTTTATTGTTTTACTTGGGGAATACTTTATGAAAAGGTTTTATGCTTCTTTATTATTACAAGACAGGTTTTGATGTATTCTGATGTAAAAGGCTTTAGACCTTATTTTATAAGGTAATGAAATTTGTTTTACTTCCGCTATTTTATATATATGTTCTATCTTGTAATATTTCTGTGCATGTTTACCTCGATAATGCTTCACTAAACCTAGTGCATTCCCTTTGTGAGTGACTCTAGCGGAGGTGGGGTGTTACAGCCTTACCGGAGTAAGACGACCAAGGAAAAGCACATGAAGTTCCAAGACGGCCTTACCGGGGTAAGACGACCAAGGAAAAGCACATGAAGTTCAAAGACGGCCTTATCAGGGTAAGACGACGAAGGAAAAGCACATGAGAGTTCCAAGATGGCCTTACCGGGGTAAGACGACCAAGGAAAAGCACATGAGAGTTCCAAGACGGCCTTACCGGGGTAAGACGACCAAGGAAAAGCACATGAGAATTTGTTTATACTGGATGGATCCATTTGGGAGCCGGAGCTCATATTTGTACTGGACGGATCCAGTTAGGAGCCGGAGCTCAAGAGTGATCATTATTGATTCATGAAAGCTAAGGGGCAGTTATTCTAACCCCGAACACGACTGGAGACTACAGGTCGGTTCCGTGCGTGTGGGCCGATGTTGCCGTGCTTATTACATGCATTGAAAACAATAAGGGGCGAGAAGTCGCCTAAAAACCTAAAAACATGAACTACGAACCGGAGTCCGGCAAACTGAAGGGATCCACTGAGTGGGATCAGTTGATAATAATCCTGGGATTGCCCGATCAAGGATCATTCCCTCTTCGGGGAGTCGGTGGTGGCAGCGCAGAGGCAGATGCAGGCATTGTTGGTTGAATGACGTACTCGGGTAGTTATCCTCGCCTGGCCCAATCCTTGATAAGTTCTAGCAAATATCTGCAGTCATCAGTGTTATGACCATCCATGTCATGAAATATGCAGTGTCTGCCTGTATTACGTTGTTATAGTGTTGATTCCCTCTTAGGAGGCCCTGGATATGAGGCAGCACCCCCTGTATCTACGTAGATATTGCTCAGGGTGTCATTCAGTTCAGTGTATTTGTCGTATCTGGACCCTCTCCGGGGTGGAGCATTACGATCATTCTTTGCATTGGATGCTCCTTTGCCTTTTCCAGAATCAGATCGTTCTCCATCTTAGAGCATGTTGACTTTGAGGGTTTTCTTCTCGGAAGTTTCATCATCCTCCCGCAAAAATCTATCTGCTTCAAGGTAGAACTCGCCTAGATTTCGTGGTGGATCTCGGTACAAGGATTTTTTAAACTCCGAGTTATCTAGAACGCCGGATACTGCTGCCATCAGTACCATCGATGGTTTAGGGCGATCAACTGATGCTGCTGCAACATTGAATCTTTCCAGGAATGAATGCAGAGATTCTCTGGGCCTCTGCTTGATTGTGGTGAGGAACATGAAATTCTTGGGTCGTGCGATGTGGACTCGAAATTGTTCAAGGAAGCGTGCGACCAACATGTTCCAACTGCTGATCGATTCCGTTGCTAGCTGTCGAATCCACATGGCTGCTATATCAGTTTGAAAGAGGGGAAAACATTTAGCCATGACGTTTTCCAATGTCGATTGAACTTCCATATGCCGTTTGTAGCACATCAAGTGCACGGTAGGATTTGTTCTGCCATTGTATGACTCTAGTTGTGGAAGTCTGAAATCCGGGGGATTGCGAGAATTCCTGATTTCTTGTGTGAACGGGTTGTGATTGACGTCATCCACATCGTTCTGATAAGTGCGGCCTCTTGAAAGGCGTTAAATCAGATCAGCGAGTCGACTGCCTCCAAAAAGTTGCTGTAAATTGCCAAGATCAGAGCTGGTGCCCCCAGTGTTGAATGCAAGAGAGGATGGAAGCCGTTGGTGAGCTGTTGCCTGGGGATCGCGGCTCGCGGAACGCGGATCGAGGGTGGCGACCCGACCCGGTTCAAGGGCGGTCAGTCCATGAGGCTGATTCGTGAAGGCCGTATCGTGGTTCGTGGGGTGTGAACTGAGGAGGGGCAATCCGACCCAGTGCTGGTGGCTAATCACGAGCCGATCCCTGCTGCAGTTGAGTGAGAGTTTGCCCTTCGGTATGCATCCGATCTAGAGCTGAAGTCGGTCACTGTGCATTTCCAATAACGACGGGGTTGCCCCCGAGTCCATGTAATGCCCAAGCCGCTTCTGTGGCTTCATTTCCAATGACTTGAGCGTTGCTCGGCCTTCCATCCATCCGAGCGAAGAATTGGTTGATCATTTCCTGTTGTTTCTGGAGTATATCATCTTGCCTTGCCATCTGATCTCTCAATTCAGTGAGAAGTCCGTCCATCTCGTCTCTGGTCAAGTATGCAGAAGGATCTCCATGAGAAGAAGCTTCCTGGCTTGCCTCGTTCCTTGTGTCTTCAGCGTCAGCATCATCGGCATGAGTAGATGTTCCAGTCTTCTTCTTTTTGTTCGCCATTGAGTCTCCTTTCAAGCTAGAAATTGAGATTGTCTTCTGCCCCCCTTCCTGGCGCGCCAAAATGTTGGTCCAAAATCTGGGCCTAACACCCAAATGCAGATCACAGATCACAAAATGCAAAAAATGATAAATAAGAGGAGACACACGAAGTTTTTATAGTGGTTCGGCTGTAGATGTAACCTACGTCCACTTTATAATCTTATTGTTATATTGACAGATTACAAGAATCAGTTACATGCAAGCACACAATCCGTGTGTTTTATTGAGGTTACAAGAGGAGAATTTAGATGTATGAAGGAGGAAAGTCCTTGCGATTCAGTAATGGAGTAAGTCGTGAAGAAGTATGGCTAAAAGATCCTAGAAAATGCCTTCAAATGGGTTATTTATAGCTGTAGGAGAGCTTCTGGGTTGACCGGATCGTGATGGGGTATGTGGCGCTGGATCCGGGAAAGTAGGAGTAAGATGTCGCATGATAATAGGTCAAAACATGCTGTCCAGGAGCAGTTTCGGGGGTTGGATCGTGATCATGTAGGGCGAGCTGACCGGGTCCTCGCGAACTGTAATGAAGAGGTGATGATCGGGTCGTGGTCTCCATGTGCGCCACGAGTGGGCCGTGGTCTGAAGGTACGCCACGAGCCAATGGGGCGATCCGATGAGGGGCGATCCAAGGGTGCATCACGAGCCAGAGAGGACGGATCCAGCTGGGAGCCGGAGCTCATACTCGTAATGGACGGATCCAGTTAGGAGCCGAAGCTCAAGAGTGATCATTATTGATTCATGAAAGCTAAGCGGCAGTTATTCTAACCCCGAACAGGACTGGAGACTACAGGTCGGCTCCATGCGTATGGGCCGATGTTGCCGCGCTTATTACATGCGTTGAAAATAAAGAGGGGCGAGAAGTCGCCTAAAAACCTAAAAACATGAACTATGAACTGGAGTCCCGCAAACTGAAGGGCTCCGCTGAGTGGGATCAGTTGATAATAATCCCGCGATTGCTCGATCCAGGATCATTCCCTCTCCGGGGAGTAGGTGGTGGCAGCACAGAGGCAGATGCAGGCGTTGTTGGTTGAATGACGTACTTGGGTAGTTCTCCTTGCCTGACACGATCCTCGATAAGGTCTCGCAAATGTCTGCAGTCGTCAGTGTTATGACCATCCACGTCATGAAATATGCAGTGTCTGCCAGAATTGCGTTGTGCTAGTGTTGGTTCCCTCTTGGGTGGCCTTGGATATGAGGCAGCACCCCCTGTATCTACGTAGATATTGCTCAGGGTGTCATTCAGTTCAGTGTATTTGTCATATCTGGACCCTCTCCAGGGTGGAGCATTACGATCATTCTTTGCATTGGATGCTCCTTTGCCTTTTCCAGAATCAGATGGTTCTCCATCTATGAGCATGTTGACTTCGAGGGTTTTCTTCTCGGAAGTTGCATCTTCTTCCGGCAGTAATCTATCTGATTCAAGGTAGAACTCGCCGAGATTTCGTGGTGGATCCCGGTACAAGGATTTTTTAAACTCCGAGTTATCTAGAACGCCGGATATTGCTGCCATCAGTAACATTGATGGTTCAGGGCGATCAACTGATGCTGCTGCAATGCTGAATCTTTCCAGGAATGAACGCAGAGTTTCTCTCGGCCTCTGCTTGATTGTGGTGAGGGACATGGCATTTTTAGGTCGTGCGATGTGGACCCGAAATTGTTCAAGGAAGCGTGCGACCAATATGTTCCAATTGCTGATCGATTCCGTTTCTAGCTGTCGAATCCACATGGCTGCTATATCAGTTAGAAAGAGGGGAAAACATTTTTCCATGACGTTTTCCGGTGCCGATTGAACGTCCGTATGCCGTTTGTAGCACATCAAGTGCACGGTAGGATCTTTTCTGCCATTGTATGGCTCCAATTGTGGAAGTTTGAAATCCGGGGGATTGCGAAAATTCCTGATTTCTTGTGTGAATGGGTTGTGATTGACGTCATCTACATCGTTCTGATAAGTGCGGCCTCTTTAGAGGCGTTGAATTAGATCAATGAGCCGATTGCCCTCAAAAAGTTGCTGTAAATCGCCAAGATCTGACTGGTGCCCCCAATGTTGAATGCAAGAGAGGATAGAAGCCGTTGGTGTGCTGTTGCCTGGGGATCGCGGCTCGCGGATCGCGGATCAAGGGTGGCGACCCGACCCGGTTCGAGTGGGTCGTTTCATGATGTAGGTTCGTGAAGGCCGGATCGTGGTTCGTGGGGAGCGAACTGAGGAGGGGCGATCCGACCCGGTGCTAGTGGCCTGTCACGAGCCGATCCCTACTGCAGTTGAGTGAGAGTTTGCGCTCCGGTATCCATCTGATCTGGAGCTGAAGTCAGTCGCTGTGCATTCCCAATAACGAGAGGGTTGCCCCCCGAGTCCATGTGATGCCCGAGCCGCTTCTGTGGCTTCATTTCCAATGACTTGAGGGTTGCTCGGCCTTCCATCCATCCGAACGAAGAATTGGTTGATCATTTCCGGTTGTTTCTGGACGATATCATCTTGTCGTGCCATCCGATCTCTCAGTTCAGTGAGAACTCCGTCCATCTCGTCTCTGGTCAAGTATGCAGAAGGATCTCCATGAGAAGAAGCTTCCTGGCTTGCCTCGTTCCTTGTGTCTTCAGTGTCAGCATCATCGGCATGAGTCGAAGTTCCAGTTTTCTTCTTTTTGTTCGCCATTGAGTCTCCTTTCAAGCTAGAAATTGGGATTGTCTTCTGCCCCCCTTCCTGGCGCGCCAAAATGTTGGACCAAAATCTGGGCCTAACACCCAAATGCAGATCACAGATCACAAAATGCAAAAAATGATAAATAAGAGGAGACACACGAAGTTTTTATAGTGGTTCGGCTGTAGATGTAGCCTACGTCCACTTTATAATCTTATTGTTATACTGACAGATTACAAGAATCAGTTACATGCAAGCACACAATCCGTGTGTTTTATTGAGGTTACAAGAGGAGAATTTAGATGTATGAAGGAGCAAAGTCCTTGCGATTCAGTAATCGAGTAAGCCGTGAAGAAGTATGGCCAAAATATCCTTGAAAATGTCTTCAAATGGTGTATTTATAGTTGTAGGAGAGCTTCTGGGTTGACCGGATCGTGATGGGGTACGTGGCACCCGATCCGGGAAAGTAGGAGTAAGATGAGGCATGAGAACAGGTCAAAACAGGTTGTCCAGGAGCAGTTTCGGGGGTCGGATTGTGATCATGTAGGGCGAGCTGACCGGGTCCTCACGAACTGTAATGATGAGTTGGTGATCGAGTCGTGGTCTCCATTGCGCCACGAGTGGGTCGTGGTCTGAAGGTGCGCCACGAGCCGAGGGGGGCGATCTGATGAGGGGCGATCCGAGGATCACGAGCCAAAGAGGGTGCATAGGCCATACTCTGATCGTGTGATGCTTCGTCGCTTTATCCGGGAAACTACCAGGTT
Source organism: Allium sativum (assembly GCA_030737875.1). Classification (NCBI taxonomy): domain Eukaryota; kingdom Viridiplantae; phylum Streptophyta; class Magnoliopsida; order Asparagales; family Amaryllidaceae; genus Allium; species Allium sativum. The sequence goes on along the minus strand of CM060909.1, from coordinate 600,645,796 downwards.
ATACCCTATTCACGGAAACGGGCATAACTTTCAAACCGTATGTCTGGTTGAGTCAAACTGAAGCTAACTCAGAGGGCTACAAGTGTTATTAAGCTTAGCTCCGTAATCGCTGTTTTCAGGCCAAAAAGCGGTCGTCTGATTGGAGTTTCAGGCCTTTTCATGTTGAGGATGTGATTTTGACCAAATCTCTCAATGTCTTCTGACGTTGTTTCCATCGCTTGAGCATGTTATCATTAAGGAATTCTATGTGTGACAGCTTTTGCAAAAAATGTGTCAACATGTTTGCCCCCCAGAACATATCTTGCTGGTTGAAGGAAGATGTGTTTTGGATAATTTGAGAAATCCAAACCCAGAATGCGACGATCACGCTGGATCGTATTAAGGCCAGAAAACCGACGATCACATGGGATTGTATTAAGGCCAGAGAAATCCAAGAAGACCAGGAGTTTGTACCTGCAAGAAGATGAAACAAATAATGCAAGAATATTTCCTCGATGGCCTTACCAGAGTAAACCATCCGAGGAGATGTTAGAGGGGTTCCAACACGGCCTTACCGGAGTAAGACGACCAAGGAAAAGCACATGAAGTTCCAAGACGGCCTTACTGGGGTAAGACGACCAAGGAAAAGCACATGAAGTTCCAAGACAGCCTTACCGGGGTAAGACGACCAAGGAAAATCACATGAGAGTTCCAAGACGGCCTTACCGGGGTAAGACGACCAAGGAAAAGCACATGAGAGTTCCAAGACGGCCTTACCGGGGTAAGACGACCAAGGAAAAGCACATGAGAATTTGTTTATACTGGACGGATCCAGTTGGGAGCCGGAGCTCATATTTGTACTGGATGGATCCAGTTAGGAGCCGGAGCTCAAGAGTGATCATTATTGATTCATCAAAGCTAAGCGGTAGTTATTCTAACCCCGAACATGACTGGAGACTATAGGTCGGTTCCGTGCGTGCGGGCCGATGTTGCCGCGCTTATTACATGCGTTGAAAACAAAAAGGGGGCGAGAAGTCGCCTAAAAATCTAAAAACATGAACTACGATCCGGAGTCCGGCAAACTGAAGGGATCCGCTGAGTGGGATCAGTTGATAATAATCCCGCGATTGCTCGATCCCGGATCATTCCCTCTCCGGGGAGTCGGTGGTGGCAGCGCAGAGGTAGATGCAGGCATTGTTGGATGAGTGACGTACTCGGGTAGTTCTCCTCGCCTGACCCGATCCTCGATAAGGTCTCGCAAATGTCTGCAGTCATCAGTGTTATGACCATCCATGTCATGAAATATGCAGTGTCTGCCATAATTGTATTGTGCTAGTGTTGGTTCCCTCTTGGGAGGCCTTGGATATGAGGCAGCACCCCCTGTATCTACGTAGATATTGCTCAGGGTGTCATTCAGTTCAGTGTATTTGTCGTATCTGGACCCTCTCCGGGGTGGAGTATTACGATCATTCTTTGCATCGGATGCTCCTTTGCCTTTTCCAGAATCAGATGGTTCTCCATCTTTGAGCATGTTGACTTCGAGGATTTTCTTCTCGGAAGTTGCATCTTCTTCCCGCAGAAATCAATCTGCTTCAAGGTAGAACTCGCCAAGATTTCGTGGTGGATCTCGGTACAAGGATTTTTTAAACTCCGAGTTATCTAGAACGTCGGATACTGCTGCCATCAGTACCATCGATGGTTCAGGGCGATCAACTGATGCTGCTGCAACTTTGGATCTTTCCAGGAATGAACGCAGAGTTTCTCTGGGCCTCTGCTTGATTGTGGTGAGGGACATGACATTCTTGGGTCATGCGATGTGGACCTGAAATTGTTCAAGGAAGCATGCGACCAACTTGTTCCAACTGCTGATCAATTCTGTTTCTAGCTATCGAATCCGTATGGCTGCTATATCAGTTAGAAAGAGGGGAAAACATTTAGCCATGACGTTTTCCAATGCCGATTGAACTTCCATATGCCGTTTGTAGCGCATAAAGTGCACGGTAGGATCTGTTCTGCCATTGTATGGCTCCAGTTGTGGAAGTTTGAAATCCGGGGGATTGCGAGAATTCCTGATTTCTTGTGTGAACGGGTTGTGATTGACGTCATCCACATCGTTCTGATAAGTGCGACCTCTTGACAGGCATTGAATCAGATCAGTGAGTCGATTGCCTTCAAAAAGTTGCTATAAATTGCCAAGATCAGAGCTGGTGCCTCCAGCGTTGAATGCAAGAGAGGATGGAAGCCGTTGGTGAGCCGTTGCCTGGGGATCGCGGATCATGGATAGTGGGTGGCGACTCGACCCGATTCGAGGGGGTCGGCTTGTGAGGCAGGTTCGTGAAGGTCGGATCGTGGTTCGTGGGGAGCGAACTAAGGAGTGGCGATCCTACCCGATGCTGGTGGCCTGTCACGAGCCGATCCCTACTGCAATTGAGTGAGAGTTTGTGCTCCGGTATCCATCCGATCTGGAGCTGAAATCGGTCGCTGTGCATTTCCAATAACGAGGGGGTTGCCCTCAAGTCCATGTGATGCCCGAGCCGCTTCTGTGGCTTCATTTCCAATGACTTGAGCGTTGCTCGTCCTTCCATCCATCCGAGCGAAGAATTGGTTGATCATTTCCTGTTGTTTCTGGAGGATATCATCTTGTCGTGCCATCTGATCTCTCAGTTCAGTGAGAACTCTGTCCATCTCGTCTCTGTTCAAGTATGTAAAAGGATCTCTATGAGAAGAAGCTTCTTGGCATGCCTCATTCCTTGTGTCTTCAGCGTCAGCATCATCGGCATGAGCAGAAGTTCCAGTCTTCTTCCTTTTGTTCGCCATTGAGTCTCCTTTCAAGCTAGAAATTGAGATTGTCGTGTGCCCCCCTTCCTGGCGCGCCAAAGTGTTAGACCAAAATCGGGGCCTAACACCCAAATGTAGATCACAGATCAAAAAATGCAGAAATTGATAAATAAGAGGAGACACACGAAGTTTTTATAGTGGTTCGGCTGTAGATGTAGCCTAGTCCACTTTATAGTCTTATTCTTATACTGACAGATTACAAGAATCAGTTACATGCAAGCACACAATCTGTGTGTTTTATTGAGGTTACAAGAGGAGAATTTAGATGCATGAAGGAGCAAAGTCCTTGCGATTCAGTAATGGAGTAAGCAGTGAAGAAATATGCCCAAAAGATCCTTGAAAATGCCTTCAAATGGTGCATTTATAGCTGTAGGAGAGCTTCTGGGTTGACCGGATCATGTTGGGTACGTAGCACCCGATCTGGGAAAGTAGGAGTAAGATGTGGGATGAGAACAGGTCAAAACAGGCTGTCCAGGAGCAGTTTCGGGGGTCAGATTGTGATCATGTAGGGCGAGCCGACCGGGTCCTCGTGAACTGTAATGAAGAGCTGGTGATCGGGTCGTGGTCTCCTTGTGCGCCACGAGTGGGTCGTGGTCTGACGGTGCGCCACGAGCCAAGGGGGGCGATCCGATGAGGGGAGATCCGAGGGTGCATCACGAGCCAGAGAGGGTGCATGAGCCATACTCTGATCGTGTGACGCTTCATTCGTTTTATCCGGGAATTGCCAGGTTATAACCTGTTCACGGAAACGGGTATAACTTTCAAACTGTAAGTCCGATTGAACCAAACTGAAGCTCAAACTAAAGTTAACTCAGAGGGATACAAGAGTTACCGAGCTTAGCTCCATAATCGCTTTTTTCGGGCCCAAAAGAGGTCGTCTAATAGGAGTTTCGGGCCTGTTCATGTTAAGGATGTGATTTTGACCAAATCTCTCAATGTCTTCTGACGTTGTTTCCATCGCTTGAGCATGTTATCATTCAGGAATTCCATGTGTGACAGCTTTTGCCAAAAAATGTGCCAACACGTTTGCCCCCCAGAACATATCTTGTTGGTTGAAGGAAGAAGTGTTCTGGATAATCTGAGAAATCCAAACCCAGAATGCGACGATCACGTCGGATCGTATTAAGGCCAGAAAACCGACGATCACACGGGATCGTATTAAGGCCAGAGAAATCCAAGAAGACCATGTGTTTGTACCTGCAAGAATATGGAACAAATTATGCAAGAATATTTCCTAGATGACCTTACCAGAGTAAACCATCCAAGGAGATGTTAGAGGGGTTCCAAGACGGCCTTAACGGAGTAAGACGACCAAGGAAAAGCACATGAAGTTCCAAGACGGCCTTACCAGGGTAAGACGACCAAGGAAAAGCACATGAAGTTCCAAGACAGCCTTACCGGGGTAAGACGACCAAGGAAAAGCACATGAGAGTTCCAAGACGGCCTTACCGGGGTAAGACGACCAAGGAAAAGCACATGAGAATTTGTTTACATTGGACGGATCCAGTTGGGAGCCGGAGCTCATATTCGTACTAGACGGATCCAGTTAGGAATCGGAGCTCAAGAGTGATCATTATTGATTCATGTAAGCTAAGCGGTAGTTATTCTAACCCCGAACACGACTGGAGACTACAGGTCGGTTCCTTGCGTGTGGGCCGATGTTGCCGCGCTTATTACATTCTTTGAAAACAAAGAGGGGCGAGAAGTCGCCTAAAAACCTAAAAACATGAACTACGAATCGGAGTTCGACAAACTGAAGGGATCCGCTGAGTGGGATCAGTTGATAATAATCCCGTGATTGCTCGATCCAGGATCATTCCCTCTCCGGGGAGTCGATGGTGGCAGCGCAAAGGCAGATGCAGGTGTTGTTGGTTGAATGACATAATCGGGTAGTTCTCCTCGCCTAACCCGATCCTCGATAAGGTCTCTCAAATGTCTGCAGTCATTAGTGTTATGACCATCCATGTCATGAAATATGCAGTGTCTGCCAGAATTGCGTTGTGGTAGTGTTGGTTCCCTCTTGGGAGGCCTTGGATATGAGGCAGAACCCCTTGTATCTACGTAGATATTGCTCAGGGTGTCATTCAATTCAGTGTATTTATCGTATCTGGACCCTCTCCGGGGTGGAGCATTACAATCATTCTTTGCATTGGATGCTCCTTTGCCTTTTCCAGAATCAGATGGTTCTCCATCTTTGGGCATGTTGACTTCGAGGGTTTTCTTCTCGGAAGTTGCATCTTCTTCCAGCAGAAATCTATCTGCTTTAAGGTAGAACTCACCGAAATTTCACGGTGGATCTCGGTACAAGGATTTTTTAAACTCCGAATTATCTAGAACGCCGGATACTGCTACCATCAGTACCATCGATGGTTCAGGGCGATCAACTGATACTGCTGCAACGTCGAATCTTTCTTGGAATGAACGCAGAGTTTCTCTGGGCCTCTTCTTGATTGTGGTGAGGGACATGAAATTCTTGGGTCATGCGATGTGGACCAGAAATTGTTCAAGGAAGCGTGCGCCAACATGTTCCAACTGCTGATCGATTCCGTTTCTAGCTATCGAATCCAAATAGCTGCTATATCAGTTAGAAAGAGGGGAAAACATTTAGCCATGACGTTTTCCGATGCCGATTGAACTTCCATATGTCGTTTGCAGCGCATCAAGTGCACGGTAGGATCTGTTCTGCCATTGTATGGCTCCAGTTGTGGAAGTTTGAAATCCGGGGGATTGCGAGAATTCCTGAATTCTTGTGTGAGTGGGTTGTGATTGACGTCATCCACATCGTTCTGATAAGTGCGGCCTCTTGAGAGGCGTTGAATCAGACCAGCGAGTCGATTACCATCAAAAAGTTTCTGTAAATTGCCAAGATCAGAGCTGGTGCCCCCAGCGTTGAATGCAAGAGAGGATGGAAGCCGTTGGTGAGCTGTTGCCTGGGGATCGTGGCTCGCGGATTGAGGATGGCGACCCAACCCGGTTCGAGGGGGTCGGTTCGTGAGGCAGGTTCGTGAAGGCCGGATCGTGGTTCGTGGGGAGCGAACTGAAGAGGGGCGATCCGACCCGGTAATGGTGGCCTATCATGAGCCGATCCCTGCTACAGTTGAGTGAGAGTTTGCGCTCCGGTTTCCATCCGATCTGAAGCTGAAGTCGGTCACTGTGCATTTCCAATAACGAGGGGGTTGCCTCCTAGTCCATGTGATGCCCGAGCCGCTTTTGTGGCTTCATTTCCAATGACTTGAGCATTGCTCGGCCTTCCATCCATCTGAGCGTAGAATTGGTTGATCATTTCCTGTTGTTTCTGGAGGATATCATCTTGTCGTGCCATTTGATCTCTCAGTTCAGTGAGAACTCCGTCCATCTCGTCTCTGGTCAAGTATGCAGAAGGATCTCCATGAGAAGAAGCTTCCTGGCTTGCCTCGTTCCTTGTGTCTTCAGCTTCAGCATCATCGGCATGAGCAGAAGTTTCAGTCTTCTTCCTTTTGTTCGCTATTGAGTCTCCTTTCAAGCTAGAAATTGAGATTGTCGTGTGCCCCCCTTCCTGGCGCGCCAAAATGTTAGACCAAAATCAGGGCATAACACCTAAATGCAGATCACAGATCACAAAATGCAGAAAATGATAAATAACAGGAGACACACAAAGTTTTTATAGCGGTTCGGCTATAGATGTAGCCTACGTCCACTTTATAATCTTATTGCTATACTGATAGAATACAAGAATCAGTTACATGCAAGCACACAATCCGTGTGTTTTATTGAGGTTACAAGAGGAGAATTTAGATGTATGAAGGAGCAAAGTCCTTGCGATTCAGTAATGGAGTAAGCCGTGAAGAAGTATGGCCAAAAGATCCTTGAAAATGCCTTCAAATGGTGTATTCATAGCTGTAGGAGAGCTTCTGGGTTGACCGAATCGTGATGGGGTACGTGGTACCCGATCCGGGAAAGTAGGAGTAAGATGTGGCATGAGAACATGTCAAAATAGGCTGTCAAGGAGCAGTTTCGGGGGTCGGATCGTGATCATGTAGGGCGAGTTGACCGGGTCCTCGCCAACTGTAATGAAGAGCGGGTGATCGGGTCGTGGTCTCCATTTAAGCCACGAGTGACTCGTGGTCTGAAGGTGCGCCACGAGCCAAAGGGGGGCGATCTGAGGAGGGGCAATCCGCGGGTGCATTACGAGCCAGAGAGGGTGCATGAGCCATACTCCGATCGTGTGACGCTTCGTCGCTTTATCCGGGAAACTGCCAGGTTATAACCTGTTCACGGAAACAGGCATAACTTTCAAACCGTAAGTCTGATTAAGCCAAACCGAAGCTCAAACTGAAGCTAACTTAGAGGACTACAAGAATTATCGAGCTTAGCTTCGTAATCGCTGTTTTTGGGCCCAAAAGAGGTCGTCTGATAGGAGTTTCGGGCCTATTCATGTTGAGGACGTGATTTTGACCAAAACTCTCAATGTCTTCTGACGTTGTTTCCATCGCTTGAGCATTTTATCATTTAGGAATTCCATGTGTGACGGCTTTTGCCAAAAAATGTGTCAACACGTTTGCCCCCCACAACATATCTTGCTGGTTGAAGGAAGATGTGTTCTGGATAATTTGAGAAATCCAAACCCAGAATGCGACGATCACGCCGGATCGTATTAAGGCCAGAAAACCGACGATCACAGGGGATCGTATTAAGGCCAGAGAAATCCAAGAAGACCAGGAGTTTGTACCTACAAGAAGATGAAACAAATAATGCAAGAATATTTCCTAGATGGCCTTATCGGAGTAAACCATCTGAGGAGATGTTAGAGTGGTTCCAAGACGGCCTTACCAGAGCAAGACAACCAAGGAAAAACACATGAAGTTCCAAGCGCCTTACCAGGGTAAGACGACCAAGGAAAAGCACATGAAGTTCAAAGACGGCCTTATCAGGGTAAGACGACGAAGGAAAAGCACATGAGAGTTCCAAGATGGCCTTACCGGGGTAAGACGACCAAGGAAAAGCACATGAGAGTTCCAAGACGGCCTTACCGGGGTAAGACGACCAAGGAAAAGCACATGAGAATTTGTTTATACTGGATGGATCCATTTGGGAGCCGGAGCTCATATTTGTACTGGACGGATCCAGTTAGGAGCCGGAGCTCAAGAGTGATCATTATTGATTCATGAAAGCTAAGCGGCAGTTATTCTAACCCCGAACACGACTGGAGACTACAGGTCGGTTTCGTGAGTGTGGGCCAATGTTGTCGCGCTTATTACATGCGTTGAAAACAAAGAGGGGCGAGAAGTCGCCTAAAAACCTAAAAAAATGAACTACGAACCGGAGTCCGGCAAACTGAAGGGATCCGCTGAGTGGGATCAGTTGATAATAATCCTTCGATTGCTCGATCGAGGATTATTCCCTCTCTGGGGTGTAGGTGGTGGCAGCGCAGAGGCAGATGCAGGCGTTATTGGTTGAATGACGTACTCGGGTGGTTCTCCTCGCCTGACCCGATCCTCGATAAGGTCTCGCAAATATCTGCAGTCATCAGTGTTATGACCATCAATGTCATGAAATATGCAGTGTCTACCAGAATTGCATTGTGCTAGTGTTGGTTCCCTCTTGCCAGGCCTTGGATATGAGGCAACACCCCCTGTATCTACGTAGAAATTGCTTAGGGTGTCATTCAGTTCAGTGTATTCGTCGTATCTGGACCCTCTCCAAGGTGGAGCATTACGATCATTCTTTGCATTGGATGCTCCTTTGCCTTTTCCAGAATCAGATGGTTCTCCATCTTTGAGCATGTTGACTTCGAGGGTTTTCTTCTCGGATGTTGCATCCTCTTCCCGCAGAAATCTATCTGCCTCAAGGTAGAACTCGCCAAGATTTCGTGGTGGATCTCAGTATAAGGATTTTTTTAAACTCTGAGTTATCTAAAAGGCCGGATACTGCTACCATCAGTACCATCGATCTTTTAGGGCAATCAACTGATGCTGCTGCAACGTTGAATCTTTCCAGGAATGAACGCAGAGTTTCTCTGAGCCTCTGCTTGATTGTGGTAAGGCACATGACATTCTTGGGTCATGCGATGTGGACCCGAAATTGTTCAAGGAAGCGTGCGACCAACGTGTTCCAACTGCTGATCGATTCCGTTTCTAGCTGTCGAATCCACATGGCTGCTATATCAGGTAGAAAGAGGGGAAAGCATTTAGCCATGACGTTTTCCAATGCTGATTGAACTTCCATATACCGTTTGTAGTGCATCAAGTGCACGGTAAGATCTATTCTGCCATTGTATGGCTCTAGTTGTGGAAGTTTGAAATCCGGGGGATTGCGAGAATTCCTGATTTCTGGGGTGAACGGGTTGTGATTGATGTCATCCACATCGTTCTGATAAGTGTGGCCTCTTGAGAGGCATTGAATCAGATCAGTGAGTCGATTGCCTTCAAAAAGTTGCTATAAATTGCCATGATCAGAGATGGTGCCCCCAGCGTTGAATGCAAGAGAGGATGGAAACCGTTGGTGAGCTGTTGCCTGGGGATCGCGGCTCGCGGATCGAGGGTGGCGACCCAACCCGGTTCGAGGGGGTCGGTTCGTGAGGTAGGTTCATGAAGGTCGGATCGTGGTTCGTGGGGAGCGAACTGAGGATGGGTGATCTGACCTGGTGCAAGTGGCCTGTCACGAGCCGATCCCTGCTGCAGTTGAGTGAGAGTTTGCGCTCCGGTATCCATCCGATCTGGAGCTGAAGTCGGTCGCTATGCATTTCCAATAACGAGGGGGTTGCCCCCAAGTCCATGTGATGCGCGTGCCGCTTCTGTGGCTTCATTTCCCATGACTTGAGCATTGCTCGGCCTTCCATCCATCTGAGCGAAGAACTGGTTGATCATTTCGTGTTGTTTCTGGAGGATATCATCTTGTCATGCCATCTGATCTCTTAGTTCAGTGAGAACTCCGTCCATCTCGTCTCTGGTCAAGTATGCAGAAGGATCTCCATGGTAAGAAGATTCCTGGCCTACCTCGTTCCTTGTGTCTTCAGCGTCAGCATCACCGGTATGAGCAGAAGTTCCAGTCTTCTTCCTTTTGTTTGCCATTGAGTCTCTTTTCAAGCTAGAAATTGAGATTGTCGTGTGCCCCCCTTCCTGGCACGCCAAAATGTTAGACCAAAATCTGGGTCTAACACCTAAATGCAGATCACAGATCACAAAATGCAGAAAATGATAAATAAGAGGAGATACACGAAGTTTTTATAGTGGTTCGGCTGTAGATGTAGCCTACGTCCACTTTATAATCTTATTGTTATACTGACAGATTACAAGAATCAATTACATGCAAGCACACAATCCATGTGTTTTATTGAGGTTACAAGAGGAGAATTATGATGTATGAAGGAGCAAAGTCCTTGCGATTCAGTAATGGAGTAAGCCGTGAGGAAGTACGGCCAAAAAATACTTGAAAAGGCCTTCAAATGGTGTATTTATAGTTGCAGAAGAGCTTCTGGGTTGACCAGATCGTGATGGGGTTCGTGGCACCCGATCCGGGAAAGTAGGAGTATGATGTGGCATGAGAACAGGTCAAAACAGGCTGTCAGGAGCAGTTTCGGGGGTCGGATCATGATCATGTAGGGCGAGCTGACCGAGTCCTCGCGAACTGTAATGAAGAGCTAGTGATCGGGTCGTGGTCTCCATGTGCGCCATGAATGGGTTGTGGTCTGAACGTGCGCCACGAGCCAAGGGGGGCGATCCGAGGGTGCATCACGAGCCAGAGAGGGTGCATGAGCCATACTCTGATCGCGTGACGCTTCGTCGCTTTATCCGGGAAACTGCCATGTTATACCCTGTTCACGGAAACGGGCATAACTTTCAAACCGTAAGTCCGATTGAGCCAAACCGAAGCTCAAACTGAAGTTAACTCAGAGGGCTACAAGATATATAGAGCTTAGCTCCGTAATCGCTGTTTTCGGGCCTAAAAGAGGTCGTCTGATAGGAGCTTCGGGCATGTTTATGTTGAGGATGTGATTTTGACCGAATCTCTGAATGTCTTCTGACGTTGTTTCCATCGCTTGAGCATGTTATCATTCAGGAATTCCATGTGTGACAGCTTTTGCCAAAAAACGTGTCAACACGTTTGCCCCCCAGAACATATCTTGCTGGTTGAAGGAAGATGTGTTCTGGATAATCTGAGGAATCCAAACCCAGAATGCGACGATCACGCCGGATCGTATTAAGGCCAGAAAACCGATGATCACACGGGATCGTATTAAGGACAGAGAAATCCAAGAAGACCGGGAGTTTCTACCTGCAAGAAGATGAAACAAATAATGCAAGAATATTTCCTAGATGGCCTTACCACAGTAAACCATCCGAGGAGATGTTAGAGGGGTTCCAAGACGGCCTTACCGGAGTAAGACGACTAGGGAAAAGCACATGAAGTTCCAAGACGACCTTAGCGAGGGAAGACGACCAAGGAAAAGCACATGAAGTTCCAAGACGGCCTTACCGGGGTAAGACGACCAAGGAAAAGCACATGAGAGTTCCAAGACGGCCTTAACAGGGTAAGATGACCAAGGAAAAGCACATGAGAATTTGTTTATACTGGACGTATCCAGTTGGGAGCCGGAGCTTATATTTGTACTGGACAGATCCAGTTAGGAGCCGGAGCTCAAGAGTGATCATTATTGATTCATGAAAGCTAAGCGGCAGTTATTCTAACCCCGAACACGACTGGAGACTATAATTCGGTTCGGTGCGCGTGGGCCGATGTTGCCGCGCTTATTACATGTGTTGAAAATAAAGAGGGGCGACAAGTCGCCTAAAAACCTAAAAACATGAACTATGAACCGGAGTCCGGCAAACTGAAGGGATCCGCTGAGTGGGATCAGTTGATAATAATCCTGCGATTGCTCGATCCAGGATCATTCCCTCTCCGAGGAGTCGGTGGTGGCAGCGCAGAGGCAGATGCAGGCGTTGTTGGTTGAATGACGTACTCGGGTTGTTCTCCTCGCCTGACCTGATCCTCGATAAGGTCTCGCAAATGTCTGTAGTCATTAGTGTTATGACCATCCATGTCATGAAATATGCAGTGTCTGCCAGAATTGCGTTGTGCTAGTGTTGGTTCCCTCTTGGGAGGCCTTGGATATGAGGCAACACCCCCTGTATCTACGTAGATATTTCTCAAGGTGTCATTCAATGCAATGTATTTGTCGTATCTGGACCCTCTCCGGGGTGGAGCATTACGATCATTCTTTGCATTGGATGCTCCTTTGCGTTTTCCAGAATCAGATGGTTCTCCATCTTTGAGCATGTTGACTTCGAGGGTTTTCTTCTCCGAAGTTGGATCTTCTTCCCGCGGAAATCTTTTTTATTCAAGGTATAACTCGCCGAGATTTCGTGGTGGATCTCGGTACAAGGATTTTTTAACCTCCGAATTATCTAGAACGCCAGATATTTCTGCCATCAGTACCATCGATGGTTCAGGGCGATCAACTGATGCTGCTGCAACGTTGAATCTTTCCAGGAATGAACGCAGAGTTTCTCTGGGCCTCTGCTTGATTTTGGTGAGGGACATGACATTCTTGGGTCATGCGATGTGGACCCGAAATTGTTCAAGGAAGCGTGCGACCAACATGTTCCAACTGCTGATCGATTCCGTTTCTACCTGTCGAATCCACATGGCTGCTATATCAGTTAGAAAGAGGGGAAAACATTTAGCCATGACGTTTTCCGATGCCGATTGAACTTTCATATGCCATTTGTAGCGCATCAAGTGCACGGTAGGATCTGTTCTGCCATTATATGGCTCCAGTTGTGGAAGTTTGAAATCCGGGGGATTGCGAGAATTCCTGATTTCTTGTGTGAATGGGCTGTGATTGACGTCATCCACATCTTTCCGATAAGTGCGGCCTCTTGAGAGGCATTGAATCAGATCAGCGAGTCGATTGCCTTCAAATAGTTGCTGTAAATTGCCAAGATCAGTGCTGGTGCCCCCAACGTCGAATGCAAGAGAAGACGGAAGCCGTTGGTGAGCTGTTGCCTAGGGATCGCGGCTCGAGGGTCGAGGGTGGCAACCCGACCCGATTCGAGGGGGTCGGTTCGTGAGGCAGGTTCGTGAATGCCGGATCGGGGTTCGTAGGGAGCGAACTGAGGAGGGGCAATCCGGCCAGGTGCTGGTGGCCTATCACGAGCTGATCCCTGCTGCAGTTGAGTAAGAGTTTGCGCTCCGGTATCCATCTGATCTGGAGCTGAAGTCGGTCGCTGTGCATTTCCAATAACGAGGGGGTTGCCCCCGAGTCCATGTGATGCCCGAGCCGCTTCTGTGGCTTCATTTCCAATGACTTGAGCATTGCTCGACCTTCCATCCATCCGAGCGAAGAATTGGTTGATCATTTCCTGTTGTTTCTGGATGATATCATCTTGTCGTGCCATCTGATCTCTCAGTTCAGTGAGAACTCTGTCCATCTCGTCTCTGGTCAAGTATGCAGAAGGATCTCCATGAGAAGAAGCTTCCTAGCTTGCCTCGTTCCTTGTGTCTTCAGCGTCAGCATCATCGGCATGAGCAAAAGTTCCAGTCTTTTTCCTTTTGTTCACCATTGAGTCTCCTTTCAAGCTAGAAATTGAGATTGTCGTGTGCCCCCTCCTGGCATGCCAAAATGTTAGACCAAAATCTGGGCCTAACTCCCAAATGCAGATCACAGATCACAAAATGCAGAAAATGAAAAATAAGAGGAGACACCCATTTTTTTTTATAGTGGCTCAGCTGTAGATGTAGCCTACGTCCACTTTATAATCTTATTGTTATATTGACAGATCACAAGAATCAGTTACATGCAAGCACACAATCCATGTGTTTAATTGAGGTTACAAGAGGAGAATTTAGATGTATGAAGGAGCAAACTCCTTGCAATTCAGTAATGGAGTAAGCCGTGAAGAAGTATGGCCAAACGATCCTTGAAAATGCCTTCAAATGGTGTATTTATAGCTGTAGGAGAGCTTCTGGGTTGATCGGATCGTGATGGGGTACGTGGCACCCGATCCAGGAAAGTAGGAGTAAGATGTGGCATAAGAACAGGTCAAAACAGGCTGTCCAGGAGCAGTTTCGGGGGTCGGATCGTGATCATGTAGGGCGAGCTGACTGGGTCCTCGCGAACTGTATTGAAGAGCTGGTGATTGGGTCGTGGTCTCCGTGTGCGCCATGAGTGGGTCGTGGTCTGAGGGGGCGCCACGAGCCAAGGGGCAATCCGATGAGGGGCGATCCGAGGGTGCATCACGAGCCAGAGAGGGTGCATGAGCCATACTCCGATCGTGTGACGCTTCGTCGCTTTATCCGGGAAACTGCCAGGTTATTCCCTGTTCACGGAAACGGGCATAACTTTCAAACCGTAAGTCCGATTGAGCCAAACCGAAGCTCAAACTGAAGCTAACTAAGAGGGCTACAAGAGTTACCAAGTTCAGCTCCGTAATCTCTGTTTTCGGGCCCAAAAGAGGTCATCTGATAGGAGTTTCGGGCCTGTTCATGTCGAGGATGTGATTTTGACCAAATCTCTTAATGTCTTCTGACGTTGTTTCCATCGCTTGAGCATGTTATCATTCAGGAATTCCATGTGTGATAGCTTTTGCGAAAAAATGTGTCAACACGTTTGCCCCCCAGAACATATCTTGATGGTTGAAGGAAGATGTGTTCGGGATAATCTGAAAAATCCAAACCCAGAATGCGACGATCACGCCGGATCGTATTAAGGCCAGTAAACCGACTATCACATGGGATCGTATTAAGGCCAGAGAAATCCAAGAAGACTAGGAGTTTGTACCTGCTAGAAGATGAAACAAATAATGCAAGAATATTTCCTAGATGGCCTTACCGGAGTAAACCATCAGAGGAGATGTTAGAGGGGGTCCAAGATGTCCTTACCGGAGTAAGACGACCAAGGAAAAGCACACGAAGTTCTAAGACGGCCTTACCGGGGTAAGACGACCAAGGAAAAGCACATGAAGTTCCAAGATGTCCTTACCGGGGTAAGATGACCAAGGAAAAGCACATGAGAGTTCCAAGACGGCCTTACCGGGGTAAGACGACCAAGGAAAAGCACATGAGAATTTGTTTATACTGGACGGATCCAGTTGGGAGCCGGAGCTCATATTTGTACTTTGCGGATCCATTTAGGAGCCGGAGCTCAAGAGTGATCATTATTGATTCATGAAAGCTAAGCGGTAGTTATTCTAACTTCGAACACGACTGGAGACTACAGGTCGGTTCCGTGTGTGTGGGCCGATGTTGCCGCGCTTATTACATGCGTTGAAGACAAAGAGGGGCGAGTAGTCGCCTAAAAACCTAAAAACATGAACTACGAACCGGAGTCCGGCAAACTGAAGGGATCCACTGAGTGGGATCAGTTGATAATAATCCCGCGATTGCTCGATCCAGGATCATTCCCTCTCCGGGGAGTCGGTGGTGGAAGCACAGAGGCAGATGCAGGCGTTGTTGGTTGGATGACATACTCGGGTAGTTCTCCTCGCCTAACCCAATCCTCGATAAGGTCTCGCAAATGTCTGCAGTCATCAGTGTTATGACCATCCATGTCATGAAATATGCAGTGTCTGCCAGAATTGAGTTGTGCTAGTGTTGGTTCCCTCTTGGGAAGCCTTGGATATGAGGAAGCACCCCCTGTATCTACGTAGATATTGCTCAGGGTGTCATTCAGTTTAGTGTATTTGTCGTATTTCGACCCTCTCCGGGGTGGAGCATTACGATCATTCTTTGCATTGGATGCTCCTTTGCCTTTTCCAGAATCAGATGGTTCTCCATCTTTGAGCATGTTGACTTCGAGGGTTTTCTTCTCGGAAGTTGCATCTTCTTCCAGCAGAAATCTATCTGCTTCAAGGTAGAACTCGCCGAGATTTCATGTGGATCTCGGTATAAGGATTTTTTAAACTCTGAGTTATTTAGAACACCGGATACTGCTGCCATCAATACAATCGATGGTTCAGGGCGATAAACTGATGCTGTTGCAACGTTGAATCTTTCCAGGAATGAACGCAGAGTTTCTTTGGCCTCTGCTTGATTGCGGTGAGGGACATGACATTCTTGGATCATGCGATGTGGACCCGAAATTGTTCAAGGAAGCGTGCGACCAACATGTTCCAACAGCTGATCGATTCCGTTTCTAACCGTCGAATCCACATAGCTGCTATATCAGTTACAAAAAGGGGAAAACATTTAGCCATGACGTTTTCCGATGCCGATTGAACTTCCATATGCCGTTTGTAGTGCATCAAGTGCAAGGTAGGATCTGTTCTGCCATTGTATGGCTCCAGTTGTGGAAGTCTGAAATCCGGGGGTTTGCGAGAATTCCTGATTTCTTGTGTGAACGGGTTGTGATTGACGTCATCCACATCGTTCTGATAAGTGCGGCCTCTAGAGAGGCATTGAATCAGATCAGCGAGTCGATTGCCTTCAAATAGTTGCTGTAAATTGCCAAGATCAGTGCTGGTGCCCCCAACGTCGAATGCAAGAGAGGATGGAAGCCGTTGGTGAGCTATTGCCTAGGGATCGCGGCTCGAGGGTCGAGGGTGGCAACCCGACCCGATTCGAGGGGGTCGGTTCGTGAGGCAGGTTCGTAAAGGCCGGATCATGATTCGTGGGGAGTGAACTGAGGAGGGGTGATCCGACCAAGTGCTGGTGGACTGTCACGAGCCGATCCCTACTGCTGTTTAGTGAGAGTTTGCGCTCCGGTATCCATCCGATCTGGAGCTAAAGTCGGTCGCTGTGCATTTCCAATAACGAGGGGGTTGCCCACGAATCCATGTGATGCTCGAGCCGCTTTTGTGGCTTCATTTCCAATGACTTGAGCGTTGCTCGACCTTCGATCCATCTGAGCGAAGAATTGGTTGATCATTTCCTGTTGTTTCTGGAGGATATCATCTTGTCGTGCCATCTGATCTCTCAGTTCAGTGAGAACTCCGTCCATCTCATCTTTGGTCAAGTATGCAGAAGGATCTCCATGAGAAGAAGCTTCCTGGCTTGCCTCGTTCCTTGTGTCTTCAGCGTCAGCATCATCGGCATGAGCAGAAGTTCCAGTCTTCTTCCTTTTGTTCGCCATTGAGTCTCCTTTCAAGCTAGAAATTGAGATTGTCGTGTGCCCCCCTCCTGGCACGCCAAAATGTTAGACCAAAATCTGGGCCTAACACCCAAATGCAGACTACAGATCACAAAATGCAGAAAATGATAAATAAGAGGAGATACATGAAGTTTTTATAGTGGTTCGTCTGTAGATGTAGCCTACGTCCACTTTATAATCTTATCGTTATACTGACAGATTACAAGAATCAATTACATGCAAGCACACAATCCATGTGTTTTATTAAGGTTACAAGAGGAGAATTTAGATGTATGAAGGAGCAAAGTCCTTGCGATTCAGTAATGGAGTAAGCCATGAAGAAATATGGCCAAAAGATCCTTGAAAATGGCTTCAATTGGTTTATTTATAGCTGTAAGAGAGCTTCTGGGTTGACCGGATCGTGATGGGGTACGTGGCACCCTATCCGGGAAAGTAGGAGTAAGATGTGGCATGAGAACAAGTCAAAACAGGCTGTCCAGGAGCAGTTTCGGGGGTCGGATCGTGATCATGTAGGGCGAGCTGACCGGGTCCTCGCGAACTATAATGAAGAGCTGGTGATCAGGTCATGGTCTCCATGTGCGCCACGAGTGGGTTATGGTCTGAAGGTGCGCCACGAGCCAAGGGGGCGATCCGATGAGGGGAGATTCGAGGGTGCATCACGAGCCAGAGAGGGTGCATGAGCCATACTCCGATCATGTGATGCTTCATCGCTTTATCCAGGAAACTGCCAGGTTATACCCTATTCACGGAAATGGGCATAACTTTCAAACCGTATGTCCAATTGAGCCAAACCGAAGCTCAAACTGTAGCCAACTTAGAGGGCTACAAGAGTTACTAAGCTTAGCTTTGTAATCGCTGTTTTCGGGCCCAAAAGAGGTCGTTTGATAGGAGTTTTGGGCCTGTTCATGTTGTGAATGTGATTTTGACCAAATCTCCGAATGTCTTCTGACGTTGTTTCCATCGCTTGAGCATATTATCATTCAGGAATTCCATGTGTGACAGCTTTTGCCAAAAAATGTGTCAACAGATAATGTATACAAATAAGATGAACTGGAATTAAATTTGAACCAGAATTTGGAATTTAAATCCTGGGTATTTGGAAATATTTTATGAAGTATTTTTAAATGTAATATAACATCAGTTTGAAGGATTTTTGAATAATAGTGGTTTTAAATAGATTTTTAATGTGATTAAGCCCTCAAATCACTTTGGTTGCAAGAAAATAATTCTGATAATGGATCGCGTCATTATCGGTATTCATTTTCGAAATTCTAAGTGATGGATTGCTACCATAGTAAATTTATTAATGGAAATTTGTTTGAAATGAACAAGTGTTTTTAAATTCAAATGTTTGAGTTGCAAATGGTCATAAATATTTGCATATATTTATGTTATTTTAAAGGAATTTAAAATGAAAGCCGGTAATTTGAATTCTGGAATTTAATTGAACTTATGCTAATTAAATGGGTTGGAATGATAAAAGTGAACCAAATGGATTAAAATTTCAACTAAGGTTTGATCAAATGAACTAGAATGATTTCATGGAAAATAAAATCTGTTTGAAACCCATTAAGATGGAATTTGGTTGAAATTGGATTGGAAATTAATTTAAGTAACTTATTAAATGGAAAAGTGAACAAATTGATTCGAAATTAATACGGGTGAATATGGATGGATGGTGAATTAAATATAAGCTATTGAATGTAAATCATCCAAAACTAAATGGAATGATGTTTGAAATCAATTGAAATGAAACTTGGTTGCAACTGAATGGAAATTTAGCCAAGCAAATTTATGAATCGATTCATAAGCAAGTGATATGAGTTGGATTGTCATTTTGACAAACCAAACCAAATTAAATTGTTTGAAACCATGAGAAGTATATTAACTGGTTTAAAACCAATGTTTGAAATGAATAATTGAATGATGGGGTCGAGTTTGCTTATAAATTCGTGTATAGTATATTGAACATGGAAATTTGGTGCTTTGTTCAAATTAAAAGGATGAATGATTATTGAAACTTCATGATTTGAGACTCACATGTTAGATTGGGTAAATACAGGTACCGGGAGCCATCAGCTTGAGTTTGGCTACGTAAACTACATATGAGTTAAGCGACTTCGCTTGATATCGCTTATATAAGGTATGCCTACGCCGAAATACAAAATTTTGGTTTTTAATTTTTTTTCCGACCATATGGGTCGATGTATATATATTTGTTGATCCTGCAATATCGCAGAAGTCCCTCCATGCTGGGGAGACTTTGCCAAAAAAATTCTAAAATTTAAGGAGCTAGAAAATTTTCAAGATTTTTGTAAACAGAAATAAATTGGTATTTGGATTGAAACCAATTGGATTAGTCGGAATTAAAAGTTAGAAATGAAACAAAAGATTTTAAGTTAATAGGCTAAAGCATTTTTCCTACCATAGCAATTTCGAGGACAAAATTCTTTTAAATGGGAAGGAATGTAATGACCCAAATTTTTAGCTGTTAATTTTGAACATTTTAATTAGTTATAAATGTTGTATTGGAAATATAAAATGATTTTATAGTGAATTTATTTATTTAAAACAGTGTTTGAACGTATAATTTATAATTAAATTTATAACAAACCCGTAACGTCACGGTAGTTCATAATATTACGTTTTAAATTTCAATTGAATTAGAATCCAATATAAGTCGGATTTCTTAGAAACAAGAAACGTTCAGATTTATTTAATTATATATTTCTAATGAAAGAAAAAATCGAGATTTCGTCTAATAGATTGCGAGTTATGTCCAAATCAAAATTTTAAATAGTTGTTATGGGATCGTTTACAAATTATAACGATTTATTAAATAAATAAATCAATTTTAAATAATCTGAATGTCATTTTAATTTGAAATATCGAATTTAAAATTCGAATATGTTTAAAATAATATTTAAAACCTAGAAACGTCGGTCAGGGTATTTTAATTGAAGATCGAAAGCGCTGGATATTTTATGAAATACGATCATTTTTAATACATCGTTTTCAAATCCTTACCCTATCCTCTCTTAATCTCAGCATCGCAGGAATCTTCAATAAAACGTTATGAAATCTCTGACAAAATGCACTAAATATCTTTGACTAAATCTCATCGCACAACACCTACCACTTTCAAAAAGAAATCTCTGTAGAATTTTGACTGCTATAAGTTATAATACATACATATAAATATAAATACATAAGTCACCTTCAGAGGTCTTACGCAACATCCTTATCCCCTGCAAATCGGCTGCCGACATATATATAAAATACTAATAAATAAAAAGAAAATCTTTGTAACACCCCACCTCCGTTAAGGTCACTCTCAAAGGGAATGCCTTAACTTCAGTGGAGCGTTTTAAGGTACAAGATACTAATAAATTACAAGACAGAAAATTTATGCAGCAGAAAACGATTTATATAATTTCATAAATACTTGTTCAACACAAAAATTCAACAACTGTTTCAACCTTCCAAATTATTACAACTTTTCATCTGTCTTGAAAACATAAAGAAGCAATACTGAAAATAAAATGACATAAATCCCGAATAAGTGCTTGACCATAGCCATAGCTCAAAAAGGAAAGTCCAAGCCTTACATCTACGGTCTTCAAGCTTTGGCTAACCTGGACTTAGTAGAAGTGTTTCCTCCCTGCGGACCTAGGGGGGAACGGAAGAAAAGAAGCGAAAGGAAAATGGGTTAGACATAAGTCTTGTAAGCCCAGTTATTTAATAGCATGTAAACAAGTAAAAGACTATGACATGAATAAACTGAACTTAGAATGATACCACAAGGATAGGGTAGTCCTAAAACGAGGTAAAGTAAGATTTAACTAGATTTGGCTATCACACCCACTTTTACTTCTCTGCACCCACTAAGAGTTGTTTAACTAGCAATGTATGTTCATGATAAAGTGATCCCATTCATGTATTGATCGGCTCCTACTCGCATTCATATATTCCCGGTGTCATGCGGCCCCACGTGATTTTTAAGTACTTGTGCTGGTTCCATTAAAGGATGTATCAAGTCCTATAATGGCAACCCTGACACGATTCAAAGATGCACAAGTGTACGCTTGGCGCCCAGTGCCTGCTTTTTCCACTCCAGAGCCCGTGCACGCCCGTACTCCGTCGGAACCTACACTGACGCACCTAACTGCCGCACTTTTGACCGCTTATATTCAGCCCAGTAATCGTACCCCACCCTGCCTAGTTCAGGGTACCTTGATACATCCATGTGGGTTACTGCTGAAACGGGTCACCGTTACTAGGGTTTTTCTAGCATTAAATTGGTTAAGTGTCCTTGGTTTGACTTAACCCCTATCAATCTTGTCTAGTTAACATGTTAAGTTGGTTGAGTGTTTCCTCAATTACTTAACCCCACCAATCTTGTCTTGTTGACATGTTAAGTTGGTTAAGTGTTCCCTTAATTACTTAACCTCACCAGTTCTAGCTTGATTGTTCATGAGCTTTAATTAATTAATTAATTAAAGCACCAACCACTCACATTAGACATGTATTGTTGTGGTTACTGGATGTGCCGGTCGGTTCCGTGCAGTTTTAAACCACAACTCAATCTAACCTCGGGTCTTTCTGGGTTTGATGCACTAACCTCTCACATTAGACAAGTATTGTTGTGGTTACTGGATGTGCCGGTCGGTTCCGGGCAGGTTAACACCACAACTCAGCCTAACCTCGATTTAGGCATATTCATCTTTCACATTTTATATATGTGAATTTTCTGCAAGTGTTTCACGTCACATATTTTAATTATGTTCAAGACGAATGGTATAAATTATACCATTCATGGCCTTAACCATTTACATGGTTTGGGGCCCACCTACATTATTAACATGTTTTGATTTAATAACTATCCCAACGTTATCCCCGTTTGTTCGTTCGTATTAATCACATAAAGTCATTGGGCCCGCATATTAGCCCAATTTATAAACAAGAGGTAAAGAAGGGAACATGCATAATATAGATTCAACCAGACATGTAAATTTTGCATAAAACTTTATTCATATAATTTAACATGTCACATGAACTTGCATATAATTTAGACTTTGATAATCATAAGCCTAAAACATGTTAATATGTAGATCTAGGCATGTGTGAACATAACCTCAATTATAAACTAGCATATGACATAATCATGACATGTCCAATCCCAAGGCATGTATAATTTTAACATTAACATATAGGTGTGAACTAGATCTAACAAGGTGAATTTGTAAAAGTCCACTTTACAAACATGCATATAAATATAGATCTAGTTTTGGATCTAACATGTAACTTGCATATGAACATATGTATAATTAGATCGTGACTTGGATCTATCATAAAACATATAACTTGCATTAATCATATGAACCTAGATAGATCTTGACATGGATCCAACATAAAACTTGTAACTTGCATATGAACATATGAACATATATATAGGCATATGGATCTAACATAAAGCATATGAATATATATATATATATATGTAGATCTTGATTTGGATCTAACATAATACATACAACTTGCATTAATCATATAAACATATATATGTAGATCTTAACATGAAACATATAACTTGCATATGATATTGATAGTTTCATTCTCAATCTTTAATAGATCCAACACCAAGTCCAATAAGCCACAAACATTCCAAGACAATTCATGATAAAATCATCACAAGAAACAAACATGAATTAGCATCGTCAATATTATACAACATGGTATAATTCTATTTTTCACTTTATATTAAATCACGTCTTAAATTTATTTACATCTAAAAGATAACTACACTTACAAAAGACAATCTTAATTTCTGGAATCCGTATTCTGAAGTTGTAAAGCTCGCCTTTGATGTAGGCAATCGTTGTTTTAGTTTAATGTTGATTTTATTTGGTTTGTCTCTTTTAATTTTCTTCAAGTTGAACGGCGGCTACTCGAGGTTGTCCAATGGCAGCATGACGGCTCTTGGTTTGATTTTTAATATGATTTAGGGTTGAGGTATTAGGTTGCTTATATAGAAGTTTGATTTAATAGGAACCGTCAGATTAACCTAGAGCAAATCAAAGCCATTTAGACAAGATAGAATAGCCACATCTGCCCTAATGACTCAGCAAGGAGTCCATCAGAACAAATCAGATGCCACATCTGCCTTAGAGCGAATCAGCCCACGGGTTGACAGCCAAACACCCTGAATCAACCCCTAATCGACCCAGCGGGGCTTGGGTCGACCTCAAAAATGGGCCGGCTCGGTTATTCCCTCTCCCGTTTCGCTGTTTTGAACTTTTTTGCATATTTATTTATTTAATTTTTATATATATCTATATATATATATATTTTTCTCATATGCATACAAACTTCAAGGTTTAATAACTTCTTCATAAGGTATCCGTTTTATGCAAACCAAATGTCTATCTTGACAAAAAAATTGAGACAAACGTAATAGCGCAACCCATTTCACTTAATTCTTCTTCTAAAAATTAAGTGTTCTTGAATTTTTAATTTTTAATATTCTTAGAAAATTCGGGGTGTTACATTCTCCCCTCCTTAAAGGATTTTGTCCCCGAAATCTTCAGTTAAGAAGAATGCATCTTAACATCCAATCATCCATCTACTCATCCATCATCCACAATCTCAAGAGGTCTTCTAAGACTCTGTTCACCCTTTCCGTCTGTCCATCGGTTTGGGGGTGGTAGGCCGTGCTTAAACATAGTTGTGTGCCTACAACCTCTTACAAACTCTTCCAGAACTCGCTTGTAAAGATAGGGTCTCGATCGCTTACTATGCTGGAAGATATCCCATGCAGTCAAACTTTCTCTTTAAGATATAGAGATGCTAGAGATGAGGCAGTCCTTCTACTTTTGACAGGTATAAAGTGAGCGCTTTTTGTGAGCCGGTCCACTATTACCCAAATACTGGTATTGCCCCTTCTTGACCCAGGCAACCCATCAATAAAGTCCATCGAAATGCTATCCCATTTCCACTGTGGGACCTCTAGAGGATGAAGCAAACCACCAGGCTTCTTCTGCTCCGCCTTGACCTGCTGGCATATCATGCACTTAGAAACGAGTTCAGCTACGTCCCTCTTCATGTCATTCCAAAAGAAAACTCTTTTGATGTCTTTATACATTTTGTCTCCGCCTAGGTGTATGGTCAGCTTTGAATGGTGTGCTTCTTCTAGAACCGTTTTCACTAAATCTCTTACTTGTGGGACGCATAGCCTTCCATCATGTCTCAACCATCCCTTATCATCGATGGAGTATCTATTGAGGTGACTCGAAGTCTCACCCCTAATCAGCTTATGTATCACATCTGCTAGCTGAGGGTCTTCACGTTGTGCGTTTCCTATTGAGTCAAAAAGTGTAGGCCACACTTCCAGTGTTGCTAACAAGCCAGGTACAAATTCAGAGGAGGTTCTAAAGTCAAAGTTGGCTATGTACACCAAGCTTTGCCTTTCTACAAAGAGAGGGCTTAAGGTCAGCTTCTTTATACTCAGAGCGTCTGCTACCACATTGCCCTTGCCAGGAGTATAGGAAATCTCAAAATCATATGAGGCAAGAAACTCCATCCATCTTTGTTGCCTCAAGTTGAGATCTTTCTGCGAGAAAAGGTACTTCAACGATTTATGGTCAGTAAACAATTCAAACTTCTCACCTAGGAGATAATGGCGCCAAGACTTAAGAGCGAAAACGATGGCTGCCAATTCTAGGTCGTGGGTTGGGTAGTTTTTCTCATGTACTATCAACTGCCTTCCACCATAAGCTACTACCTTCCCTTCTTGCATCAAGACAGCGCCTAATCATGTACCGCATGCATCCTTGTATACGGTAAACATCTTGCTCCCATCAGGCAATGTCAGAATTGGGGCTGTTGTTAGAGCCCTTTTCAAGCGTTGGAAAGCAATATCGCAATCCAAATCCCAAGCGAAAACTAGGTTCTTCTTTGTCAACCTTGTAAGTGGAGCTGAGATTTTCACAAAGTCTTTGATAAATTTCCGGTAAAAGCCTGCTAGCCCGAAAAAGCTTCGGACTTCAGTTGCGTTTCGTGGAATCTTCCAATCTTGTACAACAACCACTTTTGCGGGGTCCACAGCTAACCCCTCTTTGGACACCACATGTCCAAGGAATCTAACTTCTTCTCTCCAGAAATGGCATTTGGAGAATTTGGCTTTCAACTGATGTGCATAGAGAGTATCCATGACTTCCCTTAAGTGCTAAGCTTGCTCTTCCTCACTCTTCGAGAAGATCAAAATATCGTCCACGAAGACCACCACAAACTTATTGAGGAATTCCCGGAACACCTTGCTCATCAAGTCCACGAAATAGGCAGGTGCGCTTGTCAAGCCGAAAGGCATGACAAGCCACTCGAAGAAACCATCCGGGGTCCTAAATGCGGTCTTGTCAATGCTATCCTCAGCCACTCTTAGCTGATGAAACCCGGTAGCCAGATCAAGTTGGGAGAAAACGGATGCACATACAAGATGATCAAACAGATCGTCAATTCTTGGGAGTGGGTGCCTATTCTTCTTGGTCAGCTTGTTCAGCTCCCTATAATCCATGCATAGGCGGAGTGAACCATCGGCTTTGGTCGCGAACACTACTGGAGCACCCCATTCAGAAATACTCTATCTTATGAACCCCTTTTCAAGCAGCTCTTTAACTTGCTTGCTGAGTTCTTTTCTCTCCCTTGGAGCCACGTGTCTAACGGGTAAAGCAACGGGTTTTGCATTGTCAACGAGGTATATGTGGAAGTCAATCTCCCGCTTCGGAGGTAAGCCCTTTACCTCTTCAAACACATCCGAGTATTCACGGACCACTCCAACAGACTGCAAATTCTCAACAGACGCATCAAGAGATTCTAGATAACTTAGCATAACAGAATTCATGGGATTACAAGAGATTACGAGAGTGTTATAGAGGTGAGTCATGAGTCTAACCGCTCTCTTTTCACAATCGAGGACGACACCATTACTGGATAGCCAGTCCATGCCTAGAATCATCCCATAGTCCGTGAAGCCCAAAACATAAGCATTACATTTAAACCCAACGCTTAAAATAGAGATTTCCAAATCCAAACAAATCATTGACAAATAAACTGAGCCCCCAATTGGATATGAAACAACCAAGGGATCCTCTACTATATGGGTGTCTAGGTGTAGAGATTCAACTAAAGCAGTAGATATAAAAGAGTGTGAAGCGCTAGAATCAAAGAGAGTACGAATAGGATTATCAAATAGATAAACTAAACTCTCAACAGAAATATGTCTACCTCGTTCCTGCAGAGGTGCAACGAGAGCATGAATCTGCCCTCCAGAAGATGATCCTGTCCTCTGTCCCTGCCCTTGCCTTTTTGGGCAGTCCTTAGACAAGTGTCCAGTATCCCCGCACTGGAAACAAGCGCCCAATTTATTCTTTTTCTTTCTACGGTCCCTAGCCAAGTGTACCGATATCCCACAGAAATTGCACTTCATCTTCTTATGGGATTTATTATCCTTCCCGCCTTTCTTGGGGTCCGTCTTCTTGTTCTGAGATCCATCTCCTTTCTTGTTTTGAGGCTCTTCCTTCTTCACCTCCTTCTTTCCATCTTTGTTCTCCTCTTGCAACAGAGCCATGTCCACCAGTCTCTCGTAAGTCGCTCCCATAGGTATATGGGACATTGCCAAACCTTGCAGTGGCTCATTCAGTCCTTTGGCAAAGCGAAGAGCCTTCTTGTGTGGAGTAATTACTAACTCTAGTCCAAATCGAGTAAGCTGGTTGAATTTATTGACGTATTCTTTGACTGACAAGCTGCCCTGTTTAATTGATAGGAACTTCTCCATTTGCAGACTCTGCTCAGCTTGTGAGAGGAACTTCATTTCAAATCTCGCTTTGAAGTCCTCCCAATTCTCTATCGGTCTTTCAGCATTAGTGACTTCCCACCAGAAGGAGGCCTCGTCTTTGAGCAACCACACCACCAACTGTAGTTTCTGCCTCTCATCTACTTCAAAGATAACGAATAAGTCCTCAGTCTCCTTGAGCTAGTTTCTGGCTTCCACGAATGATTCGCTCCCCTTAAAGTCTTTTCCACCCTTGGATCTAAAGTCTCTGCAGATCTTTGAGAAAACATTTCCACTCGGAGGAGGAGGAGGAGGAACAGCAGCTGGGGGAGGAGGAATGTCTGCTGGGCCCGCATCATTGGCCCTAGCTTCTAGGTATCCCCTGAACCAGCCAGGAATCGGTACACCCTATGGAAGGTTAAGATCCCCAGACATGATGAAACAAAAAGGAAAGATTCAAAACGAAGGATAGAAAGATAGTGCATATGGCTTTGGGGATTATGCCTTTTTAAATGAACACTTTTCCTTGAAAATGCTTCTTTATGACTTCTTTTTGAAAAGTAGTTTCAAAAATTTAATCCGATCTGGTAACCTTTAGCTCTGATACCAAGTGTAACACCCCACCTCCGTTAAGGTCACTCTCAAAGGGAATGCCTTAACTTTGGTGGAGCGTTTTAAGGTACAAGATACTAATAAATTACAAGACAGAAAATTTATGCAGCGGAAAAAGATCAATATTATTTCATAAATACTTGTTCAACACAACAATTCAACAAGTGTTTCAACCTTCCAAATTATTACAACTTTTCATCTGTCTTGAAAACATAAAGAAGTAATACTGAAAATAAAGTGACATAAATCCCCAATAAGTGCTTGACGATAGCCATAGCTCAAAAAGGAAAGTCCAAGCCATACATCTACGGTCTTCAAGCTTTGGCTAACCTGGACTTAGTAGAAGTGTTTCCTCCCTGCGGACCTAGGGGGGGGGGAACGGAAGAAAAGAAGCGAAAGGAAAATGGGTCAGACATAAGTCTGGTAAGCCCAGTTATTTAATAGCATGTAAACAAGTAAAAGATTATGACATGAATAAACTGAACTTAGAATGATACCACAAGGATAGGGTAGTCCTAAACCGAGGTAAAGTAAGATTTATCTAGATTTGGCTATTGCACCCACTTTTACTTATTTGCACCCACCAAGAGCTGTTTAACTAGAAATGTATGTTCATGATAAAGTTATCCCATTCATGTATTGATCGGCTCTAACTCGCATTCATGTATTCCCGGTGTCATGCGGCCCCACGTGATTTTTAAGTACTTGTGCTGGTTTCAGTATAGGGTGTATCAAGTCCTATAATGGCAACCCTGACACAATTCAAAGATGCACAAGTGTACACCTAGTGCCCAGCGCCTGCTTTTTCCACTCCCGTGCACGCCCGTACTCCGTCGGAACCTACACTGACGCACCTAACCGCCACCCTTTTGACCGCTTATATTCAGCCCAGTAATCGTGCCCCACCCTTTCTAGTTCAGCGTACCTTGATACATCCATGTGGGTTACTGCTGAAACGTGTCCCCGTTACTAGGGTTTTTCTAGTCAACATGCTAAATTGGTTAAGTGTCCTTCATTTGACTTAACCCCTATCAATCTTGTCTAGTTAACATGTTAAGTTGGTTGAGTGTTCTAACCCCACCAATCTTGTCTTGTTAACATGTTAAGTTGGTTAAGTGTTCCCTTAATTACTTAACCTCACCATTTCTAGCTTGATTGGTCATGAGCTTTAATTAATTAATTAAAGCACCAACCACTCACATTAGACAGGTATCGTTGTGGTTACTAGATGTGTCGGTCGGTTCCGGGCAGTTTTACACCATAACTCAGTCTAACCTCGGGTCTTTCTGGGCTTGATGCACTAACCTCTTACATTAGACATGTACTGTTGTGGTTATTGGATGTGCTGGTCGGTTCTGGGCAGGTTTACACCACAACTCAGTCTAACCTCGGGTTAGGCATATTCATCTTTTACATTTTATATATGTGAATTTTCTACAA
Source organism: Allium sativum (assembly GCA_030737875.1). Taxonomy (NCBI): domain Eukaryota; kingdom Viridiplantae; phylum Streptophyta; class Magnoliopsida; order Asparagales; family Amaryllidaceae; genus Allium; species Allium sativum. Next base: position 600,617,033 of record CM060909.1, on the reverse strand, counting down.
GTGTTTCATGTCACACATTTTAATTATGTTCAAGACAAATGGTATAAATTATACCATTCATGACCTTAACCATTTACATGGTTTTGGGCCTACCTACATTATTAACATGTTTTGATTTAATAACTATCCCAACGTTACCCCCGTTTGTTCGTTCGTATTAATCACATAAAGTCATTGGGCCCACATATTAGCCCAATTTATAAACAAGAGGTAAAGAAGGGAACATGCATAATATTGATTCAACCAAACATGTAAAATTTGCATAAGACTTTATTCATATAATTTAACGTGTCACATGAACTTGGATATAATTTAACTTTGATAATCATAAGCCTAAAACATGTTAATATGTAGATCTAGGCATGTGTGAACATAACCTCAATTATAAACTAGCATATGACATAATCATGACATGTCCAATCCCAAGGCATGTTTAATTTTAACATTAACATATAGGTGTGAACTAGATCTAACAAGGTGAACTTGCATAAGTCCACTTTACAAACATGCATATAAATATAGATCTAGTTTTGGATCTAACATGTAACTTGCATATGAACATATGTATAATTAGATCGTGACTTGGATCTATCATAAAACGTATAACTTGCATTAATCATATGAACCTAGATAGATCTTGACATGGATCCAACATAAAACTTGTAACTTCCATATGAACATATGAACATATATATAGGCATATGGATCTAACATAAAGCATATGAATATATATATATATATATATATATGTAGATCTTGACTTGGATCTAACATAATACATACAACTTGCATTAATCATATAAACATACATATGTAGATCTTAACACGAAACATATAACTTGCATATGATATTGATAGTTTCATTCTCAATCTTTAATAGATCCAACACCAAGTCCAATAAGCCACAAACATTCCAAGACAATTCATGATAATTTCATCACAAGAAACAAACATGAATTAGCATCGTCAATATTATACAACATGGTACAATTCTATTTTTCACTTTATATCAAATCACGTCTTAAATTTATTTACATCTAAAAGATAACTACACTTACAAAAGACAATCTTGATTTCTGGAATCTGTATTCTGAAGTTGAAATGCTCGCCTTTGATGTAGACAATCGTTGTTTTAGTTTAATTTTGATTTGATTTGGTTTGTCTCTTTTAATTTACTTCAAGTTGAACGGCGGCTACTCGAGGTTGTCCAATGGCAGCATGACGGCTCTTGGTTTGATTTTTAATATGATTTAGGCTTGAGGTATTAGGTTGCTTATATAGAAGTTTGATTTAATAAAAAATGTCAGATTAACCTAGAGCAAATCAAAGCCATTCAGACAAGATACAATAGCCTCATCAGCCCTAATGACTCAGCAAGGAGTCCACCAGAACCAATCGGATGCCACATCTGCCTTAGAGCGAATCGGCCCATGGGTTAACAACCAAACACCCTGAATCAACCCCTAGTCGACCCAGTGGGGCTTGGGTCGACCTCAAAAAATGTGCCGGTTCGGTTATTCCCCCTCCCGATTCGTTGTTTTGAACTTTTTTGCATATTTATTTAATTTTTATATATATCTATATATATATTTTTCTCATATGCATACAAACTTCAAGGCTTAATAACTTCTTCATAAGGTGTCCGTTTTTTGCAAACCAAATGTCTATCTTGACCAAAATTTTGAGACGAACGTAGTAGCGCAACCCATTTCACTTAATTCTTCTTCTAAAAATTAAGTGTTCTTGAATTTGTTAATTTTTAGTATTCTCAGAAAATTCGGGGCGTTACAATCTTTGTTACCGTGGCCTTATCAAATCTCGATCAAAGAGGTACATTTTTACTTTTCCCCTCAGTGAAACATTGCGGCATGTTTTATTTCGAGGTTGCTGAACATTTTATGACAGCAACACGTTCCCATTGTTTCATTCGATCCAACTAATTAACATTTCAAAGCTACTCTTATTTCCTGTTTACAACACAGCAGGCCTTAAATTATATACTCCTGTATAAAAAGAAAAACTGATACTTCTTCTTTGATAATAAACGCGACCAACTATCTGAAAAAATAAACATGAACGCTCTCCGATCTCCTCCACTATTCATCATTCCGAGGTGGCGTCTGAATAAAGTTTTTCATCTTGGCAACACCTATTCACGACCCGAGTTGGAGAAGCTCCGGTGTTCTCATTTGGCGATGGCGACCTCATGAAGTTTGCGCGTGTTATTGGACTTACAGAAGATATATGGGTCGAGGGGGCACGTGAACTGCATCAATCGGAGGCCCGTGCCTAGCGATTTAAGGAATGGGCATTAGATAGGGTCCGACATCGGAAGATGGTGGCAAACTGAGGTTTTATTGGGATGACAGTGTTCGCATAATACTGGAAAGAAGAGGAGGCTTGGACAAGGGGTTGAAGGGTGGTGTTAGGCCTTATTCGCATGGAGTATGGTTGTCGTTAGGAGCAGCTATCTTGCGTGTTGCCTAGCAATAAGGAATTCATGGGTCACAATGCTAGGAACAGGCTAAGGAGAAGGAAACATAAATGGGAGATACATAAAGGAGCAACATGTTTTAAATCATGAAGGTGGATGTTAATATGTTGCTTTTTTGAAGATCATTTGTTCGATTTTGGGTTTCGCTGACAGTCTGTAGAGCACCGGAAGGGTTCAACTTGGTAAGAGGAGTTGCTAAAGTGGTGGTAGGTTTGGCGATGTCGCTGGTCAGTGGGGGAGCAACGATGTACTATAATGGAGCATCAGGCTTTGTTTATTTCAGCTGGGTTTGGAAAGAAAAGAAATAAAGAAGAAGACATGGTATCACATTTGAAGAAGAGTAAATAGCAAGGAAAAAATGCAGAAAATTACATCAGACTGATAAGGGTATAATTCAAAGTAGTTAAAATTAGTAATCCGTGATTAAGGATGGATTAACATAATGTGCAGGGTGGTTTTTTATTACAAGAAGATGCATGCGAGACGATGGTTCAGAAGCTTGTATGATAGCGAGTTTGGTAGAAGGCAGTGGATGTTTTTGTGCTGAAGATGGGTTGATGTTTGAACATGGAGTAGGAGCGTTGTTATTGTCTGGGAAGGAACAGTTGAAATTAGAAGGTTACGTGATCATTTAATCACAAGATTAGTTGGAAATCATAATTTTCCAACGTGATTACCAGCAAATGGGGATGCGTGTTTAACAGTGATATCAGCCTCACTTCTAGGTTTGAGGTAAATTATTATTAGATTTTGAATAGTTAATGATACTCAATTATATAATATATGTTAAACCCTATAAAATGTAAAATTTATTCGTATGGAAACCGAATCCAACAAAAAAGTGTCATTTGGATCATATTGAAGGATACTACGCTATCGATATGGTTAAATATAATTTGAAGCTCTTTGGAATGTATGGTGAAATCAAACGGCTGATCGAATCAATCAAACATAAATCGTTATTCAATGATTATTGAACCAATGTGAGTAAGCTCACAAACTCTGGCTCATTTATATTTTTTTATATAAACGAGTTTTAAATTTATTTATAATAATTTTATACCATGTCATGGATGTTTGGATGAATGATTGATAAAATTGGTTGAAATGGTTGATATAGTTATATCGTTGATCGATTATTAGTTCTGTTACTATGATATTTCATATTTATGTTAAATTAATGTTGATTAACATCTATGGATGCACGGAAATAGGTTGGAGGGATCCAACTGGACCCCTCAACATTTATATTATTGTTTGTTATTTACTGTGATATATACTGTGATTGATTATGCTGTGTTGAATTACCCTGGCCCTAGAATTTTGGTATTTAAATACCGTAAAATATTTCGAATATATAAAATGAAATTGAGTTTTAAAAAAGAAATTTATTTCCAAAAATAGAAATGTAATTTCGAACAGAGTTGAAATTAAAAACATGTTAATGGAGAAAACAAGAATTTGTTTATAAACGAGAGTATAAATTAAGTGAATTGTTTATTATTGGATAAATTGAAATATAAATTCAAGTTTGAATTAATATGGAAAAGTGGAAATCGGTTTTGAAACCAATATTTAAAATGAGATTTGAACTTAGAAAATTTTAAAGGAAATTAGCAGTGAGATTTTAAATGATTGCAGTACAAATGAGATTAGTGCGGAAAAATATGAATAGAAGTTATAAATAGAATTTGGGTTTAAGATATTATTTATAAGTACTAAATCAAACTGATTTGATTATATATAAAGGAAATATATCCACAATTAAAGAGAATAATAGTTTAAAGGAAATATTTTGCAAATGAAATACCTCTAAAGGAAATTTAGATTTGAAATATGAATCCAGATTGGAAATTGAATGAAAAGGGAAATGGGTAATCATTTTAAAACAAAACGATGAGTTTTAGTTCAGAATTCGAAATATAAAATAAAGTGTGAAAACGTTTTGTAGACTTGAATAGTTATAAAGGAATTTGGTAATGATTTGGAAATGATAAATTCAAAATTGTATTTGGAATTTGAATTAACCTGAAATGCTAAATAAATTCCGAAGTTCGGAATATAAATCGAATATAGATTATTCGAGAGAAAGTTATTATTGGAATTCAATTATATCGAAGTTAGGGAAGTAGTTATTTTTACTTTTCGTTTGAATCAAATTTAATTATTTAATTATTTATATAATTATTATTAATTTATTTATTGAAATTAATAAGTACGAGTTATATTTTTATAAAACAACTATTTGGAAACAACGATTATAATGCTACCGTCATATTAAGCAAATGTAAACAACGATTATAACGCTGCCGTTATAATAAATGTTTATAAATCAGAACAGCTATTATAACGCTGCCGTTATGATAAATGTTTATAAATCTAAATAGCGATTTTAACGCTACCATTATAATAAATGTTTTATAAATCAAATATTTTGAAACAACGATTATAACGCTACCATTATAATCAATGTTTCTCCGTAAAAGGAGTGGATTCTTGTATTGAATCTGAGAGACACATAAGCAATGTTTTGTTTGAAGTTGTGAGCTTTGATTATTTCAAAGTTTGGAATGTTGTTCAATTAAAGTCTGAGAGGTAATTATACCCAAACTTGATTGACTTCATGATTGATGAAGGAATGGTTAAGGTTCAGTAGTGAAGATTGGTTAGCAATATGGATACCTAAAAGCAAACTAAATACACGCTACATCTGTAACACCCCGTATTTTCTGAGAAAATTAAAAGAACGAATTAAAGAATACTTAATTTTTTAAATTGAGAATTAAGGGAAATGGGTTACGCCATTGCGTTCGTCTCGGAATTCTGCTTGGAATGGAGTCCAAGTTTTAGTAAATCGGACTTTGTATGAGGAAGTTATGGCCCTCGGAAGTTTCAGGAATTTAAATAGAATAAAACTGATCGGGTTTAAATTTAAAATTCAAATCACACACCCGGGCTGGGCGGGAAATTTCCCGCCCAAGGCCCAGGTCGACCAGGGGGTCAACCTAGGTCACATAGGTCGACCAGGGGGTCGACCACCCCCCTATTTCCAGATCCGAGGCCTGGTTCATTTTTCTGCATTTGGACGCCCGTTCTGACCAGATTCGTTGATCCCTATGCTATATAAACACCCCTAAGGCTACAGTTTTCTCAACACAACTTCATTATGTCTATACTCTACCCTAATTCATATCAAAATAAATCAAAGACGGGGTTATGCTGCTAAAGTTCTTCAAGAACTCAAGTTTAGAATTCAAGTAGAGATCCAAAGGCTAATTCAACGACTTCAACAACTATTTTCTAAGAATCAAATCTAATTAGAGAATCGATAATCTACGTCAAGGGATCACTTTTTAGTTTCAGAAATCAGATCCCAGAATTCAAGATTGTCCTATAATTTGTAAGTTTATGTTACTTTCAGAAATAAAAGTTAATTGTGATTCTAACATTGTAATAAATCTGAAGCTGAGATTATGCCTATTTCCATCCGTCTTTCTATATCCATTGGATCTATCTCATTGATAATATTATGTCCATTCTTTGTCTCTTCTTTTCTTCTTCCCTTTTTGTTTTATAGCCAGGCTACTGTGAACTTGAGCCAAATCTCATAAGAGATGAACGTACGTTGGAAATAAAATTGGGCATAATATATGATTTGAACATAGCCAGCGCTAAAATTGGGCATAATATATGATTTGGACATGACTAGCGCTAAAATTGGGAAAAAGAATTAAATTATGTATAATTGGGCATAACTGATTTGCAACGGATTTGAGGACATAACACATGTTTTATTTAAAACATAAAGTGTATCGAACATATGACTTAAGGTTTGAGGCATAAAGTATATTGGACATATGACTTGGGATTTGGGCGTAAATTGAATTGTAAACATGTAACGTATAGTACATGATGTGGTTTAAGACCTAAAAATTGGGGGATATTATATACGATAGCTCATGACTTGGAAGAAGAAGATTATTGTGTATAGTGATTTATGGCTTAGGCATGAAAACCTATAGTAAGATAGGGATAATTGTTAAATATCAATTGGGATTTTAGGTAATTGGCCTGCACTGTAATTAAAGGCTATAATTTGGCATAGTTTATTCTATGAATCATGATCGGGGGCTTTTGGAGAACATTTAGTACGGTGCAATATGACCAAACCTTAGGGCATGTGTATATTGTGATTTTTGAGGCATGACTATTATTGCAAAGTTGGAAAAATTGTGTGCAACCTATTTTGAGTACTAACTTGAATTTGAATTTATAGGGCATAACTTGAAATCAATTTTGTTGGGGTATAACTTGAGAATTGGAACATAACTAGTTTTTGAATTTGGGATGATTAGCATATAAAATCTAGACTTGGACATGTACTGTAAACATGTAAATTAGGGAAGAGATGAACGTGCCTAACCCGAGGTTAGATTGAGTTGTGGTGTAAAACTGCCCGGAACCGCCCGGCACATCCAGTAACCACAACAACACCTATATAATGTGAGAGGTTAGCGCATCGTGCCCAAGAAAAACCCGAAGTTAGATTGAGTTGCGGTGTAAAACTGCCAGGAACCGCCAGGAACTGCCCGGCACATCCAGTAACCGCAACAACACATATCTAATGTGAGAGGTTGGTGCATTAATAAATCAATTAATTCTAATGAACAAGACATGCTAAGAAAATGACTAGGGTTAAGTTCATAAGAACACTTAACCAATATAACATGAATGACTAGGGTTAAGTTCATAAGAACACTTAACCAATATAACATGAATGACTCGTGTTAAGTTAATGAGAAGCACTTAACCAATATAACAAGATGAATGACTAGGGTTAAGTTAATGAGAAACACTTAACAAATATAACAAGATGAATGAGCAGGGTTAAGTTAATAGGAAACACTTAACCAGCATAGCGTGATGAATGGGTAGGGTTAAGTAATAAGAAACACTTAACCAATATAATTTGATTTGCGGTAAGGTTAAGTTAAAACAAGAGGGCAACACTTAACCAATATGACTTGATTTGTGGTAAGGTTAAGTTAAAACAAGAGGGCAACACTTAACCAATATGACTTGATTTGTTGTAAGGTTAAGTTAGAATAAGAGGTCTACACTTAACCAATATAACTTGATTTGTAGTTGGGTTAAGTTAACACAAGAAGGCAACACTTAACCAAAGTAACATGACAAGTAGGTGGGTTAAGTAACTTGAATTGATTGATGACACTTAACCAATACAACATGATGAACACATGGGGTTAAGTTAACAAGAAACACTTGACCAATAACTTGATGGATGAACGGGGTTAAGTTAATAGGAAACACTTAACCAATCCAACGTGATAAGTGAGGAGAGTTGAGTTAATAAAAATACACTTAACCAACATGACATAATGAATGGGTTGGTTAAGTTAACATGAATGGACAACACTTAACCAATATGGCATAACGTGTGGGAGGGTTAAGTACATATCAAGTTGGGTGGGTAATATTAGTAAATATAGGCCCACAAACTTAACCATTAAATAAACATGCTTGAATCAGTAGGAGGGTTAAGTATATATCGGGTTGGTGGGTAATATTAATAAATATAGGCCAACAAAACTTAACCATTAAATAAAAATGCTTGAATCAGTGGGAGGGTTAAGTACATCTCGTGTAGGTGGGTAATATTTGAATATATAGGCCCACAAACTTAACCAGTTGGAAACCCTAGTAACGGGGACCCATTTCAGCAGTAACCCACATAGATTATCATGGTACCCTGAACTAGGCAGGGTGGGGCACAATTACTGGGCTGATTATAAGCGTTCAAAACAGCGGCAGGGGGTACGTCAGTGTAGGTTCCGACGGTTTACGGGCATGCACGTACTCCGGAGTGGGAAAAAGCAGGACTGGGTACCAGTATTTATACACTGTGCATCTTGAATCGTGTCGGGTTGCTATCATAAGGATTGATACACCTTATGGTGGGACCAGCACAGGGTATCTACATGTAAGAAAGGGCCGATTGGCACAGACACAAGAAAAATTAATATAAGTAGGGAGCCGATCGATAGGGTAGTAAGGGTACATCTAACACATTCATGGCAATTAGGAAGATTGAGGTGGAATCCTTATAATAGATGTACACCTGAAGACTTCCACAATTGCAGGGATTGGGGGTCACGTTATCATATTATCATTTTATACAGATTACTAGTTGGGACACTAGTTAGGTGGTGCAGAGATATAGAAATCAGAATAACAGGGTAGTTGCGAAGTAGAGAAAGAGTAGAAGCGCATTCAGTTTATCTTGCCTTTTCATGCCTTATGCTTATCTTATGTTATCATGTTATCCCTGTTATCACGGTTTTGTCTTATATTTTTTATTCATGTCATGATGCTTTTGCCTGTTTATATGCTGAAAGTCACTGGACTTACCAGACTTATGTCTGACCTAGTTTTGTTTCGCCTCTTTTCTTCCGTTTCCCTCCCCAGGTTCACAGGGAGGAAATGTTACCACTTAGCTCGGTTTTCTTTCCAAGCTCGAAGATAGTCGATGTATTGCTTTGGACTCTCTCTTCCACTGCTATGGCTGGTTCACCCTTTATTAGGGAATATCATTGTTATTTTTATGCTTCTTTTATACTTGGAAGTTTTGAATCAAGACAGAATTTCTCTGTATTATTTTTAAGTATGTTTGAGACAATTGTTGTAAAAGCTTGACTGAACCACATTGTTTATAAAATGACTTTATTTTCCGCTGCATTATTTGTTTGTCTTGTAATTTATCCACATCTTTTACCTAAAGCGCTCCACCGAAGTTAAGGCATTCCCTTTGTGAGTGACCTTAACGGAGGTGGGGTGTTTCACTTGGTATCAGAGCTGAAGGTTACTGGATCAGATAAAAGATTTGAAAAATTATTTTCAAAACAGTTTTAAAAGAAGCATTTTCAAAAGAAAGGTTTTGTTTAATGGCATATTCCCTAAAGCCATATGCACTATCTTTTATTCCTCTGTTTGAACCCTTGTTTCCTTCTTTCCTGAGTCTCCGGGGCTCCTGGCTTTCTGGGAGGTAACCTCATCGCGGCATGGTTCCATAGGCTCGATGAGACTACGACACCTGTCAATAGGCGAAGAAGTGCCCAACCTCCATCCATGGTCGTAGTAGTTGAACCTGCGGCTAATTCTCTTCCAAGCTTTGTAGGGTTTCCCGTGCGATGGAGGCAACGTTCGAGAAAATTGTTAACATGGTTCACAAAGGAAGTAAAGAGAAAGAGGCCAAAGGGGAAGAATCACAAACAAGGGATTGGAATATAAGAATGGCGGAGGAAATAATAGATCCTGCAACAAGAGGAAGTATCTTTTCTGCGGTATAGCGGGTCATTTAATTATAGGAAGTAAAAGGCAAGTGGTTGTTTCAAGCAGGGTGAGGCAGGGCATCTTATCAAGGATTTCCCAGAGGACAAGGACAAAGGACGAGATTTTTAGGAAGGCAAGTGCATGCTTTCACCGCCAGCGTGCCTGAGAGAAAGATAATAAAGTTTAGTTTTTTTTGGTCATCGTGTTAGTACTCTTTTTGATTTCAGCGCTTCACATTCGCTCATATCTGCTTCCGTAGTTGAGTCTCTGCACCTTAGTACTAGCATAATAGAAGATCCCATTATTGTCATCCGGTTGGTGGTTCGGTTCATTTATCTTTGGTTTGTAAGGATTTGAGGATATCTATATTAAGGATTGAGTTTAAGTATAATGCTTATGTTTTTGGTTCCATGGGGTATGGGTTGATTCTAGGCTTGGGTTGGTTAGCTAGTAATTGTGAAAGGAGGGTAGTTAAACTTTTGACTTGCTTCGGGAATACCCTCGAGATTTCATGCGATCCTAAGGGGATTAGTTAGGCTTAGCTACCTAGAATCACTTGATGCATCTATAGGTGATTTGTGATCCGTTAGAGTAGTCCATGAGTACGCAGATGTTTTTGATTAGTTTAGGGATTTCCCCCCTAAAACTCAAGATAGACTTCCGCATATATCTAGTTGACAATGCAAAGCCAGTTATGCGATCAATGATAGTTTTGGAGCAAGATTGGTGAGGATAGCCAGAGTCGGTTAAGTTCTCAATTGTTTAGTTATTTTGCTAGTATCATCTCACATAGATTGTCCAAATTCGGAGGAGGTATTCCCTGGGTGCTTGTCTGATATTGGTTTAGGCCTTTAAGGCTTGTACTTGAGTGATGTCAAGTTCGATTAGGATGGTTTGCATGAGAAATAAATGGTTGTGGAAGGCGACCTAAGTAAGACTGACCTTAAGAGAGGAAAAAGTACATAGCAACCTTTAGCTTTAGACCCTCAGATTTGTGACATGATGGATAAGCTAAGTAGAGGAAATACCTCTAATCATCTTAGTATATACACTTGGTATCATGGCTCACACTTGTTTATCTTGGAAAAATAGTTCGACTACATTGGATACCCTCTAGCATAGTAAGTGATCGAGGTCCTATCTTTACTAGTGAGTTTTGGAAATGGAGGTCAAGATGCTTCGCAACCGCGAAGTTAAATTAGTTAGGGTATAGTGGAATGAAGATCAATAAGACGTGACGTGGGAGACTGAAGATAAGACACGTTCATCATACCCTTTTTCTTGAGGGTATATCATTGATCTCTTTTTCTAGGAATACTATGCATGTTTGTTTCTATTTTTTTTAGATATATCCTCTAGGTCGTATCTTCGATCCTTAGGCAGAAGCCAATGGATGTAAACATGTGTTTGAAACATGTTATGAATAGTGGTTGCAAGTGGTTGCTCGTGGATGCATATATACACATTAGGCACTAGATCGGCTCAGTCACTTTCATATTGCATATGCTTGAGTGAATTTTTATATATATGAACTGAAACTTGATGTGTTATCATATGGATGTTGCATTTGTATGAATGATTGCGCACTCATGTATAAGTTATAAAGTACGATTAGGAATAATTGCATACATGGTGGACTAATGGCACTAACATAATTCGCATTGAGGAGGTCAACTGAATCAGTAGATCGCCTGATTTTGCATTAGATAAGGACATGTACACACACTATGCATATGATCATGAAAGCATTAGAAATCTTTTTAAGGACAATGGACGCCTGTGATTGAATGGTTGAGTAGATGGGTGTCAGATGTTAGGATATGCATTCTTCTTAACTTAGAGATTTCGGGGACGAAATCTTTTAAGGAGGGGAGAATGTAACACCCCGTATTTTCTGAGAATATTAAAAGAACGAATTAAAGAATACTTAATTTTTTAAAGTGAGAATTAAGGGAAATGGGTTACGCCATTGCGTTCGTCTTGGAATTCTGCTTGGAATAGAGTCCAAGTTTTCGTAAATCGTATGAGGAAGTTATGACCCTCAGAAGTTTTAGGAATTTAAATAGAATAAAACAGCTCAGATTTAAATTTAAAATTCAAATCACACACCCGGGCTGGGCGGGAAATTTCCCGCCCAGGACCCAGGTCGATCGGGGGGTCGACCTGAGGGTCGACCTGGGGTTCGACCTAGGGGTCAACCTCCCTATTTCTAGATCCGAGGCCTGGTTCATTTTTCTACATTTGGACTCCCGTTCTGACCAGATTCGTTGATCCCTATGCTATATAAACACCCATAAGGCTACAGTTTTCTCTACACAACTTCATTACGCCTATACTCTACCCTAATTCATATCGAAATAAATCAAAGACGGGGTTATGCTGCTAAAGTTCTTCAAGAAATCAAGTTTAGAATTCAAGTAGAGATTCAAAGGCTAATTCAACGACTTTAACAACTATTTTCTAAGAATCAAATCTAATTAGAGAATCGATAATCTACGTCAAAGGATCGCTTTTTAGTTTCAGAAATCAGATCCCAGGATTCAAGACTGTTCTGTAATTTGTAAGTTCATGTTACTTTCAGAAATAAAAGTTAATTATGATTCTGGCATTGTAATAAATCTAAATTTGAGATTATGCCTCTTTCCATCTGTCTTTCTATATCCATTTGATCTATCTCATTGATAATATTATGTCCATTCTTTGTCTCTTCTTTCCTTCTTCCCTTTTTGTTTTATAGCCAGGCTACTGCGAGCCTGAGCCAAATTTCATAAGAGATGAACGTACGTTGGAAATAAAATTGGGCATAATATATGATTTGAACATGGCCAGCGCTAAAACTAGGCATAATATATGATTTGGACATGACTAGCGCTAAAATTGGGAAAAAGTATTGAATTATGTATAATTGGGCATAACTGATTTGAGGACAAAACACATGTTGTATTTAAAACATAAAGTGTATCGAACATATGACTTGAGATTTGAGGCATAAAGTATATTGGACATATGACTTGGGATTTGGGCGTAAATTGAACTGTAAACATGTAAGGCATAGTACATGATGTGGTTTAAGACCTAAAAATTGGGGCATATTATATAAGATAGTTCATGACTTGGAAGAAGGAGATTATTGTGTATAGTGATTTATGGCTTAAGCATGAAAACCTATAGTAAGATAGGGATAATTGTTAAATATGAACACGCCTAAATTGGAATTTTAGGTAATTGGCCTGCACTGTAATTAAAGGCTATATTTTGGCATAGTTTATACGGTGAATCATGATCGGGGGCTTTTAGAGAATATTTTGTACGGTGCAATATGACTAAACCTTAGGGCATGTGTATATTGTGATTTTTGGGGCATGACTATTATTGCAAAGTTGGAAAAATTGGGTGTAACCCATTTTGAGTACTAACTTGAATTTGAGTTTATGGGGCATAACTTGAAATCAATTTTGTTGGGGTATAACTTGAGAATTGGAACATGACTAGTTTTGTGAATTTGGGATGATTAGCATATAAAATCTAGACTTGGACATGTACTGTAAACATGTAAATTAGCGAAGAGATGAACGTGCCTAACCCGAGGTTAGATTGAGTTGTGGTGTAAAAATGACCGGAACAACCCGACACATCCACTAACCACAACAACACCTATCTAATGTGAGAGGTTATTTCATCATGCCCAAGAAAAACACAAGGTTAGATTGAGTTGCAGTGTAAAACTGCCCGGAACCGCCTGACACATCCAGTAACCGAAACAACACATATCTAATGTGAGAGGTTGGTGTATTAATAAATCAATTAATGCTAATGAACAAGACATGCTAAGAAAATGACTAGGGTTAAGTTCATAAAAACACTTAACCAATATAACATGAATGACTAAGGTTAAGTTCGTAAGAACACTTAACCAATATAACATGAATGACTAGGGTTAAGTTAATGAGAAACACTTTACCAATATAACAAGATGAATGACTAGGGTTAAGTTAATGAGAAACACTTAACCAATATAACAAGATGAATGACTAGGGTTAAGTTAATGAGAAACACTTAACCAATATAACAAGATGAAGGACCAGGGTTAAGTTAATTGGTAACACTTAACCAGTATAGCATGATGAATGGGTACAGTTAAGTAATAAGAAACACTTAACCAATTTAACTTGATTTGTGGTAAGGTTAAGTTAAAACAAGAGGGCAACACTTAACCAATATGATTGATTTGTAGTAAGGTTAAGTTAAAACAAGAGGGCAACACTTAACCGATATGACTTGATTTGTGGTAAGGTTAAGTTTGAACAAGAGGGCAACATTTAACCAATATAACTTGATTTGTAGTAAGGTTAAGTTGACACAAGAAGGAAACACTTAACCAAAGTAACATGACAAGTAGGTGGGTTAAGTTACGAGAATTGATCGATGACACTTAACCAATACAACATGATGAACACATGGGGTTAAGTTAACAAGAAACACTTGACCAATATAACTTGATGGACGAACAGGGTTAAGTCAATAGGAAACACTTAACCAATCCAACGTGATAAGCGAGGAGCGTTGAGTTAATAAGAAAACACTTAATCAATATGACATGATGAATGGGTGGGTTAAGTTAACATGAATGGACAACACTTAATCAATATGGCATAACATGCAGGAGGGTTAAGTACATATCAAGTTGGGTGGGTAATATTAGTAAATATAGGCCCACAAACTTAATCAATAAATAAACATGCTTGAATCAGTAGGAGGATTAAGTACATATCGGGTTGGTGGGTAATATTAGTAAATATAGGCCCACAAAATTTAGCAGTTAAATAAACATGCTTGAATCAATGGGAGGGTTAAGTACATCTCATGTAGGTGGGTAATATTTGTATATATAGGCCCACAAACTTAACCAGTAGGAAACCCCAGTAACGGGGACCCATTTCAGCAGTAACCCACATAGATGTATCATGGTACCCCAAACTAGGCTGGGTGGGGGACGATTACTGGGCTTATTATAAGCGATCAAAACAACGGCAAGGGGTACGTCAGTGTAGGTTCCGATGGTTTACGGGAGTGCACGTACTCCGGAGTGGGAAAAAGCAGGCACTGGGTACTAATAGTTATACACTGTGCATCTTGAATCGTGCCGGGTTGCTATCAGAAGGATTGATCACCTTATGGTGGGACCAGCTACACGCAAGAGAGGCCGATTGGCATAGACACAAGAGAAATTAATACAAGTAGGGATCCGATCGATAGGGTAGTAAGGGTACATCTAACACATTCATGGCAATTAGGCAGATTGAGGTGGAATCCTCATAATAGATGTTCACCTGAAGACTACCACAATTGCGGGGATTGGGATCACGTTATCATATTATCATTTTATACAGATTGCTAGTTGGGACACTAGTTAGGTGGTGCAGAGATATAGAAATCAGAAAAATAGGGTAGTAGCGAAGCAGAGAAAGAGTAGAAGCGCATTCAGTTTATCTTTCCTTTTCATACCTTATGCTTATCTTATGTTATCATGTTATCCCTGTTATCACGGTTTTGTCTTATATTCAGTTTATTCATGTCATAATGCTTTTGCCTGTTTATATGCTGAAAGTCACTGGACGTACCAGACTTATGTCTAACCTAGTTTTGTTTCGCCTCTTTTTTTTCCGCCCCCTCCCCCCAACGCACAGGTTCACAAGGAGGAAATGTTACCACTTAGCTCAGTTTCCTTCCAAGCTCGAAGATAGTCGATGTATTTCTTTGGACTCTCTCTTCCACTGCTATGGCTGGTTCACGCTTTATTGGGGAATATCATTGTTATTTTTATGCTTCTTTTATACTTGGAAGTTTTGAATCAAGACAAAATTTCTATGTAATATTTTTAAGTATGTTTGAGACAATTGTTGTAAAAGCTTGACTGAACCACATTGTTTATAAAACGACTTTACTTTCTTCTGCATTATTTGTCCGTCTTGTAATTCATCCACATCTTTTACCTAAAGCGCTCCACTGAAGTTAAGGCATTCCCTTTGTGAGTGACCTTAACGGAGGTGGGGTGTTTCAACATCCCTCCAAGTTTTAATTATAAACCTGCCCCCTATTTTTACTTCTGTCTTATCCATTTTGAAATTTCTGCCACCTACTTTGTTTTCTTCCGCCTCCTTCAATATGTGCAAGAAAATAAAGCGGTAGTGACTAAAAAAAATTCTAAAATATGGAAATAATCCCAAGATTGCACGCCAATTAAAAAAAAGTTGCATACATGTATGCAAGTAAAGCCAATAGTTGCACACATATATGCAACTATTGCATAAAGGAAATTCATCTAACATTTTTGTCTGCAGATTTGTTGCACACATATGTGCATGTTTTCAGTTTTATTTGCACAATTGAATGCAAATAAAAATGAACTGAGTTGCACTATTACGAATTATTGCATACTTCTATGCAAGAAATACGCAGTAGATGCACAGAAATATGCAAATAAATCAAGGCGGATGTAAGAACTGGAATACATGCACATATGCATGCAACAAAATCAAATATGTACATAATATTATGCATTTAACTGCACTTTTTCGCTGTTTTCTTGTTTTTGCCATGTTTTTTTTATTGTTTTTTGGACTGAATTTTTTGTATAATGCATAATTTATTTAAATATTAATTTATGTATTTTTTATTCTCTTTTATGTATTTTTGAAAAATAGAGACTAAATTTGCAAAACTTTATGACCGGATGTGAGCTTAATTTTGAAACTTAATAAGGACCTGTAAAAAACGCACCCAAAATAATGGTTTGAGTTATAATAACGATGTTTTATAACATCGCGTTAATTTAAAGATTTTGAAATGTTTCCCCAAATAAATTGAGAGATATTTTCTACGCATAGAAAATGAAATGAATTGGTCAACGAGGACTTAAGAAATGGAATATGGTAATATTTTCTGATATTAATAAGGTATATTTTCTTAATATAGAAAACAAGGGTTCGTGAATATTTAGAAATGTTTTCTGACTGGAATAAGATATATTTTCTCGAATAAAGAAATTAGGATATTGGAAATATTTTTTCAAAAATCGAGAGAGAAAATAGAGTTTTGAAAGGATACGAAGGATGGGAAATGGGAATTGGGAATGATAATATAATAAGGAATTGATTTAAAACAAGGCT
Source organism: Allium sativum (assembly GCA_030737875.1). Lineage (NCBI taxonomy): Eukaryota > Viridiplantae > Streptophyta > Magnoliopsida > Asparagales > Amaryllidaceae > Allium > Allium sativum. The sequence goes on along the minus strand of CM060909.1, from coordinate 600,600,020 downwards.
AGTGTTGCTTGATGGCTGATCGATAAAATTTGCATTTGAAAATAGGATCGTTGGTTGTATGGATATTTTCTTTGATAGTTAAACCACCGACTATCAAAGTCTAAATTTATTTTATACCTCCGTTGTCAATACGGAGAGACCGGGATTAGATTTATTATCTGAAAACCACTTCGTATTGGCATATGCGTTATGAATCAACTTGTGCTGAAGATATTTAAAGATGGAGTAAAGTGCAAGGGCTGTTCTGTTAATCCTAGGTAGAAATTGCCCAAGATGGATTAATAGAATGGTGCCTTCGGTTTGTCCAGTCCCAGGACAACGTGTATGGATGAAAGTTTGACAGAGTATTCCTAGATGATCATGTACATTGATTTCTTCAAATATAACAAGTATGGTGGCGGAGAATTTATTCTCCAGCTTAACACCCAAAGTGTATTTGTGGACGTCAATTAGTGATTTGACGGATGTGACGATGTGGCATTCAATAAGAATGGTGGAAAGACATTCTAAAAAGGAAATCGTGACCCCAAGCCTCATCACTCAGGAAATGACAAAAGTGTAGGCAGCATGGCTAAGTGTGCCATTCCTATTAGGGGTTTTATCACCTGATCTAGAGAAATTCCATTTGCTTCTTATTTTATTAGCTGTTGTATGCTTCGGTAACAGTTGATGACTTCCGTAATAGTTGATGATCACAACCATTGGTGATAATATGCTCGATACACTCAAGTTAAATGAATGGCCAGTCATGTGTGGCCCAGTTGCAAGATGTTCTTATAGAACCCCAATGTATCCCCTCTAGAGTACACTGATCGGAAGGTGGTTCCATTCCTTGTCATAGTCGGAATCCAATCTCCAATAAACGCCCTACGCTTTCTTCTATTCTAACTTTTCTTCCTTTCTATTTATCATCCTCTAACTTCTTTCTATTAATGATTCATATTCATATTCACTTTGGATTAGACGTGTGAGGTTGTTAGCTGACCCAAAGGGTACAAAAATTTGGGCCATTCCATTAAGACACTACTATGTTAACATATGATCCAAAACATGTCGAGTATAACGATTGGGCAACTTTTTTAAAATTCAAATCAAAAGATTTCCCAATCACCTCTTCATCAAAAGACATTTCTTTTCAAATAAAGGCTTTGAAAAGCGAATTTTCCTATCAATTTTCATTCCATTCTCGTACTCTTCCTCTTCCAACTTAGCAAAAGAAAACAATTGAATCCTCTTCCATTATCTCTGGAAATCGATATCATTTTACTCCAATTGTTCACCGACTTACAAACTAAATATAATATCAGAGAGTTTCTACTGAATTCATATCATTCTTTCTTTGGTTTTGTTATATTCCACAAAGATTTCATAAATATATTATCATTGGAGGTCTATAAGATCACTGTACCGAATCTGCAAGAATCTGTATTGAAGATACATCTCCAAGTCTATTGTTGTTTGAGAAAGAAGAAGGTATTCTTATAGTCTATGAAATCAAGAAAGTGCATCTTGTAGCCCGTGAAATCAAGATTGTAAAAGTGTTCTTGCCATTCATCGAAAGCAAGTGGTTATAGTGAAATTTTGCATGATGGAGTGTAGGATTGAATATAGCCATGTATGACTGGTTAATCCGAACCAGTATGAAAATTCAAGTGATACTTAATTTAATGCATTTTATTTTAAAGGTTTTTAGGCATAAGGAAAAAGCCAGAAAAAAATTAGTTTCATGGACAAGAAATTTGCATTTTAGACAAAAGGACACTTTTTAGTGTAAATCAGGGAATGATAGCTGTAACTATCATTTTCTGTTTAAACTAAAAAGCGTCCTTCATTCTAAAAATTAAACTTGTTGTCTTTACCACTAATTTTTTTTTCACAACTTCTTCCTTGTGCCTATTTACCTGTTTATTTTATTGCTTACTTCTTTCTGTTTGCAATTTGAGTAGGTATGATTTTAAATTCACCAGTTAGTTTTATAGATTTGAAATATACACTTTATCCCTCTAGTGTTTAAATTGCCTTAGATTCAACAATTCGTATCAGAATAAGGTTTTTCAAAGAGTTCATGATTTGACTTTCAAAAAATTAAAATGGCTAATGATACTAGTAACACTTTTATAGAAAAGCAATCTGCCTATATACCTCCTCTATTTTATGGTAGTAATTATGCATATTAGGCTTGTAGGATGGAATTTTAATTGTAGTCTAATGAATTAAATATTTGGAACATCACATAAATTGATTACACTGAGCCCCTAATTGAATATTCAAAAGGGATACTAGATCAAAACACACAAGCACTTAGTAACTTAAATGCCATGAACATTTTATTTTGCTCTTTATATATAAATGAATGTAATCAAGTCTCTATTTGTTAGTCTACTTGTAAAATTTAGAGAACATTATAGGTTACATATACGGGAACTAGAAAAGTAAAACAAAGTAAGATATTTATATTAACTAACTAATTTCAATCTTTTTAAATGACACAAAATGAGTCTAATTCTAATATGTATTCTAGATTTCAAGATATAGTAGATTCAATAACATCATTAGGAAATAAAATTACTAAAGAGGACCAAGTCAAAAAGAACTTGAATTCCCTTCGTAGTTAGATAGGATTTCAACATTCAAGCTAGCAATCGAAGAAGCCAACGATAATAGTACCATATAAACACAAGATTTAATTAATAACCTAGTATCTTTTTGAAGTAAGGGTGCAGGTTAGGAAAGAGGCCCAAGCAAATAAGAATGTAGCAATGGTAGGACTGAGTGCTACAAACGACAACCAAGAATAAAAAATTGTTTATGATGATAAGGAAATTGATTTCATGACCAGGAATTTTAAGAAATTCTTAAAACATTGCAAAATGAAGAAACTTTAGAAAACTAACAATGATAACTCTAGAAATGGAAATATTGTTAAGAATTTCAAATGTGATAAACATAGTCGTTTGAAAAGAGATTGTCCAAATCTAAGAAATCAATGTACTTTTCAAAAACTTCCAACAAGAAGAGGAAACAAGCTTTCAATGCAACTTGGTATGACTCAGGTACATCATCAAGTGATAGTGATTCATAAATATAAATGCCAACATGTGCTTAATGGAAAAGGACAACCATGTACGAAATTTTAACAAAGAGATTATTAATGTCTTAAATGTTATGTACAAGGGATATAAAATGGTTAGGAATGAATACGAGAATGTTTAGTAGAGATGGATAACTTAAAAATGTTTAATGAAACGTTAAGTAAAGAAAAAAATGTCTAGAAAATGAATTTGAAAAATTTAATGAACAAGGTAATGGAAAGGATTTAACACTTGAAAGTTTCGAAAAAGTGAAAAGGATTCCTTGGAATCATAAAATCTTTCAAGGAAGTCAGGGATCACTGATCTGAATGGCAAAATAACGTCTCCATACAATGTTGTTCTTTACCATAGTAAGGATATTAATAAAATGAAAATTGATGTAGATAAAACTAAAAAAGGGAAGGTTAATCTTGTAAATTTATTATCTGCCTATGAATAATAAACATGAACTTGGGTATAGATCAAAGTACAAACCAAATAAAAGTAGTACTCAATGTACTAAATTTATAAAGGGCACTAAGTTCAAACCAAAAATTAGGAAATTACAATCCAAATCCATAACTTATGGGTTTCTAAAAGGTCAGATAACAATGAGAATGAGAAATACGTTGATAAATTTATCAGTAAATTTATTTATTCAATGATTTTATTTTGAAAGGGCATTCAAAATTATCATGTATTTGCCTCCCCAAAACTTAACTCTATGGACCCAAAACAAATCGGGTACCAGTACATGTATTTTATATTTTTTTAGGTACTGAATGATATACACCAAGCAAGATGACATACAAAGATGGTGAGTTTAATATATTGGAATCATAAATGTCGGTAACTTTTAAACTTGTGTTAATTTAAGTAATCTATTTCATGCTTTATATTAACTTTGATTCCCCTCACAAGTTCGATTTATATGTACACTTATTACTATAAGCAAACCCTACATATATTGTCTATTTGTGATTAAACGATTATTTTCACCTTTTTGTTGTTGAAAAAGTGAAGAAACTGTATAAGCATACTAAGTAAAACGATAGGGGAACTCATAAAGCCAAAGGGAGTCAAATATAAAGTTATTATATTTTATCTTTCAACAATTTATATAGTTGTCATCATTAAAAAGGAGGAGATTATTGGTACCCAAGGTATCAATTTTGATGACTACAACCATATAAATATCACTACTAATATATTTTCAAGTTGTGAAGTTATTTCAAATATGCCATGGAGACATTTATAGAGATATACAAGGACTCGGTGAATGGAAATGAATTCTAAATAAAGGATAAATGAGCAGTGAAGAATTAAAATGAGTATTTAAGAATGTTGAAAGGACAAAGATGTTTGAAGTGGTCAGTAGTTGGTTGAACCTTGTTAAAGAACCCATGGCATTTATACTTGAAGGACATCAACCATTGACCTCAACGTATCACAAGAAATCACTAACATGAGATAATTTGAAGAATCTGGAATTTGCAACACTTATTGTTGTTGTTGTTGATTTCTCGAAGAATCTAAAATTTGCAACATATCAATTTACGATCTAAAACATGTCAACATACAATGGTTGGGCAATTTTTTTTTAAATTTAAATCAAAAGATTTTCTGGCTACCCCTTCATCAAAAGATATGTCTCTTCAAATAAAGTCTAAGGAAAACGAATTTTGCAGTCGGTTTTCACTTAATACTCTTCAATTATCTTTGCAAATCGATATCATTTCAGTCCAATTTTCTGCTGATTTGCAAACCAGAAAATATTAGAGAGTTTGTACTAAATCAATATCATTCTCTCTCTGATTTCATCCTATTCCTTAAAGATTTCAAATTTATTTTGCAATTGGAGGTGTATAGGATCATTATACTGAATCCGTAAGAATCTGTATTGAAGATACTCTGCAATAGTCTATTGGCTTTTAAGAAAGGAGAAGGTGCTCTTATTATTGTAAAGAATTTTGATTCAAGTCCGCTCAAGTCAAATCCCTAAGCATAGCGGAAGACGAGATCATGGTAAATGTGCATGAAGAATCAATTAATTTCTCAAAACAACCTTTACCTAATCCAATAACCAATCACAATCACCAAACAAGAGATATAATGAAGCAATAATGAAAATTAAATCATTTAACAATTTATAGTTGTTCCACTAACATCTTGTTAGTGTACGCCTACTTAGGGAGATAGTCTTTATTATATACCAATAGAATAGTATAAGAGATTGATTACAATTATCAAAATTCATCAAGAATTTAATTCTGAGAAGATAAGAATTGAAGAAGATTAGAATTCCCAAAAACCTTAATTCTTTTAAAGGATAAACATTGAATAAATCTATTGGCCACCTTAGTTATTTAATTTGAAAAGTAGCTTATATATGGAGATACTTTTCTTTTACAATTTCCCAAATCAACGTATTGAGTCAAAAGCCTGAAAATGTTAGGGAAATTGCCTCACACGTCCGACGTTTTGGTCAGACGTCTACCTTAAGTCCTAAGAAAATTTTTCGTGTAAGAACAGACGTCTGGCCCCTTTTTTCAAATGCTTGGCATGGCTTTAGCTTCAGCTCGAGCATCTGACTAAAAATTAGATGTCCGATGCAACTCTTTAGTTGCATAATCTATATGGTGGGACGTCCGACCCTTTTTGTAATGACCTGCATTGGCAGAGGTATTATAATTAATTTATTTAATTATATAAATAGTGATATAGTGAATTAAATGGTCGTGGAATTAAATAATGGTGAATATTTAATTCAAATAATAAATTAAATAATATATCTAATTCTGAAATAATCAGAATTGGCAGAAATGACGATATGGTGTGAACCGGATCATTTGTGATATTTAATCCAGCTTGGAATTGAATTTGAATAACGAATATATTATATAAACGACAGTTTGAACATAGAATTATAATATAATTAAAATCGAGCTCGAAATGGTGCTGCAGTTCGTAAATTGGCAATTCGAACTTCAAATGAATGTACAGGATTCGTTTTAAGCCAGATTTCTGTGAAATAAGAAACGTGTGGACTGGTGGAGTATATCTTTCTAGTGAAAGAGAAAATTCGGGATTTCGTCGTGTAGATTTTGATTCACGTCCAAATCAAATTTCAGAAAAGTCGCTATGGAATTCCTTTATAATTTATAAAGGAATTATTTATATTTTAAAAGGGAATTTCAATATAAATCGAATATCGGGTTGACCCAGATGAAATATCGAGTTAGAAATCCATATGGGATTATTCTAGTGCTGTATGGTATTCCACTGTGAATATATATGATAATATTTAATTATAAATATTTAATTTAATTGTTTTTAAATATATTTATATATTTAAAAGGGTTATTTAGGGCTTTAAAAATAGCCAGTTTTGCAAACGACCTCAGAATTCGATGAAACTAATTTTGTTGGATCCGCAATGTTAAATTATTGCTAGATTTCAATTTCCGTGATTTTTAGAGTCACTGTGTGGCCGTACGGATTTTTAGAGTGAAAAACAGTCGATATTTTGACGGTTAAAAATACGCTGTGTGAGCATACAAAGTCGGAATTCGCGAAACCAGTTTCGTTGGGATCATAATGTCGAGCTGTAGCTACATGTCCAGTTTCGTGATTTTTGGGTATCACGTGTGATCATAGGAATTTTAGAGGATAAATATACACAATGTTTGATTATAAATAAATATTATAATTGAATATAATATTATAAAATCCTCTATAAATACCCCAACTAAAATTCTAAACCTAATTTTTCATTCCTCAGGTCAACAAATATTCCGTCGCTCTCTCGTTCTTCATTTTGCAATGAAAACGCAAAGTGTAAATTCAAAATCAAATTGGGTAAAATCCCAGAAGTCATGAAACAAGTTCGTATAGATTAGTGAAGTCGTTCTCTTCAATCCGGTGGTAGTTTCGTTGAGTTCGACGTTGATTTTGGGTTCGCTGTTCTAAGCGAGCGCCTCATAGGGTTCGGAAATCCTTTGGATTGAGGTCGTAGTTGATGGATTCGAGTTCGTATTGTTGTTCAGGAGGTTAGAGAGGTTCGATTTTAGGTTATTGGGTGAGGTGCAATGGAAGTTTAGTTCGGTGCTGTGTAGGGACGATGACGAGTTCAGTCTGACGGGTTTTGGTGGAGAAGTTCGAGAGTGGCATTGTGTATATGGGTAGGAGGAGAAGCTCAAGAGAAAAATGGTGGTGGTTCCTGTTTGAATTTTCTCATTGAAATGAAGGAGAACGTGGTGGGTGAAGGATTGGAAGTGGCTGTGTTTTGGTCTTTCTGGAGTTGAATGCGTATTGGGGAAGAAAGGCAAAGGAGCGGGTTAGGATATATGGGCCTTGGGCCAAGGAGATAAAAGGAGTAAGGCCCACATTCTCTTTTAAATTAAGTTATTTATTTAAATTAGTGTATAAATTTCGAAATGGAATAACTTCATCATACGATACCGGTTTTCAGCGAAACAAGATCCGATGGGATCGTATGGACGGTGGCTACACCATGGAGTTGACTGGAAGTGGATTGGGGCTCGTATGAATTTATGGTGAAATAAACTGTTTGATTCAAATCAAACAACAGTTTATCATTCTTTAACGATGAACTGCCAATGTGAGTAAACCTCACTAACTCTGAACAGTTTATAACTTCATGCTGTATTTTTAGAACTGTTAAATATTGGCTGATTGACTGTGTGTTGACTGTTTGATTGAACTGCTAGTCAATTAGTTGGATTTCTATATTGATTCTGTTTAACAGAATGTATCATATGGAACTGAAAGTGATGTTATCTATATTGTTTAACATCTGTAATGCAGGGAAACAGGTTAGAGGAACCCAACTGGGTTCCTCAACATTTATTTTACTATTTTTCATATATTGTGATATATGATGTGATATATAATCTGTTGTCGATTATATATGTTTGGACGATACTGATCATCGTGATTTGATATGTTGAATACCATAACATACCGAAATGTTGATAAGGGAATATTTTCAAAGTGATATTTGAAAATAAAATATTTATAAATGGAATATTTATAAATAAGAAATATTTATAAATTGGAATATTTATAAATAGGAGATGTTTAGAAAAAGGGAAAACATTATAAAAAGGAAACTGTTATAAGAAGAAAATCATTTTAAAGTGGAGAACCGTTACTAAAAGTAAATCTTTAAAATGAATAAATGTTGTTAAAAAGGAAATCTTTATAAAGCGAAAAAATGAGTTAATCGAATATAGTTTATTCGAATAGAAAGTAAAGGGAGTTAATCGAATATAGTTTATTCGAATAGAAAGTAAAAGGAGTTAATCGAATATAGTTTATTCGAATAGAGTAAAAGGAGTTAATCGAATATAGTCTATTCGAATAGAAAGTAAAAGGAGTTAATCAAATATAGTCTATTCGAATAGAAATTAAAAGGAGTTAATCGAATATAGTTTATTCGAATAGAATAAAGGAGTTAATCGAATATATAGTTTATTCAAATAGAATAAAGGAGTTAATCGGATATAGTTTATTCGAATAGAGTAAAAGGAGTTAATCGAATATATAGTTTATTCAAATAGAATTAAAAGAGATTGAATATAGTTTATTCGATAGGAGTTAAGTGAATAGAGTTAAAGTTAAATCAAAAGAGTTAAGTGAATAGAATAAATTGAATAGAGTTATCGAATATACCTTATCGAAGGAAAGAATTATCGAATAGAAAAGATTTTAAAGAAAGTTACATAAGGAAGTTTGTTAAAGAATTAGAAGGGTGAACTTTGTCTATTTCAAGGTTAGAAACGTTGTTCAGTTAAGGTATGAGAGGTAGTATTACCCCAACTTGATTGACTTCATTTTTAACTAAGGAATGACTAAGGTTCGATAGTAAAGGATGGTTAAGTGAATTTAGTAATTAAAGGAAATGGTTTGAGTTGGCATCGCGATGGTTTGTTTAAACATCTGTCTAAGTCCAATGAAGAAGCTTTGGAAATGTTTCCTAAATAAGAAACCAGAAATGTTTTCTAATAAAGAAAACAAGAAATGGAAATGTTTTCCATGTTAATAACGTATATTTTCCAAATTTAGAAAATAAGAAATATTGAATATAGGGAAACAAGAGATAAGTAAATTAATGAAATAAAGAGATAAATGTTGAATGATGTTTGATCGATATAAATTTCCATTTGGAAATAATATCGTTGTTTGTACACCTGTTTTTCTTCGATAGTTAAATCACAAACTATCAAAGTTTTGACCATTTTAACGTTGTTAATATGGAGAGACCGGTTGGATTATTATCCAAAGAACCACTATGTATTGGCATAAGCGTTGCGAATCATATATGCCAAAGGAAATTGAAGACGGATTTATGCAAGGGCTATCCTGTTTACGGAATAGTGCCTTCGGTTCATCCTGTTCCTAGATGACTTGTATGGACAGATGTCTGACAGAGTATTTCCAGACGATCACATATATTGATTTCTTCAACCGTACCAAGAGTGGAAGCGGAGAAGGAAAATTCTTTTAGCTAACACATAATGTATGGTTGAGGACGTCAATCGGTGATTTGATGATATGGCATTCAAAGTGAATCTGGTGTGATGATAAAGCGTAGCTTCTAGCCTCATCAACCGGTAAATGACAGAAATCGGGCAGGCAGCATGGCTAAGTCGGTCGCACCAAAGTAGGGTGTATAATCACCTGATCTAGAGTTTCATTTACTTCTAAAAATCTATTGTTGATGCTGTCCCATTCGGGAAACGGTTGCTGATCCCAACCGTTGGTGATATACATTCGATACACTCAAGCGAAATGAGTGGTCGGTCATGTTTGGCCGGGTTGCAAGATGTTCTTGTTGAACCCAGTGTATTCCTCTCTAGAGGTACACTAGCGAAAGGTGGTTCCATACCTTGTCATAGTTGGAAATCCATTACCCTATACGAGCTTGCGGTTTTGATTGTATACTATATATGTAGAACGTGAGATGAAAGCGTTTCTGCTAGATGATCATTATATTGTGTTGATAGACATTATTATAATATCAAAATGTTTTGATATAAAGATATTTGGATTCTCATAAGGGAAAAACCCATTCCGTTATACGGCGTGGTCTTATGAGATATCGATTACCTGCTTGAACTGTTTTAAACTGTTTTACTCACACCAGTCCCATGACTCACCCGGAGTTTATTTGTTTGTTTCCCTAAACTCTTGGGTGCCTAAATTTGTACGGGCAGTCAAGTAGTCGGGATTTACAGATATACTGGAAGAGCTTGGAGCAGGAGGCTTCAGGATCATATAGCTATAGTTTATTTCCGCTGTGTTGTAAGTGTTGTACTTTGATAATGATATGTATATTCAAGTACAGATTTGTATTTCAAAGTTATGTTATGAAATATATTTATTCGTTCCGCTGTGAGATTCGTGTTACTCTGATATTGTGTTCTTCTTCTTCTTCTTCTATTCTAAGTTTTTTATCTTATCTTTCCTCATCCTCTAATTTCTTTCATTAATGATCTGTATTTTTCGATGTTTGGTTAGTCGTCATCGTGTTTATGTCGATAACCAAAGTCGACAAAATCCCGGGTCATTACAATTGGTATCAGAGCAGAAGGTTAAGTGAATTACCTTGGCTTTGTGGCGTGACTCAGTAGAGATAGGGTTAGTAATACCCTAGATTGAGTTTGAGTGTATATATACGAGTGAACGTATTTGTATTTGATATAAAATTGTTTTATATTGTGGGGATTCATCGGTTGAGTTGTTTGTGAATTCTGGTCGATCAGTTTGATCCACTGTATCGGTAGGAGTTACTAAATACTCGAATACGATGGGTCGACACGATATGTTTTGACAAGAGGGTAAATTAAAATAAGTTTACCCAAGGTATATCTTGATATAGAGAAGATATATATATCAAAATTATAATATAGTGGGTATATCGATTGTTATTATAATCGAGTAAGATTATAAATTAAATGGTTGTGTAAATAACTAATCAGAATTCATATAAGTGAAATACGTGAAATCAAATGAGTTGAATCTGAAATTTAAACCAGAAATTGAGTTAAAACTCTGGAGAATTGGATAAGTGTTTGTAAATGAATTTGGATTAAAAATAAGGAAAATTTAAGATCTTGGGAGATTTTAAATTGTTTTACAAGCAGTGTGAACTATATTTTGAAATGAATTTCAAAGTGGAAATGTTAAGAAATGGTTTTATAGTATTAAACTCACTTCGATCGCTGGAAAATAGATTCTGATGATGACAGCTGCATCATCAGTATTCATTTTCGAGTTGTAAGTGACGAATTACTACCAGAGATACTGTTTTGAATTTGTTTTGGGAAAGACAAGTTGCGTTGAATTTCAAAATGGGATTTATAATATATAGAATTGAATATAGAATTTGAATAAAGAGAATTCAAGTAGAATTGAATATAGAAATTCAAAGGGAGTTTGAATATATGAAATTCAATGGAATTGAAATAGAGTTTGAATACAGAAATTCAAATGAAATTTGAATATAGAATTCAAATGAAATTCAAATATAGGATTTGAATATAGAATTCAAATGGAATTTAAACTATAGAATTTGAGTAGAATTTGAATAGAATTTGATATATAGAATTTGAATATATAGAATTAGAATAAAATTTGAATAGAAATTGAATAGATTTAACTAAGTCGAAGAGGAATTAGTTAATCGAGTTTTGAACTTGAAGTTGAACTTTGAAAGGTGAATTGGATTTGTAAATGGATATTCGAAATCGAAATAGAACTTAAATTTGAAATTTGGATTCAAATTAGTTAAAAAGCAAGTTAAAATATATTTGAACATGTCATGTTCAAATATAAAAGTGAAATAGACTAAAGAGTTAATTAACAAATTAATTAACGAATTGAGTTAAAATGATCAGGTATAGTTAAAATAGATTGGGCAGGTATACATATACATGAGATAAGTATGGATAAGGTATGAAGGTATATAAATAGAATGCTCAACGAAAATGTATGTATTTAATTCATATATGAGATTTTATGCGCCGTATCGGCTGGCCGCTTGGCTTTTTCTTTTTCTTTTGGATTGGTGAGGACCATGGGAGGCTATTTGAAATATCCCGATGCTCCTGGTACAAAGGAGGTTATGGCGAATTTTTTCGGGAATTTAAGGAGTTAGAATATTTTTTAAGATAATTTGATAGTTAGAAATCAACGTATCGATATATATATATATAGAAGTCGATAAGGAAACGAACTTAGAAATAGAATAGTAAAATCAAAAAGGAAGATTAAGAATAAAATCTAGTAAGAATAGAAAGACGAAGCGTACACGTGTTTAAAAGTGAATAAGTAGTTATATGGTATTGATTATTCGAGTAAGTAGTCATATCTGTTTTGATGTTATAAATGTTATTCAGTCAAGGTCTGAGAGGTAATTATACCCCAACTTGATTGATTTCATTATTAACAAATAAATAGTAAGATTTCAGGCTCGAAGATCAATGTTGAATAAGAGTTAGTTGAATATAGTATTTGGGTTGTCGTAACGATGTTTTACACAACATCCGTTTTAACCCAAATAAGTGTAAGCTTGGAAATATAATAAAGAATATTTCCTAAGTATAGAAATAAACGAGATCGGAAAAGAGATAAGTAATTGGAATATTTTCCAATTATAAATAGCATATATTTTCTAAAGTTTAGAAAATAAAGGAAGGCGATATTCGGAAATGTTTTCCAAATAACATAAAAGGCCAATATGGTTATTGAAAATATTTGGTTAACAAATATTAATAAAGAAATAGAGAAGTGATTTAACTAATGGAATATTAATTAAGGGCTTAGTGACATGTTCAAAAGGAAAATTTGATTTTTGAAAGGAGTAAACTATTGAAAAACTCCCAGGGAAAGAATGTTGGAAATTAAAACAAATTTAACAGAAATTTGTGAAAGCAAAATTGAATTAAAGTAAAGCCAGTAAAGTGGTAACTGAGATTGAATTAGAATGATATCAAGACAAATTGGATTGTGAGATTCAAATTTGAAGTGTAATGTGATAATCAAGTTAAGAGTTGGGAATCGAGAAGAAACTCGTGTTGAAATGATATTTGGCTCGAATATAAACGAATGGTTGTGTTGTGGATAAAAGCAGATTGGAATTTGATTGGGATAACACTGGTATATGCTAAATTGACAGCAGGTGAAAGTGATAGACTTGATATGCCCAACAATAAGGTACAAGTTTATATTTGATATAAGCATGAGATTTATGAGCCGAATTGGTAAGCCGCTTGGCTGTTTGATTCTCTTTTGGGATGGAGATGGCCTAGAGAGGCGAGTGGTGGTTTGACATATTGACCAGTACAAAGGAGGTGCTAGCGAAATTTTTCAAAAAGTTAAGGTGTTAGAAATTTTTCAGGATTTTTTAAAATTTTCGTTGGTAAGAATTAATTAATAATTTAATTGAAATTAAATTGGTTTAGTTGAAACTGAAGTTAAGAAGTGAACATATAGGTTCTAACCAGTCGATAGGGTCGTTCTCTACCTTAGCAATTTCGAGGACGAAATTATTTTAAGTGGGGAAGATTGTAATGACCCGCATTGGCAGAGGTATTATAATTAATATATTTAATTATATAAATAGTGATATAGTGAATAAATGGTCGTGGAATTAAATAATGGTGAATATTTAATTCAAATAATAAATTAAATAATATATTTAATTCTGAAATAATCAGAATTGCCTGAAATGACGATATGGTGTGAACCGGATCATCTGTGATATTTAATCCAGCTTGGAATTGAATTTGAATAACGAATATATTATATAAACGACAGTTTGAACATAGAATTATAATATAATTAAAATCGAGCCCGAAATGGCGCTGTAGTTCGTAAATTGGCGATTCGAACTTCAATTGAATGTATAGGATTCGTTTTAAGCCGGATTTCCGTGAAATAAGAAACGTGTGGAGCTGGTGGAGTATATCTTTCTAGCGAAAGAGAAAAATCGGGATTTCGTCGTGTAGATTTTGATTCACGTCCAAATCAAATTTCAGGAAAGTCACTGTTGAATTCCTTTATAATTTATAAAGGAATTATTTATATTTTAAAAGGGAATTTCAATATAAATCGAATATCGGGTTGACCCAGATGAAATATCGAGTTAGAAATCCATATGGGATTATTCTAGAGCTGTATGGTATTCCACTGTGAATATATACGATAATATTTAATTATAAATATTTAATTTAATTGTTTTTAAATATATTTATATATTTAAAAGGGTTATTTAGGGCTTTAAAAATAGCCAGTTTTGCAAACGACCTCAGAATTCGATGAAACTAATTTTGTTGGATCCGCAATGTTAAATTATTGCTAGATTTCAATTTCCGTGATTTTTAGAGTCACTGTGTGGCCGTACGGATTTTTAGAGTGAAAAACAGTCGATATTTTGATGGTTAAAAATATGCAGTGTGAGCATACGAAGTCGGAATTCGACGAAACCAGTTTCGTTGGGATCGTAATGTCGAGCTGTAGCTACATGTCCAGTTTCGTGATTTTTGGGTATCACGTGTGATCATAGGAATTTTAGAGGGCAAATATATACAGCGTTTGATTATAAATAAATATTATAATCGAATATAATATTATAAAATCCTCTATAAATACCCCAACTAAAATCCTAAACCTAATTTTTCATTCCTCAGGTCAACAAATATTCCGCCGCTCTCTTGTTCTTCATTTTGCAATGAAAACGCAAAGTGTAAATTCAAAATCAAATTGGGTAAAATCCCAGAAGTCAAGAAACAAGTTCATATATATTAGTGAAGTCGTTCTCTTCAATCCGGTGGTAGTTTCGTTGAGTTCAACGTTGATTTTGGGTTCGCTATTCTAAGCGAGCGCCTCCTAGGGTTCGGAAATCCTTTGGATTGAGGCAGTAGTTGATGGATTCCAGTTCGTATTGTTGTTCAGGAGGTTAGAGAGGTTCGATTGTGGGTTAATGGGTGAGGTGCAAAAGAAGTTTGGTTCGGTGCTGTGTAGGGATGATGACGAGTTCAGTCCAACGGGTTTTGGTGGAGGAGTTCGAGAGTGGCATTGTGTATATGGGTAGGAGGAGAAGCTCAAGAGAAGAATGGTGGTGGTTCCTGTTTGAATTTTCTCATTGAAATGAAGGAGAACGTGGTGGGTGAAGGATTGGAAGTGGCTGTGTTTTGGTCTTTCTGGAGTTGAACGCGTATTGGGGAAGAAAGGGAAAGGAGCGGGTTAGGATATATGGGCCTTGGGCCAAGGAGATAAAAGAAGTAAGGCCTACATTCTCTTTTAAATTAAGTTATTTATTTAAGTTAGTGTATAAAATTCAAAATGGAATAACTTCATCATACGATACCGGTTTTCAGCGAAACAAGATCCGATGGGATCGTATGGACGGTGGCTACATCATGGAGTTGACTGGAAGTGGATTGGGGCTCGTATGAATTTATGTCGAAATAAATTGTTTGATTCAAATCAAACAACAGTTTATCGTTCTTTAACGATGAACTGCCAATGTGAGTAAACATCACTAACTCTGAACAGTTTATAACTTCATGTTGTATTTTTAGAACTGTTAAATATTGGCTGATTGACTGTTTAATTGAACTGCTAGTCAGTTAGTTGGATTTCTATATTGATTCTGTTTAACAGAATATATCATATGGAACTGAAAGTGATGTTGTCTATATTGTTTAACATCTGTGATGCAGGGAAACAGGTTAGAGGAACCCAACTGGGTTCCTCAACATTTATTTTACTGTTTTTCATATATTGTGACATATGATGTGATATATAATCTGTTGTCGATTATATGTGTTTGGACGGTACGATCATCGTGATTTGATATGTTGAATACCATAACATACCGAAATGTTGATAAGGGAATATTTTCAAAGTGATATTTGAAAATAAAATAATTATAAATGGAATATTTATAAATAAGAAATATTTATAAATTGGAATATTTATAAATAGGAGATATTTAGAAAAAGGGAAAACATTATAAAAAGAAAACTGTTATAAGAAGGAAATCATTTTAAAGGGGATAACCGTTAATAAAAGTAAATCTTTAAAATGAATAAATGTTGTTAAAAAGGAAATCTTTATAAAGCGAAAAAAGGAGTTAATCGAATATAGTTTATTCGAATAGAAAGTAAAAGGAGTTAATCGAATATAGTTTATTTGAATAGAAAGTAAAAGGAGTTAATCGAATATAATTATTCGAATAGAAAGTAAAAGGAGTTAATTAGATATAGTTTATTCGAATAGAGTAAAAGGAGTTAATTGAATATAGTTTATTCGAATAGAAAGTAAAAGTAGTTAATCGAATATAATTTATTCGAATAGAATAAAGGAGTTAATCGAATATATAGTTTATTCAAATAGAATAAAGGACTTAATCGGATATAGTTTATTCGAATAGAGTAAAAGGAGTTAATCGAATATATAGTTTATTCAAACAGAATTAAAAGAGATCGAATATAGTTTATTCGACAGGAGTTAAGTGAATAGAGTTAAAGTTAAATCAAAAGAGTTAAGTGAATAGAATAAATTGAATAGAGTTATCGAATATACCTTATCGAAGGAAAGAATTATCAAATAGAAAAGATTTGAAATAGAGTTACGTATGGAAGTTTGTTAAAGAATTAGAAGGGTGAACTTTGTCTATTTCAAGGTTAGAAACGTTGTTCAGTTAAGGTCTGAGAGGTAGTATTACCCCAACTTGATTGACTTCATTTTTAACTAAGGAATGGTTAAGGTTCGATAGTAAAGGATGGTTAAGTTAATTTAGTAATTAAAGGAAATGGTTTGAGTTGGCATTGCGATGATTTGTTTAAACATCTGTCTAAGTCTAATGAAGAAGCTTTGGAAATGTTTCCCAAATAAGAAACCAGAAATGTTTTCTAATAAAGAAAACAAGAAATGGAAATGTTTTCCATTGTTAATAACATATATTTTCCAAATTAAGAAAATAAGAAATATTGAATGTAACACCCCGAATTTCACTTAACACTGATATTCACTAATTACAGAATTAATAATCTCAGATGTGAGAATCATGGGAAACGGGTTACGTCATTGTGTTCGTCTCGGAAAAATATGCAAAATAGAGTCCGAAATTTTGTAAATCGGAGTCCGTATGACCCGGTTAAGGCCCAAAGAAGTTTTCGGGAAATTTGAATTTCGAAACATGCATAAATGGGGGCCAAGCGGGAAAATTCCCGTCCAGCCAAGTCGACTTGGCTGTCGACAGGGCTGTCGACTTGCCTGTCGACATGCCTGTCGACTTGGCAGTCGAAAGGGCTGTCGACTTGCCCTGTCGGCTGATTCTGGCCTGGGTGCACCTGGTTAAGTTTTGGGCTGGGTTGGAGGGCTTGGGACGAAATCTGACGAACCTAAACTAACCTAGGGTTAATCTAAGGGTCTAAAACACAACCTAATCCTATAAATACACCCTAAGACTACCCTAATCCATACTAAAAATAGAATCTATGCCATCATGCCGCTAAAATGCAACTTAGAAGGAGCCTCCACTAATTAGAGAAGAGGATTGCAAGCTAATCAACTACTAATCCACCTCTACTTCAACTCTAGCAACTATCTAAGGAGCTAATCTTGGAGTTTGTGAGTTTCTATCACTTTAATAACCAATTGCTAAACTAAGTAGATGAGCTGTGATGAGATCATATGGTTTTGCTTGCGGATCAATGGGTTTTAGGTCATATGTTATAATGCTAGTTTGCTAATCACTATGTTTAACACTTATTCATGATGACACTATGTTTATGCAAGTTAAGTTTTTGGGTTTATGCATGTTAAGTGGTGGGTTTTATGCATGCTAAGTATTCGGTTTTATGCATGCTAATTGTTTGGTTTTATGCAAGTTAAATGCTTGGTTTTATGCTAGAATCATGTGTGAAATAAGTGACATGACATGCAAGTTTAACCTATGAGTTTGGATCTATAATATGCATAATCTATGCAAGTTGTTTGGATTAGTGATATGCATAACATATGCGAGTTTACCTTTGTATGTCATACATAAATATGCAAGTTCATATGTAACATGTAATGCAAGTTATGTGCATGATTATATGCAAGATCATATGTAACATGTTATGCAAGTTATGTGTTTGGTTATATGCAAGTTATATGCATGATTATATGCAAGTTCATATGTAACATGTTATGCAAGTTATGTGTTTGGTTATATGCAAGTTAACATGTGACATGCTATGCAAGTTTACCCCTTTGTATGACATAAGTACATGTGCAAGTTCATCCCTTTTAGACCTATGACATGTATGCAAGTTGACACCTTTAAGATAGGTCTATGACATGAACATTTATGCAAGTTACCGTCTTTATGACATATGTGATTCATGCAAGTTTGGGTCGGTTATTTATGCAAGTTGGGTTTATGGTCATATATGCAAGTTGACACCTTTTAAACCCATGATAATGCTAATGATATGCTAAGTTGAACCCATTGTGTGTATGATGAATCTTCTCTTTTGAAGTATGTCATGTTAACGTATTTACGTGGGGACGATGGGGTAAAAATTAATGAACACATAAAATTGTGTGAAGTGGGTATGATTAAACATACCATAAAGTGGATGGACATAATTGGGAATTTACCTATTAAGTTAGGTCTACCCATATTATGGAATTGGGAATTTACCTATTAAGTTAGGTCAACCCATATTATGGAAATGGGAATTTACCTATTAAGTTAGGTCTACCCATATTCTTAAATATTTGTAATTAATTAGGGATAATTAATACAAATTATGGGGGTGATTAATTAGGTGTAATTAATCTACTAAGACACGAGGTTGGACCCTTTTTGTAGCATAAGACTGCCCGGAACCGACCGGCAAATCCAGCGGCTACAAATGATTGGCCCAATGTGAGAGGTCTTAGTCATAAACTAAATACGTGACAAGTGTAAAGACACGAGGTTAGACTCTGTTATGGTGTAAGGCTGCCCGGAACCAACCGGCATATCCAGCTGCCATAAAAGACAGTCTAATGTGAGAGGTCTTTACAAAGGTTACGATCTTAATTAATTAAGAAACACTTAACCAAATTAGCATGTAGTAGGGCATGAGGGGTTAAGTGAGTGCCTTGGGTGGCATATAGTAACTAGTGGGGGTGCCTTGGGTGGCATGAGGAAACTAGTGGGTTGCCTTGGGTGGCAATAGAAAATACGATTAGAATACTTAACCAAAGTGGAACATGTAATTAAACATGATAAAAGGGTTAAGTAAGTGCCTTGGGTGGCATGTGGGAATCAAGTAAGTGCCTTGGGTGGCATGTGGAAATCTAGTGGGTGCCTTAAGTGGCAATTGAAATATGAATAAATGACAAGCTTAAGTAGTAGCTTGTGGGGGCCTTAAGTGGCAATTGAAATATGATTAAATGACAAGCTTAAGTAGTAGCTTGTGGGGGCCTTGAGTGGCAATTGAAATATGATTAGATGACTTAACCAAACCTTAACATGTAAGTGGGCATGATTATAAAAAGGGGTTAAGTGGGATGCACTAGATAAAATGACAAGCTTAAGTAGTAGCTTGTGGGGGCCCATTTCAACCAGTAACCCATATGTATCTTATTGGGCTCGACCCATGTCGAGGACGGGACACGCGTACTGGGCTTGACTATAAGAGGCCAAAACGGGGTAGCGGTGGCAACGCAAGTCCAACGGGTTTCATATGCGTGTGTGGACCCGGGCTGGTAAGTAAGACGTTGTTGCATCATGTAGGTATAAGCCGTGCACCGTTGATATTATCAGGTTGCCACTTTGGGGAATGATACACCCCACTGTGGGGCCAACACGGGTATCTACGTTAGGGAGACGATCGCTTGGGGAGTAGTGGGTACACCTAGTGGAGATAGGGGCAGACGACACCTATGTAGTCAGCTAGGGGTACATGAAACTACTGGGTAAAATTACTAAGTACACTTAGTGGGATCAACCTTTAAGTAGGAATTACCCTTGGTGGGTAGAACTGGTGTGGTGCAGTGTAGGAATTACTCTTGGGTGGGTAGATCTGGGGTGGTGCAATATAGTAATTATCCTTGGGTGGATAGGCGCGTCTTTACGGTTATCTTAGTTCATCCTAAGTCTAGTTGGCTGCTTAGTGTAGCCATTTATCCCCAGTCGTTACCGTATATCAAGCTCATGTCTTACTTTGGTTACTTTAATGATTGTATTGTTAAAGTTATAGGACTCGCTCAGACTTATGTCTGACCCCGTTGTTTTTATCTTTTTCCCAACCCTCAGGTTATCAGAGTGGGCCTAGCACTAGTGGGCTTTGATCAGACTGCTTTATCTATCTTTTGGAGCTTGGACCGTGGATGTAAAGCTCAGTTTATCTTTTCTATTATGGCTATTAAGTTATGTAGTGGGATTATGTACTTTTGTTTTATCAGGATGGATATTATGTACTTGACTCTTGTTTATGGTTTTGGTGTAACCAAACATGTTTTACTTTCCGCTGCAATGAAATGATGTTTTAAATTCTCAAGTATTACTTATATCTGTCTTGTTGTAATTTTTCTGTTCTATATTCACTTAAAATACTCCACCGATGTTATGGCATTCCCTTAGTGAGTGACCGTAGCGGGTGTGGGGTGTTACACGTGGTATCAGAGCTTAAGGTTACCAGAACAGATAATTTTTTTTAGAAAAACTATTTTCTAAGAATATTTTTGAAAGGAGTATTTTCAAAAACGTGTCTTTTAAGAGAAAAGTTTCTGAAAGAAAAGCATAATCCCCGATAGCCATATCTTTATCTTTCGAATTCTCCGTTTTGAATCTCTTCCTCTCTCGTTTTGAGTTTCCCCTCTGTGTATAGATGATCTTTCTAAGATAGATAAGAATGAAAAACCACTTCAAGGGACTTAGACGTTAGTCGGATTAGAAGTTGGTTCAAGAGGGAGGAAGGCTCAAATAGTTGTTGTTTAATGAAGGACGAATCCTCATTTTGATGGGAGGTTACGAGTGGAGAATGGGAAGAAGAGGGCTAGTAGTTATCCTTTTGGAGGAAAAGGACACCTTATTAGGATTGTCCAAAGGCGCATGGGCAAGGTATGGAATCTCCTGGAGGGTAGTTGTATTCCCTCACTGCTAGTGTACCAGATGGGGATAGGACCGTCTAGGTTGGAATTTGGATTTCTTTATAATCCGGTTCGAAGTTTCTTTGATTCTGACGCATCGAGTTTGTTTATGTCATCATTGTTAGTTGAGTCACTGCACTTAGACACCAGTTTAGTAGATGATCCCTTAGTTGTTTCAAACCCAATTGGGGCTCCATGATGTGTTTGGGTTTGAAAGTTTCTATACTTAGCGTTGAGTTTAGATGTGATGCTTTTTGGGCTTCACGGGCTATGGGTTAGTTTTGGGCATGGACTGGTTATCCAGTAGGGGTGCCGTTCTTGATTTTGAAGGGAGAGTTGTTAGGCTTATGACCCGCTTGGGTAACACTCTTGAGATCTCTTGTAATCCCATGGAATCTGTTATGCTAAGTTATCTAGAATCGCTTGACACGTCGGTCGAGGGTTTGCGATCTGTTAGAGTGGTCCGGGAATACTCGGATGTGTTTGAGGGGGTGAAGGGCTTACCTCCGGAGCGGGAGATTGACTTCCGAATATATCTGGTAGACAATGCCAAACCAGTATCTTGGCCAGTGTGCCACATGGCTCCTCGTGGGAGGAGGGAACTCCATAAGCAAGTAGGCGATTTGCTTGAGAAGGGGTTCATAAGACGAAGTATATCGGAGTGGGGTGCTCCAGTAGTTTTTGCCACGAAGGCGGATGGGTCCCTCAGACTTTGTGTAGGCTAAAGAAAACTAAATAAACTCACAAAGAAGAATAGACACCCATTGCCAAGGATTGATGATCTCTTTGATCAGTCAGTTGGCGCCTCAGTATTTTCGCAGTTGGACTTAGCCACGGGGTTTCATCAGTTGAGAGTGGCTGAGGATAGTATAGAGAAGACTGCGTTTAGGACTCCAGATGATTTTTTTTATGAGTGGCTGGTGATGCCATTTGGTTTGACGAACGCCCCCGCATACTTTATTGATTTGATGAGAAGGGTGTTTAGGGAGTACCTAAATAAGTTCGTGATGGTCTTTTCTAGGAGCGAAATAAGTTTTCGTATGTGCTCAATAGGTTGAGCAAAGCCAGTTATAAACGGTGGTTTTGGAGCGAGACTGGCAAGGACATCCAGAGTTGGACAAGGGCTTAATTATTTAGCCGTTTTTACTAGTATCATCTCACGTAGGTCGTCTGAATTTGAAGGAGGTATCCCTTGGGTGTTTGTCTGATATTGGTTTAGGCCTTTGGGGCTTGCATTTGGGGGATGTCGAGTTCAACTAGGGTGGTCTGCATGAGGGATGGACAGTTGTGATGATTTTGGATGGGATTCTTAGCATCCTATGAGTTTGAGATAGCGTATACCCATGGCAAGGGTAACGTGGTAGCGGACGCCTTAAGTAGAAAAAGGTTGTCCTTGAGTCCATTGTTCGTTGAACGACGGAACTTAGAGTTTATTTCTATGTTTGACTTTAGACCTTCCGTTGACTTTGTACCCGGTTTGCTAGCCTCCTTGGAGGTTAGGCCTACTCTTTTGGGGCAGAGCACAGCGAGACGACCCACAATTGGTTGAGTTAGTAGAGAAGCTCATGAGGAGGGGGAGTCGTCCAGCCATTTGAGTAGGTACACCCTAGGTGGTAAGGGGTGGTTGCGTAGAGACGGTAGACTTTGTGTACCGCAAGACGAGGGTTTGAGGAAGGCTATACTTGATGATGCACATCGTTTGAAGATGACCATTCTTCCCGCTAGGGACAAGATTTACCAAGACAAGAAGCGAGTTTTCTTTTGGGCCGGTAGGAAGAAAGACGCGGCCGAATATGTCGCTAGATGCTTGGTGTGCCAACAAGTAAAAGCGGAGCAAAAGAAACCCGGTGGGTTGCTTCACCCATTGGAGGTTCCGCTATGGAAGTGGGATAGTGTCTCGATGGATTTCGTCAATGGATTATCAAGATCGAGGAAGGGTAATACGGGAATTTGGGTTGGGGTAGACAAACTTACTAAGAGTGCGCATTTTATACCCGTGAAGAGTAAGAGGACTGCTCAATGGCTAGCTTCAATCTACATTCGAGAGATTGTTAGATTGCATGGTGTACCTTCCAGCATAGTGAGTGATCGAGATCCTATCTTCACTAGCGAGTTTCGGAAGAGTTTGAAAGAGGCGGTAGGGACTCAGTTGTGTTTGAGCACCGCAAATCATCCTCAGACGGACGGCCAGACCGGGAGGGTGAATCGCATTTTAGAAGACCTTTTGAGGCTATGTATCTTAGATTTTGGAGGTACATGAGAAGAGCATCTTCCGTTGGTGAAGTTCGCATATAATAACAGCTTTCAGTCTAGTATTGGCATGGCTCCTTTCGAAGCTTTTTATGGAAGGCCTTGTCGATCACCTACATGTTGGTGGGAATCTATGGATAAGATCTTGCTTGGGCCCGATATGGTTAGGAAGACTTCGGAAAAGATTGATTTGATTCGAAGAAGGATGAAAGCGGCGCAAGACAGACAGAAATCTTATGCGGACAAGGAGAGAACAAAGCTTGGGTTTGATGTTGGGGACATGGTCTTTGTCAAAGTATCTCCGTTACGGAATGTGGTTCGCTTTGGATCTGTTGGGAAGTTAGCACCAAGGTTTGTTGGACCGTTTCCTATTAAGGAAAGGGTTGGACAGATGGCCTATAGAGTGGAGTTGCCCGACAGACTTAGTGGTGTACATGATGTATTCCATGTGTCACATTTGAGGAAGTGCCTACATGAGACCGCGGAGGTGGTAGAGCCGAGCTTGCTTAGAGAAGTAGAGATAGAGCGTGATGCGATTATTCGACGAGCTCCTACATGCATCCTTGGGTCAGAGATTAAGAGGTTGAGAAACAGGGAGGTTCAACTAGTCAAAGTGCAATGGGGAGAAGAAAAGAGCAACGCTACTTGGGAGACGGAAGCGAAAATGCGTTCATTATACCCATTCCTTTTTGAGGATATGTCTTTTAACTTCTCCTTTATCGTTTGTCTAGTACTTATCTTATCTTTAGTATGTCCTCTTGTTAGTGCCTTCGACCTTTAGATAGGGTAAACCTATGGTTGAAACATGTGTTTGAGACATTTTATGATTGATGGATGCATGTGGATGCAATTGTTTGCTAGTGGTTGCTCGTGGATGCATATACACACACTCTAGACACTAGATCGGCTCAATCACTTCATATTGCATATTGCATATAATTGTGTGTAGGTAGCTATATTTATGGATGTATAATGGTTGTGTTATCATATGGATGATGCATTTTGGTGAATGATTGTGCACTCATGTAGATATAGTATGTGTCGATAGGGTTCTTTCGCATACATATTGGATGCATGGCACTATCACGGTTTGCATATGTTCATACATTAGATAGGGAACATATACACACACTTTTTGCATATGCTCATACATCAGTAGAAATTGTTTTAAGGACAATGGATGCCCGTGTTTGATGGATTGAGTAGATGGTTGTTTGGATGGTAGGATATGCATTCTCCTTAACTTGGAGATTTCGGGGACGAAATCCTTTAAGGAGGGGAGAATGTAACACCCCGAATTTCAGTTAACACTGATATTCACTAATTAAAGAATTAATAATCTCAGATGTGAGAATCAGGGGAAACAGGTTACGTCATTGTGTTCGTCTCGGAAAAATACGCGAAATAGAGTCCGAAATTTTGTAAATCGGAGTCCGTATGACCCGGTTAAGGCCCAAAGAAGTTTTCGGGAAATTTGAATTTCGAAACATGCAGAAATGGGGGCCAGGCGGGAAAATTCCCGCCCAGCCAAGTCGACTTGGCTGTCGACAGGGCTGTCAACTTGCCTGTCGACATGCCTGTCGACTTGGCAGTCGACAGGGCTGTCGACTTGCCCTGTCGGCTGATTCTGGCCTGGGTGCACCTGGTTGAGTTTTGGGCTGGGTTGGAGGGCTTGGGACGAAATCTGACGAACCTAAACTAACCTAGGGTTAATCTAAGGGTCTAAAACACAACCTAATCCTATAAATACACCCTAAGACTACCTTAATCCATACTAAAAATAGAATCTATGCCATCATGCCGCCAAAATGCAACTTAGAAGGAGCCTCCACTAATTAGAGAAGAGGATTGCAAGCTAATCAACTACTAATCCACCTCTACTTCAACTCTAGCTACTATCTAAGGAGCTAATCTTGGAGTTTGTGAGTTTCTATCACTTTAATAACCAATTGCTAAACTAAGTAGATGAGATGTGATGAGATCATATGGTTTTGCTTGCGGATCAATGGGTTTTAGGTCATATGTTATGATGCTAGTTTGCTAATCACTATGTTTAACACTTATTCATGATAACACTATGTTTATGCAAGTTAAGTGTTTGGGTTTATGCATGTTAAGTGGTGGGTTTTATGCATGCTAAGTATTCGGTTTTATGCATGCTAATTGTTTGGTTTTATGCAAGTTAAATGCTTGGTTTTATGCTAGAATCATGTGTGAAATAAGTGACATGACATGCAAGTTTAACCTATGAGTTTGGATCTATAATATGCATAATCTATGCAAGTTGTTTGGATTAGTGATATGCATAACATATGCGAGTTTACCTTTGTATGTCATACATAAATATGCAAGTTCATATGTAACATGTAATGCAAGTTATGTGCATGATTATATGCAAGATCATATGTAACATGTTATGCAAGTTATGTGTTTGGTTATATGCAAGTTATATGCAAGTTCATATGTAACATGTTATGCAAGTTATGTGTTTGGTTATATGCAAGTTAACATGTGACATGCTATGCAAGTTTACCCCTTTGTATGACATAAGTACATGTGCAAGTTCATCCCTTTTAGACCTATGACATGTATGCAAGTTGACACCTTTAAGATAGGTCTATGACATGAACATTTATGCAAGTTAACGTCTTTATGACATATGTGATTCATGCAAGTTTGGGTCGGTTATTTATGCAAGTTGGGTTTATGGTCATATATGCAAGTTGACATCTTTTAAACCCATGATAATGCTAATGATATGCTAAGTTGAACCCATTGTGTGTATGATGAATCTTCTCTTTTGAAGTATGTCATGTTAACGTATTTACGTGGGGATGATGGGGTAAAAATTAATGAACACATAAAATTGTGTGAAGTGGGTATGATTAAACATACCATAAAGTGGATGGACATAATTGGGAATTTACCTATTAAGTTAGGTCTACCCATATTATGGAATTGGGAATTTACCTATTAAGTTAGGTCTACCCATATTATGGAATTGGGAATTCACCTATTAAGTTAGGTCTACCCATATTCTTAAATATTTGTAATTAATTAGGGATAATTAATACAAATTATGGGGGTGATTAATTAGGTGTAATTAATCTACTAAGACACGAGGTTGGACCCTTTTTGTAGCATAAGACTGCCCGGAACCGACCGGCAAATCCAGCGGCTACAAATGATTGGCCCAATGTGAGAGGTCTTAGTCATAAACTAAATACGTGACAAGTGTAAAGACACGAGGTTAGACTCTGTTATGGTGTAAGGCTGCCCGGAACCAACCGGCATATCCAGCTGCCATAAAAGACAGTCTAATGTGAGAGGTCTTTACAAAGGTTACGATCTTAATTAATTAAGAAACACTTAACCAAATTAGCATGTAGTAGGGCATGAGGGGTTAAGTGAGTGCCTTCGGTGGCATGTAGTAATTAGTGGGGGTGCCTTGGGTGGCATGAGGAAACTAATGGGTTGCCTTAGGTGGCAATAGAAAATACGATTAGAATACTTAACCAAAGTGGAACATGTAATTAAACATGATAAAAGGGTTAAGTAAGTGCCTTGGGTGGCATGTGGGAATCAAGTAAGTGCCTTGGGTGGCATGTGGAAATCTAGTGGGTGCCTTAAGTGGCAATTGAAATATGAATAAATGACAAGCTTAAGTAGTAGCTTGTGGGGGCCTTAAGTGGCAATTGAAATATGATTAAATGACAAGCTTAAGTAGTAGCTTGTGGGGGCCTTGAGTGGCAATTGAAATATGATTAGATGACTTAACCAAACCTTAACATGTAAGTGGGTATGATTATAAAAAGGGGTTAAGTGGGATGCACTAGATAAAATGACAAGCTTAAGTAGTAGCTTGTGGGGGCCCATTTCAACCAGTAACCCATATGTATCTTATTGGGCTCGACCCATGTCGAGGACGGGACACGCGTACTGGGCTTGACTATAAGAGGCCAAAACGGGGTAGCGGTGGCAACACAAGTCCAACGGGTTTCATATGCGTGTGTGGACCCGGGCTGGTAAGTAAGACGTTGTTGCATCGTGTAGGTATAAACCGTGCACCGTTGATATTATCAGGTTGCCACTTTGGGGAATGATACACCCCACTGTGGGGCCAGCACGGGTATTTACGTTAGGGAGCCGATCGCTTGGGGAGTAGTGGGTACACCTAGTGGAGATAGGGGCAGACGGCACCTATGTAGTCAGCTAGGGGTACACGAAACTACTGGGTAAAATTACTAAGTACACTTAGTGGGATCAACCTTTAAGTAGGAATTACCCTTGGTGGGTAGAACTGGTGTGGTGCAGTGTAGGAATTACCCTTGGGTGGGTAGATCTGGGGTGGTGCAATATAGTAATTATCCTTGGGTGGATAGGCGCGTCTTTACGGTTATCTTAGTTCATCCTAAGTCTAGTTGGCTGCTTAGTGTAGCCATTTATCCCCAGTCGTTACCGTATATCAAGCTCATGTCTTACTCTGGTTACTTTAATGATTATATTGTTAAAGTTATAGGACTCGCTCAGACTTATGTCTGACCCCGTTGTTTTTATCTTTTTCCCAACCCTCAGGTTATCAGAGTGGGCCTAGCACTAGTGGGCTTTGATCAGACTGCTTTATCTATCTTTTGGAGCTTGGACCGTGGATGTAAAGCTCAGTTTATCTTTTCTATTATGGCTATTAAGTTATGTAGTGGGATTATGTACTTTTGTTTTATCAGGATGGATATTATGTACTTGACTCTTGTTTATGGTTTTGGTGTAACCAAACATGTTTTACTTTCCGCTGCAATGAAATGAGGTTTTAAATTCTCAAGTATTACTTATATCTGTCTTATTTTATTTTTCTGTTCTATATTCACTTAAAATACTCCACCGATGTTATGGCATTCCCTTAGTGAGTGACCGTAGCAGGTGGGGGGTGTTACATTGAATATAGGGAAACATGAGATAAGTGAATAAATGAAATAAAGAGATAAATGTTGAATGATGTTTGATCGATATAAATTTCCATTTGGAAATAATATCGTTGTTTGCACACCTGTCTTTCTTCGATAGTTAAATCACGGACTATCGAAGTTTTGACCATTTTAACGTTGTTTATATTGAGAGACCGGTTGGATTATTATCGAAAGAACCACTCTGTATTGGCATAAGCGTTGCGAATCATATATGCCAAAGGAAATTGAAGACGGAGTTATGCAAGGGCTATCCTGTTTACGGAATAGTGCCTTCGGTTCATCCTGTTCCTGGATGACTTGTATGGACGAATGTCTGACAGAGTATTTTCAGATGATCACATATATTGATTTCTCCAACCGTACCAAGAGTGGAAGCGGAGAAGGAAACTTCTTTTAGCTAACACATAATGTATGGTTGAGGACATCAATCGGTGATTTGATGGATTTGATGATGTGGCATTCAAAGTGAATCTGGTGTGATGATAAAGCGTAGCTTCTAGCCTCATCAACCGGTAAACGACAGAAATCGGGCAGGCAGCATGGCTAAGTCGGTCGCACCGAAGTAGGGTGTATAATCACCTGATCTAGAGTTTCATTTACTTCTAAAAATCTATTGTTGATGCTGTCCCATTCGGGAAACGGTTGCTGATCCCAACCGTTGGTGATATACATTCAATACACTCAAGCGAAATGAGTGGTCGGTCATGTGTGGCCCGGTTGCAAGATGTTCTTGTTGAACCCGGTGTATTCCTCTCTAGAGGTACACTAGCGAAAGGTGGTTCCATACCTTGTCATAGTTGGAAATCCATTACCCAATACGTGCTTGCGGTTTTGATTGTATACTATATATGTAGAACGTGAGATAAAAGCGTTTCTGCTAGATGATTATTATATTGTGTCGATAGACATTATTATAATATCAAAAGGTTTTGATATAAAGATATTTGGTTTCTCATAAGGGAAAAACCCATTCCGTTATACGGCGTGGTCTTATGAGATATTGATTACCTGCTTGAACTGTTTTAAACTGTTTTACTCACACCAGTCCCATGACTGACCTGGAGTTTATTTGTTTGTTTCCCTAAACTCTTGGGTGCCTAAATTTGTACGGACAGTCAAGTAGTCGGGATTTACAGATATACTGGAAGAGCTTGGAGCAGGAGGCTTCAGGATCATATAACTATAGTTTATTTCCGCTGTGTTGTAAGTGCTGTACTTTGATAATGATATGTATATTCAAGTACAGATTTGTATTTCAAAGTTATGTTATGAAATATATTTATTCGTTCCGCTGTGAGATTCGTGTTACTCTGATATTGTGTTCTTCTTCTTCTTCTTCTATTCTAAGTTTTCTGTCTTATCTTTCCTCACCCTCTGTTTCCTTTCTATTAATTTCTTGATTTTCAATTTAATTTGGGGTTGGACTTGCGTTTTTGGTCAGCTCAAATTGGACCGGAATTTTGGGTCATTACACTTTTGCTAGACGTCTGACCCTTTTTCAACTGAAAATATTCACCACCTTTTCACATGTAACTTCCTCCTACAAGCCTCAGTTTGCGAACTATCTTTTCTATTGAGAAGCTACTTCCAACCACTTCAATTCTACCATATAGTGTCGCAAAATTCAACACTCCATCTCGACACTATATCCATCTCCAACATCTTAACTAATGGTACAAAACCATCCTCTACCTCCTACCAAACAAGCTTAAGTGTTTTCCTGATGAGCTCTAACATGGCCACCTCTCATTGCACTCCATCAACCAGTTCAGGCAAAGCCCTTACCCACTGACGAAGTGTTGAAGGCATCTAACTGCAAAAACAGTCTCACCATAAGACAAACATACTCGAAGTGTACAAGCGAGTACTTACTTAGAAGTTAGAATTTCATCCTCTCATTGATAATCCTTATCATCCATAACCAAGTTTCCCCCTCAACCGTGCCACCCGGTATCACTTAGCATTTCTCCAAGCGAATTAAGTTCGAGCTACTCGAATATTCCCAACGACAATGCTTTAGTAAACATATTCACTGCATTATATGTGTGCACTTTTTAAAGATATACTTTCTTGTCTTCATCCATGGCTACTAGAAATGACTATCTCACTTTAATACGATCTTTGGGAGAACTAAAAGCCAAATTCTCCGCCAAAATGAATAACACTTCAGCTATCATATTGGACATCGATGCTATCACATTCAAAACTCAAGTCGCGCAACAATCGCTTCAAATAGAGTGCCTACTTAGCCGCTTCCACCATGTCTATGAACTCCACCTCCGTAGTGGATAAAGTAATTACGGTTTACAATCTTGATCTCCAACTTATGGCAGTACCACCAAAAGTGAAGACATATCTGGAAGTTGTCTTTCTATGATCTTTATCATCAACATAGTTCAAATCATAATAACCAACCAACTTGCAATTCTTCTCCTTAATTCTCCAAAAAAAGACCATGAGGTCTTATACCTTTCAAATATCTCAAAATAGTTTTCATGGCTTCCCATTACGATTTCCGTGGATTATCCATATAACGACAAACCACCCCGATGGAATTTGCAATATCGGGCCTTGTACAAACCATGGCATACATCAAACTCCCAACCATACATGCATATGGCATCATTGCCATATAGATCTTGTCTTTTTCCTCTATAGGTGATCCCTTACTCGAAAGCTTTATATACAAAGGTAAAGGTGTATTTAACGCCTATGCATTCTCCGTGCTAGACTAGCAATGCACTTTTTCAATATATTCCTTTTGAGTCAATTTCAACTCAAAATTCTTTCAATCCCGAACAATTTCCGTGTTCAAAAATTCTCTTTTCTTATCTAAAATGCTTCATTTCAATTTTCAATTCTAAACTCAGTTTTACTTGTTGATTTCATTTTCATCTTTTGAAGCTATGAGCATGTCGTCCCACATAGAAGAGTAAATATTCCCAACATTCAATTTTTAACTAAATAAACACAAGCATCCTTGATGCTTCTTTTAAAATCATTTTCAAGTATAATGATAAATCACTTCTACCATTGCCTAGGTGATTGGATTAACCTATATAGTGATTTCTTTAACTTGCAAACCAGATTTGACATACCTTTTACCATAAAAACTTCTGGTTTCTCCATGTAGATATCTTTATCTAAGTCACCATGCAAGAAGGCGGTTTTCACACCAAGTTGATCTAACTTGTAATGATCCGCATTTCCAGGGGTATAATTATTAATTAATTTAATTATTTAAATAGTGATTCAGAGAATTAAATGATCATTTAATAAAACAAATATTGAATATTTAATTAAAATATAATTAAATAATATATTTAATTCTAAAATAATCAGAATTGGTGGAAATGGTGATATGGTGTGAATTGGACAATTCAATATATATAATTCAGTTCAGAATTTAATTAGAATAACGAAAATATTTTCTGAACGACAGTTTGAACGTATAATTATATTATAATTAAAAACCGAGCTCGAAATGGCGCTGCAGTTCGTAAATTGGCGATTCGAACTTCAACTGAATGTACAGGATTCGTTTTAAGCCGGATTTCTGTGAAACTAGAAACGTATGGAGCTGGTGGAGTATATCTTTCTAGTGGAAGAGAAAAATCGGGATTTCGTCGTGTATATTCTGATTTACGTCCAAATCAAATTTCAGAAAAGTCACTGTGAAATTCCTTTATAATTCATAACGCTTTATTTACGTTATAAAAGGAATTTTAGTATAAAATTGAATATCGATTCAACCAGGACTTGGAATATCGAGAATATAATTATTCTGGGGTTGTATGATATTTCACTGTGAATATACACGATTATATAAAATTATTTATATTTAATTTAATTATATTTATATATTTAAAGGGGTCGTTCAGAGCTTTAAAAATAGCCGGTTTTGCAAACGAAGTTGGAATTCGACGAAACTAATTTTGTTGGATCCGCAATGTCAAATAGTTGCTAGATGTCAGTTTATGTGATTTTTAGAGTCACTGTGTGGCCGTACGGATTTTTAGAGTGAAAAACAGTCAGTATTTCGACAGTTAAAAATACGCTGTGTGAGCAAACGGAGTCGGAATTCGACGAAACCAGTTTCGTTGGGACCGTAATGTCGAACTTTAGTTGCATGTCAATTTTCGTGATTTTTGGGAATAATATGTGATCACACGAATTTTTAGAAGGCAAAACGAATATTATAATAGAAGATATTTACCAAAATATCTAGATATTTATACCCTTTATAAATACCCACATAACCTTACCTTTAACCCTAATCTCATTCATTTCTCTGGTCAATACTTTTGTAGCCGCCAGTTTTTTTCCCATTTACCTAAATCGAGAGTCCTCAAAATTCATAAAAAACTAAAATGAAATGCTAAAAATCTCCAAATGTATAATTATAGATCCTTGCGAGGTTCCTCTTCATTTCGATCTCAGTTTTGGAGCAGTCGAACTACCTATGGTTCGCTGGGAATTTTATACAGTAAGCTAGGGTTTGGCAGTTTGGGAATCTAAGGCATAAGTGTTTGAATCCGATATTGTTTTTAGGTGTGTGGTTTGATTTGGCTTTGTTTGGGAAAGTTGTGGGTTTTGTATGACAATTTTGTTCGATACCGCACCTGTAAAGGCGTCAGTCTCACCTAAACCGCAACCGAGATGATGAATTCGAGTTCAAGTTGATAGGGTTGGGGTTGAAGCGGACTCGAAGTGGAAGAAGGCGGTGCTCTCGGTTGGTTGAATGGTGGAGAACGTTTGTTATGGCCTTGTTGTTTCACGGTGGGTACACAGTCTGGAAGAAGACGTGAGGGGAGAAGCTTGCGGGGTGTCCATTCATTTATAGGAAGGGGAAGTTAGAGCGGGAAAAGAGGATGCTAATAACGTGATCAAGGGGTATAAATTGAGTATTATGTATTACATTGTGAAGTAGCTACATGAAGCTCGCGAGGCTTGACGTTTTAGAGGATGAAGCACTATACAAAAAGTGTTGGTGCATTGGATCGGTGGGCTGAATGAAAGGGGTGAAGCCCAGCAGAGGGTTTAAGTGATCGGGGAAGATAGGTTTGAGCTGATGGGATTTTGGGCTGAGCCCAGTTCGAATGGAAAAAGAAAAAAAAAGAAAAAAAAGAAGAGAAGGCCTACAAGGGAGATGTATTGAAATGGATTCGAGTGAATGGTTATTGGCATGAGCGAGTATGCAGTTGTGTGGTATTGAGGAAGAAGGAGTTAAAGGACGATGAAAACGTGATGTGAGGATTTCGTTGATTAAGTAAATGGAGATTAGGAGCTGAAGTTGGAACGTAGAAGAAGACTGTAGCATAAGGCTATAGGGTGCGTACAGATCAAGGATTGGGTGGGCTGATGGGCAAATGGACAAGGGGTGAGGCCCAACAACATTATTTATTTAAATTAAAACAAAATCAAATTACATACACAACTTGTAATCACAGTATCTTATTCATACATGATCGAAACTCAGCGAAACAGGATCCTTGGGATCGTATGGACGGGAGCAACACAATGGCACTGACTGGGAGTGGATTGGAGCTTGTATGATTTTACGGCAAAATAAATTGTTTGATTCAGATCAAATAACAGTTTATCGTTCTTTAATGATGAACTGCCAAAGTGAGTAAAACTCACCAACTCTAAACAGTTATATTTTTATAACGTACTTTTAGAACAATTGGATATTGATTGACTATTGTGTGTTGATTTGGTTGATTGAACTGCTAGTCAGTTAGTTGAAATTATATATATATATACATATATATATATATATATATAAACCGTTAAATATATGTTGATGTTGTTTATCAGAACATTTCATATTGAAATGAAACTGATGTATATTATACTGTGTAACATCTGTGGATACAGGGATACAGGTTGGAGGGATCCGACTGGATTCCTCAACATTTATTTTACTGTTTTCGTATATTGTGATATATGATTTGATGCATATCTGTTATATGTTATGTGTGTTAGAAATGATATTGATCATTTGCTATTCGATATTTTAAATATCATAAGAAACCCCGGGATGTAAAAAGGAATATTTCAATGTATATTGAAATAAAGGGATTTTATAAAATCAACCGATTTTATAAAAGGAAATAAATTTGAAAATAAAGCATTTATAAAATCATAGGGTATTATAAAGGAGGATATTTGTTTAGAAAAAAATAGGATATTATAAAAAGGAAAACGTTATTAAAAGGAAATATTTTTAAATGGATAAACATTGTTAAAAGGGAAAAATCTTTGTAAATCAATAATGTAATCGAATATTAGTATTCGAAAGGAGTTAATCAAAAAGGAGTTGAATCAAATAAGTTAACCAGTTAGAGTTAACCAGTTAGAGTTAATCAGTTAGAGTAAATCGATTAGAGTCAAATCGAACTAGAATTATTCAAATATAGTAAATCGAATATTAGTTATTCGAATAAGAGTTAATCAAATAGAGTTAAAACTATATTTGAAACTGACTAGAGATTAGTTAAGTCAAATGGTTTTCTAAGTGTGGATCTGATGTTGGTTTCGGCCTTCTGGGTTTATTCTTAGAGAATTGTTCTCTTTCTAGTTTACGGTTAGGGACTGATAGTTGTGGGATAATAGTGATTTGTAAATAAGCAGATGGAAACGTTTCCCAGTGTTAATAACGTATATTTTCTAATCATAGAAAATAAGGAAATATGAAGATATATATATATATATTTATATGTTGGATGATTGGATCGATAATTCCATTTGGAATTAAGATCGTTGGGAGAACACCGCCATATTTTCATTTGATAGTTAAATCACCGACTATCAAAGTTTTGACCATTTTAACGTTGTTAATATGGAGAGACCGGTTGGATTCTTATCCAAAGAACCACTCTGTATTGACATAAGCGTTACGAATATGCCAAAGAAAATTGAAGATGGAGTAAAGTGCAAGGGCTGTTGTATAAATCTTAGATAACAATGGACTAAGAAGGATGTACTGAATAGTGCCTTCGGTTTCGTTCAGTACCAGAACAAACGTATATGGACGAGTGTCTGACAGAGTATTTCCAATGATCGAGTATGATTGGACTGTACAAATATATATGGTTGCAACGGATTTATTCCCTTAGCATAACATCCAGAATATTTGTGCAAATCAATTAGTGATTAACGGATCTGACAATGTGGCATTCAAAGTGATCGTGTTATCAATGAATGGAAAGTAGTCGTAGCCTCTGGCCTCAACATCCGGTAAATGACAAAAATCGGGCAGGCAGCATGGCTAAGTTGGTCGCACCGAAGTTGGGTGTATAATCGCCTATCTAGAGAATATTCATTTGCTTCTTTAATCTATCAATGTTGTCCCATATATATATACGGGAAACGATTGCTGATTCCAATCGTTGGTGATGTACATTCGATACACTTAAATGAAATGAGTGGTCGGTCATGTGTGGCTGAGTTGCAAGATGTTCTTGTTGAACTCCAGTGTATCGTTCCTAGAGTACACTGATCGTAAGGTGGTTCCATACCTTGTCATAGTTGGAAATCCATTACCCAATACGTGCTTGCGGTTTTGATTGTATACTATGTATTTAGAACGTGAGATGAAAGCGTTTCTGCTAGATGATTATTATACTGTGGTTGATAGACATTATTATAATATCAAAAGTTTTTGATATAAAGATATTTTGGAGTCTCATAAGGGAAAAACCCGTTCCGTTATACGGTGTGGTCTTATGAGATATCGTTTACTTGTTCAAACTGTTTAAACTGTTTTACTCATACCAGTCCCATGACTGACCCGGAGTTTATTTGTTTGTTTTCCCTAAACTCTTGGGTGCCTAAATTTGTACGGGCAGTCAAGTAGTCGGGTTTTTACAGATACACTTTGAGAGCTTGGAGCAGGAGGCTTCAAGATTCTATAGCTATTATTATTTCCGCTGTGTTGTAAGTGTTGTACTCTGATAAGTGTTATTGTATACATATTGTTTGTATTTCAAAGGTTATGTTATATTTTATTCATTCCGCTGTGAGATTCGTGTTTACTCTGATGATGATGTCTTCTTCTTCTTCTATTCTAATAGTTCTATCTTATCTATCCTTACCCTCTATCTTCTTCTATTCTAATAGTTCAATCTTATCTATCCTCACCCTCTATCTTCTTTCTATTAATATCTTGAATTTCCAGTGCAATTTGGGGTTGGACTTGTGTTATTTGGTCAGCTCAAATTGGACCAGATTTTCGGGTCATTACAGTTGGTATTAGAGCTTAAGGTTAAGTTTTACCTTGTCTCTGTGACGTGACTCAGTAGAGATGGGGTTAGTAATACCCTAGATTGAGTTGAGTGTATATATACGAGTGAACTTATTTGTTATTTGATATAAAAATTTGTTTTATATTGTGGAGCTTTATTGGTTGAGTGGCTTATAAATTTTGGTCGATTGTGGGGCACCACAATATCGATAGGGGTTTCTATACGCTCGAATATGATGAACCAACATGATATGTTTTGAAATTAATATAGTATAATTGGTTGTATTGGTTGTTAGTATAATCGAATGAAACTATAAAAAGGTGAAATGGTTATAAATAACCAATCAGGATTTATATAAGTAAAGTTTATGAAATAAAATGAATTAAATCTGAATTTAAGCCAGAATTAGGAAGTAAAATAAGGAAATTTTAAGTTCCTGGGAGATTTTGAAAATGTTTTTAAATTGAAAGTGTTATAGTATTGAACTCACTTCGATAAACTGGGAAATAACCCTGATTAGTGTGGCCACATCATCAGTGTTCGTTTTCGAGTTGCTAAGTGACGGATTACTACCAAAGATTTTGTTTTTGAATTGTTTTGAGAAAACAAGTGGTTTAGAAATTCAAATGTTCTGAATTGGTATTATGATTTCAAATGGATTTGAAATAAACCTAGGGATTTAAATTCTAGAATGAGATGGTAAAAATGAATAATAAACTAAAATTTAACTAGAACTAAGTTAAATAAAAATTGGATTTGATTAGTGAATAATCTGGAATGGTATTGGAATTGGTGAGTTAAAATTTTGAAAATCGAGAATGGAACTCGAGTTAAGAATAAGATGTGATTTGAGGATATAAACTGTTTGGAGTTGATTGGTATGGCATGGTATATGCAGAATTGGTAACAGATAATAGGGATATAACGATATGCCCGACAAAAAGGTAAAAGTTTATATTTCATATGAGTTTGAGATTTATGAGCCGAATTGGCAAGCCACTTGGCCTTTTGATTTTTCTTTTGGGTTGGAGATGGCCTAGAGAGGCGAGTTGTGGTTTTACCGATAGGGCTGTACAAAGGAGGTTATGGCGAAATTTTCCGAAAAATTTAGGCGTTAGAAAATTTTCAGAATTTTTGAAAATTTTAGTTAGTCGGAATAAATTAATATTTTAGTCGATATTAATTGGTTCAGTTGAAACTGAAGTTAAGGGGTAAACCGATAAATATTTACCCAGTAGATAGGGTCGTCCTCTACCTTAGCAATTTCGAGGACGAAATTATTTTAAGTGGGGAAGAATGTAATGACCCGCATTTCCAGGGGTATAATTATTATTTAATTTAATTATTTAAATAGTGATTCAGATAATTAAATGGTCATTTAATAAAACAAATATTGAATATTTAATTAAAATATAATTAAATAATATATTTAATTCTGAAATAATCAGAATTGGCGGAAATGGTGATATGGTGTGAATTGGGCAATTCAATATATATAATTCAGTTCAGAATTTAATTAGAATAATGAATATATTTTCTAAACGACAGTTTGAATGTATAATTATATTATAATTAAAAACCGAGCTCGAAATGGCGCTGCAGTTCGTAAATTGGCGATTCGAACTTCAACCGAATGTACAGGATTCGTTTTAAGCCGGATTTCTGTGAAACAAGAAACGTATGGAGCTGGTGGAGTATATCTTTCTAGTGGAAGAGAAAAATCTGGATTTCGTCGTGTAGATTCTGAATTACGTCCAAATCAAATTTCAGAAAAGTCGATGTGAAATTTCTTTATAATTTGTAACGCTTTATTTACGTTATAAAAGGAATTTTAGTATAAAATTGAATATCGATTCAACCAGGACTTGGAATATTGAGAATATAATTATTCTGGGGTTGTATGATATTCCACTGTGAATATACACGATAATATAAATTTATTTATATTTAATTTAATTATATTTAAATATATTTAAATATTTAAATGGGTCGTTCAAAGCTTTAAAAATAGCCGGTTTTGCAAATGAAGTCGGAATTCGACGAAACTAATTTTGTTGGATCCGCAATGTCAAACAGTTGCTAGATGTCAGTTTTCGTGATTTTTAGAGTCACTGTGTGGCCGTACGGATTTTTAGAGTGAAAAACAGTCAGTATTTCGACAGTTAAAAATACGCTGTGTGAGAAAACGGAGTCGGAATTCAACGAAACTAGTTTCGTTGGGACCGTAATGTCGAACTGTAGTTGCATGTCAATTTTCGTGATTTTTGGGGATCATATGTGATCACACGAATTTTTAGAAGGCAAAACGAATATTATAATACAAGATATTTACCAAAATATCTAGATATTTATACCCTTTATAAATACCCACATAACCTTACCTTTAACCCTAATATCATTCATTTCTGTGGTCAATATTTTTGTAGCCGCCAGTTTTTTTCCCATTTACCTAAATCGAGAGTCCTCAAAATTCATAGAAAACTAAAATCAAATGCTAAAAATCTCCAAATGTATAATTATAGATCCTTGCGAGGTTCCTCTTCATTTCGATCTGAGTTTTGGAGCAGTCGAACTACCTATGGTTCGCTGGGAATTTTATACAGTAAGCTAGGGTTTGGCAGTTTGGGAATCTAAGCCATAAGTGTTTGAATCCGATATTGTTTTTAGGTGTGTTGTTTGATTTTGCTTTGTTTGGGAAAGTTGTGGGTTTCATATTACAATTTTGTTCGATACTGCACTTGTAAAGGCATCAGTCTCACCTGAACCGCAACCGAGATGATGAATTCGAGTTCAAGTTGATAGGGTTGCGGTTGAAGCGGATTCAAAGTGGAAGAAGACGGTGCTCTCGGTTGGTTGAATGGTGGAGTACATTCGTTATGGCCTTGTTGTTTCACGGTGGGTACACGGTCTGGAAGAAGACGTGAGGGGAGAAGCTTGCGGGGTGTTCATTCGTTTATAGGAAGGGGAAGTTAGAGCGGGAAAGGAGGATGCTAATAACGTGATTAAGGGGTGTAAATTGAGTATTATGTATTACATTGGAAAGTAGCCACAGGAAGCTCGCGAGGCTTGATGTTTTGAGGATGAAGCACTGTAGAAAAAGTGCTGGTGCATTGGATCGGTGGGCTGAATGAAAGGGGTGAAGCCCAGCAGAGGGTTTAAGTGATCGGGGAAGATAGGTTTGAGCTGATGGGATTTTGGGCTGAGCCCAGTTCGAATGGAAAAAGAAAAGGAAAGAAAGAAGAGAAGGCCTACAAGGGAGATGTATTGAAATGGATTCGAGTGAATGGTTATTGGCATGAGCGAGTATGCGGTTGTGTGGTATTGAGGAAGAAGGAGTTAAAGGACGATGAAAACGTGATGTGAGGATTTCGTTGATGAAGTAAATGGAGATTAGGAGCTGAAGTTGGAACATGGAAGAAGACTGTAGCATAAGGCTGTAGGGTGCGTACAGATCAAGGATTGGGTGGACCGATAGGCAAATGGACAAGGGGTGAGGCCCTACAACATTATTTATTTAAATTAAAACTAAATCAAATTACATACACAACTTGTAATCACAGTATCTTATTCATACGTGATCGAAACTCAGTGAAACAGGATCCGTTGGGATCGTATGGACGGGAGCAACATAATGGCACTGACTTGGAGTGGATTGGAGCTCATATGAATTTACGGCAAAATAAATTGTTTGATTCAGATCAAATAACAGTTTATCGTTCTTTAACGATGAACTGCCAAAGTGAGTAAAACTCACCAACTCTGAACAGTTATATTTTTATAACGTACTTTTAGAACTGTTAGATATTGATTGACTGTTGTGTGTTGATTTGGTTGATTGAACTGCTAGTCAGTTAGTTGAAATTATATATATATATATATATACAAATATATATATATAAACAGTTAAATATATGTTGATGTTGTTTATCAGAACATTTCATATTGAAATGAAATTGATGTATATTATACTGTGTAACATCTGTGGATACAGGGATACAGGTTGGAGGGATCCAACTGGATTCCTCAACATTTATTTTACTGTTTTCGTATATTGTGATATATGATTTGATGTATATTTGTTATAGGTTATGTGTGTAAGAAATGATATTGATCATTTGCTATTCGATATTTTAAATATCATAAGAAAACCCAGGATGTAAAAAGGAATATTTCAATGTATATTGAAATAAAGGGATTTTATAAAATCAACCGATTTTATAAAAGGAAATAAATTTGAAAATAAAGCATTTATAAAATCATAGGATATTATAAAGGAGGATATTTATTTAGAAAAAATAGGATATTATAAAAAGGAAAACGTTATTAAAAGGAAATCTTTTTAAATGGATAAACGCTGTTAAAAGGGAAAATCTTTGTAAATCAATAAAGTAATCGAATATTAGTATTCGAAAGGAGTTTGTAACACCCCACCTCCGCTAGGGTCACTCACAAAGGGAATGCCCTAGTTTTGGAGGGGTATTATCTAGTAAACAGGCACAGAGATAACATAAGACAGAACATAGATAAAATAGATTATATAGAGCAACGGATATAAACTTTAAAACCAAATCTCATTACTGAAAAATAGAGTCAAAACCTCTTACATCAAAATGCCAAGTCATTATTTCATTACATCAAGTTCTAAAGAAACAAAGTACTCAAAACAACATAAGTAAAATATTATTCCCCAAAAAGTGCATGAGTGCAGCCATAGCATAGCTCAAGAACAAACCGTACATGAGCTGTCAGAAAGCAAGCAAAGTCCAAGCTAAGAGCTAGAGTTTCCTCCATGAGAACCTGGGGGGGGGGGGGAACGAAAGACAAAGAGGCGAAAGAAAACAGGTCAGTCAAAAAGACTGGTAATCCCTAGTGACTATCAGCATAGAAACTAGTAAAGTTAACATGACATGAATAAATTGGAATTAAACATAGGAATGATGATAAGTCTGACATGATAACTAAGCTAACAAGATAACTCAAGTCTAACATTGCATATTCAAGGTTCGCCATACCAACTATACTGGTATACTAATCCCGTGTCAACTATAAATCAAGAAATAATCCCTTGGCCCAATATCGTGAAGTGACCCAATTCGGGGTCCAACGGTATGATCTAATCGATCGGCTCCCTACAAGTCTAGCTCGTCGTGTGTCTGTGTAATACGGCCCTATCACGAATGTAGTCACCTGTGCTAGGTCCACCATAGGGCGTATCAAGCCCTAGGGTGCCAACCACCGACACGAATCAAGAATGCACAGATAATCCTACTGATGCCCAATGCCTGCTTTTTCAACTCCGGACTAAGTGTACGACCCTAGTCCACCTGAACCTACAATGGCGTACCAACTCAGCCGTCGTTCTGGTCGCTTACAATCTGCCCAGCAATCGTGCCCCACCCTGCCTAGTCCCAGGGTACCGTGATACATCTAGTGGGTTACTACTGAAAAGGACCGCGTAACTAGGGTTTCGTTCAGCAGGTTAAGTTGTCATTTAAAATCAAGACTTAACCCCATCTACGTGTCATTTCAAATTGACTAAGTGTGTCGTTCTAGTTCAAGACTTAGTCCTACGAATCATGTGTCAGGTTGGTTAAGTGTGTTCAAGCGGTTCATGACTTAACCCTATCAAATCAACGTGTCAAATTGGTTAAGTATATTCAAGTGGTCTATGACTTAACCCTATCCAGTGGCATTAATTTACTTAATGCACCCCTAACCTCTCACATTAGACTTGGTTATGGTTACTGGATGTGCCGGGCGGGTCCGGGCAGTTTTACACCATAACCTAGTCTAACCTCGGGTTTCGAGTGAGATATGACCAACTACTCACATTGGGTCCTATTGTTTGCAGTTACTGGATTCGCCGGGCGGTTCCGGGCAGATTTATACTGCAAACTTAACCCAACCTCGAGTTGGCCATGTTCAAGTTATCTAAGTGTCATGTCCCAAATTCATATTTTCAAGTATAATTTCATGTCAAGTTCATGTTCCTATCCAAGCTCAAGTTATAACGATATTCATGTTTTCAAGTTCATACTAAATTCAGGTTTTCCTAAACTACCCAAATCGCATCCCTAACGCTCGTGAATTCGAATCAAGGCAATAGATGTAACTAGGGAATAACATAACAAGGATGGGTATAAAGTGGCAAAGGTGATTTCAAGGCAAGCATGGTGTAACTTGAGATATGATCATAACATCACTGGCATATGAAATAGGGTGCTAAACATAGCAATAAATGACATAAGATGATAATCCTAAACTTGTGACTAGCAAAAGTTTCAACATCACAACATCACAGGCATGTTAAAATAATGATAGAGTTTAGGTTATGACATGAACAGGCCCCTAAATCAAGTTCTTATCAGTATTCCACAAATCAAGGTTCAATATGAATGGTACTAGGTTCAAGGTGAATAGATTTGTAACACCCCACCTCCGTTAAGGTCACTCACAAAGGGATTGCCTTAACTTTGGTGGAGCATTTTATAAACAGAACAGAAACTTACAAGACAGATAAAACAGTACTTTAAAAAATTATAACTTTATTACAACAGAAACCGAAATAAGCTTGGTTACATCCTTTCAAATC
Source organism: Allium sativum (assembly GCA_030737875.1). NCBI lineage: Eukaryota > Viridiplantae > Streptophyta > Magnoliopsida > Asparagales > Amaryllidaceae > Allium > Allium sativum. Next base: position 600,556,729 of record CM060909.1, on the reverse strand, counting down.
ACAATATCAGAATTCAAGTACAAAATATCAGTCTTGTACAAAAGCCTTCAGAATGCATAGTTTTAAAATCATAATCCCCACAGAAGAAGATGAGCCATACTTTAAGCACTTTAAGCGGAAGAAATCCGGATCAAGCTAGAGTACTCCCTTCTACAAAACCTGAGGGGGGGGGGGGGGACGGAAGAAAGGAGGCGAAACAACAAGGGTCAGACAAAAAGTCTGGCAAGTCCAGTGATTTTCAGTTATGAATAGATAATAATAACATGACATGAAAATAAAACTGGATGAGAGATAACAGTAACAGGTGTAGCGGATATAACAGAAGAACAGAATGACATAAGCTATTTCTTTACACTTCTCTGCACTAATACTAGTATAGCAGAATTAGATGTTCCCCTAATGTCTAAACTAAAACAGAAACGGGTACAGAATAATTTCCACAGAAGAGAGTGCTAGTAATGGGCCTTTACCACCCGAACAGAAACAGACAGAAACAGATTGATCCCTACGGAAACAGAATGTAGAATTAGGTGTACACTAGTAATGGGCCTTTACCACCCGAACAGACGGTACCACACAGAAACAGACAGGTGTTACCACCCAACAGAAACAGATGGTACCAACAGAAACAGACAGAACTAAGTGTACCCTAAAACCCTACCCCAAGCGATCGGCTCCCTAATACATAAATACCCTGTGTCGGCCCCACAGTAGGGTGTATCACTCCCTAAAGTGACAACCTATTGGCACAGACCTATTTACAGATGTCACGGCGTCTTACATCCTCAGAGGCAGAACGGGATCCATGCACGCACATGACCCGGTTGGAACGCACCATCAACACCCCTCGCCATTATCAGAATGAACCGCTTATAATTAGTTCAGTAAGCGTGCCCGGACCCTACCTACTGTTGGGTCAAAGTTTTGATACCAGAAAGAGTTACTGACTAATATGGGTCCCAAACAACAGATGACACAAGTAATTCCCCTCCTAACCTTGTGTCCCCAGACTAACAGATTTCAGATTAACTTGTTTACAAGTTCAGACATACAGAATTCAGATCAACTAGTTCACAGACAAGTTTCCAGACTAACGGATCAGATATACAGATTTAACAGACTTACGGATTAACCAGTTACAGATTTACAGATTTGTCTAACTTTGTAATTGGGCCTACAGATTCACAAAACGGGTTTATCAGATTCATTGGTCCAATTGGTTTAATCTTACCCACCCAACACGTTTTAGACATCATATTTATCTCAGATTTTCATTAATTAAATATTAATGCCCAGACCTCTCACATTAGACTGACAGTTTGCGGCTACTGGTTAGGCCGGTTGGTTCCGGGCAGGTTTCTGTCGCAAACTGAGTCTAACCTCGGGTTTCAAGCACGTTATGACTAACTTCTCACATTAGAACCTATTGTTTGCGACCACTGGAATATGTCGGGCGGTTTCGGGCAGAATTACGCTGCAAACTCATTCTAACCTCGAGTTAGCCATGTTTATCTTTGCGTCCAATTAATTAATGATTTACCATTTATACCCATGCCTAATATACATGTCAATTATTCATAACTATAGCCAATTCAGATTATGTCAATAGCGGACTAATTATATCAACTCAACAGATATAGCAGATAATAGATTTTGCAGATTAGGCGACTTAACGGATTTAGCAGATTAAGCAAACTAGCAGATTTAGCAGATAACAGATTAGGCATCTCAACAGATTTAGTTTAGCAGATTTGGCATTTTCAACAGACTTAGCAGATGACAGATTTGGCAGATGAACAAATCTAGCAGACTAGGCAGTAGAGCAGAATTAGCAGATTAAGCAATATAACAGAACTAGCAGATTAGGCCAATATAGCAGAACTAGCAAATTAGGCAAATATAACAGATTTAATCATTCCTTTAAGTTTCACAAACATATCTTGCCTAATTATAATTTTGGCCTAAGTTTGCATGCTTAAATAGTTGTCATGATTCACACTATGATCATATACCCCATGTTTGCATTGAATTTACATGTCACAGATTATGGTCATAATTTACATGTCCCAATTTAGTTCAACTCGCCTAAAAGATTCCCATATAAATTATACCAAATATAGCCATCGATTTCAATGCATGTCATATATTCAGAAATCTCCTACTTAGGTGTTATTTACATTTGATAGATATCCTACTTTAATGTAAATCTTTATACCTAAGCCATATTCTCTTTATCTCAAGTCATATGTTCAATACAGTCTATATTTATGTCCAATTATATACCTTTCTATGTCGTGTCCTCAAATCATATGTTCAATACCCTTTATGTTATAACATGTCCAGTCATATGTCTCAGATTTACGTCCTAGCTACAGCCCATGTTCTTTCCTCAAATCAGTCACCTATTGGTCATGCCTAATTTATGCACCATTCATTTTATTGTCCCAAACATTTTACCGTATGTTAATCTCTTATGAGATGGGCCCAAGCTTGTGGTAGCCTGGCTATAAAACAGAAAGAGGAAAGAGATACAAAATAAGATCTAAACAGAACAGATATAACCTCAGATTCAGATTTACAATTCATGTCACAATCAGAATTAACGTTTATATCGGAAAATAACTGTACTTGCCTTGGTTGGATTAAAGAAAGAACTTTAATTGTTGTAGAATCGTTGCAGAAGCTTTAATCTCTAGTTTGAATTGAGTTGCTTAGGTTGATGTTGATTAGCTTCTAGTTTTGATTCCAGCAGAGTAGCGACGCCATTTTTATTTAGAACAGAGGCAAAGAAGAAGCAGAATAGAATTGTGTGTAGAGAAGGCTAGGTTTGGGGCTGTTTAAATAGGGTCAAGTCAACGAATCTAGACAGAAATCGGACCAGATACATAAAAATGCACCCAGGCTCAAAACCAGGTTCGGGGACCAGGTCGACACCCAGGTCGACTGCCAAGTCGACCTGGTGGGGGGGGGGGTCGACTGCCCAGTCGACTCCCCAGTCGACCTAGGTCTGGGCGGGAAATTTCCCGCCCAGTCTGTTCTGCGTTTGATATTCGAATTTTGAATTCGAGCTTTTTTGAACTCTGAATATTTCTGAAACTTCGGAGGGTCATATCTCCCTCATACGGATTCCGATTCTTGCAAACTCGGACTCGTTTTCAAGCAGAATTCCGAGACGAACGCAATGGCGCAACCCTTTCCCTTGATTCTTATTTTAAAAATTAATTATCCTCTGATTTGTTACTTATACGTTCACAGAAAATACTGGGTGTTACATTCTCCCCTCCTTAAAGGATTTCGTCCCCGAAATCTTCAAGCTAAGAAGAATGTGTCCTACCATCCAACATCCATCTACTCAATCATCAATCACTTGCGTCCATTGTCCTTAGAAACTTCTAATGTTGTATAAACATATGCAAAGGTGTGTGTATATGTTCCTTATCTGATGCAAAGATCAGGCGGTCCACTGATTTAGTTGACCTCCTTAACGCGAATTATGCCAGTGCCATGAGTCCAACATGTATGCAAATTTTCCTATTTGATACATATCATTTCTATATGAGTGCACAACCATTCAGTCATATGCAACATCCATGTGCTGAGTCAATCATTTTGCATCCACAAAAATTGAAAAATGCTCACACATCCATATGCAGTATGAGAGTGTCTTCGAGCCGATCTAGTGCCTAGTGTGTGTATATGCATCCACGAGCAACCACTAGCAACCACTTGCATCCACTTGCAACCATCAAACATAACATGTCTCAAACACATGTTTACACCCATTAGTTTCTACCTAAAGTTCGAAGATTCGATCGATAGGATACAATCGAATGATGGAAGCGAGTACAGAAAAAACAAAAACTTGGTTTCCATTAGACATGGGTCCTAAGTATCGGCCCCGAAGACCGAAACCAACATCAAATTGACACACAGAGGATTACCCTCTTTAGATAATGTCAAAACTGGAAATCTTAACCTTATCAGAAATATTCAGATATTTACAGAATACTGGTACAGATCAGATTACCGAACTAAGCATGATAAAAACCAGAATGTATGCGTCCTACTTGACGCCTAACACAGATATCTCTCAATCCCCCAATCTATCACAACAGATGAGTTATAACCCTTATGGGTCTGAGTCTACAGCGGAATCAGAAATAATACTAGTATTAAAGTGCAGAGTATCGATTACAAAATCAAAATACCATAATCAGAAAGAGTCTTAACTCCATAATCAGATAAAGAAATTAAACCAACTATAGGAATTTTCCTATTTCTATCCTAGCCACTAGCCTCGAGAGTGTTCGCCTGCCTTCCTTGCCCTCGTTTCTTCGGGCAGTCCCTAGTGAAGTGTCCCATCTCACCACAGTTGAAGCAAGTGCCCTTCCTTTTTCTGCAATCCTTGTTCAGATGAGTCGAGCTTCCACAAGTAAAGAACTTTTTCCCCTTCTTATCTTCAGACTTCTCATCCTTCCTTTGTGTTTCCTTTTTGGGCCCTGCTTTCTTATTTTGTGGTTCTTCATTCTTTGTCTCTTTCGGGCCCTTGTCTTCCTCGTGCAGTAGTGCCATGTCCACCAATTTCTCGTAAGTCGCTCCCATGGGTACATGGGTCATGGCTAGGCTGTGCAGTGGCTCGTTCAACCCTTTAACAAAGCGGAGATCCTTTTTATGCTGAGTGTTGACTAAATCCAATCCGAACGTAGCCAGTTGGTTGAACTGGTTGACGTATTCCTTGACCGACATACTTCCTTGCTTAAGAGATAAGGACTTTTCCAGTTGTAGACTTCGCTCAGCTTGCGAGAGGAATTTTGTCTCAAACCTTGTTCTGAAATCCATCCATGTCTCAACCGGCCTCTCGGCGTTAGTGACTTCCCACCAATAGGAAGCTTCGTCTTTGAGCAGCCATACCGCCAACTGTACCTTCTGCCTATCGTCCACCTCGAAGATAACGAATAGATCCCTACTTTCTTTAAGCTAGTTCCTCGCTTCTACGAATGATTCAGTTCCCTTGAAATCCTTTCCACCCATGGCCCTAAAATCTCTACAGATCTTTGAGAAAGCAATTGCACGACGATGGGGTGGAGGAGGGGGATCATTTGCTGGACCTGCGACGGCGATCCTAGCCTCAAGATATTGACGAAACCAACCGGGTACATGAACACCCTCTGGTATCTCAGAAGCTTCAAACATGCTGAAATGAAAAAGGAAAGATTCAATTACAAAAAGGACTGAAGGAAAGGTATATGGCTCTTAGGGATTATGTTTTTCAAAATAAGCTTTATTTTTGAAAATACTTCCTTTCAAAACCTTTTTGAAAATAGTTTTCAAAAACTTTACCCAATCTGGTAACCTTCGGCTCTGATACCAAGTGTAACACCCCACCTCCGTTAAGGTCACTCACAAAGGGAATGCCTTAACTTTGGTGGAGCATTTTAGTAAACAGAACAGAAACTTACAAGACAGATAAAACAGTACTTGAAAATTTTATAACTTTATTACAACAGAAACCGAAATAAGCTTGGTTACATCCTTTCAAATCACAATATCAGAATTCAAGTACAAAATACCAGTCTTGTACAAAAGCCTTCAGAATGCATAGTTTTAAAATCATAATCCCCACAGAAGAAGACGAGCCATACTTTAAGCACTTTAAGCGGAAGAAATCCGGATCAAGCTAGAGTACTCCCTTCTACAAAACCTGGGGGGAACGGAAGAAAGGAGGCGAAACAACAAGGGTCAGACAAAAAGTCTGGCAAGTCCAGTGATTTTCAGTTATGAACATATAATAATAACATGACATGAAAATAAAACTGGATGAGAGATAACAGTAACAGGTGTAGCGGATATAACAGAAGAACAGAATGACATAAACTATTTCTTTACACTTCTCTGCACTAATACTAGTATAACAGAATTAGATGTTCCCCTAATGTCTAAACTAAAACAAAAACGGGTACAGAATAATTTCCACAGAAGAGAGTGCTAGTAATGGGCCTTTACCACCCGAACAGAAACAGACAGAAGCAGAAACAGATTGATCCCTACGGAAACAGAATGTAGAATTAGGTGTACACTAGTAATGGGCCTTTACCACCCGAACAGACGGTACCACACAGAAACAGACAGGTGTTACCACCCAATAGAAACAGATGGTATCAACAGAAACAGACAGAACTAAGTGTACCCTAAAACCCTACCCCAAGCGATCGGCTCCCTAATACATAAATACCCTGTGTCGGCACCACAATAGGGTGTATCACTCCCTAAAGTGACAACCTATTGGCACAGACCTATTTACAAATGTCACGGCGTCTTACATCCTCAGAGGCAGACCGGGATCCATGCATGCACATGACCCGGTTGGAACGCACCATCAACACCCCTCGCCATTATTAGAATGAACCGCTTATAATTAGTTCAGTAAGCGTGCCCGGACCCTACCTACTGTTGGGTCAAAGTTTTGATACTAGAAAGGGTTACTGACTAATATGGGTCCCAAACAACAGATGACACAAGTAATTCCCCTCCTAACCTTGTTGTGTCCCCAGACTAACAGATTTCAGATTAACTTGTTTACAAGTTCAGACATACAGAATTCATATCAACTAGTTCACAGACAAGTTTCCAGACTAACGGATCAGATATACAGATTTAACAGACTTACCGATTAACCCGTTACAGATTTACAGATTTGTCTAACTTTGTATTTGGGCCTACAGATTCACGAAACGGGTTTATCAGATTCATTGGTCCAATTGGTTTAATCTTACCCACCCAACACGTTTTAGACATCATATTTATCTCAGATTTTCATTAATTAAATATTAATGCCCAGACCTCTCACATTAGACTGACAGTTTGCGGCTACTGGTTAGGCCGGTTGGTTCCGGGAAGGTTTCTGTCGCAAACTGAGTCTAACCTCGGGTTTCAAGCACGTTATGACTAACTTCTCACATTAGAACCTATTGTTTGCGACCACTGGAATATGCCGGGCGGTTCCGGGCAGAATTACGCTGCAAACTCATTCTAACCTCGAGTTAGCCATGTTTATCTTTGCGGCCAATTAATTAATAATTTACCATTTATACCCACGCCTAATATACATGTCAATTATTCATAACTATAGCCAATTCAGATTATGTCAATAGCGGACTAATTATATCAACCCAACAGATATAGCAGATAATAGATTTTGCAGATTAGGCGACTTAACGGATTTAGCAGATTAAGCAAACTAGCAGATTTAGCAGATAACAGATTAGGCATCTCAACAGATTTAGTTTAGCAGATTTTGCATTTCAACAGACTTAGCAGATGACAGATTTGGCAGATGAACAAATCTAGCAGGCTAGGCACACACAAAAGTGGGCATATTCGACACTATTTTTATGTGGCCGTAGATCAAAAAAGCGTTGCCGTAGGCCATTTTTTCAAATAGGCAACACCAGGGGGGCGTGACATCCGCGGCCGTTGCATTAGCCACCTAAGGCAACACTTTTGCCCATCTACGACCACGGGAAGAAAGTGTTGCATTACAGCCATAATGCAACACTATTTGCACGTAATGCAACACTATTCAGCGTTGCCTTAAGCATTAGTTAGGGCCTGGCTTCCAGTGCCGCCACGTCAGCTTTCCACGTCAGCTGTCTACGTGTCACACGACACGTCATCTCTCCATGTCAGCACTCCACGTGTCACATGCCACACCAGCTATCCACGTCAACTGTGGGGTCCACGTGCGACGGGTAAGCAATTATATTTAATGTAATGCAACACCACTACAATATGTAATGCAACACCATTACAATGAAATGCAATATCAATAAAAGCTAATGCAACAGTAGAAGAAGGAAAATGCAACACTAATTTGATAGAAATACAATGCTTTAATTAAATATTTTGCAATACAGGTTTTGTACAAGAAACTCATCCAAAGCAATTGTTTTAATTATCGAAATATCAAAACTCAAAAATCAGCTACACCGTTTTGTTCATTGTATACAGTAAGCTCGAACTACTTCAAGAATAGGTGCACGGCATAAGGGACATTATCCTGATCCATTCCTGGCCAATTCTTTAGCGAATTCTGAACATGTACACATGTGTCCACACCTGCAAAATGTATTACTCATTTATATATATGAATCATATATATGCAGCAATCCGATTGCAATAGGAAATATATATGTATGTTAGTATGTACCTATATATGAATCATATATATGCAGCAATCCGATCTGCAAAATGTATCCCTCTGCCTTCTAGAATTAAATATGCACCTGATCAAATGATAACAAGTTATTTGATAAGTGGTGGCATCGAATGGCCATTGGCCTTCTTAGTAAAATGTTATGAACACAATTATTACAATTGACTTACTGACCATTGGCGATTGGTCACTCATGCCAGCCAACAAATAAGCAATTTCATATGGCCATTCATCTTCTGAGCAAAAAGTTTTCAGTTCCCATATTACTGCCACGTACAGTGTGTCACTTCATATCCTGTCAAGCTTCAGAAGCATATCGTCATCTACATCTTCAACTCCTAAACAAAACTCCATCGTCAAAAGTTAAAAAAAAACAATGGAGGACTCTTCACTATGCATCACTGCCACTGTTCTTTCAGGACATTGGACTTACGAATTTGTGCATCTCACGCTTAGGCATACGCTGAAGCTTAATGAGGAGTGGACTATACGGGTTATACCCAAAAACTCTTTTCTAATAACATGCCCATCTTACAGTACGCGTGATCATGCGCTAATGTTGAAACTTTTTACAAAAATTGGAGGTGCTTTTTATGTGCAACAATGGTCTGCTGAAGAATTTGAGCCTGAACCAGCATTCGAGGCAGAATCATGGGCCAGAGTTGTTGGCTTTCCCGAGTTCCTGAAGACAAATTTTCCTGCAATAAAAGAATTAATGATGCCAATGGGAAATGTGTGTGAAATTGACGACTGTCATTGGTCTCGAATTGACCATAGATCATTATACCTGAAAATGGAATTTTATGAAGGCATTGGCTTGGAGAATGTTTTTGCTGCTCGATTCGACAACAAGAAATACATCATTAGGGTTGAGCGCACCACACATACTCATCCTTTGATGAGGCCTGAAATTCTGTTTGTGAGCAATAGGGAGGAACCGGTGGTACCATTTTTTTGTGATCATAGGTAAATTTTACTTCCATCCACAGTTTCTTATAGTGAGACACAACCACACATGCACACACTCACATACATACATACAAGGTTATAATGCCCCACCCAAGATTCTGAAATAATAATACAAACTGGTGCTCTGTTAGTTGTACATAGATGTGGTTGTGTGGCTTGAATTTGAGACACTGTTATTGTATGGCTTGAATTCCCTTCAGATGTGGTTACATGTCAAATTGTTTGATAATTAATGTGTGTTACATGTCAAATTGTTTGATAATTAAGGCATATAAACTCGTAGGTGGATCACATTATTTGAGAATTGAATCATATAATATATTAGGTGGATCACAAAATGTTTACAGAAATAGAGGTTTGATCATATAATATATTAGGTGGATCACAAAATGTTTACAGAAATAGAATTAACACACCTATTGAAGTTTGATCATCCAAAGATCACTTTGCCCTCCACAACAAGAAATTCTGGTTTGGTCGCTGACTATGCTCTATCCTTAACAGCCACTCTGACATAGACAATGACTCTGACATGGACAATGACTCTGACATGGATGCTGGTGCTGATGCTGGTGTGGATGCTGGTGATGATGCTGGTGATGACTGGTGATGTTTGTGGATGTTGGTTTTATTCTGCTGGTAATGATTTTTGGCTTGAAATTTTGTGAATATTTGTGAAACTTTGTGTGGTTGTGGAAGTTTGTGATGACTGGTGATGACTGATGATGGATGCTGGTGAATGTTTTTGAATGTTTGTGAATGGTACGTTGTTTTGTTTGTGAATGCTGGTGATTTTTTAAAATCTCTGCGTACGTCTCTGGTGTATACTTATGATACTTGTGCGTGTATACCTGTGCGTGCCTTCAGATGGCTGCCTAATGATACTTGTGCGTGCATGTATACTTGTGCGCGCGTGTATACTTGTGCGTGTCTACTTGAGCGTGTGTACTTGTGCGTGTATACTTATGATACTTGAGCTTGTATACTTGTGATACTTGTGCGTGTATACTTGTGCGTGTATACTTATGATACTTGAGCGTGTGTACTTGTGCGTGTATACTTATGATACTTGAGCTTGTATACTTGTGATACTTGTGCGTGTATACTTGTGCGTGTATACTTATGATACTTGTGCGTGTATACTTGTGCGTGCGTGTATACTTGTGAGTGTATATATGCACTGCGTGTATGATGTGTATTGTAATAAAACGAAAATGCTTGAGTGCCCGCTTCAGATTTTGTCAAAATCTGCGGTAAGAGGCTTAAAATTCGGATGTCACCGCAGTGCATACACACCGCAGTGCAAATTAACCTCAAGCATACAAATTAACCGCAGTGTAAGGTATGAACCTCAAGCAGTGCAAATTAACCGCAGTCCCCATTCCTTAACTAGCTCGACCTCTATAATAAACCAATGTCTTTTTCATGCCAGTAGCCCGGTTCTCATGGTTTATTGCTGAGTATAATTTTCGAATAAACCTCAGCATAATCCCAAATCCCAAATCAATAATAAGCGCAACTAATTACTCATAAGCGAATGGGTTTTCCAAAATGTAACAAATGAACTAATTACTAATTACTAATTACTAATTACTCATAATCCAATCTATAATAAGCGCAACTAATTCACAGTGCAATACAAACTGAACCTGAGGGAAAAAACTGGCGATGTCAGCGCCCTGAGCAATCAAAACTAGAAAGCGTTTCAAAGCTTCATCCTTTTCGAAATAGAATTTGCTGTCGAGGAGAGGATCGATACTGACGTGAATTTAGGTTTAAATTTTTGTCAATAGTAAAAAGGGGGAAAAACGATTAGATGATAGAGAAGAAAACGATTTCATGAAGGGAGAAGATCGCGCCAAAATTTCGTCAAAAGAATGAAATGACGTGGCTATCAATGATTGGATGATGGCTAACATTAAGATCATCAGATCCATAGATGGTTTGAACCGTTGGATTAATCTTTCATCTACGGTTGGGGTTTTTATATGTTGATAACGCGGATAGCTGAGCTGGATTATATATACGTAATGCTACGCTTTTAACTGGTGTTGCACATCAGAACACTAAAATTCCCACCGCAACAGTGCATCCACGTATAATACAACAACATATGAATGCTGTTGCAGAAGCTCGAAGAAATCATAGCTTTCGCCACACTTTTCATGCAACGCACACAAATTAGTGTCAAATATGCCCACTTTTGTAGTAGTGGCAGTAGAGCAGAATTAGTAGATTAAGCAATATAACAGAACTAGCAGATTAGGCCAATATAGCAGAACTAGCAAATTAGGCAAATATAACAGATTTAATCATTCCTTTAAGTTTCACAAACATATCTTGCCTAATTATAATTTTGGCCTAAGTTTGCATGCTTAAATAGTTGTCATGATTCACACTATGATCATATACCCCATGTTTGCATTGAATTTACATGTCACAGATTATGGTCATAATTTACATGTCCCCATTTAGTTCAACTCGCTTAAAAGATTCCCATATAAATTATACCAAATATAGCCATCGATTTCAATGCATGTCATATATTCAGAAATCTCGTACTTAGGTGTTATTTACATTTGATAGATATCCTACTTTAATGTAAATCTTTATACCTAAGCCATATTCTCTTTATCTCAAGTCATATGTTCAATACAGTCTATATTTATGTCCAATTATATACCTTTCTATGTCGTGTCCTCAAATCATATGTTCAATACCCTTTATGTTATAACATGTCCAGTCATATGTCTCAGATTTACGTCCTAGCTACAGCCCATGTTCTTTCCTCAAATCAGTCACCTATTGGTCATGCCTAATTTATGCATCATTCATTTTACTGTCCCAAACATTTTACCGTATGTTAATCTCTTATGAGATGGGCCCAGGCTTGTGGTAGCCTGGCTATAAAACAGAAAGAGGAAAGAGATACAAAATAAGATCTAAACAGAACAGATATAACCTCAGATTCAGATTTACAATTCATGTCACAATCAGAATTAACGTTTATATCGGAAAATAACTGTACTTGCCTTGGTTGGATTAAAGAAAGAACTTTAATTGTTGTAGAATCGTTGCATAAGCTTTAATCTCTAGTTTGAATTGAGTTGCTTAGGTTGATGTTGATTAGCTTCTAGTTTTGATTCCAGCAGAGTAGCGACGCCATTTTTATTTTTATTTAGAACAGAGGTAGAGAAGAAGCAGAATAGAATTGTATGTAGAGAAGGCTAGGTTTGGGGCTGTTTAAATAGGGTCAAGTCAACGAATCTAGACAGAAATCGGACCAGATACATAAGAATGCACCCAGGCTCAAAACCAGGTTCGGGGACCAGGTCGACACCCAGGTCGACTGCCAGGTCGACTGCCAAGTCGACCTGGTGGGGGGGGGGGGGGTGTCGACTGCCCAGTCGACTCCCCAGTCGACCTAGGTTTGGGCGGGAAATTTCCCGCCCAGTCTGCTCTGCGTTTGATATTCGAATTTTGAATTTGAATTCGAGCTTTTTTTAACTCTGAATATTTCTGAAACTTCGGAGGGTCATATCTCCCTCATACGGACTCCGATTCTTGCATACTCGGACTCGTTTTCAAGCAGAATTCCGAGACGAACGCAATGGCGCAACCCGTTTCCCTTGATTCTTATTTTAAAAATTAATTATCCTCTGATTTGTTACTTATACGTTCACAGAAAGTACGGGGTGTTACAAGATCTAGGGTGAACAAGAGTAGATCTAAAATAATAGATCAAAAAGGAATAGTCATAGATCAAAGATATACAAGAGTAGGTCTCAAGTAGTTATCATGTTTATGTTCAACTTCAATTTACACATGTCCATATTATGTTTAGAGTTTAGATCTAAGAGTAACAGGGCTCACAGATCGTGGTTTTTGAGAACTAAGAACAGAAATTGTCGTAGGATCGTTGCAGAAGCTTTAATCTCTAGTTTGAATTGAGTTGCTTAGGTTGATGTTGATTAGCTTCTAGTTTTGATTCCAGCAGAGTAGCGACGCCATTTTTATTTTTATTTAGAACAGAGGCAGAGTAGAAGCAGAATAGAATTGTGTGTAGAGAAGGCTAGGTTTGGGGCTGTTTAAATAGGTTTAGGCAGATGAATCTGGACAGAAATCGGACTAGAAACATCAGAACGAACACTGGCCCAAAAATGGACTCGGGGACCAGGTCGACTGCCCAGTCGACCTGGTCTGGGGGGGGGGGGTCGACTCCCCAGTCGACCTGGGTCTAGGTGGGAAATTTCCCACCCAGTCTGTTCTGCGTTTGAAACTCGAATTTGTAATTCGAATTCGAGCTGTTTTCGATTCTGAAAATTCTTGAAACTTCGGAGGGTCATATCTCCCTCATACGGACTCCGATTCTTGCAAACTCGGACTCGTTTCCAAGCAGAATTCCCAGAAGAACGCAATGGCGCAACTCGTTTCCCTTGGTTCTTACTTTAAAATTTAATTCTGCCTAGATTTATGGTTATAACACGTTATCAAAATACGAGTTGTTACATTCTCCCTTCCTTAAAGGATTTCATCCCCGAAATCTCTAATTTAGGAAGAACGTATCCTACCATCCATCATCCATCTACTCAAAACATCATCCACAAGCAAACATTGTCCTTAAGAGATTTCTAATGCTATATGAACATATGCAAAAAGTGTGTGTATATGTTCCTTATCTAATGCAAATGATCAGACCTGATTGATCTTCTAATGCAAAATATGTTTAGTGTCATGAATCCAACATGTATGCAAATAATCCTAGTCACGTAAGCACTATATGTGCGCATAAACATTCATCCATATGCAACATTCATATGATAACACATTCAATTTCATCCATAAATAAGTATAAACACTCATGCATATGCAATATGAAAATGTGTCTGAGCCGATCTAGTGCCTAATGTGTGTTATGCAACCACGAGCAATCACTTGCAATCATTCGCAAACATCAAGCATAACATGTTTCAAATACATGTTTACATTCATAGGATTCTACCTAAGGTTCTCAAGACAGGATCGAAAGGATATACAAGATAAAACAGAGTATCTAGGGAAAAGAAGTTAAAGACGTACCCCTAGAAGGTCCTTCTTGCGGGGCTTGCCCTTGCTTCTTAGGGCAGTTCTTACTGATGTGTCCAGTTTCACCGCATTGAAAACATGCTCCTATCTTCATCTTCTTCTTCCTACAGTCCTGGACTATATGCCTGTCAATACCACAGAAGTTGCATTTTCTTTTCTCACGTGACTTGTCATTCTTGTTGTTGCTGTTCTTTCCTCCTTTCTCGGAGTCTACCTTCTTGTCTTGAGACTCATTCGCCTTGACCTTCTTCTTGCCATTCTCGTCTTCTTCATGAAGTAAGGCCATATTCACCAAGCTTTCAAAGGTCACCCCCATGGGTACATGAGTCATGGCTATAGTGTGGAATGGCTCGCTCAATCCTCGAGCAAAGCGTAGAGCCTTCTTCTCAGCCGTGTTGACTAAGTCCAAACCAAACCGAGCAAGCTGATTAAACTTATTCACGTATTCCCTAACTGACATGTCCCCTTGCTTGAGTGCTAGGAAACTCTCGATCTGAAGACTTGCTTCTGCGGATGATAAAAAATTAAGCCCAAACCTCTCTCTAAAGTCTGCCCAAGTCTCAATTGGCCTGGTAGCGTTGGTGACTTCCCACCAAAATGCAGCTTCCTCTTTCAACAACCATGCTGCCAACTGAACTTTCCTATGATCCTCCATATCGAAAATAACAAACAAGTCTTCAGTCTCTTTTAGCCAGTTTCGCGCCTCAACAAATGTTTCAGTTCCAACGAAGTTCTTGCCGCCCATTCCTATAAAGTCCTTGCATATTTTGGCGAAGGCGGTACCCGGAGGAGGAGGAGGAGGAACCGTGGCCACCGGGGGAGGAGGAGGAGGGATATCTGCCGGGCCCGCGCCGTTGGCCCTAGCTTCCAAGTATCTTCGGAACCAGCCAGGTATGGGTACTCCCTCAGGAAGGTTAAGATCAGACATGCTGAAAAGCGAAAAGGAAAAAGATTCAAACGAGGAAACAAAGGAAAGTGTTAATGGCTTTTGGGGAATAGCCTTTTCTTAAAAATAAAACTTTTCTTGAAAAATGCTTCTTTATAAACGGTTTTGAAAATAGTTTCAGAAGGTTTTTAAAACTTTTGCCCAGTCTGGTAACCTTCTGCTCTGATACCAAATGTAACACCCCACCTCCGCTAGGGTCACTCACAAAGGGAATGCCCTAGTTTTGGAGGGGTATTATCTAGTAAACAGGCACAGAGATAACATAAGACAGAACATAGATAAAATAGTATATAAAGCAACAGATATAAACTTTAAAACTGTAACACCCCGAATTTCGGTTAATGCTAAAATTCACTAATTGCAGAATAAATAATCTCAGATGTGAGAATTGGGGGAAACGGGCTGCGTCATTGCGTTCGTCTCGGAAAAATACGCGAAATAGAGTCCGAGTTTCCGATAATCGGAGTCCGTATGGCCCGGTTATGGCCCAATGAAGTTTACAGAAAATTCAAAGTTCAAACCAGATTTATAATTCAGGTTCAAATTTCAAAATTGGGGCCATTGGGCGCTGGCGGGCAAAATTCCCGCCTAGCTACCCAAGTCAACTGGGCAGTCGACTTGGCTAGGACCAAGTCGACAGCCCTGTCGACTTGGGTGTCGACAGGGGGTGCTCGGCCAGTTTGGTCTGGTGCATCATCTTAGTGTTTGGGCTGTGTTTTGGGGCTGGTTTCTGGAAGCTTCCGAGATCTGATGGCCCTAATCTAATTTAGGGTTAATCTAATGGCCTAAAACACTTGCCTAATCCTATAAATAAGACCCTAAGCTATCCCTAAATGATCATAATCCTATCTCCTAACTAAACTATGCCAAAATTTTCTATGATCATGGCCTCCACTCAAAACCCTAGCCTCCATCCTATTTCTAAACTATTTCTACGAAGGCTTTCATGTTCATACAAGCATCTTTGAGTTGTATGAGTGATCATTAGCTTGCATTCATCATCAAGTTGCAAGCTTTATGTTCAAGGCTAGAGTTTTTGGGTGATTTTTGGCAAGGGTTTGCTTATTGGAGTTTAGTGGTGAGTTTCTATAGCTTTAATAATCAATTGTTAAATTGATTATGATAGGATATGATAAGATATGGCTATGTTTGTGGATAAATGTGCTTATGCAAGTTTAGTATAGTGTATGTTGCGTGTTTTGCAAGTTTTATGCTATATGCAAGTTTGATGCTATGTTTTATGATGCTCACTAAGCAAAACACTATGTTGAACATTGATGCATATGTAACATGTTATGCAAGCTATATGTGAGATTATATGCAAGTCATGTATTTGGTTTTATGCATGCTAAGTATTTGGTTTTGTGCATGCTAAGTCTTTGGTTTTATGCATGCTAAGTGTTTGGTTTTATGCAAGTTTGTCTCTTTTTATGATATGCATAATATATGCAAGTTTGCCTCTAAGTATGGCATGTTAGGCAAGTTCATATGCAAGTTATGATGCAAGTTCATATGCAAGTTATGATGCAAGTTCATATGCAAGTTTGCCTCTATGTATGACATAAGTACATGTGCAAGTTCATCCCTTTTAGACCTATGACATGTATGCAAGTTGACACCTTTATGATAGGTCTATGACACGAACATTTAAGCAAGTTACCACCTTTATGACATATATGATTCATGCAAGTTTGGGTTGGTTATTTATGCAAGTTGGGTTTATGGTCATATATACAAGTTGACACCTTTTAAACCCATGGTAATGCTAATGATATGCTAAGTTGAACCCCTTGTGTGTATGATGAATCTTCTCTTTTGAAGTATGTCATGTTAACGTATTTACGTGGGGACGATGGGGTAAAAAATTAATGAACACATAAAATTGTGTGAAGTGAGTATGATTAAACATACCATAAAGTGGATGGACATAATTGGGAAGTTACCTATTAAGTTAGGTCTACCCATATTATGGAATTGGGAATTTACCTATTGAGTTAGGTCTACCCATATTCTTAAATATTTGTAATTAATTAGGGATAATTAATACAAATTATGGGGGTGATTAATTAGGTGTAATTAATCTACTAAGACACGAGGTTGGACCCTTTTGTAGCATAAGACTGCCCGGAACCGACCGGCAAATCCAGCGGCTACAAATGATTGGCCCAATGTGAGAGGTCTTAGGCATAAACTAAATACGTGACAATTGTAAAGACACGAGGTTAGACTCTGTTGTGGTGTAAGGCTGCCCGGAACCAACCGACATATCCAGCTGCCATAAAAGACAGTCTAATGTGAGAGGTCTTTATAAAGGTTACGATCTTAATTAATTAAGAAACACTTAACCAAATTAGCATGTAGTGAGGCATGAGGGGTTAAGTGGGTGCCTTGGGTGGCATGTAGTAACTAGTGGGGGTGCCTTGGGTGGCATGAGGAAACTAGTGGGTTGCCTTGGGTGGCAATAGAAAATACGATTAGAATACTTAACCAAAGTGGAACATGTAATTAAACATAATTAAAGGGTTAAGCAAGTGCCTTGGGTGGCATGTGGGAATCAAGTAAGTGCCTTGGGTGGCATGTGGAAATCTAGTGGGGGCCTTAAGTGGCAATTGAAATATAATTAAATGACAAGCTTAAGTAGTAGTTTGTGAGGGGGCCTTAAGTGGCAATTGAAATATGATTAGATGACTTAACCAAACCTTAACATGTAAATGGGCATGATTATAAAAGGGGTTAAGTGGGATGCACTAGATAAAATGGCAACCTTAAGTAGTAGCTTGTGGGGGCCCATTTCAACCAATATCCCAAACGTATCTTTGTGGGCTCGACCCAAGTCGAGGACGGGACACGCATATTGGGCTTGACTATAAGAGGCCAAAACGGGGTAGCGGTGGCAACGCGAGTCCAACGGGTTTCATATGCGTGTGTGGACCCGGGCTGGTAGGTAAGACGTTGTTGCATCGTGTAGATATAAGCCGTGCACCATTTGTTGTATCGGGTTGCCATTTTGGGAGTGATACACTCCATTGTGGGGCCAGCACGGGTATCTACGGTAGGGATCCGATCGCTTGGGGAGTAGTGGGTACACCTAGTGGAGATAGGGGCAGACGGCACCTATGTAGTCAGCTAGGGGTACACGAAACTACTATTAAAAATTACTGAGTACACCTAGTGGAGATAGGGGCAGACGACACCTATGTAGTCAGCTAGGGGTACATGAAACTACTGGGTAAAATTACTAAGTACACTTAGTGGGATCAACCTTTAAGTAGGAATTACCCTTGGGTGGGTAGAACTGGTGTGGTGCAGTGTAGGAATTACCCTTGGGTGGGTAGATCTGGGGTGGTGCAATCTAGTAATTATCCTTGGGTGGATAAATGCGTCTTTTCGGTTATCTTAGTACATCCTGTGTTTAGTTGGCTACCTTGTGTAGTCATTATCCACAGAGGTACCGTACCTTGTTTATATCATACCCTAATTACTTTAATGATTGTATTGTTAGGGTTATAGGACTCACTCAGACTTATGTCTGACCCCGTTGTTTCTTTATCTTTTTCCCAACCCTCAGGTTTTCAGAGTGGGCCTAGCACTAGTGGGCTTTGATCAGACTGCTTTATCTATCTTTTGGAGATTGGACCGTGGATGTAAAGCTCAGTTTATCTTTTCTATTATGGCTATTAGGTTATGTAGTGGGATTATGTACTTTTGTTTTTATCAGGACGGATATTATGTACTTGACTCTTATTTATGGTTTTGATGTAACCAAACATGTTTTACTTTCCGCTGGAATGAAATGATGTTTTAAATTCTCAAGTATTACTTATATCTGTCTTGTTGTAATTTTTCTGTTCTATATTCACTTAAAATACTCCACCGATGTTATGGCATTCCCTTAGTGAGTGACCGTAGCGGGAGTGGGGTGTTACACGTGGTATCAGAGCTTAAGGTTACCAGAATAGATAAAATTTTTAGAAAAACTATTTTCTAAGAATATTTTTGAAAGGAGTATTTTCGAAAACATGTCTTTTAAGAGAAAAGTTTTTGAAAGAAAAGCATAATCCCCGATAGCCATATCTTTATCTTTCGAATTCTCCGTTTTGAATCTCTTCCTCTCTCGTTTTGAGTTTCCCCTCCGTGTGTAGATGATCTTTCTAAGATAGATAAGAATGGAAAACCACTTCAAGGGACTTAGACATTAGTCGGATTAGAAGTTGGTTCCAGAAGGAGGAGGACTGGTAGGTACCTATTGGATAGACGATGGGAGGAAGGCTCAAATAGTTGTTTGGTTAGTAAAGGATGAAACCTCATTGGTGGGAGGTTACGAGTGGAGAATGGGAAGAAGAAGGCGAGTAGTTATCCTTTTGGAGGAATAGGACACCTTATTAGGATTGTCCAAAGAGGCAAGGGCAAGGTACGGAATCTTTTGGAGGGTAGTTGTATTCCCTCACGGCTAGTGTACCAGATGGGGATAGGACCGTCTAGGTTGGAATTTGGATTTCTTTATTATCCGGTTCGGACTTTATTTGATTCTGACGCATCGAGTTCGTTTATCTCATCATTGTTAGTTGAGTCACTGCACTTAGACACCAGTTTAGTAGATGATCCCTTAGTTGTTTCAAACCCAATTGGGGCTCCATGATGTGTTTGGGTTTGAAAGTTTCTATACTTAGCGTTGAGTTTAGATGTGATGCTTTTTGGGCTTCACGGGCTATGGGATAGTTTTGGGCATGGACTGGTTATCCAGTAGGGGTGCAGTTCTTGATTTTGAAGGGAGAGTTGTTAGGCTTATGACCCGCTTGGGTAACACTCTCGAGATCTCTTGTAATCCCATGGAATCTGTTATGCTAAGTTATCTAGAATCGCTTGACACGTCGGTCGAGAGTTTGCGATCTGTTAGAGTGGTCCGGGAATACTCGGATGTGGTTGAGGAGGCGAAGGGCTTACCTCCGGAGCGGGAGATTGACTTCCGAATATATCTGGTGGACAATGCCAAGCCAGTATCTTGGCTAGTGTGCCACATGGCTCCTCGTGAGAGGAGGGAACTCCATAAGCAAGTAGGCGATTTGCTTGAGAAGGGGTTCATAAGACGAAGTATATCGGAGTGGGGTGCTCCAGTAGTTTTTGCCACGAAGGCGGATGGGTCCCTCAGACTTTGTGTAGGCTAAGGAGAACTAAATAAACTCACAAAGAAGAATAGACACCCATTGCCGAGGATTGATGATCTCTTTGATCAGTTAGTTGGCGCCTCAGTATTTTCGCAGTTGGACTTAGCCACGGGGTTTCGTCGGTTGAGAGTGGCTGAGGATAGTATAGAGAAGACTGCCTTTAGGACTCCGGATGGGTTTTTATGAGTGGCTGGTAATGCCATTTGATTTGACGAACGCCCCCGCATACTATATTGATTTGATGAGAAGGGTGTTCAGGGAGTACCTAAGTAAGTTCGTAATGGTCTTTGTAAATGACATCTTGGTCTTTTCTAGGAGCGAAATAAGTTTTCGTATGTGCTCAATAGGTTGAGCAAAGCCAGTTATGGGATAAACGGTGGTTTTTGGAGCGAGACTGGCGAGGACATCCAGAGTTGGACAAGGGCTTAATTATTTAGCCTTTTTGCTAGTATCAGCTCACGTAGGTCGTCTGAATTCGAAGGAGGTATCCCTTGGGTGTTTGTCTGATATCGGTTTAGGCCTTTGGGGCTTGCATTTGGGGGATGTCGAGTTCGACTAGGGTGGTCTGCGTGAGAGATGGACAGTTGTGATGATTTTGGATGGGATTCTTAGCATCCTATGAGTTTGAGATAGCGTATATCCATGGCAAGTGTAACGTGGTAACGAATGCCTTAAGTAGAAAAAGGTTGTCCTTGAGTTCATTGTTCGTTGAACGACGAAGCTTAGAGTTTATTTCTATGTTTGACTTTAGACCTTCCGTTGACTTTGTACCCGGTTTGCTAGCCTCCTTGGAAGTTAGGCCTACTCTTTTGGGGCGTATTGGCGGAGCACAGCGGGACGACCCACAGTTGGTTGAGTTAGTAGAGAAGCTCATGAGGAGGGGGAGTCGTCCAGCCATTTGAGTAGGTACACCCTAGATGGTAAGGGGTGGTTGCGTAGAGACGGTAGACTTTGTGTACCGCAAGACAAGGGTTTGAGGAAGGCTATACTTTATGATGCACATCGGTCGAAGATGACCATTCATCCCGGTGGGGACAAGATGCACCAAGACATGAAGCGAGTTTTCTTTTGGGCCGGTATGAAGAAAGATGTGGCCGAGTATGTCGATGCTTGGTGTGCTAGCGAGTGAAAGCGGAGCAGAAGAAACCCGGTGGGTTGCTTCACCCATTGGAGGTTCCGCTATGGAAGTGGGATAGTGTCTCGATGGATTACCGAGATCGAGGAAGGGTAATACGGGAATTTGGGTTGTGGTAGACAGACTTACTAAGAGCGCCCATTTTATACCCGTGGAGAGTAAGAGAACTGCTCCATGGCTAGCTTCAGTTTACATTCGAGAGATTATTAGATTGCATGGTGTACCTTCCAGTATAGTGAGAAATCGAGATCCTATCTTCACTAGAGAGTTTTGGAAGAGTTTGCAAGAGCCGGTAGGGACTCAATTGTGTTTGAGTACCGCATATCATCCTCAGACGAACGGCCAGACCGAGAGGGTGAATCGTATTTTAGAAGACCTTTTGAAGCTATGTATCTTAGATTTTGGAGGTACATGAGAAGAGCATCTTCCATTGGTGGAGTTGCCCGACAGACTTAGTGGTGTACATGATGTATTCCATGTGAGGAAGTGCCTACATGCGACCGTAGAGGTGGTAGAGCCGAGCTTGCTTAGAGAAGTAGAGATAGAGCGTGATGCGACTATTCGACGAGCTCCTACACGCATCCTTGGGTCAGAGATTAAGAGGTTGAGAAACAGGGAGGTTCAACTAGTCAAAGTGCAATGGGGAGAAGATGAGAGCAACGCTACTTGGGAGACGGAAGCGAAAATGCGTTCATTATACCCATTCCTTTTTGAGGGTATGTCTTTTAACTTCTCCTTTATCGTTTGTCTAGTACTTATCTTATCTTTAGTATGTCCTCTTGTTAGTGCCTTTGACCTTTAGATAGGGTAAACCTATGGTTGAAACATGTGTTTGAGACATGTTATGTTTGATGGATGCATGTTGATGCAAGTGGTTGCTAGTGGTTGCTCGTGGATGCATATATACACACTCTAGGCACTAGATCGGCTCAATCACTTCATATTGCATATTGCATAAAATTTTTTGTAGGTAACTATATTAATGGATGTATAATGGTTGTGTTATCACATGGATGATGCATTTTGGGGAATGATTGTGCACTCATGTAGATATTGTATGTGTCGATAGGGTTCTCTCGCATACATAATGGATGCATGGCACTATCATGGTTTGCATATGTTCATACATTAGATAGGGAACATATACACACACTTTTTGCATATGCTCATACATCATTAGAAATTGTTTTAAGGACAATGGATGCCCGTGTTTGATGGATTGAGTAGATGGTTGTTTGGATGGTAGGATATGCATTCTCCTTAGCTTAGAGATTTCGGGGACGAAATCCTTTAAGGAGGGGAGAATGTAACACCCCGAATTTCGGTTAATGCTAAAATTCACTAATTGCAGAATAAATAATCTCAGATGTGAGAATTGGGGGAAACGGGCTGCGTCATTGCGTTCGTCTCGGAAAAATACGCGAAATAGAGTCCGAGTTTTCGAGAATCGGAGTCCGTATGGCCCGGTTATGGCCCAATGAAGTTTACAGAAAATTCAAAGTTCAAAACAGATTTAAAATTCAGGTTCAAATTTCAAAATTGGGGCCATTGGGCGCTGGCGGGCAAAATTCCCGCCTAGCTACCCAAGTCGACAGCCCTGTCGACTGGGCAGTCGACTTGGCTAGGACCAAGTCGACAGCCCTGTCGACTTGGGTGTCGACAGGGGGTGCTCGGCCAGTTTGGTCTGGTGCATCATTTTAGTGTTTGGGCTGTGTTTTGGGGCTGGTTTCTGGAAGCTTCCAAGATCTGATGGCCCTAATCTAATTTAGGGTTAATCTAATGGCCTAAAACACTTGCCTAATCCTATAAATAAGACCCTAAGCTAGCCCTAAATGATCATAATCCTATCTCCTAACTAAACTATGCCAAAATTTTCTATGATCATGGCCTCCACTCAAAACCCTAGCCTCCATCCTATTTCTAAACTATTTCTACGAAGGCTTTCATGTTCATACAAGCATCTTTGAGTTGTATGAGTGATCATTAGCTTGCATTCATCATCAAGTTGCAAGCTTTATGTTCAAGGCTAGAGTTTTTGGGTGATTTTTGGCAAGGGTTTGCTTATTGGAGTTTAGTGGTGAGTTTCTATAGCTTTAATAATCAATTGTTAAATTGATTATGATAGGATATGATAAGATATGGCTATGTTTGTGGATAAATGTGCTTATGCAAGTTTAGTATAGTGTATGTTGTGTGTTTTGCAAGTTTTATGCTATATGCAAGTTTGATGCTATGTTTTATGATGCTCACTAAGCAAAACACTATGTTGAACATTGATGCATATGTAACATGTTATGCAAGCTATATGTGAGATTATATGCAAGTCATGTATTTGGTTTTATGCATGCTAAGTATTTGGTTTTGTGCATGCTAAGTCTTTGGTTTTATGCATGCTAAGTGTTTGGTTTTATGCAAGTTTGTCTCTTTTTATGATATGCATAATATATGCAAGTTTGCCTCTAAGTATGGCATGTTAGGCAAGTTCATATGCAAGTTATGATGCAAGTTCATATGCAAGTTATGATGCAAGTTCATATGCAAGTTTGCCTCTATGTATGACATAAGTACATGTGCAAGTTCATCCCTTTTAGACCTATGACATGTATGCAAGTTGACACCTTTATGATAGGTCTATGACATGAACATTTAAGCAAGTTACCACCTTTATGACATATATGATTCATGCAAGTTTGGGTTGGTTATTTATGCAAGTTGGGTTTATGGTCATATATACAAGTTGACACCTTTTAAACCCATGGTAATGCTAATGATATGCTAAGTTGAGCCCCTTGTGTGTATGATGAATCTTCTCTTTTGAAGTATGTCATGTTAACGTATTTACGTGGGGACGATGGGGTAAAAAATTAATGAACACATAAAATTATGTGAAGTGGGTATGATTAAACATACCATAAAGTGGATGGACATAATTGGGAATTTACCTATTAAGTTAGGTCTACCCATATTATGGAATTGGGAATTTACCTATTGAGTTAGGTCTACCCATATTCTTAAATATTTGTAATTAATTAGGGATAATTAATACAAATTATGGGGGTGATTAATTAGGTGTAATTAATCTACTATGACACGAGGTTGGACCCTTTTGTAGCATAAGACTGCCCGGAACCGACCGGCAAATCCAGCGGCTACAAATGATTGGCCCAATGTGAGAGGTCTTAGTCATAAACTAAATACGTGACAAGTGTAAAGACACGAGGTTAGACTCTGTTGTGGTGTAAGGCTGCCCGGAACCAACCGGCATATCCAGCTGCCATAAAAGACAGTCTAATGTGAGAGGTCTTTATAAAGGTTACGATCTTAATTAATTAAGAAACACTTAATCAAATTAGCATGTAGTGAGACATGAGGGGTTAAGTGGGTGCCTTGGGTGGCATGTAGTAACTAGTGGGGGTGCCTTGGGTGGCATGAGGAAACTAGTGGGTTGCCTTGGGTGGCAATAGAAAATACGATTAGAATACTTAACCAAAGTGGAACATGTAATTAAACATGATTAAAGGGTTAAGTAAGTGCCTTGGGTGGCATGTGGGAATCAAGTAAGTGCCTTGGGTGGCATGTGGAAATCTAGTGGGGGCCTTAAGTGGCAATTGAAATATAATTAAATGACAAGCTTAAGTAGTAGCTTGTGGGGGGGGGGGCCTTAAGTGGCAATTGAAATATGATTAGATGACTTAACCAAACCTTAACATGTAAATGGGCATGATTATAAAAGGGTCTTAAGTGGGATGCACTAGATAAAATGGCAAGCTTAAGTAGTAGCTTGTGGCGGCCCATTTCAACCAATATCCCAAACGTATCTTTGTGGGCTCGACCCAAGTCGAGGACGGGACACGCATATTGGGCTTGACTATAAGAGGCCAAAACGGGGTAGCGGTGGCAACGCGAGTCCAACGGGTTTCATATGCGTGTGTGGACCCGGGCTGGTAGGTAAGACGTTGTTGCATCGTGTAGATATAAGTCGTGCACCATTTGTTGTATCGGGTTGCCACTTTGGGGAGTGATACACCCCATTGTGGGGCCAGCACGGGTATCTACGGTAGGGAGCCGATCGCTTGGGGAGTAGTGGGTACACCTAGTGGAGATAGGGGCAGACGGCACCTATGTAGTCAGCTAGGGGTACACGAAACTACTATTAAAAATTACTGAGAACACCTAGTGGGGATAGGGGCAGACGACACCTATGTAGTCAGCTAGGGGTACATGAAACTACTGGGTAAAATTACTAAGTACACTTAGTGGGATCAACCTTTAAGTAGGAATTACCCTTGGGTGGGTAGAACTGGTGTGGTGCAGTGTAGGAATTACCCTTGGGTGGGTAGATCTGGGGTGGTGCAATCTAGTAATTATCCTTGGGTGGATAAATGCGTCTTTTCGGTTATCTTAGTACATCCTGTGTTTAGTTGGCTACTTAGTGTAGTCATTATCCCCAGAGGTACCGTACCTTGTTTATATCATACCCTAATTACTTTAATGATTGTATTGTTAGGGTTATAGGACTCACTCAGACTTATGTCTGACCCCGTTGTTTCTTTATCTTTTTCCCAACCCTCAGTTTTTCAGAGTGGGCCTAGCACTAGTGGGCTTTGATCAGACTGCTTTATCTATCTTTTGGAGCTTGGACCGTGGATGTAAAGCTCAGTTTATCTTTTCTATTATGGCTATTAGGTTATGTAGTGGGATTATGTACTTTTGTTTTTATCAGGATGGATATTATGTACTTGACTCTTATTTATGGTTTTGATGTAACCAAACATGTTTTACTTTCCGCTGGAATGAAATGATGTTTTAAATTCTCAAGTATTACTTATATCTGTCTTGTTGTAATTTTTTTGTTCTATATTCACTTAAAATACTCCACCGATGTTATGGCATTCCCTTAGTGAGTGACCGTAGCGGGAGTGGGGTGTTACAAAAACCAAATCTCATTACTGAAAAATAGAGTCAAAACATCTTACATAAAAATGCCAAGTCATTATTTCATTACATCAAGTTCTAAAGAAGCAAAGTACTTAAAACAACATAAGTAAAATATTATTCCCCAAAAAGTGCATGAGTGCAGCCATAGCATAGCTCAAGACCAAACCGTACATGAGCTGCCAGAAAGCAAGCAAAGTCCAAGCTAAGAGCTAGAGTTTCCTCCCTGAGAACCGGGGGGGGGGGACGAAAGACAAAGAGGCGAAAGAAAACGGGTCAGTCAAAAAGACTGGTAAGCCCTAGTGACTATCAGCATAGAAACTAGTAAAGTTAACAAGACATGAATAAACTGGAATTAAACATAGGAATGATGATAAGTCTGACATGATAACTAAGCTAACAAGATAACTCAAGTCTAACATTGCGTATTCAAGGTTCGCCATACCAACTATACTGGTATACTAATCCCGTGTCAACTATAAATCAAGAAATAATCCCTTGGCCCGATATCATGAAGTGACCCAATTCGGGGTCCAACGGTATGATCTAATCGATCGGCTCCCTACAAGTCTAGCTCGTCGTGTGTCTGTGTCATACGGCCCTATCACGAATGTAGTCACCTGTGCTAGGTCCACCATAGGGTGTATCAAGCCCTAGGGTGCCAACCACCGACATGAATCAAGAATGCACAGATAATCCTACTGATGCCCAATGCCTGCTTTTTCAACTCTGGACTAAGTGCACGACCCTAGTCCACCTGAACCTACAATGGCGTACCAACTCAGCCGTCGTTCTAGTCGCTTACAATCAGCCCAGCAATCGTGCCCCACCCTGCCTAGTCCCAGGGTACCGTGATACATCTAGTGGGTTACTGCTGAAAAGGACCGCGTAACTAGGGTTTCGTTCAGCAGGTTAAGTTGTCATTTAAAATCGAGACTTAACCCCATCTACGTGTCATGTCAAATTGACTAAGTATGTCGTTCTAGTTCAAGACTTAGTCCTACGAATCATGTGTCAGGTTGGTTAAGTGTGTTCAAGCGGTTCATGACTTAACCCTATCAAATCAACGTGTCAAATTGGTTAAGTATATTCCAGTGGTCTATGACTTAACCCTATCCAGTGGCATTAATTTACTTAATGCACCCCTAACCTCTCACATTAGACTTGGTTATGGTTACTGGATGTGCCGGGCAGGTCCGGGCAGTTTTACACCATAACCTAGTCTAACCTCGGGTTTCGAGTGCGATATGACCAACTACTCACATTGGGTCCTATTGTTTGCAGTTACTGGATTCGTCGGGCGGTTCCGGGCAGATTTATACTGCAAACTCAACCCAACCTCGAGTTGGGCACGTTCAAGTTATCTAAGTGTCATGTCCCAAATTCATACTTTCAAGTATAATTTCATGTCAAATTCATGTTCCAATCCAAGCTCAATTTATAATGATATTCATGTTTTCAAGTTCATACTAAATTCAGGTTTTCCTAAACTACCCAAATCGCATCCCCAACGTTCGTGAATTCGAATCAAGGCAATAGATGTAACTAGGGAATAACATAACAAGGATGGGTATAAAGTGGCAAAGGTGATTTCAAGGCAAGCATGGTGTAACTTGAGATATGATCATAACATCACTGGCATATGAAATAGGGTGCTAAACATAGCAATAAATGACATAAGATGATAATCCTAAACTTGTGACTAGCAAAAGTTTCAACATCACAACATCACAGGCATGTTAAAATAATGATAGGGTAGGTTATGACATGAACAGGCCCCTAAATCAAGTTCTTATCAGTATTCCACAAATCAAGGTTCAATATGAACGGTACTAGGTTCAAGGTGAATAGATCTTGGGTGAACAAGAGTAGATCTAAAATAATAGATCAAAAAGGAATAGTCATAGATCAAAGATATACAAGAGTACGTCTCAAGTAGTTATCATGGTTATGTTCAACTTCAATTTACACATGTCCATATTAAGTTTAGAGTTTAGATATAAGAGTAACTGGGGCTTACAGATCGTGGTTTTTGAGAACTAAGAACAGAAATTGTCGTAGGATCGTTGCAGAAGCTTTAATCTCTAGTTTGAATTAAGTTGCTTAGGTTGATGTTGATTAGCTTCTAGTTTTGATTCTAGCAGAGTAGCGACGCCATTTTTATTTTTATTTAGAACAGAGGCAGAGTAGAAGAAGAATAGAATTGTGTGTAGAGAAGGCTAGGTTTGGGGCTGTTTAAATAGGTTTAGGCAGATGAATCTGGACAGAAATCGGACTAGAAACATCAGAACGAACACTGGCCCAAAAATGGGCTCGGGGACCAGGTCGACTGCCCAGTCGACCTGGTCTGGGGGGGGGGGGGGGAGGGGGTCGACTGCCCAGTCGACTCCCTAGTCGACCTGGGTCTGGGCGGGAAATTTCCTGCCCAGTCTGTTCTGCATTTGAAATTCGAATTTTGAATTCGAATTCGAGCTTTTTTCGATTCTGAAAATTCCTGAAACTTCGGAGGGTCATATCTCCCTCATACGGACTCCGATTCTTGCAAACTCGGATTCGTTTCCAAGCAGAATTCCGAGACGAACGCAATGGCGCAACCCATTTCTCTTGGTTCTTATTTTAAAATTTAATTCTGCCTATATTTATGGTTATAACACGTTATCAAAATACGGGTTGTTACAGAGTTAATCAAAAAGGAGTTGAATCAAATAAGTTAACCAGTTAGAGTTAACCAGCTAGAGTTAATCAGTTAGAGTAAATCGATTAGAGTCAAATCGAACTAGAGTTATTCAAATATAGTAAATCGAATATTAGTTATTCGTATAAGAGTTAATCAAATAGAGTTAAAACAATATTAGAAACTGACTAGAGATTAGTTAAGTCGAATGGTTTTCTGAGTGTGGATCTGATGTTGGTTTCGGCCTGCGGGGTTTATACTTAGAGAATTGTTCTCTTACTAGTTTACAGTTAGGGACTGATAGTTGTGGGAGAATAGTGATTTGTAAATAAGTAGATGGAAACGTTTCCCAGTGTTAATAACGTATATTTTCTAATCATAGAAAATAAGGAAATATGAAGATATATATATATATATATATATTTATATGTTGGATGATTGGATCGATAATTCCATTTGGAATTAAGATCGTTGTGTGAACACCGCCATATTTTCATTTGATAGTTAAATCACCGACTATCAAAGTTTTGACCATTTTAACGTTGTTAATATGGAGAGACCGGTTGGATTCTTATCCAAAGAACCACTCTGTATTGGCATAAGCATTGCGAATATGCCAAAGAAAATTGAAGACGGATTAAAGTGCAAGGGCTGTTGTATAAATCTTAGATAACAATGGACTAAGAAGCATGTACTGAATAGTGCCTTCGGTTTCGTTCAGTCCCAGAACGAACATATATGGACGAGTGTCTGACAGAGTATTTCCAATGATCGAATATGATTGGACGGTACAAATATATATGGTTGCAACGGATTTATTCCCTTAGCATAACATCCAGAATATTTGTGCAAATCAATTAGTGATTAATGGATCTGACAATGTGGCATTCAAAGTGATCGTGTTATCAATGAATGGAAAGTAGTCGTAGCCTCTGGCCTCAACATCCGGTAAATGACAAAAATCGGGCAGGCAACATGGCTAAGTTGGTCGCACCGAAGTAGAGTGTATAATCACCTATCTAGAGAATATTCATTTGCTTCTTTAATCTATCAATGTTGTCCCATATATATATATATACGGGAAACAGTTGATGATCCCAACCGTTGGTGATGTACATTCGATACACTCACGCGAAATGAGTGGTCGGTCATGTGTGGCTGGGTTGCAAGATGTTCTTGTTGAACTCCAGTGTATTGTTCCTAGAGTACACTGATCGGAAGGTGGTTCCATACCTTGTCATAGTTGGAAATCCATTACCCAATACGTGCTTGCGGTTTTGATTGTATACTATATATGTAGAACGTGAGATGAAAGTGTTTCTGCTAGATGATTATTATACTGTGGTTGATAGACATTATTATAATATCAAAGGTTTTCGATATAAAGATATTTTTGGATTCTCATAAGGGAAAAAACCGTTCCATTATACGGCATGGTCTTATGTGATATTGTTTACTTGTTCAAACTGTTTTACTTATACCAGTCCCATGACTGACCCGGAGTTTATTTGTTTGATTTCCCTAAACTCTTGGGTGCCTAAATTTGTACGGACAGTCAAGTAGTCGGGATTTTACAGATACACTTGGAGAGCTTGGAGCAGGAGGCTTCAAGATTCTATAGCTATTATTATTTCCGCTGTGTTGTAAGTGTTGTACTCTGATAAGTGTTATTGTATACATACTGTTTGTATTTCAAAGGTTATGTTATATTTTATTCGTTCCGCTGTGAGATTCGTGTTTACTCTGATGATGATGTTCTTCTTCTTCTTATATTCTAATAGTTCTATCTTATCTATCCTCACCCTCTATCTTCTTCTATTCTAATAGTTCTATCTTATCTATCCTCACCCTCTATCTTCTTTCTATTAATTTCTTGAATTTCCAGTGCAATTTGGGGTTGGACTTGTGTTATTTGGTCAGCTCAAATTGGACCGGATTTTCGGGTCATTACATAACTGCAGGCCGTGAATAGAAATATGGAAAGTAATATCCAGATAAAAGTATGTCCCACAACCGGTGCAAAAATTTCATCATAATCCTTCCTCTTCCTTTGTGCATTCCCCTTTGCCACTAGCCTTTATTTGTATCTTCCATCGTCCTTCACCTTGTATATCCATTTTAACCTGATAGCACGGTTTCCTTTAGGAAATGGAACCAACTCCTAGATTTGGTTTTTCATCAATGATTGCGTCTCTTCCTTCATAGGACAAATTCACTTCGAGCTATCATTCAAATCAATGATGTCATCAAGGTCCATCGGCTTATCTTGGACTACATGAAGAGTATAATCCAAATTATCACAAAAGCTAAGACAGTTTCAATCACTATATTCTTCGAGTGGTCTTATTATGCATCAACTAACCCACGCGACAATTCATTCACTCGGTCTTTCTTCAACTCCACCTTGAACTGAATCTTCTCTAGTTTCATGTACATTTCCAACATCAGCGGAGGAACCATGTGGATTATGTGATGTATCATCAACCGCTATCTCGTCATAAGCATCTTCAACTACTCTACTCCAAGGCCTGAAAGTGGGAATAGTTCCCTTCTCCTTTGGTTCTCCATAAACTAAATCTGAAACATCTAATAAGCTTCCATTCTCGTTGAATAAAGTCAATTCATCAAAATTGACATGATGATAATTCACACCCTTCTTCGTTTTCAGATTCCAAATCTGATAGCCTTTTACGTTGTCCATATAACCAAGCAAAATCTCTTTGAAAGCTCCCGCATCAAGCTTATCATTTTCTGGATCATGCACATAACTGGACTGTCGAATATACAAAGATATCTCAAGTCAATGCTTTTTCCCTTCCACGCTTCCTAAGGAATTTTGTTGTCAATAGCCAAGTACTAATTCGATTAACAATATGCACTGCGGTTGACAAAGCTTCGGTCCAAAATCCCTTGGAAAAACTTGATGTCAATCTCAAGTATCGGTCTTTATCCAGTATAGTTCAGTTCATTCTTTTTGCTACTCCATTAGACTGTAGATTTTCTAATGTAGTAAAATGCCTCCAAATACCATGGTGCTTGCAAAATTTCAAAAAATCTCTGGAAATATACTCTCCACAATTGTCAGACCTAAGTACCTTCAAAGACTTTCCTCTCTCATTCTCAGCTAGAATCTTCCATTTTTTTAACTTTGCAAATGCCCCCGACTTAGCCTTCATCATATGCACCCAAACTTTTAAAGAAAAATCATCAGTAAAAGAAATATAGTATCTTGATCCTCCCGAAGAAGCCACTAGTCTAGGTCCCTAAACATCCTTGTGCACATATTCAAGGATTCCTCTCAAATCATGTTTTCCTTCACTAAATAATACCGTTGCTTGCTTCCTCATGATACGTCCCTCGCAAAGCTCAAGCTTGTTGAAACTCTCTCTATCAATTATCTCCCTTCTTTGAAGAATATCCAAACTCCTCTCCATGACATGACCCAATCTCATATGCCACAACTGTGTCGCATCCAAGCTGTGAGAACTATCAACACCTACACATGTTTCACCTTGCATGGTCACTCCTTGAAGAGAATACACACCATGAGTCCTAGCATCCTTCATAACCACTAGTGCACCTTTCAAAACTCTAAAGATATCACTCTAAATAGTGATCTTGCACCTTGAAGAATCCAACTGTGCCAGTAAGATGAGTGGTCTTCGAAGTCTCGTAACATAAAGCACATTAGTGAGAGTTCGAATCACTCCGTCAAATATCCGAATTTGCACGGAACCAATGCCCTTCGACTTGCAGATAACATCATTTCCCATGAAAATTGAATTTCCTTCTTTGTCAACATAAGAAGGAAAACAATTCCTATATTTTTGCATCATATGGTAAGAAGCCCTTGGATCGAGCACCCATTTGCTACCCGAAACATCTGATGCTACCATCGATAAAACATCTATGTCTCCCTCACCAACTCCACTCAGCACTACAGCTTATGAGGATGCTACTTTCCTTCTTTGACTTCTCCTTGTCTAGACACTCATTCTTCAAATAACGAGATTTCTTAAAAACGAAACACTTGTTTTTCTTTCTTTCAACTTTCCTCTCCAACTGGGTTTCCTTGACTTAGAACGCCTCTGGTTTCCCTTATTCTCATATCTCTTCTTTATCTACAAACAAACCATGACTATTTCTGTAACACTACACTTCCATTAAGGTCACTCAAAAAGAGAATGCATTAACTTCAGTGAAGCATCATAAGTGTATAGAACAGATAAACTATAAAACAGACAAAATTTTAAACAGCGGAAAATATATAAAAAATTACTTCATTGATAAAATAGTAGCTTGGTAAAATAGCTTGTACAAAGATTTGTTTTCCAACACCAAAACACCCTTACCCATTACAACAAAGCATCTGTCATGTTTAACAAAATAAAGAAGCAGAAAATAACAATGATATTCCCCAATAAAGCATGAGCTAGCCATAGCAGTGGAAAAGAGAGTCCAAAGCAATACATCGACTATCCTCGAGCTTGGAAAGAAAACTAAGCTAAGTGGTAATATTTCCTCCCTGTGAACCTGGGAGGGGGTGAACGGAAGAAAAGAAGGCAAAAGAAAATGGGTCAGACATAAGTCTAGTAAGTCCAGTGATTATTTAGCATGCAAACAGGCAAAAGGATCGTGACATGAATAAACTGAATACCAGACATAACCATGATGATAAGCATAGCAAGACAACAAATGATGATCGTTAGATATGACAAGGTAAGATACACTGAATGCTCTTCGGCTCTTTCACTGATTTCTTTTCTCTGCACCACCCAACTAGCATTCTAACTAGTGCCTTTTATGGAACTATCTGTATCCCCTACTAGTGTCCCAAACAGTATCCTATGAAAAGGATCTGTATCCCCTACTAGTGTCCCAACTAGTATCCTACGTTATATAATAAGGAGATCCCAACCCCGCAATTGTGGTAGCATTCAGGTATACATCTAGTATGAAGATCTTACCTCAATCAGCCTAACTGCCATGAAGATGTTAAATGTACCCTTACTACCCTATCAATTTGGCTCCCTATTTGAATTTTTTTTTTGTGTCTGTGTCAATCGACCCTCTCTTGCATGTAGATACCCTGTGATGGTCCCACCATAAGGTGTATCAATCCCTATGATAGCGACCCGACATGATTCAAGATGCATAGTGTATACTACTGATGCCCAATGCCTACTTTTCCACTTCGAAGCACATGCACGCCCACATTCCATCGGAACTACACTGCTGCACCCTCTGCCGCTATTTTGACTGCTTATAATCAGCCTAGTAATTGTGCCCCACCCTGCCTAGTTTCAGGGTACCGTGATACATCTATGTGGGTTACTACTGAAATGGGTCCCCGTTACTAGGGTTTCCTAGGGTCTATTCGTATACCCCCCCCCCCTAATTGGTTAAGTGTTATCCATCCATTCAAGTTAACTTAACCCATCCACACATCATGCCAAGTTGGCTAAGTGTTTCTTATTAAATTAACCCTTCTCATTCATCATGTTGTAATTGGTTAAGTGTTTTCTATTAACTTAACCCTGCTCATTCATCATATGATATTGGTTAAGTGTTTCTCCTTAGCTTAACCCCATTCGTTCATCATGTTATGTTGGTTAAGTGTTTTCCATTAACTTTACCCCACTCGTTCATTGGTTAAGTGTTAACTTAACTCTACCACTTGTCATGTTACATTGGTTAAGTGTTGCCCTCCTGTGTTACTTAACCCTACCACTTGTCATGTTACATTGGTTAAGTGTTGCCCTCCTGTGTTACTTAACCCTACCACTTGTCATGTTACATTGGTTAAGTGTTGCCTTCTTGTGTTACTTAACCCTATCACACATTATGTTATGCTGGTTAAGTGTTGCTTTGATTAACTTAACCCTATCACACATCATGTTATATTGGTTAAGTATTGCTTCGATTAATTAACCCTACCATTCTTAGCCTGTCTGTTTCTTAGCTTTAATTTATTCATTAAAGCACCAACCTATCACATTAGATCTATATTGTTGCGGTTGCTGGATGTGTCGAGCGGTTTTGGGCAGTCTTACACCGCAACTAATTCTAACCTCACGTTTTTAGACTAAATGCGCTAACCTCTCACCTTAGATCTATATTGTTACGGTTGTTGGATGTGCCGGGCAGTTCCGGGCAGTCTTACACCGTAACTCAATCTAACTTCGGGTTAGGCATATTCATCTTTTAATTAATTTACATATTTACAATTTATGTTCATACGTAAATTATCCACAAGTTTTGTCAATTCAAGTCATGCCCCATTTACCCTCTAAATTATGTCCATAATTCTAGGTATACAAATTCTACCAATTCATGCTACTAATCATTTACATGATTATGAGCCAATCTATGCCAATAGCATGTAGTTTAATATTTTTCCACAATGTCACCCTCATTATTCGTTTGCATAATTCACATCGAACGTTAGGCTCGCAAATTAGCCTAACTTATAAACGAAGGGGAAAAGAAAGGGACATGTAACATTCCAACAGGCATAAACAATATAGATCAACATGTGTAGTATAAATTTGGGATATAACGACATAAGCTTAATTAAGCACATGAACGTGATCTTACATTTAAATTAGATCCAATTAACATGCGAACTAACGTTGATCTAATTGTATAAGCATGAAACTATATAGATCTTACACATGGGTACTAGCTTGGATCTAAACATGTAAGCATGTATGAACATAACTTATCATGTAATTTGCATATACAACATGGTAGGTTCAATTGTGTTAGTCCAATAGTCTCATAGACATAGGATGTATGA
Source organism: Allium sativum (assembly GCA_030737875.1). NCBI lineage: Eukaryota > Viridiplantae > Streptophyta > Magnoliopsida > Asparagales > Amaryllidaceae > Allium > Allium sativum. Next base: position 600,520,809 of record CM060909.1, on the reverse strand, counting down.
CATGATAAATCAATCACAACAGTCCCATAGGCATGATAGGTTCCATTTTGTCAATCCAACAGTCTCATAGGCATTTAGATTTCATTATGCCAATCACAATAGTCTCATAGGCACGATAGGTGTCATTACATCAATCACAATAGTCTCATAGGCACGATAGTTGTCATTAGATCAATCACAATAGTCTCATAGGCACGATAGGTGTCATTACATCAATCACAATAGTTTCATAGGCACAATACGTGTCATTGCATCAATCACAATAGTCTCATAGGCACGATAGGTGTCATTACATCAATCACAATAGTCTCATAGGCATGATACGTGTCATTACATCAATCACAATAGTCTCGTAGGCAATTTAGAATTGACAAAAGGATAGGCACAAATAAAATTAGGCATAGTTCTAGATCCAGTTATTACAGTCGTAATTTCTTATTAGGTGTTCGCATCTAAACATTAACTGTACTTACAGAAAAAGGACGGAATTTGATTTCTGGGACCTGATTTCTGAATTTGAAAAGCTATCCTTTGATGTAGACATTTGATTCTCTAGTTCTTCTAATTGATTCCTAATTTGAATTTGATTCTCTAGTTTGGGGTAGATGAATGGAGGCTAGGCCATTTTGTAGACGAACAACATGATGGCTTCATAGAATGAGTTCTAGGGTTAAAGTTTGGGGTGATTATATAGAAGTCTAGGTTTAATTCTAGCCTTTAGATTAGTCTAGCGGAATCACAGCCATCAAATCAAAGAGATGTGTCATCCAGCCAACCATAGCATGACACATATGCCCTAATACCTCAGAAATCATTCATTGGCCAATCAGAGAAGGATACATCATCACAGGGCTGTAAAAATTTGTCACAGGAGCTGGATCTGGGAGGGGTTGACCCTATGGGGGGTTGATACCTATGTCAACTCCCCTATAGGGGTTAGACACCCCTTGAGCGGGAAATTTCCCGCTCAGGCGGCTCTCGCCAGATTTTGAAATTTGAACTGTTTTCTGATTTGATTTATTATTATATTTAATTACTGTTTAAACATGAATACTTCTGAATTCCATAACTTCTTCATACGAACTCCGATTCACGCAAACATGGATCTATCTCAAGCAAAATTCCGAGACGAACGCAATGGCATAACCCATTTCACCCAATTTCTCTTTCAAAAATTAAGTTTTCTTTGATTCATTATTTTTTATATTCACAGAAAATACAGGGTGTTACATTCTCCCCTCCTTAAAGGATTTCGTCCCCGAAATCTCCAAGTTAAGAAGAATGTATCCTAACATCCAACATCAATCTACTCAACTATTCAATCATAGGCATCCATTATCCTTAAAGATTTCTAATACTTCATGAACATATGCAAGGGTGTGTGTACATGTCCCAATACTAATGCAAAAGATCAGGCGGTCCACTGATTCAGTTGACCTCCTTAATGCGAATTATGTTACTGCCATGAGTCCAACATGTATGCAGTTATACCTATGGTACTTTATAACTTCTATATGAGTGCACAGTCATCCATTCAAATGCATCATCCATATGATATGACATCAAGTTTCAATCCATATATATAAAAATCCACTCATGCATATGCAATGTGGAAGTGACAGAGCCGATCTAGTGCCTAGTGTGTGTATATGCATCCACGAGCAACCACTAGCAAACATTTACATCCACTTGCATCCACCAAACATAACATGTCTCAAACACATGTTTACATCCATTGGCTTCTACCTAAGGATCGAGGATAGGACTGAGAGGATATACTTAAAAGATAAAGACTAGCATGCACATAAACTTTACAAAAAAAGAGAGATCAACTATATACCCTCAAAAAGGGTATGATGCGCGTGTTTAGTCTTTAGCCTTCTAAGTCACATCTTCTTGAGCTTCACCCATTGTGCTCTGACTGTCTTAACTTCACGATTGCGTAGCTTCTTAATTTCTGTTTCCAAAGTATGAGTTGGAACTCATTTCACTGTCGCCTCTTGTTCCACCCTTTCTCCTTCTAGTATACTCGGGACTACAACTTCTGCTGTGTCATTCTAACATTTCCTCAAAGGGTCTTCAAAATTCACTAGAGGGTATTCCATATGGAAGAACTATCATTTGAAAATAAACAAATGCTAACAATGTTTCCAAGTGTAGTTATTAAGGTGATTAGAGGTCTTCTCTACTTAACTTATCTATTGCGTCAACCATCTGAGAGTCTTTTCTTCGTGAAGTCCCTATTTGATCCAAAAGCGTAGGTCTTACTCCTAGCGATGCCAACTACTAACTAAACCGAAGGTTTTAAAATCAAAAGTGGATATGTATTCTGAACTTTTCCTTTTTACATAAAGAGTACTTGAAGTCAACCTTTTTCTTCTTAAGGCATCTGCTACGACCTTACCCTTCTTTTCACACCAAAATGGCGCCTAGTCCTGTGCCGCATGCATCCGCGTATACCGTAAACCTTTTACTACCGTAAGGTAATAGTCAAAACTGGGGCCGTTGTAAGAGCCCTCTTCGATCGTTGGAAAGCGACATCACAATCAATATCCCGAGCAAAGGTTAGATTCTTCTTCGATAATCTAGTAAGTGGGGCTAATACCTTCCCAAATTTCTTAATGAACTTCCTATATTAACCCGCTAGTCCAAGAAAGCTTCTTACTGCTGTTGCATTCCTTGGGACCTTCTGGTCTTGCATCGAAATTACTCTTGCGGGATCTACCGCTATCCCTTCTTTGGACACTACATGTCCTAGAAACCTTACTTCTTCTCTCCAAAAATGACATCTTGGAGAACTTCGCCTTAAGTTGATGTGCTTGAAGTGTATCCATGACTTCTCTTAAATGCAAAGCATGTTCTCCCTCGTTCTTTGAGAAAATCAAGATATCGTCCACGAAGACTTCTACAAGCTTATTAAGGAACTCCCTAAACACCCAACTCATTAAGTCATCAAAATAAGCGGGTGCATTCGTCCAACTGAAAGGCATGACGAGCCACTTAAAGAAACCATCAGGGGTCCTAAAAGCAGTCTTGTCTATACTGTCCTCATCTGATGAAAACCTGTAGCCAAATCTAGTTGGGAGAAAACAGACGCACCTACAAATTGGTCAAACAAATCATCTATTCTTGGAAGTGGGTGCCTATTTTTCTTAGTCAGCTTGTTTAATTCTCTATAATCCACGCATAAGCAAAGTGGACCATCTAACTTAGCAGCGAATACTACTGGAGCACCCTATCCAGAAATCCTCCGCCTTATGAACCCTTTTTCAAGCAACTCTTTGCTTCATCATAGACATTGGGATACTCATGGACTACATGAACAGATTGCAAATTATCAACAGATGTATCAAGAGATTCTAGGTAACTAAGCATGACAGAACACTTAGGGTTGAGATTTCAAGGGTATTACCGAGGCAAGTCAAAAGTCTGACTACCCTCCTTTCACAATTGAGAATAGCACCATTACTAGATAACCAATCCATCCCCAGAATCAACCCATAGCCCATGAAACCAAAAATGTAAGCATTATATCTAAACTCAACGCTTAGTATAGACATTCCCAAATCCAAACAAATCACAGATAAATGAGCCGAACCATCAATTGGATTTGAGACAATAATGGGATCTTCTACTATACAAGTACTAAGGTACAGAGACTCACTATGGAAGCAGATAGAAAAGAATGTGAAGCACCAGAATCAAATAAGGTTCTAACATGATGATCGAAAAGAAAACCTAAATTTTCAACAGAAACGTTCCTACCTCTCTTAGGTACACTAGTATTGAGAGCATGCAATTGCCCTCTAGAAGATTATGTCCTTTGCCCTTGTCCTTGTCCTTCGGGCAATCCTTGATAAGATGCCCTACCTCACCATACTGAAAACAACCACTTGTCTTCTTCTTCCTACAATTAAATGACCCACTATACCATAGAAAAGACACTTCTCCTTATCGCGGGATCTATTATTTCTTCCACCCTTCTTATATTCCAATCCCTTGTTTGTGATTCTTCTACTTTGGCTTCTTTCTTTTCACCTTTCTCCTTCTGTGTGGATTAAGTCATATCAACAAGCTTCTTATCCTTGGGCTTGTGCTTTTTCGCCCAAACTCCCTTATTCTCATCCTTACTATCCTTGTATAGCTTGTTGACAAGTTTCTCGAAACTACCTCCCTCGTGTAGCAACCTACAAAGCTTGAGTGAAGATTAGCCGCAGGTGAAACTACTGCGGCTACAGATGGAGGTTAGGCACTACTTTGCCCCCGACATATGCCGTATGCCTACGAAACTATGGCGAAAAGAAAGGAAGAAGAGATTCAAATAGAGAATCAAAAGATAGTGCATATGGATTTTGGGGAATATGCCTTTTAAAAACAATACTTTTCTCTTGAAAAACGCTTCTTTAAAACATGTTTTGAAAACACCCCCTTTCAAATATGCTTTTGAAAAATCCTTTATCTGTTCTGGTAACCTTCAGCTCTGATACCACGTGTAACACCACACCTCCATTAAGGTCACTCACAAAGGGAATGCATTAACTTCAGTGGAGTATCATAAGTGTATAGAACAGATAAACTACAAAACAGACAAAATTCTAAACAGCGGAAAATATATAAAAACTTTACTTCATTGATAAAACAATAGCTTGTACAAAGATTTGTTTTCCAACACCAAAACACCCTTACCCATTACAACAAAGCATATGTCTTGTTTAACAAAATAAAGAAGCAAAAAATAACAATGATATTCCCCAATAAAGCATGAGCTAGCCATAACAGTGGAAAAGAGAGTCCAAAGCAATACATCGACTATCCTCGAGCTTGGAAAGAAAACTGAGCTAAGTGGTAATATTTCCTCCCTGTGAACGGGGGGGGGGGGGGGGACGAAAGAAAACGAGTCAGACATAAGTCTGATAAGTCCAGTGATTATTTAGCATGTAAACAGGCAAAAGGATAATGACATGAATAAACTGAATACCATACATAACCATGATGATAAGCATAGCAAGACAACAAATGATGATCGTTAGATATGATAAGGTAAGATACACTGAATGTGCTTCGGTTCTTTCTCTGATTTCTTTTCTCTGCACCACCCAACTAGCATTCTAACTAGTGTCTTTTATGGAACGAATCCCCTACTAGTGTCCCAACTAGTATCCTGTGAAAAGGATCTGTGTCCCCAACTAGTGTACCAACTAGTATCCTACGCTATATAATAAGGTGATCCCAACCCCGCAATTGCGGTAGCCTTCAGGTGTACATCAAGTATGAGGATCTTACCTCAATCAGCATAATTGCCATGAATATGTTAGATGTACCCTTACTACCCTATCAATTCGGCTCCCTACTTGTATTAATTTTTCTTATGTCTGTGTCAGTCAGCCCTCTCTTGCATGTAGATACCCTGTGCTGGTCCCACCATAAGGTGTATCAATCCCTATGATAGCGACCCGACACGATTCAAGATGCACAGTGTATACTACTAATGCCCAGTGCCTGCTTTTCCACTCTGGAGCATGTGCACACCCATACTCCTTTGGAACTACACTACTGCACCCCCTGCCGCTATTTTGATCGCTTATAATCAGCCCAGTAATCGTGCCCCACCCTCCCTAGTTTTAGGGTACCGTGATACATCTATGTGGGTTATTGCTGAAATGGGTCCACGTTACTAGGGTTTCCTAGTGTCTATTTGTATACCCCCCAAATTGGTTAAGTGTTATCCATCCATTCAAGTTAACTTAACCCATCCACACGTCATGCCAAGTTGGCTAAGTGTTTCTTATTAACTTAACCCTTCTCATTCATCATGTTGTAATTGGTTAAGTGTTTTCTATTAACTTAACCCTGTTCATTCATCATATGATATTGGTTAAGTGTTTCTCCTTAGCTTAACCCCATTCGTTCATTATGTTATGTTGGTTAATTGTTTCCCATTAACTTAACCCCACTCGTTCATTGGTTAAGTGTTAACTTAACGCTACAACTTGTCATGTTACATTGGTTAAGTGTTGCCCTCTTGTGTTACTTAACCCTACCACTTGTCATGTTACATTGGTTAAGTGTTGCCCTCCTGTGTTACTTAACCCTACCACTTGTCATGTTACATTGGTTAAGTGTTGCCTTCTTGTGTTACTTAACCCTATCACACATTATGTTATGCTGGTTAAGTGTTGCTTTGATTAACTTAACCCTATCACACATCATGTTATACTGGTTAAGTGTTGCTTTGATTAACTTAACCCTACCATTCTTAGCCTGTCTGTTTCTTAACTTTAACTTATTCATTAAAGCACCAACCTCTCACATTAGATCTATATTGTTGCGGTTGCTGGATGTGCCGGGCGGTTCCGGGCAGTCTTACACCGCAACTCAATCTAACCTCGGGTTTTTGGGCTTAATGCGCTAACCTCTCACATTAGATCTATATTGTTACGGTTGCTGGATGTGCCGGGCGGTTCCGGGCAGTCTTACACTATAACTCAATCTAACCTCGGGTTAGACATATTTATCTTTTAATTGATTTACATATTTACAATTTATGTTCATATGTAAATTATCCACAAGTGTTGTCAATTTAAGTCATTCCCCATTTACCCTCTAAATTATGTCCATAATTCTAGGTATACAAATTCTACCATTTCATGCTACTAATCATTTACATGATTATGAGCCAATCTATGCCAATAGCATGTAGTTTAATATTTTTCCCCAACGTCTCCCCCGTTATTCGTTTCTGTAATTCACATAGAACGTTAGGCTCGCAAATTAGCCTAACTTATAAACAAAGGGGAAAAGAAAGGGACATGTAACATTCCAATAGGCATATACAATATAGATCAACATGTGTAGTATAAATTTGGGATAGAATGACATAAACTTAATTAAGCACATGAACGTGATCTAACATTTAAATTAGATCCAATTAACATGCGAACTAGCATAGATCTAATTGTATAAGCATGAACCTATATAGATCTTAAACATGGGTACTAGCTTGGATCTAAACATGTAAGCATGTATAAACATAACTTATCATGTAATTTGCATATACAACATGGTAGGTTCAATTGTGTTAGTCCAATAGTCTCATAGGCATAGGATGTACGACATGATAAATCAATCACAATAGTCCCACAGGCATGATAGGTTCCATTTTGTCAATCCAACAGTCTCATAGGCATGTTAGGTTTCATTATGTCAATCATAATAGTCTCATAGGCACGGTAGTTGTCATTACATCAAGCACAATAGTCTCATAGGCACGATAGGTGTCATTACATCAACCACAATAGTCTCATAGGCACGATAGGTGTCATTACATCAATCACAATAGTCTTATAGGCACGATAGGTGTCACTACATCAATCACAATAGTCTCATAGGCACGATAGGTGTCATTACATCAATCACAATAGTCTCATAGGCACGATATGTGTCATTACATCAATCACAATAGTCTCATAGGCATAGGCAATTCAGAATTGACAAAAGGAAAGGCACGAATAGAATTAGGCATAGTTCTAGATCCAGTTATTACAGTTGTTATTTCTTATTAGGTGTTCACATCTAAACAATAACTGTACTTACAGAAAAAGGATGGATCTTGATTTCTGGGATCTGATTTCTGAATTTGAAAATCTATCCTTTGATGTAGACGTTTGATTCTCTAGTTCTTCTAATTGATTCCTAGTTTGAATTTGATTCTCTAATTTGGGGTAAATGAATGGAGGCTAGGCGAGTTTGTAGACGAAAAGCACGACGGCTTCATAGAATGTGTTCTAGGGTTGAGTTTTGGGGTGATTATATAGAAGTCTAGGTTTAATTCTAGCCATTAGATTAGTCTAGGGGAATCAGAGTGATCAAATCAAAGAGATGTGTCATTCAACCAACCATAGCATGACACATATTCCCTAATACCTAAGAAATCAGTCATTGGCCAATCAGAGAAGGCCACATCATCACAAGGCTGTAAAAATTCGTCACGGGAGTTGGATCTGGGAGGTGTCGACTCCTTACAGGGGGGTCGACACCTATGTCGACTCCCCCGGGGGGGGGGGGGGGGTCGACACCCTTGAGCGGGAAATTTCCCGCTCAGGCCGCTCTTGCCTGATTTTGAAATTTGAACTGTTTTCTAATTTGATTTATTATTATATTTAATTACTGTTTAAAGTTGAAGACTTCTAAACTCCATAACTTCTTCATATGGAGTCTGATTCACGCAAACTCGGACTTTATCTCAAGCAGAATTCCGAGATGAATGCAATGGCATAACCCGTTTCACCCAATTCCTCTTTTAAAAATTAAGTGTTCTTAGATTTGTAAATTTTGATATTCACAGAAAATACGGGGTGTTAGAATTTCCTACACCGGTACTTCCATCACCCAACTCATTTATTTTATCTCTCAATTCTTACTAAGAAGACCTATTTTGACATCATCAGGAGTCACTGTTTCCTGACCATAATCAAACTTTTTGAGAAAACCTATATAACAGTTTGGTAATGAACACAATAGTATCATCTCCTTTTTCTCTTCCTCAATTTTCAAATCTATTGCCTTTGCCTTCATTAGCAAATTATCAAACAAATTCAAGTGTGCCTTTAGCGAAATTACTTCTTCATCTTGTATGTAAAGAATGTTCACAGCAAGATCATACGATTTGCAAGTGACTTCTTCATATATAATTCCTCTAGCTTGACCCAAATTACTTTAGTAGTCATCTTACCTCTTATTTCAGAGATAACATTCTCTCCCATAACAAGTTGAAGTGCAGTGAATGCACACTCTTCCATTTCCTCTCTCTACACATCCAAGATATCTACTTGTGTTGACACACTTTTTGGTAAAAGCTGTCACACTGAATATCTGGATAGCATCGCGCTCGGATATGGAGAACATCATCAAAAGACAGGCAACAATTTGGTCAAAGTCGCATCACGAACAAAGAAGGGCCCGAAACACCTACCAAACGACCTCTTTTGGGACCGAAAACAGCGATTATGGAGCTGAGCTCTGTTACCCTTGTACGTCTTTGAATTAGCTTCCGTTTGAGCTTTGGTTTGGCTCAATCGGACTTACAGTTTGAATGTTATGCCCGTTTCCGTAAACTGGTGTAATCTAATAATTTCCTAGATGAAGCAACGAAGCGTCACACGATCGGAGTATGGCTCATGCACCCTCGGATCGCCCCTCATCGGATCGCCCCCCCTCGGCTCATGATGCACCTCGTCTCGTGAAGCATCCTGACTCATGGAGCACATGGAGACCATGACCCAATCGCCAGCACTTCATTCCAGCTCGCAGCCAAATCCAGATTGTGATAGCCATATCACGATCCGACCCATGACCACGATCCGATCCATGGCCACGAACCGACCCCCAAACCTTCTCTTGCATATCTTGTTCTGACATATTCTTAAGGCTACTCCTGCTCCTACTTTTCCGAATCGGGTGCCACGTACCCCACCACGAACCGGTCCTCCCAGAAGCTCCTCTACGCCTATAAATACACCGAAACATGGCCATTTAAAGGGACTTTTTAACACTTGATCTTGAGGGCTTCCACCATTATCACCGCAAGAACTTTGCGAACAGCGGAAGCCTACTTCTAATCTTTCTAACATGAGTTATCGTGTATAAAAATCAATTTCTAATCTCCATTTCTTTATTGTAAACACGAGGATTTCGTGTATAAACCGAGAGAATTGTACGTACTTGTAACTTCTTAGGATTTAAGAAGATATAAAGTGGACGTAGGCTTGGTTTGAGCCGAACCACTATAAAAACTTCATGTGTCTCCTCTTTATTTACTGTTTTTAGCATTATGTGATCTGTGATCTGCAATTGGGTGTTACGCCCAGATTTTGGTCTAACATTTTGGCGCGCCAGGTAGGGGGCACACGATAACCTCAATTTCTCGCTTGAAAGGAGGCTCAATGGCAAACAAAAGGAAGAAGACTGGAACTTATGCTCATGCTGATGATGCTGACGCTGAAGACACAAGGAACGAGGTAAGCCAAGAAGCTTCCTCTCATGGAGATCCTTCTGCATACTTGACCAGACACGAGACGGATGGAGTTCTCACTGAATAGAGAGATCAGATGGCACGACAAGATGATCTCCTCCAGAAACAACAGGAAATGATCAACCAATTCTTCGCTCGGATGGATGGAAGGCCGAGCAATGCTCAAGTCACTGGAAACGAAGCCATTGAAGTGGCTCGAGTATCACCCGGACTCGGGGGCAACCCTCCCGTTCAACAGCATCAACCATCTCATGATACACCTCTAGATCGTGATCCGGATCGTGGTGCACCACCAGGCTCACGAGCCGATCCCAGCAACTCATTCCCGTTTGCTCAACAACAACTGGTTCGTGATCTACCTCCAGGACCCAGTCGGATCGCCTCCCTGCTTCACGAACCTACCTCACGAACCGACCCCCTCGAACCGGGTCGGGTCGCCACCCTCGATCCGCGATCCCCAGGCAATAGCTCACCAACAGCTTCCATTCTCTCCCGCACTCAACCCTAGGGGCACCAGCTCTGATCTTGGCAATTTACATCAACTTTTTGAAGGAAATCAACTCGCTGATCTGGTTCAACACCTCTCGAGAGACCGCACCTATTAGAATGACGTGGATGACGTCAATCATAACCCATTCACTCAGGAAATCAGGAATTCCCGCAATCCCCCGAATTTTAAACTCCCACAACTGGAGCCATACAACGGCAGGACGGATCGTACCGTGCACCTGATGCGCTACAAACGACATATGGAAGTTCAATCGGCGTCGGAAAACATCACGACTAAGTGTTTTCCCCTCTTTCTAACTGATATAGCAGCCATTGGATTCGGCATCTAGAAACGGAATCGATCAACAGCTGGAATATGTTGGTCGCTTGCTTCCTTGGACAGTTTCGGTTCCACATCGCACGACCCAAGAACGCCATGTCACTCACTACAATCAAGCAAAGGCCTAGAGAAACTCTGCGTTCCTTTCTGGAAAGATTCAATGTTGCAGCAGCATCAGTTGATCGCCCTGAACCGTCGATGGTACTGATGGCATGGTATCCGGTGTCTTGGATAACACGGAATTCAAAAAAATCTTTGTACTGAGATCCACCGCGAAATCTCGGCGAATTCTACCTTGAAGCAGATAGATTTCTGCAGGAAGAAGACGCAACTTTCAAGAAGAAAGTTCTCGATGTCAACATGCTCAAAGATGGAGAACTATCTAATTCTGGAAATGGCAAAGGAAAAGCCGCCATTAAGAATGATCCAACACTCAGCCTCGGAGAGGGCCCAGATATGAGAAGTATACTGAAATCAATGCCCCACTCTCAGACATCTATCTGGACATGAACGGTGATATCTCCTACCCAAAGCCTCCCAGGAGGGAGCCATCACAAAGAGAACACGATTCTGGAAAGCACTGCATATTCCACGATATGGACAGACATGACATAAATGACTGCAGGCATCTTCTTGATTTGATTGGGGAACCGGTTAGACGTGGAGAGCTGCCCGAGTATGTGAAACTATCGACAGCGCCAGCACCTGCGCTGCTACCTCCTGCTCCTCGGAGAGGGAATGATCCTGGATCAAGCTCTCATGGGCTCATCATCAACTGATCTGGATGAGATCAGCTTTCATTTTCTGCATTTCTTAGGCTTTAAGATTTGTTTTTTTTCTTTCTTTAGGTTTTCCGATTGGCTAAATCGGAGTACACATGTTCGGGGTTAGGATTTAGCGCCAAAACATGCTCTGCGCTTAATGACAAACCAATCAGGATTTGCTTTGGTTTTGCATTTTGAATTGAATAAGAAAGGATTTTCCAAGCATGGATTATGTTTGGAGAATTTAAGTATCTTGTCAGGATGTGGCAGGATCCTCAACTTCGATTAAAGTACGGCTTATACTTATTATGGAACTCTAGGTTTGGATTATGCCTAGGGACGGACTATCTTGTCAGGCTGTGGCAAGCGTAGCTCTATTTCAGGTTTGAGTATGGTTTATACTCACTTTGGAATCTTAAGTATGGATTATACTTAGGAATGACAAATGGTCTTGTCGGGATGTGACAAAAGAAATAGGGTATGGATTATACTCGATTTGGACTTCTGGGTATGGATTATGCTTGGAAATGTTAGCGCTTTCCAGGATTTGGCAGGATGACTCAAACGTCCCTTGAGTATGGTTTATGCTCATTAGACTCCGAAGCATGGTTTATGCTCAGAAAATTTGAACAATATCTCCAGGATTTGGCACGTTTGTTTTTCCTTAATCTCTTTACAGGTATGAATTATATCTGTAGCTGGCAGACCCAGCAAGGTCATGGCATTATCGAATTTCTATGGCTTATAGTTTTCCTGGACTATCCAGAACACATCTTCCTTCAACCAGCAAGATATGTTCTAAGGGGCAAACTTGTTGACATACTTTTTTGTAAAAGCTTTCACATTGAATATCTGGATAGCATCATGCTCGGATATGGAGAACATCATCAGAAGAAGGCAGTGATTTGGTCAAAGTCGCATCACGAACAAAGAAGGGCTCGAAAATCCTATCAAACAACCTATTTTGGGCCCAAAAACAGCGACTACGGGGCTAAGCTCTATAACTCTTGTAGGTCTTTGAATTAGCTTCAGTTTGAGCTTTGGTTTGGCTCAATCGGACTTACGGTTTGAAAGTTATGCCCGTTTCTGTAAACTGGTGTAATATGGCAATTTCCTAGATGAAGCAACGAAGCGTCACACGATCGGAGTATGGCTCATGCACCCTCGGATCGCCCCCCTCGGCTCATGATGCACCTCGTCTCGCGATGCTCCCTGACTCGTGGAGCACATGGAGACCACGACCCAATTGCCAGCACTTCATTCCAGCTCGCAGCCAGACCCGGATCGTGATAGCCATATCACGATCCGACCCATGACCACGATCCGATCCATGGCCACGACCCGACCCCCAAACCTTCTCCTGCGTAGCTTGTTCTGACCTATTCTTAAGGCTACTCCTACTCCTACTTTTCCGGATCAGGTGCCACGTACGCCACCACGAACCGGTCCTCCTAGAAGCTCCTCTACGCCTATAAATACACCGAAACATGGCCATTTAAAGAGACTTTTTAGCACTTGATCTTGAGGGCTTCCACCATTATCACCACAGGAACTTTGTGAACTGCGGAAGGCTACTTCTAATCATTCTAACACAAGGTTATCGTGTATAAAAATCAATTTCTAATCTCCATTTCTTCATTGTAAACACGAGGATTTCGTGTATAAACCGAGAGAATTGTATTTGTAACTTCTTAGGATTTTAGAAGAGATAAAGTGGACATAGGCTTGGTTTGAGCCGAACCACTATAAAAACTTCGTGTGTCTCCTCTTTATTTACTGTTTTTAGATTCTGTGATCTGTGATCTGCAGTTGGGTGTTAGGCCCAGATTTTGGTCTAACAGCTTGCAATAAATATTTATCAAAACCACCCGATGAACTTGATTCCGCCCAAGAATTGTTTTCATATTGCATTTCCAATTTTTGAAGTCATTATCACTATTCCACTTGTCAACAAACAATTGTGATCCAGAAGCTACATATGAACCACATACATAAGAGCTACACTACTTGGACTAGTCGTTGAGGGACTATTTGAATCTGAGTTCGACATTTCTATAACTATCTACCAACACCAGTGCTCTGAAACCAATTATAGTAGAGGATTTAAAATCAAGACCTATCAAATCAGATTCCCAAGTAAAATGGAAGGCGAGATCCTAGTAAAAGTGCAAAAACAACTAATCGATTTCTCAAAAAATTCCCAACCTAATCCAATAACCAATTGCAATCACCTAACACGAGATATAATAAAGTAATAATGAAATGTAAACCACATAGCGATTTATAGTGGTTCTACTAATATCTTATAAGTGTACGTCCACTTGAGAGAGAGAGCTATTATTATATACCAATAGAAGAGTACAAGAGATTGATTACAATGATTAAAATTCACCAAGAATTTAACTTTTTGGAGATTAGCGTTGAAGAATATTAGGATTTCCAAAACCAAATTTTTTTAGAGGATAAACACTGAATAAACCTAATGGCCTCCTTAATTTTGTATATTTGAAAAAAAAACTTATATAGGGATAGGATTTTCTTTTGCAATTTCTCAAATTACCCCTTGAATCATCACAAATTAACGTGTTGAGTCAGAAGCTTGGAAAAGCTGCAAAAGTCGCCTCAGACATCTAGTATTTTGGCCAATTGTCCACCTCAAGCCTCGGGAAAATTTTCCCTGTAAGACCAGACATTTAATCCCTTTTTCCAGATGTCCAACATGTCTTTAGCTTTAGCTTAGATGTCTGGCGTAAGTCTTTGGTTGCAAAATCTATATGGTCAGACATCTGAACCTTTTGTCAGACATTTAACCCTTTTTCAACTGAAACTATTCACCACCTTTTCACATATAATTTCCTCTTGCATGCTCCGGTTTACGAACCATCTTCTCCCTTATGAAGCTAATTCCAACCACTTCAATTATATTACACAGTGTCGCAAAATTCAACACTTATAGCCTATGAAATCAAGAGTTTGCATCTTATAACCCGTGAAATCAAGATTGTGAAGATGTTTTTACCACCCATGGAAACCAAGCAATTATAGTGAAATTTAGTAAGGCAGAGTGTAGGATTGGTTAATTCGAACCAGTATATAAATCCAAGTGTTATTTACTTTAGTGCATTTTATTTTATTACTTAACTTCTTTATGTTTGTAATTTGAGTAGATATAGTGCTAAATTCATAAGTTGGTTTAATAGATTTGGAATATATACTTCACCCCTCTAGTGTTCAAATATCCTTAAGATCCAACAAAAACTAAATGGGACCAGGCTAGTTGAAAGCGGGGTAATACGGAAAAAATTCTAAATGAATTAATTATTAGATCATTAATGGGCCAATGCTATCTAAATACATTAAGAATTTTACTAATTTAATTTAAATAAAATCAATATTTTGTTTTGTTTCATAAACAAGCTTAAATTTTAATTTTAACTTATATGTATTACAATAAATTCATCAAATACATTCATACATTTAAAGTGTAAGTGCAACATAAACTAGTGTATATATGTATGTGCAAATTTATAATGCTTTAGAAATGAAAACTTTGTGTTTCCTTCTATTAACATGTATAGATAATTGGGGGCAGGTGTGGATATAAGGTAGAGAGATAAATCTTTTACTTTATTTATCTTTAATTATATTAATTGACATATTAAATGACATATGTTGTGATCCGTTCCAAATATATTCCAATAAAACTCTGCAAGTGCATTATATTTTAAGCTGGCCATGTTTCTAATTGCTAATTAATAAATAATGTGAACCCGTGCTATGCTCATAGGATTCACCATATAAACTATGTAATAATGTATTATTTTTTGAGTGATACGGTTGTGTAGTGTAGGACTACACAATTGTTACTTAGTATTGATAGATAATAGATAAAATCAGTCAACATTCCCGACTGATGCCTAAAAAGCAATTTTCAGAGCTCAGTGATGGTAAAAACATATTTTATGATTTCTTGTTTATTAAGATTGTTTTTCTAAATGCTACTAAAAACATGTGATGATAAATCTACTTAAATATTATGACAATTAAGAATTACAAATAATATTTTTGGATTACAGTGATTTTAAATAATAATTATTAACACCAACTTTCTACTATTTTAAACTTTATAGGAAATTATATTGCTTTTCATTTTTATCACTTTTCAAGTCTAAGCTATGTAAAATCAATACGGGTTTATTCTATATTTGACATAAAAAAAATTCAATTTATACATAGTTTGCTACGGTAATAGCATTTTAGATCTAAAATGAAGAAATTATGCTCCAAGTAATGTTCCGAATTCAGTCAAAAGAAATAAAATTGAAACATTCGCATTATTGCATAGTTTGTCATACATAATATTTATATTATGGAAGTTTGGAATTACAATATTTTGTTACTCATGTAACATTATATATGACATAAGAATAGTATGTAAAATTTCATTAAAGACATCAAATAATGTAAGGAAACACAATCAATGAAATGAAATACTAAAAATATTGTTATTATTGGAATAATTTAATGTAAGTATCTATATTACAATATGAAACAAAGAATTTTATAAAAAAAACATCTACACTTGCACAAAAACATCAAATATTAAAATGAATATATGAATGTTGTGTAGTAAAATTCCAATTTGATAAAATAAAAGAAACATAAAAAGTTTACTTATTTTATTATGAAGTAAATCTACAAAAATTATGGTTTACTCAAAGATAAATCATATAATTCTTCATAAAAATATTAATGAAACTTGCATTCAAATTATATGTTATGTGCATTAAATACACGTTTGATCCAAAATGGCTCAAACACCCAAGAATTATGAAATAGAGAATAAAAATAATGAAAAATGAAAATGAAAATGAGGAACAATCACACACAAAGATTTATAGTGGTTCGGTTATGGATTGCCTACTTCAAGTTTGTAACTTTTCTTAGATTAATACAAGAAATTAGGATTAAAGGAGTTTGAGATGACGAAATCTCGAGTACAGAGTCTTTGCAGTAAGTAAAATACATAAGACAAGTAATAAGTCATTTTTTCAGATGCTCTATGGGCCTATTTATAGACGTAGTTCGAACCCAGTTCGACATAGCATGTATATAGAAAAATAGGAGTCGTTGAAGTAGTAGGGATCGTGGCAGAAAGAAGTGGGGATAGTGGTCACGTCAACCACGTTATTGTACCTAGTTCGGCATAGGTCATGCCAAATCGGAAAGATGGCGAACTGGGGAAGGCTCTTCCATATTCTACCTGCATGTCTCAGTTGTGGAGGAAGTAGCCACATCTTCCACAATATTATACCCGGTTCGGCATACCTCGGTTCGACATACATGCGGAAGCAGAATGATGTCCCACCAGGGGTGGAATGGTCGATGGTCCTCTATTGCTAGTTGTAGGACGTTGAACCGAGGTGAGGCTAAATTGGTGAACTTCCAACTTTCACACGGTTTTGCTAGGGAATGCCGAAACAAAGGTAACGCCAAACCGGAATGACTTCACTTGGGGTTCTTGAGTCATGACTTCAACAATGATTGTATCTTGAATGATCCGTCTTTGAAGATTTTCCATGTAACGGCCTTCGGGAAAAGGCTGACGAATATTCTCCCCTTGAAAGTACATCATGTCATAGGCATGATGTGTTTTTAATGAGTTGAATAGATGCGTCCTTTCTGGAATAGACATGAAACTTGGACTTTTCCTTTCTATGTAAATGGCTGAGTATATTCCTGACTATCTTTGTTGGTATTCGTCAAGGCCTTTGGTTGGAAGTTCCACAAGTAATTACTCAAACTTCGTCAAGTCAAAAGTTTGAATATGCTTGTTCTCTAGTCGCACTATATTGAATTATCAGGTTTTGGGAGTCATCATGCAGAATCATCAATTGTATCGGGAGGAGACATGAGTCCTCTTTTTTTTTACATTGATTCGGCGCTGCAAAACCGAATGGAGTTGTGTTCTATTCAGCATAGCTACCGAACTGAAACCAAACGCGTCACAATGGAGGAAGCTGAATGGTCTTCTTCGCTTATCTATAAAGCCTTGGCCTACTCCCCTCTTCTCTTCCTTTACATTACTTATCGAACCGAAGGTTGTAATTTTCATGAAATCTCCCTTTTTGAATCACATAACATCTCTTACTCCTTCGATTAATCATTGCTACATCTTGCCCTTTCCGAATTAGATGAATCTTGGTAGATTTTGAAATAAATCTTGATTTTTCTTTCAAATCATTATTTTTTTTTACTGCATATGACCACATCTTAGTTGTTCGCGTCAAAGGCATAGGAGGATTTCGATGTAGATGTACTGTAGAAGGATGATCCAAAGTTTATTCTATGATGGCGGAGGTGAGGTGAGGCAACGATGTAAGGTGACATCAGAATTGTTGTATGGAGGAGTCGATGCTAGCGCGAGATTTTGGTTAAGGATTTTGGTATGGTTCTACATTGGAGACGACGGGTGAAGGAGAGAAGAATGAAGAATTGGATGTTAGAGGCAGTGATTTTGGGAAGAAGGAAGGGTGTCAAATTTTCGGTTTGGCCTTCTAGGTTTGGCATGGTAGGCTTGCCGAACCAAGTTTGACCAAACTAGATATGGTCGAGTAGGAGTATGTCTAAATATTTTAGGTCGTGGGAATGCAATGACTTGGCGACTTGCGAATTCGATGACGACATGATTCCCTACATATAATTAAGACTTGGACTTTACTGAATGCATACACATTCTGGACAATTAGGACTAGTGTGTAAGAACGTACAACTGTTCAACCAGACAAACATTGTCATCCATAATACTCGAGTCGACAATTGCTCGCAATCAATTTTTGTTAAACTATCGAGAACGATGGTCAATTTAGTTAGCATATACAACATTTTCAAACAATTTGGTTCTATTAATGCATGCATTTTCATATCACGATGCATGCATCTCACTAGTTCACACGCGAGGGTTACAAGTTAATTACTCTAATTAGTAATATTTCTTGAGTAGTACAACTAGTATGAGTCGTAGATATTTGATTAGATGGCTTTGATTCCACTTTTGGAGTTTACATTGGGACATTTCTACGAGAAGGAACAAGGAGTTCGAAGATATAAAGAAGATGGCAAGATCTTGAACTAGATTTAGGATTAGGAGGAATCGATTTTGGCAATGGAGGCCAGGGAAGTATGTCTCACTCCAATAGATCTAGTTATGTTACTAGAGAAGCTGAGTACAGGATAATGAAAGAGATGGATGATGTAATCTTGGCTACATAGTAAGATATAATTGGGGGATTTTTCTAAAGGATGAGTCAATAAGAGGATACTTGTAACAACTAGGATTTTTAGCCTTCGAAAACCGACATTTAATACATCTAAGTGCTCAAACGTAGGAATTTCAAACGTTGAAATCAGCATCACCTAGGATTATAACACATTAGAAACAACACAATAAATCAGAAATAACATCTTCATTAATAAAACAACTGGGTAACATAGGGGTACATCACAACTACAACATTAGAGTATGTACATATCCAGTTATACTGACTACGGGATATTAGATAAAACATTGGAAATATAACTAGTATATTAGATGAATCCAAAAACATTCATCTTTACCTTAAACGGCTCCATAGCGCAAAGCTCTAAATTAAAACGAAAAGCTCCACAGAAACTCCATAGAAAGACTCCAGAATGCTCCTACCAAAAACCGGACAGATGCTACAAGATGCTGCTACTAGACCCTAATAACTAGGGTGTCCATGTGGAAAATTAAAGGCAGCTAGAGTATAAGGGAAACAAATAAAATCCAGGTCAGTCATGGGACTGGTGCAAGAAACTTGATATATTTGTTATGTGCAATAAAAATCGAATTTCGTTTTAGAAAATGAAGCTACCATAAGGTTTCGCGGCACACACACAATGCAAACACAGACTTGTGCGAGGTTTCTCCTTATAATAACTAAAAATGCTTGATATGGGAAAACCATTTGATATTATTATTAGCATTGAAAATCATTTCGCAAGTAAATGTATTAATCCTAGCTAGCATAATTCCTCGTCCCGTTATGTTGACATAACAGTATAGAACTAAAACCGTATGGGTTCATAGTGGAGAATGGATTTACAATAAATGACTTGACTAAAGGACTTCCTTATCCGATGGGTACACCTCTAGAGGGAATCCCCTAAGGACCAATCCGGCTCTCTGCCTATAATGACCCAGGGATTTTCGACCCTGAAAATTGACACAAAACCCCATGTCGACGATTCAAGAATCAGAATACCAGATCATTAATAGAAAGAAGTTAAAAGGTGAGAAATAGAAAAAAGAAAGTTAGAATAGAAGAAGAAGAAGATCTCAATACAACAGAATCAGAGTAAACACGAATCTCACAGCAGAACGAATAAAATATATTATATAACATAACTTTTGAAATAAAAATTTATACTATATACATACATACCGTCTCTGGGTACAACACATAACAACATGGCAGAAATAAACTCTATGTATATCTAATGTTGAAGCCTCCTGCTCCAAGCTCCTCCATGTATCTATAAAATCGACTACTTGACTGTCTGTACAATTTTGGGCACCCAAGAGTTTAGGGTAAAACAAACCAAAATTAACTCTGGGTTAGTGATGTAACTGGTGTGAATAAACTCTAATCATTTCGGTTTAACTTTTCCATATTCCTTTTCAAAGAGAATGATAATCGTAAGACTGATCCACACATAAACACAGATGATTTTTACCTTACAATAGCCCAAAACACTTTCAATATCAATACTATTCTGATATTATAATAGTGTCTAATAGAAGTAAATAAAAATCTAGCAGAACGCTTTCATATCACTCTCCACATATATAATATACAATCAAAAACCGCGGGCTCTTATTGGGTAATGGATTTCCAACTATGACAAGGTATGGAATCCCCTTCCGATCATTGTACTCTAGAAGCGATACGCTGGAGTTCAACAAGAACATCTTGCAACTTGGCCACACATGACCGACCATTCATTTCGCTTGAATGTTCCGAATATATTGTCTTCTTACGGTTGGTATGCCAACGTAACCGTTCACGGGAGATACAAAATTGAAAGAAGTAACAAATATAAATATTCTCTAGATGGTGACAATATAACCTAATTAGGTGTGACCCACTTAGCCATGTTGCCTGCCTGATTTTTATCATTTCTCGGTTGATGAGACTTGAGGTCGTAACGTATCTTTTAACATATCACACATTTATTAACTTTAAACGCCACATCGTCATACCCGCCAAATCACAAATTGATTTCCCTAAAAATACCATGGGTATAAAGCTAAGAGAAATGAATTCCTCTGCCACCAAACATGAATACGTTTGAAGAGATCAACTTATGTGATCTATTAGATATACTTTGTCACACATTTGTCCGTTCATGTTGTCCTAGGACTGGACAAACCAAATGCACTATTGTGTAAATCCATCTTAGGCAATTTCTACCTAGGATAGCTAAAAGAATCCTTGCATAAAACTCCATCTTAAATTTTCTTCATCATATTTGATTTGCAATGCTAATTTTCATACGAAGTTGTTTTCAG
The DNA here is from genome assembly GCA_030737875.1 of Allium sativum. Classification (NCBI taxonomy): domain Eukaryota; kingdom Viridiplantae; phylum Streptophyta; class Magnoliopsida; order Asparagales; family Amaryllidaceae; genus Allium; species Allium sativum. Next base: position 600,499,594 of record CM060909.1, on the reverse strand, counting down.
ATAATAAATCTGATTCCGATCTCTTCGTATTGACAACGGAAAAATGGTCCAAAACTTCGATAGTCGGTTATTTACAAAGGAAAACATACATATAGACAACTATCTTATTTCCAAATGAAAATTTTATCGATTATCTATCAATCAACTTTAACTTAATTTATCATTAACTCAATCATTTCCCAGTTTCTCTTAAATATCTTTGCCTAAACATTTCTTCAACTTAGTTAGCCTCTCAGGATTCTTGGAGAAAAGTTTCCATCTATTTTAAACTGTTTATTTTCTATATCCTAGAAAACATTTCTTATTAACTTCGGAAAACATTCCCAATTCTTATTCACGCATCATTACTCTTCTACATCCATTAGTCTCTAACCGTAAACTAGTAAGAGAACAATTTTCTATGTATCAACCCCGAAGGCCGAAATCAACATCAGATAGATACTCAAAAAGTCGTTCAACATAACTAATCTCCAGTCAGTTTCTAATTTTCTTAACTCCATTTTTAGCTTTAAAATCATTTACCTTTCTATACTCAGAAAACATCTCTAGTTATATTTGGAAAATATTTCCAAATTTTTTATAACAATAATTTCATCCCATTTCTAATTATTGTTTACAAACCCAACTTCTTGTTAATTATATACCAGCTTTATAACTTAATCTCGAATATATATTCAATTATAAATTATTGGTCTTAAATCAAGTATTAAATTTTCTTGTCAAATTTTGAAATATATAATATATGGTTCATAATAATAAATTATTTGACATCATCGAATTCTAATTACAAATAGTTATGTATTTGTTTCAATTCTCTTTATATTTCGAACATTCAAATAATTTCATCGTTTTTCTTTCTAAATGATTTCCCTTTTATTTTAAATAAATTCATTTCTTGAATTTATATTTTCAAACTATTTAATAATAATCTTTTCGCTTCATTTATAAATATTGTTTATAATTACTTGTTTTTATATAGTCAAAAAAAAGTTATTATATTCTAGCCCAGTCCAGATTAAATTTCTATTATTTAAAAATACTAAATAATAGATTTTCCTTTTTAAACTCGAATTCTTTTCCATATAATTTTATGGTGTTTAAATACCAGTTATTTCAAGGTCAATGTTATTCAACATCCCAATCACACGATAATCAATCATAGATTAGATTATTTATCACATCATATAATGCAATATATGAAAACAACAATAAAATTGTTGAGGAATCCAGTTGGATCCCTTCAACCGATTTCCCTGCATCCACAGATGTTAAATCAATAATAAGAACACTAATTTCATATCAATATGATAGATTTAGATGAATAGAATCATTATTTAACCAATGATTTCATATATATAACTATCAACCAATTTATTTGTAAATCATCCAAACAACCATCACACACCGCATTCGATAATTTTTTTCAATACTAAATAACGTTTACAAAATTATAAAACCGGATAAGATTAGTGAGTTTACTCACATTGGTCGTAAATCGTTAAATAACGATTAACGGTCACTACAACGAAAACACCATATTACAACTTTAATTTAACAACTGTGCGAAAAGCACAGTTGTAATAAATGCTTTTTTACAACTGTGCAAAAAGCACCGTTGTAATAAATGTTTCTTACAACTGTCAGCTCTCTAAAGTTCTAATAAACATATATATCACAACTTTTCATTTTATTAGTTGTAATAGATGCCTATTACAAACTTCATGTTTATAATATATTTAATAACTAATTATATTGATATTTAATAATAATAATTAATAATTAACATGGGAATCAATAATATTTATCAATTATTATTAAATAATTAATAGTAATAAGTAGTAATTTATTTTTAATAGTTAATGTATGTTGACTACTTATTAATTAATTAATAGTAACATAAGCTTTTTATAAGTATTACTCTCGATTATAATTAACAACTTTTTTATTTTGTCACTTGTAATACATGCCTATTACAACTTTTTTTTAATCAGTTGTAATAGAGACTTATTAAATATTAATTATGACTAATATTTAATAATACTAGTATTTAAGAATAATTAATATTCAATAATAACTTTACAAATTAATAATTACATTTAAATAATTAATAAATAGCGGTTTTTTTAATAATTACTATTATGTATTGAATAGTTTATAATAACTACTAACATATACATAATAATAAACTTTTAATATTTTATAACTATGTAGAAATGAGTAATAATTAATAATCGCCATTTTTTGGCAAGGCAATAATAGCTATATTTAATAAGTAATATCGAGTATTTTAATAAAAGATAGCTCTCAAGAATTCCATATTATATTTAATATATGTTTTTACTTATTAATTCTGAACAGTGGAAAAAAAACAACCTTTCACGTTAATTCTTGCAGAAGAACGAAATCGAGGCGGGAAACTAAAAATTTGGTTCCAAAATATCTTTCGTATTGTATTTTACTCCCATGTGTGGGCCAACCTCTTGGGTACTCTAACCTAAATCAATTTTGTCCCCTTCATTCTCTAAATTCGCCTGAAACCGCCATATATTCCTCAAATTAAACTATTCATCCAGTATCACCCACTTGGATTCTTCGTCGAGTAATAGATCAGGATCTTCGATGAATCCAGTCTCCCAACCCTTTAAGAAAATTGAAAGTTGGCGATTTAACACTTTCAGATGATCAAGCGTTCAGGAGTAGGTTTTCTAGCGAAGCCGATTTCAATGTTTTACAACTTCTTTCAACCGATTTCTGAACCAAACGAATGATACTGGCAACTTTCAATCTCATAGGATTCAATCCTTTCGAAACCGGATCTGAAGATGGCATCCATGATCGACATACGTTGGTTCAAGGCATTTGAGAATAGGGGGTTATGGCGAACTTTTGCTGACGAATTCCTCATTCTTACAACCGAGCCCTCGTATGAATTAAGTGCAAACAGCGGTGCTACAATTTGACCTACGCTGGTAAGAATCCTACAGTTCGGTTTTGAATTATATGTTTTGGGTCTTTCTTTGTTTTATAGCCCATATAACTCTACATATCTACTATCTGGGCATGTTAGTTTTTAACAGCGAGGTATTGTTCGATTGTTAAATTTTGCGCTGAGAAATTGAAGATTGAATTTGAATTGCTTCTTTTGACCATTTTGCTAAAACGGGATTAGAAGCCGTATTTTTTTTGAAACAAATTTATGAGTTTGGGAAATATGCAATGGGACAATACCTGAGTTAACAACTATGCTTCATATCTGAAATTGGTTATTGGAGAAAGTAAATCAAAATCAATAAAAGGACGATGATTGATGAAACTGGATTGCGGTATGCTAAAGATGAAACAGTTATACGTGATTAGCAATGATTTTCCATTATGCTACATAAGGAGTGTGGGTGTGAGTTCGCAGAACTGCGCACCAGATTGTTAGAAGTTTGAGAACGTGGTTTAAATTGAGTAATAGGATAACTGTAAGCCTCAACATAGTAGTAGAAGTAAGGTTCAAATCATAATATCATATATATTACTAATAAAGTACCAATTTTTCAAAAAAAATCACATCTTTGATTTGGTTATTTATTTTAGCCTTTGAACAATTCTTTTTATTTATTCTAGATCACACCATTATGTTTCATCTTCTAGTTACCATTTGTCAAGCCCCTCCACAAGTATATTCAAGATGTACTTGTAATTAACGCAATAAATATATCGTTTGTTTATAGACACCAGATCCAGATAGTGAGTGGCCATCACATGATTTAGCAGCTTCCCAACCAAACGCATGAACCAGTAAATTTCCAAACATAGATCATCACAATCAAACAAGAAATATCAAATTTTAAAAAGTCAATAGTATACAAAAATGAATAACAATAATAGAAATATGCACTGTGCAGCGAGAGAATCATATAGAAGACCAGATATGTGCCATATAGTTAATGTTCTATCGCCTCTTGTAGAGAAGTGGACGCCATCAAAAGGAAAAGTAGATGAATGCTTTGCTGTGGATTTGAATAAGCCTTTGCTTTAGTTGGTTGAGTCTTGGGAAAACTGCGATAGTCAGAATATGAGTTTTGCAAGAGAAGATGATAGTCAGGGTAGTATTCCTGTTAGACCCTTGGGTTTCGCTCAGTCTTTTACTTCTTCTGAAGGCCGGTAACTTTTTTCTCTGTTTTTTCCTCTCCTTTTTTTGTTATTCTCTGTATTCTTTTCACAGTGGTGAATTGAACTTTACCAATTTGTGCATGAATGCAGGTGGATAAACAAATTTTGCTGCGTGTTTTTTTTGGTAAATCTCGTTGTTGCATTTGTACTGCAAAGCATACAGATCAAATAGTATATGGACCTTATTTTTGGTCAGTTTAAAGAAGTAAGTTCTAAGATCAAACTCATCATGGTTTCCAGTTTCTTTTATCTTAATGTTAGTCTTATGTATCTTCTGTTTCTATACGAATGTTTTTATTTAGTTGTATTCAGGTGTCCATATTATGGTGCGCCGGCTGATGATAAATCAGATTTTCCTCCTATGCCGTTTCCTTTGAATTTAAACAGCACGGTATCCATTTCTGCCTTGTGTTTTGACATTAGAGCAGGTGCACCTGGAAACTACTTGCATGCTGTGATTAGTCAAGATACCATAGGTATTTTCTTTGAATCTCGATTTATAAACTCAAGTAACCTGGCAAGACTCAAATGTCTACAACAGCAAAAAAAAGGCCATTTGGCCAGTGTGTTTTTAAGGGTGGGTTCAGTTGTCTTGTTTGTACATCGAATTTATTGCTACTCACATAATTTATGTTATTTAATTTTGGTTATTTATGTTATTTAATTTTGGTGCACACATAATTTTCTTGTCAACGCAGATTCCTCTCAAGGCCACACACCACATAAGAGATTTCAATGCTTGCAGGTATTGAGCCTCATGTTACACTGTATCACTTTGATCTTCCACAAGCATTACAAGTTGAGTATGAAGGTCTCACAAGCCAAAGGATCATGTAAATTTCTGGTTCTTATAAAAATCGTAGCACTTATTGAAGATTTTGAATTATTGTTTGTAATACAACGATGTTGTCTAAAACTTATTGTTTGTAATACTGAATATTTGAGTATTTCAATAAATTAGTTTGCAAATAACTGTAATATCAGATTTGCTTATGGAGTATTGCTATATTTACCGTATTGTTCTTTTCAATTGCAAAAGATGTTTATTTTATTTTTTTAAATCCAAATGTCAATCACAACGGTGCATAACAGTTGTAGTAGATTTTATTACAACGGTGCATAACTGTTGTAATAAAGTTTATTACAATGGGGGAAAAAAGTTGTAAAATATACATATTACAATGGTGTTGCAACAGTGCTAAAAAGTTGTAAAAGATATTAGTCTATAACAACTTCTTAATACACGACGGTTTGCCTACCGTTGTAAAATGTATATTACAACGGTGTTCCACCGTTGTAATAGGGTCATTTTGTTGTAGTGGGTCGATTGAATCAATCAAGTGTTTTATTCTATCATAAATTGTAACGACTTCCAAATCGCTCCATAATGGTTCCATTGTGTAACCTGCGTCCGTACGATCCCAATAGATCAGACCGTTCGTGAAACTGACGACGTATGTGCGAGTTATTCAATTTACAAGTTAAAACATATATTTAAAATAAATAAAAACGTAGATTTTAAATGGTTTTGGGCCTCACCCCATTGTTTTTTCTCGCCACATCTAAAACTCATGACCGTGCTATGTTGCTTCTTCTCCTCCTTTAAATTTTTACCCCGATCTCCTGTATACTTTAATACCATTGTCGTGCCCATTCCCCCAAGTTCATTTCCATACGAAAAAATAAAACTGAAATATCCGTTCGTCTCCACTTTCGAAATGCCAGTACCCCATCACCGTTCCACCAAGCTCGCACACCAAGAATGAATGTGTCACTTGCGGTTTAGAGTCTTCCAGTTTTCCATCTCGTGCTCCAGTATTTCACTTCGAACACAACGATTTAGCAAACAATTATCACCAAAACTCATCTCTTTCAAATCCTCATCAACTTAGACCAATCTTCCTCAATCCGCACACGTTCATTACCCATTTTGTTTCGAAACTGAAACTCCTATATGTAGTAACCACCATCGCGTCACTTTTTCCTTTCTCCCCTGAACCACCGTGCTTTCTACAACAACCAAGCCACTGCGCTGAACTTCTTTGCATCATGGTTACCATCCACTCCACCAACTCCATAATCCTCAACTTCTCATCCTTCTGGCGTTCGAGCTTACAGCCCGCACGTAACCCAACATCGACACCTCTCTTTTCTTTTCCTTATATACATATATATATAATATGCGAACTCCTTTCTCTTCTCATTTCCCATAAGTTTCCTGCTGTCTTCGTGAAAAGCGAAAGGGAGTTCGGATTCCCTCTTCGTATTTCGTACAGATCGAAATGAATGACATGGTTAATATATGTATATGTTTGGGAAAAATAGTAGCAGTTCATTGTTTTATAAAACACTATATATACGTATTTTTTTAATTTCTAAATCTTTCCCTTTTTCTCAGTAGTTTTCTTCCTCGAGACAAAAGACTGCTTCTGTTTATATAGATAGAAGAAGAAACCTCGGCTCTAAGTAATGAAGAAAGGGTACATGCTATTCTGATCATATTAGTCTGCATGATATGAGAGATTAAGGTAGGTTGTTTTTGCTTTAGCAAGAAGTATTAGAGACATACTGTTGTTCTGCATTTCAAAGGGAAAGGTAGTCTACTTTCACAGTAAGGAAATGTACATTTATTTTTAAGTTTTTAAATATAACATACCCTGCTACATACTATTATATTCATATATGAGCGCTACAGACTAAAATAAAAATGCCGTTATGATGAGTAATGTGTCATGATCCCAAAACCGTAATAAAACAGACAAGTTAGCTTATATGGTGAAATTCCAAAATATCGATATAGGGTGCAAAATATGTTATAGTAAAAATAGCTTATTTTCCAAAATAAAAATTTTAGAAAAAAAATCTATAAATTAAATTTAAATAACGTCTGGAAAATCATATCCAAATTTGAAACCAATATTTAATTATACTAAATAAATTGTTATGGCTCATAAACAATTTCATAGCGACTTTCTGGAAATTTGATTTGGACATGACTAACAATCTATTAGCCAAAATATTGATTTTCCACTTCCAAAAAAATATAGCTTAATAGATTACAACATTTCTTGTTTCAAAGAAATCCGACTTATAACGTATCCTGCATATTTAGTTGAAGTCAAAACTCAATATTACGAACTGCCACGACATTACGAGCTCGACTATAATTTGTATTATAATTAATACGTTCAAATGTCGTTTAAATAATATATTCATTATTATAACTCTAATATAAACTAAATTAAATATTTTAAATTATTCAATTCGTAGAGTATTGCTAAATCAACTAATTCTAACCATTTCGGGATTAAAATTATTATTCCACTGTTTATTTTAATTAAATATTCAAAATATTTGAATACGAACCATTCAAATTAACAAACCAATATATTAAAATAATTAAATAATTTAATTATTAAATCATTGAAAATCCGGGATGTTACATTACCAATATAAGGTCAGTCCATTCCTTAACTAGATGAATTAGATCGCGCCTGATTATGCCATCTCCCGGTCATTACCATTCATTTATTACGGCCCCGCAACATCAACATCCACATAAGTAGAAATTGCTACATAAGTAATACTAGGGTTCCATACCATGGTACACTTTTTATCTAGAAGTAAATGGCACCCCATATCCTTGCCGCATTTTCCTGTTTTGGCCATTTTCGGGTGTGAGGCTTGCCATGTCTCGTTACATAAATCTATGCTTATCTCAAAGCCATGCTTTTATCATGAATAGCTCATCACTGGTACTCTACACTATCATTCTATAACTTATAATTGATAATCTCTAACCACATAACCTTTGAGCTCGTATGTCTCAAAAAAGGTTGTTAATCTTAGAGAATAAATTCTCTGCCACTAATCAGAAGTATGTTTAGTAAAGATCAATCACACATTACAAAATACAATGTCAGACACACATCAATACAAGTCCGTTTTGAGTCCGAATGAAACCAAAGACACCTTATTCGTTGTACAATTAAGGAGGGAGCCCCTTGCACGTCTGGAAAAACTCCCAGTATGTTAGGACCACTGTCACAATATAACATCATAACAGGTGGACGACTATTTGAGACACTAACATGTAATCCTTTGATGTGAAGATTTCCGGTCTTTAATCATCATCTTCAGAAATTTCTTCTTCATTACATCGTGTTATTATCTGGAATGGATTTCAGACACAAGTCCTGATCCCAGACTTCCCAAACAATAAGTGTTATTTAAAACAACATGAATATACTGGATTTCAGTTACGTCTTAACCAATCTCACTTTTGAATATTATATTCAACATCAAAAACATATCATTATTCCTTTGAAATGGTTTAACAAAGTTTGGATATCAATTAATTAGTTTATACCTTTCAAAATTAATTGTTAATTGAATAGTTTTACAAAAGTGTTACGAAAATGCTTAATTCATTAGTTTGATAAAAATAATTTTAAGTAAAATCAACACAAATCACTTTGAAATCATTTATTATGATTTATCATAAATTTTCATATTTTTAATAATTTTTTAAAGTCGTTTCAGTCGATTTCCATATTTGGTCACCAAACTACATTACCGGTGTTTTTGTTGAAAATTGTTTTGGACATAATTTGAAAATTACTCATCGAAATTGAAAATTTCTTTTTCCATTTGAACCCTAATGTTATAAGCTAGAAAACGTTTTTCATTTGAGGTAAATTCAATTTAAAATGAGTCTGTTATGACAGTTTAAAAGTCTACGATCGAAATTCGTGAGTTCTAACCGTATTTTATATTTATGATAAAAATTATTTGATTTACCTTGAAATAGTTTAGAAAATCATTTAAAACATATATAATACTATTTCAAAACTATATTTCGTAATTCCAACTTAAAATTAAAATATTTTATTTTATTTTATTTAATATTATTTAATTATTAAAATATTATTATTTTTCAAAAATTAATCTTTTGAAAACCAAACTTTCTAGAAATCAACCTAAATAATAAATAAACTATACGAGACAACTGGTTTGAGTTAAAACTCTTTCTATATAGCCAAATTGAACTTTAACATCAAAATCTTGTTTAACAAAAGTTCAACCTTTTCAAAGTTTCTAAAAACAATTTCAACATTATTTCTATCCAATTCCGGATATCAGATTCCCACTTTTATATTTCCACTATATTTAAACGAATAGAATATTTATTTACATAACCCGATAAGCTTGAGATTTAACCAATACCCAAATATTTCCATACGAGTGAGTGCAACACGTGTGATATGAACTAGTATCACTACTAACAACTAATACAACTTCCATAACATCCATCACATAACATGTATATCACAGTATATACGTATAATTGTTTGGTAATCAATTCTTGCACTATGATTATCAGTTAATTAACTATCTATTAACATCCATCATCCATAACATACATAAGAAAAAAATATAAGCGTAGAGTTTTATCACTATGGGTTCCACTCCACCAATCTTTACTGTAGGCCTACCTAGCTATACCAGACGACTATTGATTGGCCTCAAATCTTCATTGTCTTTAACAATAATAATATTTCTATTACTATTACAATCATTATTATTACTATTAAATATATATATATATATATATATATATATATATATATATATCAAGGAGGTCGAAATCGGGTTTGATGATGGTGATGGGGTGGCGCAACTTTTGGCAAGAAGGTGGTGATGTTTTGGTCGAGTTATGGGCTAATGGAGGTGGCAAGATGGTGGCGCAAGGATGGTAGGAGGTGGGGTCGTAGATGGTGAGGGGAGGAGGTCGTGGTGGGTCAGTTTGGGGGTGAGGTGGGTGGCGCAAGTAAAGGGGGAGAGGGGAGACTGAATGGAGGAAAGGAGGAGGAGAGGCCAAGGCCGAATTGTGTGGAGGAGAAGGAGAAAAAGAAAAGAAGGTTGAAGAGATCTTTCATGCCATATAAGCCATGGCTACAAGCTTTAGGAAGAAGGAGGATTTTAGAGAATGGTTGGAATGAATGGAAAATGAAGGGAATGCCTCCCTTATATAGCAAAAGAAGGTAAAGGAAGTTAGGACACATTAGAGGACATCTGTCCTTACCAGAATGAAACCATGAAACCACTCTTTAATACCAGAACTCATGCACATGGTGTTCAACAACCACTTAGCCACATTGTTGTAACACTTTTAAACTGTTTTGCTTTATAACGCTTATAAGTGTGGCCATATCCAAATTTATGCTTTACCGCTTAAAACCAAAAGCTAATATATTTTGGAAAAATACATCCTAACTATAATTTATAACTCTAAACAAATTATTTTTAATTATTTAATAGTAATTCAAATCCAATTTATTTAACTTATGAACTCATATAAATTAATTATTTAACTAGGAAAAAATGACATATTGTTACATTCACCTTCCTTTAAGGAATTCCGTCCTTGAAACTGCATGAGAGGAGAATAACTGAAAAGAAAGTAGACAAGGAAATGAGTTTACTGAAGGTTTAAGCTAGGCTCGGATGTCCACTCGACAGTTTGGGCCGAATTTACGCGTGGTCTCTTCAGTTTCCTAGTTACAGTCCTTGGGTTACCGCTCCTTTGTACTTTAACCAACTTAATAGTATTATTTCTCAATCTTTTTCATCTCGATAGTTATCTTAATAGATTCTCTTTTGACTGCTATATTTGAAGTAATCTTTAAATCTTGCTGAGTGGCTTCTTCACCAATCTGATCAGGGTCATGAACATACTTCCTCAAATTCGATACAGGAAGAAAATCATGCACCCCTGATAACCACTCAGGTAACTGAACTTTATATGCTAATGGTCCAACTCTTTTCAAGATATAGAATGATCCAATATAGGGTGGTGCTAAATTTCCCATTCTTCCAAATCTTATGACTCCATGCATTAGAGAAATTTTAAGAAATACTGAATCTCCTACTGCAAATCATAGAACACTCCTGCTTCTATCTTCATAGCACATCTGTCAATCCTAGGCCATCTTTAGTTTCTTCTTAATCAGATCTACTTTCTCTATAGCCTCACTAATCATGTCTGGCCCAAGAACCAATCATCTCCAGACTCAATCCAACAAACAGGTGACTTACATGGATGTCCATACAATGTTTCGAAAGGCGCTATCTTGATACTAGCTTGATAACTATTACTATAAGAAAATTCAACCAATGGCAAATGATTTTCCCATGAATCTTTGAAATCAAGAATACATGGTCGTAACAGATCTTCCAAAATCGTGTTTAACTCTTTCCGTTTGTCTGTCCCTTTAGTTTGGTAAGTGTTACCGAATTTGAGTCTCGTTCCCATTGTGTTTTGAAAAGCTTCCCAAAAACAACTAGTGAATATTGGGCCTCTATCACTTATTATGTTGCTCGGTATCATACGTAGTCAGACAATCTCATTTATGTATAATTCTATCAAGTTTGCATCGGTTATAGTAGATCTAACTAGAATGAAATGGACGCCTTTGGTAAGATGTTCTACTATGACCCAAATTCGTTCGTTTCCCTCGCGAGATCTGGGTAGTCCATCAATGAAATCCATGGAGACTTAATCCCATTTCCACTTTGGAATTTGCAGAGGCTGGAGTAATCCTACTATCTTTTGTTGCTCACTTTTTATTTGTTGACATGTACCACAATGACTGTCAAAATAAATATGGCCCTCTTCATCATCTTCTACCAAAATGTATGTTTAACATCTCGATACATTTTATCGTCTCTCTAGTGGATGCTAAATCTAGACTTATGGCATTCTTCATTATTTCTTTCTTGAATTCCTTTATATCGGGGACAAAGATTCTTCCCTTCAACCTCAAAATGCATTTATCATAAATTTCAAAACTTTTATTCTCACCTTACTACATGCTTTTAGCAATTCATTGCCAAAATACATCTTCTCCTTGCTTTTGAGCAATCTTCTCTATAAGAGTTGGGGTGATAACCAAGTAAGCAATAACAACGTATTTTGTACTCAAGGCATCAACTACAACGTTGCCCTTTCTAGGTGTATATTGAATATCCAAATTTTATGATGCTAGAAATTCTAACCAATGATGATATCTTAAAATCAACTCTTTCTAAGTGAACAAATATTTTAAAGGCTTGGGGGTAGTGTATAGTTCAGACATTCCTCCGAATAAATAGTGCCTCCAAATTTTCAAAGAAACTATTATAGCTAGAAGTTCCAAGTCATGAGTGGGGTAATTCCTTTCGTGAGGTCATAATTGTTTGCTCGCATAGGCAATTACTCTACCATCTTACATTAAAACTACGCCAAATCCTTCTTTTCACGCATCTATATATATAGGTAATCCTTTATTCCCATTTATAATGGCCAAAACTGGAGCAGATGTTAGTCTCTTCTTTAGCTCATGGAAGGCTTCTTCACATTTTGGGGACTAGAAAATTTTGACATTTTTCATTGTCAACTTAGTCAGAGGAGAAGCTATCCTTGAAAAATCTTGAACAAACTTTCCGTAATAGCCAACCAATCCTAGGAAATTCCGAACTACTGTAGGCTGCTTCCAGTCCAGAATAGCAGAGATTTTCCCCGAGTCTATTGAAATTCCTTTCTCAGATACTACATGTCCAAGGAACTTCACTTCTCTTTCCCAGAAATGACATTTAAAAGCTTCGCCTTTAGCACATTCTTTCTCAATATCTCCAAAGCAATTCTCAATTTCTCTGCATGTTCTTCCTCGGTTTAATATCATTGATGAAGACCAACACAAATTTATTCAATACATCACGGAATACTCGAGTCAGTAAATTCACAAAATAGGCGGGGGCATTTTTCAATCTGAATGGCATTGCTAAGCATTCGTAAAAAGTATCGTGCCTATGGAAAGCAGTCAGATGGATACAGTCCTCGGCGATTCTAAGATGATGAAAGCTAGTGGCCAGGTCCGCTTTCATGAAAAATTGAACATCACTTAACTGATCAAATAGGTCATCTATTTGAGGAAATGGGTATTTATTCTTAAGAGTTTGTTTGTTAAGGTGTCGATAGCTAACACATAATCTCAATAAACTCAATCAAATCGTTTATGTCTCATTGAGTTTCATTCATTCTAGGGTATTACTAACCCCATCTCTAATGAGTTATATCCCATCGCTTTGTATAAACCAAAGCTCTGATACCATGTCGTAATGATTTGGATTTTCAACTTTTGAAAATCGACATTAAATACATCAAAGTACTCAAATGCCAGAATTTCAAATGTTGGAATCCACATCGCCTATATAACACATTAGAAACAACACAATGAAACAAAAATAACATCTTCATTTATACAACAACAGGGTAATATAGGGGTACATCACGGCTACAACATCAGAGTATATGCATATCCAGTTATACTGACTACTGCATACTTGATAAAACAATAGAAATACAACTACACTATACTGGTTGAATCCAAAAACATGCATCTTATCCTCAGACAGCTCCAAACCACAAAACTCTGAATCAAAAATAAAAGCTCCACTAAACTCCACATAAAGACTCCATAATGCTCCTACCAAAGCCCAGACAGATGCTCCAAGATGCTGCTACTTACCCCTGATAAGTAGGCTGCCTGTGTGGAAAATTATGGCACCTAGAGTTTAAGGGAAACAAATTAACTCCACATTAGTCACAGGAATGGTGTGAGAAACTCGATATATTTGTTATGTGTAATAAAACTTGCAATGCTTTTTAGAAAATGAAGCTACCATAAGGTCTCATGGCATACACACAATGCAAACACAGACTTGGGCGAGGTTTCTCCTTATGATAACAAAAAATGCTTGGTACACAAAATCCATTTGATGTTATTATTAGTGTTGAAAATCATTTCGCAAGTAATTGTATTAATTGTAGCCTACATAATACCACATCCCATTATGTTGACATAATAGTATACAATTAAAACTATACAGGTTCGTAGTAGAGGATGGATTTCCAATAAATAACTAGGCTAATGAACTTCTTTATCTGATGGGTACACCTCTAAAGAGATTCCCCGAGAACCAATCCGTCTCTCTGCCGACATAAGGCCAGTCCACGCCTTAGCTGGATGAATTGGATCGCGCTTTAGTATGCCATCTCCTGGTCGTACTAACCTTTAACTGGGTCCTCGCAACATGAACATCCACATAAGTAGAATTTGTCACATATGTAATACCTGGGCTCCATACTATGGTACCCTTTTTATCTAGAAGAAATGACACCTCATACCCTTACCAAATTCTCTTGTTTTGGCCATTTCCGGGGTGTAAGGCTTGCCGAAGTCTCGTTACACAAAGTTACGCATATTTTGAAGCCATGCTTTGATCGTCAATAGCTCATCACTTGGTATGCCACACTTTCATTTTATAACATATAGTTGATAATCAATAACCATATAACCTTTGAGCTTGTACGTCTCAAAGAAGGGTGTGAAGCTAAGAGAATAAATTCTCCGCCACCAATTAGTAATATGTTTGGTAAAGATCAATCACACGTTACAAAATACAATGTCAAACACACATCCATACAAGTCTGAACAGGGTCTGAACGAAACAGAAGGCACCTTATTCTTCGTCCAATAAAGGAGAGAGGCCCTTGCAAATTCGGAAAAACTCCAAGTACGTTTGAACCACTGTTACAACATAATCTAATAATATGTAGCAGCCTATTTGAGATATCAATATGTAATCCTTCGATGTGAAGATTCCCGGTCTTCAATCACCATCTTCAGATATCTCTTCTTCATCACATTGTATTATTATTCAGGATGATTTTCAAACACAAGTCATGATCCCGGACTTCCCTAATAATAAGTGTCTCTTTTGAAAACTCATATTCAATACCAAAAACATTTCATTATTCCTTTGAAATGGTTTAATAAAGGTTGGATATCAATTTATAAGCTTGAACCTTTCAAAATTAATTGTTAAGTAAATAGTATTTTAAAAGCATTACTAAAAGCATACGAAAAGGCTTATTTCACTAAATTGATGAAAAAAAATTAAAACTATACAAAATAAATCCAAATCCTTTGAAATCATTTATTATGATTTACCATAATTTTTCCATATTTTTATTAATTTTTATAAAGCCGTTTTAGTTGATTTCCATATTTGGTCACCAAACTGCATTTATTGAAAATATTTTTGGACATAATCTGAAAATTACTCATCAAAATTGGAAAATTCTTTTTCCATTGGAAAACTATTTTTATAAGCTAGAATTTTTTTCAATTGAGGTAAATCCAATTTAAAATGAGTCTGTTATGATAGTTTAATGTCTATGGTCGAAACTCGCAAACTACCGCTGCGCAACAAGCTTTATTCTAGGTGTATTTTATATTTACAACAAAAATAATCCGATTTTGTAACACCCCATCTCCGCTAGGGTCACTCACAAAGAGAATGCACTAGCTTTGGTGGAGCATTATCTAGGTAAACATACAGAAATATTATAAGACAGAACATATAAAACAGCGGAAGAAGAACCAAATTTTATTGCTTTAAAAATCTAGAAAGGTCTAAAGCCTTTTTACATCAAAATGCCATTAAATCCATTACATCGAAATCTATCTTGTAACAGTAAAGAAGCATGAAACCATAGTTATAAATCATTCCCCAATAAAGCTGCAAAGCAAGCCATAGCAAAGAGAAATCCAAGCCGTACATGAAAGAGCCTTGGAGCTTGGTAAGATCCGAATTAAGCTCTATTCCCACCCTGTGAACCTGGGGAGGGGGGGGGGAGAACGGAAGAAAAAGAGGCGAAACAAACCGGGTCAGTCATAAAGACTGAGTAAGTCCTAGTGACTTTCAGCATAAAAACAGTTAAAGATAACATGGCATAAATAAACTGAAAGTGAACATGAGCATAATGACAAGGTAAGCTACAGGCACGATAACTACAACTAACATCATAGAATTTTTGTCATGTATAACATTTCAAGGTTCCCATTCAGGATGAACTAAGTATAGTTTCACAAGACTTTTATCATCGCAAGATTTCTCTATTTCACCATTAAAATGATATCTATTTACTCTGATTTCCTAAATTCTCTGCACCAACTGTACTAGTACCCCAACCCGTATCATCCCTTCCATGTATATGTACAGTCCCTTGCCGTATATCATACGGGTTTCATTACGCATTTCTAAACTACTTCAACGTAGCGCTGCCATTCTTGAAATCGTTTGGACTGCCACCCTCGTTCTGGCTAGGTTTCCTTATCATGAACTATCGCGTGTTCAACTAGGATTTATGCCAGCTAGGACCACTAGGGATTATGCTACCTATTGAACGTTTACTAGATTCGTTTAGGGTTTATGCCACCTAGGACCACTAAGGATTATGCTACTTAACGAATTCCACGTAATGATTTATTAATCGATCGGCTCCCTACAAGTGCTAGCTCGTTCATGTGTCTGTGTCATACGGCCCAATCACGAAATGTAGTCACCTGTGCTAGGCCCACCATAGGGTGTATCAAGCCCTATGGTGCCAACCATCGACACAAATCAAGCACGCACAGACAAACTTACTGATGCCCAATGCCTGCTTTTTCTGCTCCGGAGTGTGTGCACGCCCACACTCCGTTAGAACCTACACTTGCGCACCCAACACAGCCGTCGTTCTGGTCGCTTACAATCAGCCCAGTAATCGTGCTCCACCCTGCCTAGTTCCAGGGTACCATGATACATCTAGTGGGTTACTGCTGAAATGGACCGCGCAACTAGGGTTTCCGTCTAGTAGGTTAAGTGTTGTCATTTAAATTCGAGACTTAACCCCATCGGTCTAGCACGTCAAGTTGGTTAAGTGTTGTCATTCAAGTTCGTGACTTAACCCGTCTACGTGTCATGTCAAATTGGCTAAATGTTGTCGTTTAAGTTCATGACTTAGCCCTACGAATCATGTATCAAGTTGGTTAAGTATATTCAAGCGGTTCATGACTTAACCCTACCAAATCATTGTGTTCAATTGGTTAAGTATATTCAAGCGGTTCATGACTTAACCCTATCAAATCATCGTGTCTAATTGGTTAAGTATATTCAAGCGATACATGACTTAACCCTATCAAATCATCGTGTTAAACTGGTTAAGTATATTCAAGTGGTTCAGGACTTAACCCTATCAAATCATCGTGTTAAACTGGTTAAGTATATTCAAGCGGTTCAGGACTTAACCTATCAAATCATTGTGTCAAATGGGTTAAGTATATTCAAGCGGTTCATGACTTAACCCTATCAAGTAATCGTGTCAAATGGGTAAAGTATATTAAAGCGGTACATGACTTAACCCTATCGAATCATCGTGTCGAATTGGTTAAGTATATTCAAATAATTCATGGCTTAACCCGCCCACGTATCATGCTAAGTTGGTTAAGTATTATCTATATGTTCAAGTTGACTTAACCCTGCCACGTGTCAGGTTATATCGATTGGGTGTTATCCACCTATTCAAGTTAGCCCAACCCATCTGCTAGTCATGTTATAACAGTTAAGTGTCATTAGCCTAGCCACGTTGCTTAACCCACTCATTCATATCATATTGGTTGAGCCAATATTTATAAGTTTTACATGTTCTTAACTCATACCGGTTAGGTCCACATTTACATGTCAAATTTCTATGTCATCCCACCTAACCCTCTAACCATACCCATGTCTTATTATGGTTAGTATTCCTTAATTCATTCATTATGACGAACGAATCATGACCTCTCACATTAGACCGTGCACTTTGTGGCCACTGGATTTGCCAGGCGGTTCCGGGCAGATTTACACCACAAACTGAGTCTAACCTCGTGTCATAAGTCGTTACGCCTACAATTCGACCTTCGACCTCTCACATTAGACTGACACTTTGTGGCTACTGGATTTGTCGGGCGGTTCCGGGCAGATTTACACCACAAACCGAGTCTAACCTCGTGTCAAAGGTTCATTAATTGTCGTATTCCACCCAAAACCCCTATATCAGTTCATGTGTTTAACATATAGAAATGTTCATGATTCACGTTTTTGCCCCAAAACATGTTCCCAAATTATTATCATAATTCGCTATAAGGTTATGCCAAGTTATAGCCTTTTATTTACAATACATGCCAATTACCCAAAACCCAACTTAGGCGCGTTCATATTAAACCTCTACTAAGTCATAAATTATAATATATGTTTCAACTCCAAATTTTACATAATTAACATATGCCCAAGTTCTAGATTACATGTAAATTTTACATATGCCCAATTCCTACCAAATTTACATATGTTCAATTCATGCCGTTTTACATGTATGCCAACTTTATGCCAATTTACACATATAACAAGTTTCATGCCGCTTTACATACGTCAAGATTCATGATTTACATGTTTACAAAGCTATTCCCAATTTACATAGATCAAGTTTTATACCCAAAATTACATGTATACCACGTTTACACCAATTTACTCATAACAAGTTCTATCCAAATTACATATATCAAGATCCATGTCAAATTATATATATATATATATATATCAAGATCCACATCAAGTTATATATATCAAGATCCATGTCAAATTATGTATGCCAATCCCCATTCTTGCAATTACCATTATAATGACAATACCCAAATATCAAGTTTCATGTTAATGATAAATTATCCCCCAAACATCCAATTTTCATATTATGCCTTCGATCCCACCAAACACATATATTCCACTAGGCAATATTCCAATATTTTCCCCGTATACCATCGCACGTATATCGTAGTTTAGGCCAAGGTCCGAATTGACCTAGGTTCATCAAAAGAAAATAAATAGGGGGAGGTAGAAGTTGCAATAAAAACATGATCAAAGAGAAAACAACATAAAAGCATCATCTCAGGCATAAAGAATAGATCTTGATAATAAAACATGAACCAAGAAAAATTGATTTACAACAGGCTGAATAGACCATAAACTTGTCATGCGAATAAAGATAGAAAAGTTCTCAAGATCGAGATCCAAGAAGAAACAAGAATTGAATCAGAAGTCCAATTTCATTTCATCACATGTCCATATTAAATTTAATTATTTTAATCTGAAAATAACTAGAACTTACAGAGCATGGCCAATGGATTAAGAACTAAAATTTTCGTAGAACGTTGCAGAGACATTGATTTATCTTCTTGAATTGTTGTAGCATTGTCGTAGAAGCTTTAATCTCTAGTTTGAATCTAGTTTGGAGGCTAAGAGAAAAGTTTAGAGAGCGGCGGCCATGATCAAGGGGAAGTCCAGCAGCATAATAGTGTAAGAATGATTTGATATTAATTAGGTTAGGTCTAAGGGTGTTTTTATAGGTGTAGCAACTAGTTTAGGCCCTTAGATTAACCCTAGAATCAATCCGGACCGTCAAAACACGTATCAGGCTTCAAAAATGAGTTCTGGGTCAAACCAGGCCGACCAGTAAGGTGGGGGGGTCGACACTATGGTTGACCTAGGGGTACCTGCGGGGGGGGGGGGGGGGGGGTAGGTCGACCCCTTGGTCCAGTCTGCCTGAAAACTGCTGAAACTTGTACAGGCTATAACTTCTTCATCCGGACTCCGATTTTCGAAAACTCTGACTCTATTTCATGTAAAATTTCGAGACGAACGCAATGGCGTAACCCGTTTCCCCTGATTCTGACTTTAAAATTTAATTCTGCCTTGATTTCTTGTTTTAACATGTTATAAAAATACGGGTTGTTACATTCTCCTCTCCTTAAAGGATTTTGTCCCCGAAATCTTCAAGTTAAGAAGAATGTGTCCTACCATCCAATCATCCATCTAATCAATCATCAATCACAGGCATCCATTGTCCTTAAGAGAATTCTAATGCTGTATGAACATATGCAGAAATTGTGTGTATATTTTCCTTATCTAATGCAAATGATCAGGCCTGATTGATCCTCTTAATGCAAAATATGTTTAGTGCCATGAGTCCAACATGTATGCAAATAGTCCTAGTCACATAAACACTATATGTGTGCACAAACATTCATCCATATGCAACATTCACATGATAACACATTCAATTTCATCCGTAAACAAGTATAAACACTCATGCATATGCAATATGAAAATGTGTCTGAGCCGATCTAGTGCCTAATGTGTGTTATGCAACCACGAGCAACCACTTGCGACCACTTGCAACCACTTGCAACCATCAATCATAACATGTCTTAAACACATGTTTCACTTAATTGTTCCTACCTAAAGATATAGCCGAACGATAGAAGTAAGTAAAAACTTTGTGCCCATCAGGTAATGTCAAAGCTGGAAATCTATGTCACATATATACTGAATAGGAGAATAACTCCCTAAGCACCAGTCCATATCCTATAAAACCCAAAAAGTTTAGTCAACCCAATGGACACCCTCAAGCCCCAACATGTATTACTAACAGATAAGTCATACCCCCTATGGGGTTTGCAACTAAAATAGGATTGAGAATAGGACCGAGAGGATATACTTGAAAGATAGTATGCAAGTAAGCTCTACAGGAAAAGAAGGATCAAGGATATACTCTTAAAAAGAGATATGATGCACGTGTCTAGTCTTCAATCTTCTAAGTCGCATTTCCTTGAGCTTAACTCCATTATGCTTTGTCCGTCTTTAACTTCAAAATTTCTTAATTCTTGTTTCCAAAATATGAGTTGGAACTCATTTCACTGTTGTCTCTCATCCCATTTTTCCTTATCCTCCTTCTAGTATACTCGGCTCAAACATAACTGCGTACTCATGGTTTCATGCAAGCTCTCCAAAATTCACTAGTGAATCTTGGATCTCATTCACTTACTAGAAGGTATTCCACACAGAAGAACTATCTCTTGAAAACAAACAAATGTCAACCATGTTGCCAAATGTACTTACTAAGGTGATTTTCTATAACTCATGCATAAGCGAAATGAACCATCCGCCTTAGTGGCGAACACTACTCGAGCGGATCGATAAATGTATCAAGAACGGATCGATAAATGAATCAAGAGATTCTAGGTAACTAAACATGGCAGAGCCCTAAGGGTTACACTAGACTTCGAGGGCATTACCAAGGAAAGTCGAGTGTCTAACTACCCTCCTTTCATACTCGAGAATGGTACCATTTCTGGACAACCACTCCATCCCTAGAATCAACCCATAGCCCAAAAACATAAGCTTTACTTCTAAACTCAACACTTAGCATAGACATTCTCAAATCCAAATAAGTCATGAATAAATGAGCCGATTCCCCAACAGGATTTGAGACAAAAATGGGATCCTCTACTACGCTAGTACTAAGGTGCAGAGACTCAACTATCGAAGCAGAAATAAAAAGGATGCGATGTACCATAATCAAAAAGGGTATGAACAGGATAGAAAGATAAACTAGGCTTTCCTACAGAAACATTTCTACCTTCTTGTTCTGAGCCTCTTTCGCCTTAACCACCCTTATCCCCTCTTATTAAACGTGTTAATAGGTCTCTCGAGAACTACCTCCATCGCACAACAACCCTTCAAAGCTTGAAATAAGGTTAGTCGTAGATGGAACTAATGTGACTACAGACGGAGGAAAGAAAGGAAAAGGGATTCAAACAAGGAAACAAAGGATAATGCTAATGGCATTTGGGGAATAGCCTTTAAAAATAAAACTTTTCTTGAAAAATGCTTCTTTGTAAATGGTTTTGAAAATAATTTCGAAAGGTTTTATAAACTTTTGCCATGTCTGGTAACCTTCTGCTCTGATACCAAATGTAACACCCTACCTCCGCTAGGGTCACTCACAAAGGGAATGCACTAGCTTTGGTGGAGCATTATCTAGGTAAACATACAGAAATATTACAAGACATAACATATAAAACAGCGGAAGAAGAACCAAATTTTATTGCTTTAAATATCTAGAAAGGTCTAAAGCCTTTTTACATCAAAATGCCATTAAATCCATTACATCGAAGTCTGTCTTGCAACAGTAAAGAAGCATAAAACCATAGTTATAAATCATTCCCCAATAAAGCAGCAAAGCAAGCCATAGCCAAGAGAAATCCAAGCCATACATGAAAGAGCCTTGGAGCTTGGTAAGATCCGAATTAAGCTCTATTCCCACCCTGTGAACCTGGGGAGGGGGGGGGGAGAACGGAAGAAAAAGAGGCGAAACAAACCGGGTCAGTCATAAAGACTGAGTAAGTCCTAGTGACTTTCAGCATAAAAACAGGTAAAGATAACATGGCATGAATAAACTGAAAGTGAACATGAGCATAATGACAAGGTAAGCTACAGGCACGATAACTACGACTAACATCATAGAATTTTTGTCATGTATAACATTTCAAGGTTCCCATTCAGGATGAACCAAGTATAGTTTCGCAAGATTTTTATCATCGCAAGATTTCTCTGTTTCACCATTAAAATGATATCTATTTGCTCTGATTTCCTAAATTCCCTGCACCAACTGTACTAGTACCCCAACCCGTATCATCCCTTCCATGTATATGTACAGTCCCTTGCCGTATATCATACGGGCTTCATTACGCATTTCTAAACTACTTCAACGTAGTGCTGCCATTCTTGAAATCGTTTGGACTGCCACCCTCGTTCTGGCTAGGTTTCCTTATCATGAACTATCGCGTGTTCAACTAAGATTTATGCCACCTAGGACCACTAGGGATAATGCTACCTATTGAACGTTTACTAGATTCGTTTAGGGTTTATGCCACCTAGGACCACTAGGGATTATGCTACCTAACGAATTCCACGTAACGATTTATTAATCGATCGGCTCCCTACACGTCCTTGCTCGTTCATGTGTCTGTGTCATACGGCCCAATCACGAAATGTAGTCACCTGTGCTAGGTCCACCATAGGGTGTATCAAGCCCTATGGTGCCAACCATCGACACGAATCAAGCATGCACAGATAAACCTACTAATGCCCAATGCCTGCTTTTTCTGCTCCAGAGTGTGTGCACGCCCGCACTCCGTTAGAACCTACACTGGCGCACCCAACACAGCCTTCGTTCTGGTTGCTTACAATCAGCCCAGTAATCGTGCCCCACCCTGCCTAGTTCCAGGGTACCATGATACATCTAGTGGGTTACTGCTGAAACAGACCGTGTAACTAGGGTTTCTGTCTGGTAGGTTAAGTGTTGTCATTTAAATTCGAGACTTAACCCCGTCAGTCTAGCATGTCAAGTTGGTTAAGTGTTGTCATTCAAGTTCGTGACTTAACCCGTCTATGTGTCATGTCAAATTGGCTAAGTGTTGTCGTTTAAGTTCATGACTTAGCCCTATGAATCATGTGTCAAGTTGGTTAAGTATATTCAAGCGGTTCATGACTTAACCCTACCAAATTATTGTGTTCAATTGGTTAAGTATATTCAAGTGGTTCATGACTTAACCCGATCAAATCATCGTGTCAAATTGGTTAAGTATATTCAAGCGGTACATGACTTAACCCTATCAAATCATCGTGTTATACTGGTTAAGTATATTCAAGCGGTTCAGGACTTAACCCTATCAAATCATTGTGTCAAATGGGTTATGTATATTCAAGCGGTTCATGACTTAACCCTATCAAGTAATCGTGTCAAATTGGTTAAGTATATTCAAGCGGTACATGACTTAACCCTATCAAATCATCGTGTCCAATTGGTTAAGTATATTTAAATAATTCATGGCTTAACCCGCCCACGTATCATGCTAAGTTGGTTAAGTATTATCTATATGTTCAAGTGGACTTAGCCCTGCCACGTGTCAGGTTATATCGATTGGGTGTTATCAACCAATTCAAATTAGCCCAATCCATCCGCTAGTCATGTTATAACGGTTAAGTGTCATTAGCCTAGCCACGTTGCTTAACCCACCCATTCATATCATATTGGTTGAGCCTATATTTATAAGTTTTACATGTTCTTAACTCATACCGGTTAGGTCCACATTTACATGTCAAATTTCCATGTCATCCCACCTAACCCTCTAACCATACCCACTTCTTATTATGGTTAGTATTCCTTAATTCATTCATTATGATGAACGAATCATGACTCCTCACATTAGACCGTGCACTTTGTGGCCACTGGATTTGCCGGGCGGTTCCGGGCAGATTTACACCACAAACCGAGTCTAACCTCATGTCATAAGTCGTTACGCCTACAATTCGACCTTCGACCTCTCACATTAGACTGACACTTTGTGGCTACTGGATTTGTCGGGCGGTTCCGGGCAGATTTACACCACAAACCGAGTCTAACCTCGTGTCAAAGGTTCATTAATGGTCGTATTCCACCCAAAACCCTAATATCAGTTCATGTGTTTAACATATAGAAATGTTCATGATTCACGTTTTTGCCCCAAAACGTGTTCCCAAATTATTATCATAATTCGCTATAAGGTTATGCCAAGTTATAGCCTTTTATTTACAATACATGCCAATTACCCAAAACCCAACTTAGGCGCGTTCATATTAAACCTCTACTAAGTCATAAATTATCATATATGTTTCAACTCCAAATTTTACATAATTAACATATGCCCAAGTTCTAGATTACATGTAAATTTTACATATGCCCAACTCCTACCAAATTTACATATGTTCAATTCATGCCGTTTTACATGTATGCCAACTTTATGCCAATTTACACATATACCAAGTTTCATGCCGCTTTACATACGTCAAGATTCATGATTTACATGTTTACAAAGCTATGCCCAATTTACATAGATCAAGTTTTATACCCAAAATTACATGTATACCACGTTTACACCAATTTACTCATAACAAGTTCTAGCCAAATTACATATATCAAGATCCATGTCAAATTATATATATATATATATATCAAGATCCACATCAAGTTATATATATCAAGATCCATGTCAAATTATGTATGCCAATCCCCATTCTTGCAATTACCATTATAATGACAATACCCAAATATCAAGTTTCTTGTTAATGATAAATTATCCCCCAAACATCCAATTTTCATATTATGCCTTCTATCCCACCAAACACTTATATTCCACTAGGCAATATTCCAATATTTTCCCCGTATACCATCGCACGTATATCGTATTTTAGGCCTAGGTCCGAAATTGACCTAGGTTCATCAAAAGAAAATAAATAGGGGGAGGTAGAAGTTGCAATAAAAACAAGATCAGAGAGAAAACGGCATAAAAGCATCATCTTAGGCATAAAGAATAGATCTTGATAATAAAACATGAACCAAGAAAAATTGATTTACAACAGGCTGAATATACCATAAACTTGTCATGCGAATAAAGATAGAAAAGTTCTCAAGTTCGAGATCCAAGAAGAAACAAGAATTGAATCAAAAGTCTAATTTCATTTCATCACATGTCCATATTAAATTTAATTATTTTAATCTGAAAGTAACTAGAACTTACAGAGCATGGCCAATGAATTGAGAACTAAAATTATCGTAGAACGTTGCAGAGACATTGATTTATCTTCTTGAATTGTTGTAGAATTGTTGTAGAAGCTTTAATCTCTAGTTTGAATCTAGTTTGGAGGCTGAGAGAAAAGTTTAGTGAGCGGCGGCCATGATCAAGAGGAAGTCCAGCAGCATAATAGTTTAAGAATGATTTGATATGAATTAGGTTAGGTCTAAGGGTGTTTTTATAGGTGTAGCAACTAGTTTAGGCCCTTAGATTAACCCTAGAATCAATCCAGACCGTCAAAACACGTCTCAGGCTTCAAAAATGAGTTATGGGTCAAACCAGGCCGACCAGGTCGACCTGTAAGGTGGGGGGTCGACACTATGGTCGACCTGGGGGTAGGTCGACTCTATGGTCGACCCACTGGTCCAGTCTGCCTGAAAACTGCTGAAACTTGTACAGGCCATAACTTCTTCATCCGGACTCCGATTTTCGAAAACTCGGACTCTATCTCATGTATAATTTCGAGATGAGCGCAATGGCGTAACTCGTTTCCCCTGATTCTGACTTTAAAAATTAATTCTGCCTTGATTTCTTGTTTTAACATGTTATAAAAATACGGGTTGTTACAGATTTACTTTGAAATAATTTAGAAAACAATTTAAAATATATATTAGGCTATTTCTAAACAATATTTCATAATTCCAAATTACAATTAAAATATTCATTTTTTATTAATATTATAATAATAATAAAATATTGTTATTATAATAATATTAAAATATTATTATTTTCCAAAATTAATCTTTTGAAAACTGAGATTTTCAGAAATCAATTTAAATAATGTACAAACTATATGAGACAACCGTTTTGAGTTAAAATTCTTTATATATAGCTGAACTAGACTTCACTTTCAAAATCAACTTTAATTTTAATCAATTATCTTAAACATTCCTTTAAAGCCGAACCTTGTTAAATAAAATTTCAACATTTTGAAAAGTTTCTCAAAATCATTACAACATTATTTCTATCCAATTCCGGATATCAGATTCCCACTTTTATTTTTCCACTATATTTAAATGAATAAAATATCCATTTACATAATCCGATAAGTTTGAGACTTAACCAATACCCAAATATTTCCATATGGATCATTACTAACAACTAATACAACATCTATTCATCCGTCACATCTCATGTATATTACGATATATATACGTATAAGCGTTCGGTAATCAATATGACTAACAGTTAATTAACTATCTATTAACATCTATCATCCATAACAAATAAAAGAAACAAATATAAGTGTAGACTTTCTCACCATGGGTTCCACTCCACCAATCTTACCATAGGTCTTCCTAGCTATAGCGGACGACTATTGACTGACTTCCAATCTTCACCATCTTTAATAATAATTATGTTACCATTATTATTATTAAATAAATAAATATATATATACACATATTTCTATTATGAGGATGTCGAAATGGGGTTTGTTAATGGTTATGGGGTGTCACAAGTTTTGGCAAGAAGGTGGTAATGTTTTGGTCGAGTTATGGGTGATGCTGGCGCAAGGAGGATAGGAGGGTGGGAGGTAGGGTTGTGGGTGATATGGGGAGGAGGCTGTGGTGGGGTCGGCTTAGGGTGAGGTGGGTAGCGCAAGTGGAGGGGGAGTGGGGATGCCGAATAGAGGAAAGAGGGAGAAGAGGCCAAGGACGAATTGTGTGGAGGAGGAGGAGGAGAAACAGAAAAGGATGAAGTGTTCTTTCATGTAATGGAAGACATTACTACAAGCTTTAGGAAGAAGGCAGATTTTAGAGAATGGATGGAATGAATATAAAATGAAGGGAATGCCTCCCTTATATAGCAAAAGAAGGAAAAGGAGATTTGGAGTTTGGACACATAAAAGGACACTTGTCCTTACCAAAATGAAACCATGAAACCACTTCTTAATATTATGAACTCATGCCAATAATATTCACCTTCCACTTAGCCATATTTTTGTAACACTTTTAAAGTGTTTCTACTTTGTAGTGCTTATAAGTGTGACCATATTTTAATGTATAATTTATTGTTTATGTGACACCCCACGTCCTTAATGTCACTCTTTATCAGAATGCATTAAGTTCCACAAAGCGTTATAGGTAAGCAGAAACAGAATATCACAAGATAGACATAAAACAACAACGGAAATTTTAAACTTGATTTTCCAATAGAAAACATCGTGGTCTCAAAATCCAGTTACAACATCTGACTGAAATACTGGAACAAAATACATCAAATAAAAACATCTATCTTACGCTAAAAACCATCAAAGTACAGAAACAAAACGGGTCAGACATAAAGTCTGGCGAGTCCAGTGACTTTTAACATATAAAGAAGTAGAAGTATCATGATAGGCATATAAACTGGATGAGAGATAACAGTATAATATAACAGGTATAACAGACTGAATAGGATAAGCAGAATGAACAGAGTAGGTTATGCTTCTCAAATACTTTTCTATGCACCAATACTAGTATAACAGATATGTGACGGGATTAGGTATCCCCTAATTACTTGACAAAAACAGAATGATCCCAACAGAAACATAATGGTAGTTCTAGGTGTACTCTAGTAACGGGTTTTACCCCAAACAGAAATAACCGGTACCTAACCAGAAATAACGGGTGTTACCCTAAATAGAAATACAGGTACCCCACAAAACAGACAAGACTAGATGTACCCTAACTACTACACCCAATCGATAGGCTCCCTAACTCGTAAATACCCTATGTCAGCCCCATAGTAGGGTGCATTACTTCCTAAAGTGGCAACCTGCAGAAGGACACAGACCTATTTAATGGTGCTACAACGGCTTTTTTTCCCCAAGCAAGTTGGGCCTATGCACGTACACGACTCCGTTGGAATGTGCCCATACACCCCCCTTTCAGATGAACCTCTTATAATTAGTTTAATACGCGTGCCTTGACCCCTACCTAGTGCGGAGCCCTCTTTTAATACAAGAATGGGATACTGACTGATATAGGTCACACACAGCAGATGACACAAGTCAAACCCCTAAACTTGTGTTCCCCAATCAACTAGGATTTTTAACAGGTTAAGCCCACATATTAACAGATTCACCTAACCTCCACAGATTAACAAGTTAATTTTTACATGTTAATAGGTTCATATAACCCAACAGATTAAACAGGTTTTCTTAACTGCAATAGGTTAAACAGGTTTACATAACCCCAACAGATTAAACACATTTACTTAACCCCAATAGGTTAAACAGGTTTACATAACCCCAACAGATTAAACACATTTACTTAACCCTAATCAGATTAACAGGTTTAACAGGTTACCTACACTTCCATTAACATGTTCTGTTAATCTATAAATTAAGCCTACAGCTTACATGCCCCAAACCTCAAGTCATAATTCTCAATACAAGATATTCCCCAAATTTTAGTCATATTTCATAGTATTAGTTATGCCCCATATTCCAGTCATGATTACAAGATATGCCCCCAAATTATTTTCCCCAACTATTCCCAATTTATCCTAACCTCGTTCGTTCGCATATTTCAGCGATATTGGCCTTGGCTCGAAGGTAGCCTAGGCTAGAAAATAAAAAGGGAATGAGGGAGAGAAAAGCACAGAAATAGGCATAATAACAGAATAGGCATATGATAATAGAAATATGTATAAAAATAGAATAAGCATATCAGAAGTAGTCTTATAAGAACTGAACAACTAATCAGGTGTACAGAGGAATACAATAATAGTAGAACTGTTTAGGTGTGAATCAGATTCCTGCCAGGCATAGGTATAGATCCAGATTTATAACATATCAGGGTTACTGTTAAATTTTTATATCTAAAAGTAACATAAACACACAGAGATTGGATCTAAAGAACAGAAAATAATATGTTGATGTTGCAGAAGGAACCCTTGCGAATATAAACTAATGTTGAAGAAGATAGGCTAATTCAATCCAAGCAAGGGCAGCATTTCATTA
This sequence comes from Allium sativum, assembly GCA_030737875.1. Taxonomy (NCBI): domain Eukaryota; kingdom Viridiplantae; phylum Streptophyta; class Magnoliopsida; order Asparagales; family Amaryllidaceae; genus Allium; species Allium sativum. The sequence continues at coordinate 600,470,074 of CM060909.1, read as the reverse complement.
TCTCCATTGTTTTTGGTGTAGAAAAACAAAAGAAATGATGTCCTATATACAGCCTACCTTCAATGAACCCGGCTTTAAAAACATCCAGAAGAAGCATAAAGAATTCGGCCAGATCCTGGTTGGGTCGACCCATAGGTCGACCCAGCCCAAGGGTGGGTCAGACCCAACTGGTCTGGTTCCCGCCTAGTTTTCCCGCTTGCTATTTGATCTATTTTGAAATTTCTGAGTTGTTTTTATTTACGTATATTATTCTTATGTGTATACAAACTTCTAACATTTATAACTTTCTCATATGATGTCCATTTTTTGCAAGCTCGGAGTCTATCTTACCAGAATTTCGAGACGAATGCAATGGTATAGTGTCTTTTAAAATTGCGGGGTGTTACATTCTCCCCTACTTAAAGGATTTTGTCCCTGAAATCTGTAAGTTAAGAAGAATGTTTATCCTAACACTCATCAATTATCTACTCATCCATCAGTCATAGGCATCCATTGTCTTTAAGAGATTTCTACTGCTTATATGAATATATGCAAAGGTGCGTGTATATGTCGTTATGCTAATGCAAAAAATCAAGCGGTCTACTAATTTAGTCCACCTCCTTAATGTTTATGTATGTTAGTGCCATGAATCCAACATGTATGCAAATAGTCCTAGTATCTCATGTAAACTCTATATGTGTGCACAATTATCTGTCCAAATGCAACATCCATATGATGATACACCCACTTCCATCCATAAAATTTAAAATGCACACATATCCATATGCGGTATGAGAGTGCTTTGAGTCGATTTAGTGCCTAGTGTGTGTATATGAATCCACGAGCAACCACTAGCAAACGCTTGCATCTACTTGCATCCAACAAACATAACATGTCTCAAACACATGTTTACACCCATTGGTTTCCTACCTAAAGGTCGAAGACTTGATCGATAGGATATACTTAAATGACAGAAGCAAGCACGAGTAAAACCTTGGAAAAAGAAGTTAAGAACATACCATTGAAAAGAAAAAGGTACGAAGCACGAACCTTATCTTCAGTCTCCCTAAGTTGCATCTTTACGGTCTTCTCCCCATTGAACTTTCATCAACTTGACCTCTCGATTGCAAAGCTTCTTAACCTCTGATCCAAGTATATGGGTAGGAACTCGCCCAACTGTCACCTCCTGTTCAACATCTGCTTCCTCAAGCATACTCGGCTCAACTACCTCGGCTGTATCATGCAGAAATTTCCGCAAATAAGAAACGTGGAAAACATCACGAACACCCGCCAATCTCTCTTAGCTTCACCCTCTAGGCCATTTGACCTATCCTTTCCACTATGGGAAATGACCCTACAAAACTTGGTGCTAATTTCCCTAAATATCCAAAGCGAACCACATTCCTCAAAGGTGATACTTTGATGAAAGCCCTCCCACCTCAAACTCAATACCAGTCCTTCTCTTATATGCATATGACTTCTGCGTGTCCTGAGCTGTCTTCATGCATCTATGGATAAGATCAATCTTTTCTGAAGTTTCTCTAACCATCTTAAGTCCATGTAGAAGGCGATCTATAGTCTCCCATTAACAAGTCGGTGATCTACAAGGTCGTCCATACAATGTCTCGAAGGGTGTCATGCCTATACTAGCCTGATAACTATTATTGTAGGCAAACTAAACCAATAGAAGATGCTCCTCCCAAGTCCCTTTGAAGTCTGGGATACACAGCCTCAAAAGATCCTTAAGAACTCTATTCACCCTCTCCATCTGCCTATCGGTCTGAGGGTGATATGCAGTGCTTTGACATAACTGTATACCTAATGCCTCTTGCCGGCTCTTCTAGAACTCACTAGTGAAGATGGGGTCAAGATCACTCACAATGCTAGAAGTTACTCCATGTAAGCAGATTATCTCATGAAGATAAACTAGTGCCAACCATGTTGTCGTTTCTTACTCTTCATAGGAATAAAATGAGCGCCCTTAGTAAGCCTCTCAATTATAACCCAAATACTGGTGTTGCCCTTCCTCGATCTAGGAAACCCGTCAATGAAATCCATAGGGACGCTCTCCCACTTCCACTGTGGGACTTCCAAAGGATGAAGCAAACCGTCGGGCTTCCTTTGTTCAGCTTTAACTTGCTGGCAAACTAAACATCGAGAGACAAACTCCACTACATCTTCCTTTATCTCAGCCCAAAAGAAAACCCTCTTCATATATCTATACATCTTATTACCGCCTGGGTGGATAGTCATCCTAGAATAATTGGCTTCCTCAAGGACTGTATTCAACAAAATCTCAACTTGGAGAACACAAAGCCTTCTATCCTGTCGTAACCACCCTCTATCATCCGTGGAATATTTGTTAAGGTGGCTAGAAGTCTCCCCTCTACCGGGCCTATCCAAGATGTCTGCTATATGTGGGTCCTCTCACTATGAAGATACTATCTGATCCATAAGAGTAGGTCACATCACTAAGGATGCTAACAAACCAAGTGTAAGATCCGCAGATGGCCTAAAATCGAAGGTCGATATGTTCTCTAAGCTCCTCCTCTCAACGAATAGAGGAATCAAAGTCATCCTCTTCCTACTCAACGCATCTGCCACCACATTACCCTTTCCAGGGGTATAAGCAATCTCAACATCATAGAATGCCATGAAATCCATCCATCGCCGTTGTAACAAATTGAGATCCCTGTACGAGAAAGGATGCTTGAGAGATTTACGATCCATGTACAACTCGAACCTCTCTCCAAGTAGATAATGTCTCCAAGTCTTAAGCGTGGATACTATAGCAGCCAACTCCAAATTGTGGGTAGTGTAGTTCTTCTCATGAACTCTCAATTGTCTACCACCGTAACATACAACCCTCCTGTTTACACCAAAAATGGTCTAAACACCTCAGGTACAAAGCTGTACTTCACCAATAGGGAATAAAGTGGAGCCGTATTCAATCAGTAATTCAAAATAGAAAAATGTAGAAAAAAGGTAAAAATAGAGACGAGGTTTAGAGTGGTTCAGCCGTTAATGAGGCCTACGTCCACTATAAAGGTGATTTCTGATCTCATGATATGAATTTCAAAGTACATCAATTCTCTCTACATCATACTCTTCCATTTTCGCCTAATACAACCTTATTTATATACTTTAATCTAGGAAATTATATAAGAAGATGGTTGAATTTGAGGAGAAAGAGGATGAATGGATGATTGAGATTGATGATGTCTTTACTCTCTTTGAATCACGAAATTGAGCTTGATGCCATGGCCAGATCCGTGGTTTTTGGCAGAGTTTGGCAGCACTTCGTGATTCTTCCGATCTCCTCCCTTTTTTCAGTGGTAGCCATAGCGTATTTATAGGTGAGTCCTCGGTTTGAAATCCGTTTCCGCCTTGTAAATCTCTAATTCTGCTAATTACAATTGGGCGATTGGCCAGTTGTCGCCAGCTGTCATTAGTTGTCTTAGGCTGTCACGCGTACATAGCTTTTTGGGTTGGACGCCTTATGTAGTTTGAGCGGGTTCGTGAGAGTGGGCGCTTCTGTGTGGGCGACCATTTTTAGGAGGCCTTGCAGGAACGGGGCGTAAGTCTGGGATTGGTTCTTCATTGTTCCCTGCGCGACCGATTGCTTTAGTTTTAGGGGTGTTCATTCTCCTATTGCTTCTGTAGGATGTGATCGTTCTGGCTTATGTTGGATGAGCGTATTGCTTCACACTGATGCTTGGTATAGCCTCATTTCCGCATAAGCGACCGGTCTTAGTCTCCACGCCTGAATCTTAATTTGGACCCAAGTTTTAGGATCGCACACTGCTTCGTGTCGTCCGGTTATACCTGGTCGACCTGATTTGTTCTAAACTTGACATTCAGCACTTGCTCTTGTGACCGTTCTTTTCTGTTACTAATACTTCGAGTGCCTTAGTGTGTGAACGACCCTGATGATGTTAGCAACATATTCCTCGTTCAATATGCCCATGGATTTTTTAGGGATTAACACTTGCCCTCGAAGCTTGTGATTCCTTTTAATGAGGAATTGTTGGCTTCGACATATTCGATCGCACGTTGTTGAGTTGGCTTGTTTTGACTTGTCAACGGATTGCTTGTGCAAGAAATGAACATTACTTTATTGCCGCTGACCTTTGCCAGTAGAGGGTTTGACGTAAGCCCAGATAGCTTTTATTATTTTTTGAAGCTCATATATTTCAACAACTGTCGGTCTTTGGACATTTTGGCGGGATATGTTTCGGGTATGACGTACCAGGTCACCAAATCATAATTGGGTCGTCGCATCATTGAAAAAAGGGGCTCTTAGTTTTCTCAGATACTGCCTCTTCGTTTTCCCGCTTTTGTATTTTTCTCTGGTATACCCACTCTAATGGCGATTTCACCATAGGAGACCTTACCGTTGTTTCCCTAAGCTTTAATCTTCTTCAGCTTTTACTTCTTTCCCTGGTTATCTTGTCTAACCCTCTTTTCGAGCCGAACTTTTACCCGTAAGCAAAATTTTCCCTTTTTGTCTTCTGATTTGAGGCTGATTCTCTTAGTTCCATGGAAGGAAGTCTTCTTCCGGCGGCTCTATCTCATGTGAACAGCCCTAGTTTCGCTTATGCTGGCAATCCATTTGCTGAAATGCCAATCATGGCGGAATTCCCTAATTCATCGTGCCTCAGCTGGGTGTCTAAAGGATCGTCTATATCATAGAGATATTCTTGTTCCTTTTGACTCTCACTTTTCTTTGTGTGATTATGTTGTCATGCAACTAACCGCTTATTCATTTCTATATCAGGCGTCTCGTGATGTCTGGGGAACATGAAGGCCTTGACCAAGTGACAGAAGATGCCAACGCTACCTGTTTTGATTTGGTGGCTGACCATACTTATCCTCAGCCTCGCTTCTTTGATAGGGTAGTGATCGGTTGCCGCAAATCGACGCTCCCTTTTGAGCAATATCAAAAAATATACACCCGCTTTGGATTTTCAGAGAACGAGGTCAGGTTTCCCAGAAAGGGAGAGATGGCTGATTGTCCGCCCTCTGGGTATGTGGCGGTTAATTACCAAATGCTATGTAGTGGGGCAATTCCTCCCTTTAATCCTTATCTGGAGTCTATTTTGAAGCACCTGGCAATTGCCCCCTACCAACTGCACCCTAGTGGATATCAGGTTCTGCTTAGTTTGTACATTCTTTTTATGAAAGTCCGGCAGCAGGCACCTACATTCGCAGACGTTTGTTCTTTATATAGCTTTAAGAGAAGGGAAGTTGATGGTCCCCTTTTCTTCTTCTTGGATAATGTGCATGATAGGATTATTACAGGTTTGACAGAAGGTGCCAAAGGGTTCCTGCAACAGTATTTCTTCGTCAGGTGTCCCAGTAAAATTTTTGGTCGATGGGCAGAAGGGGATAATTATTCTTTTACTCTTGGGATCTTTACATCTTTTCTTCTTCTGACTTTCCCTTTGATTCTTGTAGTGATCCCTTCGGTCGTGGGTCTCACTCTGGATCACTCTCTTTTGAATTCTTTAATATCTGTTGACCAGAAAGAAAGGAGTGGAGAGGGGCTGCTGACAAAAGAGAATCTTCGCGAATACCGGTTTATCGATCCCTCGTGGTCCCTTGGTAAGGCTTCGGTTCATCTTCAACGTTCTGTTGGTAAACCTGTTAAGAAGAGAAGAACAATCTCTGAAGTAGGTGGTCAGTCTTCATCATTAATTATTGAGAGGAATGCCAGGGGAGTTGGTGAGCACGCTCATGGCTCAATGGTTGATGTGACTTCTGGGACGACAACCGAGAGTTCTGCACGCTCCTTATCACAGGCGGAAAGTTCTCCAGGGACCTTTGAAGACCTAGGGGACCTGGATTCTGCTAAATATCTGAGCTAGGGTGACGTTGTGGTGTCTGATATAAGAAATTTCCATGGCCCTGTTCAATGCTCTGAGAAAGTTTCTTTCGAAACTTGCCTTGGGACTGGTTTTGATTATTGTTTTATCTGTGGCGAAATTCTTTGTGAATTGGACAATTTTTAGCTGATTGCTAATTTCATGCTCTACTTGTTTTCCAGGCGCAAGCGCGGACTGTTCATTATCAGACAACTTTTCTCAACAGGCCGATCTCACTGATCCTAGAAGCCTCCTTCAGTCCCATCTTTCCTATTATATGAAATGTCCCCAGACATCTTCCAGTTCTCAAGCCCAGCCTATCATTGAGCTTCCCATGTCCGATCCTTCAGGATGCAAGGAGTCTGACCAGGCTCTGAGACCTGAATCAGTTGGTCCTTCTGCGAGACCTGCTGTCCTAACTCCTGTTCAGGTTCAATCAATATGTAATCACCCTCCTTATGGAGCTCTTTTTGAAAGTCCAGTGCTTAAGGATCGCTTTCATGGATGGGATTTAAGAGGAGTGTCTTCTGCCCCGGGTTTAGATCCTAATGATAGGCAAGACGTTGCAAGAAGCCTGGAGGCTGTGAAGAACAGTTTGGCTGACCAGCTTGGTGTTGTCAAAGGTCAGCTTGAAGCACAGTTGAATCTGGTCATGCAGAGTGTTGATAAACGCCTGGAGGATTGGTCGAAGTTAGGGTATGAATTTCAGGACTTGAATGCACGACATCTCAACTACATTAAGGTTTTGGAAAGTGAAAAAGCTAGTCTTGTACATCTGATTGAATCCCACGACTCTGAAATCTCTTCCTTGAAGAATGGAAGCGTTAGAATGAATGACTTGGAGGCTGAAAATGCTGAGCTTAGAAAGAAATTGGAGGGTGTGCGACGCAGCTTTTAGAATCTCAGTCTGCCCGAAAATTTGCTGAAGGTCGTTTGACCCTAGAAAAGCAAGCTTTAATTTCTTTGGAACAGGAGAACATGGCACTTGAAGGCCGCCTTGCTTCTCACAATGAAGTCCTTAAAACGTCTGAGGAAGAAAATATCCGATTGCAAGAAGATTTTGTCAGAGCCAAAGTTGAGGCTGACGACAACCTGTTTCATTTTTACGTTTGCAGTGTCATGAGTCGAGGGAGTTTGAGCTATCTGAATAAAGATTTCCCGCGGACTCTGGCTCTTGTCTGGGAGAAAGTACTTTCATATTCCAAGGATTTTGACGACGGGTTCCTTCAAAGACAACTTTTGGAGGAAAAGGATCGTAATTCCTTGATTAAAGGTAGGCAGTTACTGGCGAACGAGCGAGCTCCATTACTTGGAAAAGAGTGTTTGGGTACTATTTGCGCTCCTCCAAGTTCTGCTGGAATTGATGCTTCGAGTTCTCGCATTCTTGTCACAGATCGCTTTGCTACAAATGCTGTTAGAGTTCATCCCTGGACCGAGCACTCAAGAGAAGAAGACATTACTACGAAAGGTGCAAGTTGTGACAAAACTTCTTTGAGCACAAAGGAACAGGTGCTTGGCTTTATGCATCCGACGACTTCAGGTAAAGCTAATATCTAACATTCCATTTTGAATTCGGATTTCCTTGTTTCTTCACTTGAGACTGCCGATCTTAGTGCTGGTTGTGAATTTGCATCAGGTGCGCTTTTGCCGCCTTCTTTGGCTGTTCGTGATTCCACTGCTCAACCCGTTGCTGCTGATTCTGTTTTGGTACCTACCAGCATGAGCCCTCTCATTCCATCCTCAACAGCTGATGTGCCTTTACCGAATGCGCCAGATCTGGATGATGAGGATGAGATCTGGAACACCAAGGCTGTGTCCACTTTGAAGCGCAAACGGTAGCTGGTTGGCTGATTGATAAGGATCATAGACCTTTTTGTTCTCTAAAACGGGTCAGCGGGTACCGGATAATTGATTCACACTGCTATGTATGAGAAAGTATTTGTAATCTCTATGGCTTAATTTTGGTTTATTTCCTTCAACCTGTCGTGTTATTAGACCGGTTGTTTATGCGAGTGTCGGCCCTCGCTCAGTCGTTTTGCATTCTTATGCTTGCTTCGTTTAGGGGCTGTTATGAATTTATTATTTTTCATTTTTGTAGGTGATCACACTTTAATTTTTTGTTCGCGTGAGTTTTATCATTCGAGTAGTCCTTACGAAGAACCAATGGTATGTTTTGAATGGGCATTGGTGATTTCTTACACAATGGTGACGTCCCCATACCAAGGTTTTTTTTTTATTAATTTCACGAATTGCTTTGAGTGGCATAGTGATTTCAATTGATCAACTCATGGTGATTTTTTTTAGATAACGCATGGTTATTAAGTGTTTTCTTTTGGGTGCCCCCATGGGAGGTCTTGCTTTTCGATTTCGACCCAATTTCGGCCTTGTCAGCCCTGATTATTCTAGGACTGGAAAGACCTTGTTGGATACCCCCAAATGGATAGGATTTCTGGTTTACCCCCTTTCGGCTGGGATTTCTGCTGTAATCCAATCTTGGCTTTGTTTACTTGGTTAACAACAAAGAACAGGACCGGACACCTCCTTTCGGTAAGGGTTTTCACGAACCAGTCGGTTTTTGCCGACTTTGCATCTTGCCCTATGAAATAGACATTGGTCGTTTGACTGAGAAAATTAAGAAATCTTCCAAGCCAAACAACCTGTGTCCTGCGCCCAAGAAGGCATTTCTTTGGCGGGCTCAGTTATTTTATCCGAGGGACTTTTTGTTTTGAGTTGCTTTTGCCCTAGTATTGATTTATGAGAGATAAGCGTTACTCCTTGTTGTTGGTCTTGACTCCGGTTTTGAGGAACTCATGTCCTGGGGAATTCATGTCCTACAGCTGAGTGGCGTTTCCTCAGAATCACTAATTTTATTCTGGGGAGAGATTTTGCAATAGCCCTGCGCTTGCAACAGGGTTCTACGACGGTCCTTTGAGTGGGTACTTGCTGGGCTTTCAGCCTTTTCCATGATGATGAGCACAGCTTTTCGTCTGCTGTTCATCTCGTTGTCTGCCCCAGAATAACTTGTTATTTTGATGCTTGCGGCTCTCAGGCCGCTCTGCTCAAGATATGCTTTAGGAACCTTCCCTTTGTAGTTGGGATGCGTGGATATGCTTAGCCACCTCTAACAGGCCTACATTTGAAAAGTTGGTGTAAACGAGCATACAATAATTTCCCTATACATAGTATATGCAAGTAGTTCGTTGCTCAACATGAATGTAGCAACTGGGAAAATAAAGTAAAACAGCTATTATTTCTTAAGTCAGGCAGGATAGAAATAGAGTAGCGGGGCGGTGTGACAGGAATTTCAATCAAGAGTTCCTCGATCAGAGTGCCAATTATTGATCTCTGGCCGTGCGTCGATCTCAAGCTAGTTTAGGCCCTCTCTTTGGGGAGCTTGCTCTCCCACGCTGGCATATAAGCGGGGTGATGTCTTTGCACATAGTGTTGCAGATAGTTCTCCCTGACCAGTCTCTCGACTAGTGACCTCAAGTGTCTACACTCATTGGTACTATGGCCAGGTTGATCATGGAATTGACAGAATTTTCTGACTTCATGGCAGCATCCTTGACTTGCATCCGCTCGGGGACCGGGTATGTTATAGTGCCCTTGGTTGCCCTGAAGATATTTTCTATGGTGTCGTTGAGGGGAGTGAACTTAGAATCCTTGAAAAAGCGCGATCTCCTTTTGATCTTCTTGGCTCCTTTTTTCACATCTGAGACATATCCCTTTTTTTCCTTCCGTTCCATGGAACGAACGCTTTCCTTCCTGTCGGATCTTTGATGGGGCCCATAGCCACAGTAGATAGCTCTCGGAGTAGAACTTTTTTGTTCAGCAGAAGAATTCATTTCGCCTGCACGACTTGTTTGTGTGAACGAAAGGTCTGCAATGCTTGGCGTGGCTTTAATGACAGAGGTCTGGGTAGCAAACATCGACTCGATTTTCTCTACCAAGGCATCGTTCGCAACAGTTATTTGGCTTATTATTTCTGTCATTGCTTCCTCCAACTCCTTCCTGGTTATGGCCGCCTTGACTCTTTGCGGTTCCCTTTTTCCGGAACGGACGGTGGGCGATGAGTCAGCACCGGAGACGCCATTGATTCTGGTAGCTACAATTTCTCTCACCATGCTCATGATTGCGAGCACAACGTTTTCTTTTACAAAAAAGAATGGGGGAAGAGATGAACATGGCCCCACGGTGGGCGCCAAAAACGTTTACACCAAAAATGGTCCAAACACCTCAGGTACAAAGCTGTACTTCACCAATTGGTTAGGGAATAAAGTGGAGCCGTATTCAATCAGTAATTCAAAGTAGAAAAATGCAGAAAAAAGGTAAAAATAGAGACGAGGTTTAGAGTGGTTCGGCCGTTAATGAGGCCTACGTCCACTATGAAGGTGATTTCTAATCTCATGATATGAATTACAAAGTACATCAATTCTCTCTTCATCATACACTTCCATTTTCGCCTAATACAACCTTGTTTATATACTTTAATCTAGGAAATTACATAAGAAGATGGTTGAATTTGAGGAGAAAGAGGATGAATGGATGATTGAGATTGATGATGTCTTTACTCTCTCTGAATCACGAAATTGAGCTTGATGCCATGGCCAGATCCGTGGTTTGTGGCAGAGTTTGGCAGCACTTCGTGATTCTTCCGATCTCCTCCCTTTTTTAAGTGGTAGCCATAGCGTATTTATAGGTGAGTCCTCGGTTTGAAATCCGTTTCCTGCCTTGTAAATCTCTAATTCTTCTAATTACAATCGGGCCATTGGCCAGTTGTCGCCAACTGTCATTAGCTGTCTTAGGCTGTCATGCGTACATAGCTTTTTGGGTCGGACGCCTTTATGTAGTTTGAGCGGGTTCGTGAGAGTGGGCGCTTATGTGCGGGCGACCATTTTTAGGAGGCCTTGCAGGAACGGGGCGCAAGTCTGGGATTGGTTCTTCATTGTTCCCTGCGCGACCGATTGCTTTAGTTTTAGGGGTGTTCGTTCTCCTATTGCTTCTGTAGGATGTGATCGTTCTGGCTTATGTTGGATGAGCGACTTGCTTCACGCTGATGCTTGGTATAGCCTCATTTCCGCATGGGCGACCGTTCTTAGTCTCCATGCCTGAATCTTAATTTGGACCCAAGTTTTAGGTTCGCACACTGCTTCGTGTCGTCCGGTTATACCTGGTTGACCTGATTTGTTCTGGACTTGACATTCAGCACATGCTCTTGTGACCGTTCTTTTCTGTTACTAATACTTGAAGTGCCTTAGTGTGTGAACAACCCTGATGATGTTAGCAACATATTCCTCATTCAATGTGCACATGGATTTTTTAGGGACTAACACCTCTCCTCTTTCATAAGGACGACACCAAGTCCTATACCACATGCATCAGTGTACACTGCCAACACTTTGTTCCCATTAGGCAAAGTCAAGATTGGGGCTATTGTCAGAGCCCTCTTTAATAGCTGAAAAGCATCCTCATAGTCAATGCTCTAAGAAATGGTCAGATTCTTCTTCGCCAGTCTGGTGAGTGGGGCCGATATCTTTATGAAGTCCTTGACAAACTTCCTATAATAGCCCGCTAAACCGAGAAAACTCCTCACCTCTGTTGCATTCTTTGGAATCTTCCAATCTTGAACTACAATTAATTTCACGGGATCCACCGCTATCCCATCCTTGGAGATCACATGCCCTAGAAATCTTACTTCCTCTCTCCAAAAGTGACATTTAGAGAATTTCGCCTTAAGCTGGTGCACCCGGAGAGTCCTCAAAACCTCCCCTAAACATAGGGCGTGCTCTTCCTCGCTCTTCGAAAAGTTCAGAATGTCATCCAAAAAGACCACAATGAACTTATTCAGAAACTCCCGGAATACCCTACTCATCAGACCCACAAAATGCGCTGGTGCATTCGTCAACCGAAAAGGCGTAACCAGCCACTCAAAGAAACCATCTGGAGTTCTGAAAGTGTAATGACCCAAAGTTTTGAGTAAAATCATTTTAATTTTTATATAAAATGTTTTCCTAGAATTAAATGGAATTAGTAAGGTTTTGGGATTGTGTGCATGTGGGAATGTGTGCACCCGTGTACAACAGGGACATGTACAAGGTAAAAACCATGGAATTCCAGAATAAATAATACCACTTATGTAAACAAATAAATTTGTATTCAATAGTAATTAAAAATAAAAAAATCATATAGTCTGATTGAATGAATGAAGGTTGAAATAATGTATATGGAAAGGCAAGATACACTAGGGTTATATATGTGCATAGGCAGATTAGGAAAAGGGGAGGGTTACCATACCCTATTTTGTCACCTTGTCATGACTTGTTATGGAGGGAAAATGGTTTTAAAATATTTTCTTTATCTCTGAAAAAGTAATTCAGATTTTCCCAACAATTTTGTACCCTGAGCATTATAATGAAAATAAGACAAAATAATGTGAATAACGCTCACACAAATAGCATGATCTGAAAAGGGCAAAACTGACTTTGTGTAACCTGGAAAACCCTTGGAATTTGGATGGTATAAGTAAGGTTATACGGGCAAAAATTAAACTGCCTTGTGAAAACAAGGGAAAATACATAAAACATATTTAGAAAGGAAGAAGGAAAGCTTGGGAGTAAGGCAAGAGTTTTCTAGTTTTTCTTTAGCTTAGAAGAAGAAGTTTTTGGTGAGTAATCTCACTTAAAATAACTGGCATTAAGTCCTGGAATTAAAGAGGCAGCCAACATTTTATATTTTCAGTGTATTTTGAATTTAATCCTCTGATCAAGTTATATGTTTATGTGTTTATATATATTTGGTTTCATTTAGAATTTTTTGAGTTTAACAATATGAGTTCATATTTATTATTTGAATCTATTTAGTTATATGATACTTTGAAAACCCCAAAAATTTGGCCATATAAATGATACTGACCTATGGCAGTCTCTAATGAAAATCTACATGTGTTGCATTATACTGATGTATAGGTGCTGAAGCTCTATAAATGATTGATTTAGAGAGCAATAGGATTTCCCTATGTGCTGATCTTTAGACAAAATACTAAACTATGCCTCATCTAGATTTTGAAGTCCATTCGAAAACCAGTTTATGCATAGGGGCAGCGACTCTCAATATATTCTTAAAAGCCATAGGTTAATATTAGATTAATATCTAGGCAAGTATATATATGTATAAGTAGATTTACTTAGACAAGGATTTTACCTCATTAAAACCCCATAATAAATGGTTTCCTGGAATACACACACACACACACACACACACACACACACACACATATATATATATATAAAATGGATGGTTTATGTTCTTGCTTGGATGTTTGTTTTGATTGTTTGGGTGGCTTCTATTATAAATGAAATCCATGGCATTATAAAGTGAATCTAACTGAGTTAGTTTACCATAGTCAGGTAAATGGTCACTGGAAAACATAAGAAAACACTTGGCAATTTATCAAAGGCATTTTTGGTCAAGAAAGCTGTTAAAGGACTTGCACTTGAGTTGCAAGTTTGACACATGGCCTAAATTGGTCCTGAGATCTTTGTGTAGTGTTGTGAATTAGATCACTACAATGTGTCCTAGTGATTCACTTATACAGATGAGACCATGGTTTTCAAACCAATTGTATATGCTAGGAAATAAATACAAGGAAAATGTGTTTTCCTAGAGAACTTCCTAGGGCAAAACGTGAAAGCATTAGGGCTACAAATCATAATATTATCAGGATGGATTTACACTGTTATACATATATGTATGATTGATTTGTATGTACTAGTCTGAATACTGATGGTAAATATTGTACAAATCAGTGGAAGTGCAATTGCACAAGATTATTAATTAATTATACAAGGAGTATGTCTTTTAAAATAGAATTTCTTTATAGATTTTATCCCAATTTTATCATTAAGTTTTGATTGAGATGCTCATACTAGACACATTAGTCTGACATTGTTTATTCATGGAAAATGGGATGTCTCATTATGGTGAGGAAGCCTCTAACCTTTTTCAGGTAATGATGGAGAAAATTAAGAACTGGGTTAGAAGTCCGGCTTGTTTTCAAGGATGTTTGCATGCTTAAGTTAGAAAATAAAAGCTTCAGAATTGTTGTATCTGCATGAATCCTTGAAAATTGCTTTATTAGTCAGTTATGTAAAGAGACAACATTAAGTAGGGTTATGAATATTAATTAAGATAATGGGAAAATCAAGTGTAATGTGTTATGAAAATGTCTGATCTGAAGTTGTATTTTATATGATCATTTTGCAAACTGGAATCAAGAAAAATATATGTTTTGATCTATAGGAATGTACTAATATTATTTGTATTAGTCAGTCTAGATTCAATATGTAAGTAAAAGTGTATATGTACAAGTTTATTAAGCCTGATTAATGGTGCATTCTTTCATTTAAACTCAAATACAAAAGTGATGTACATGGGCACACTTGGTTCAAATCAAGGAGGACTAACCAATGGTGCAATGCAGACACATGAACCAAAGATCCAGGATAGCAAACATGTATATATCACATTAAATATATGCATAATTGACTCTCTGATTTTATAGAATAACATAAACCAATGATATTATTTTCTTACACAATTCATTATGTTTTTTTGAGTTCAATGAAACACACATTAGTCACAAGAGTATTTTTTTTTTATAGGCATAATAGTATCATTTTTCGATCTGTGTACAACATTGAGTCATACTGAGGTCAATGGGTCTCTTATTTTCTTTCTACTCTGATTTAAAGCAAGAGGGGTATACATATACATACATATATATATATATATATATATATATATCAAAACTTCTTTTACATGAACTAATATTTTTATATTGGTAAAACTTTAGGGTCCTAGACATTTTGATTAGGATAGAGTGGCTCTGGCTCTTAACTTTGAAACTAGAGAATCATTTATACACAATTGTAAAAAAAACATACCAGAATTCCAGTTAAAAAGCTGGGTCATTCCATTTTGGTATCAGAGCTGTGTTAATTGAAAACACAGATAATATCTTCTTATTAAGTGATAGAATAATTTACTTAAAATGGTATGATTGGTTGCATGTGTTGTCTGATTTATATATATATATATATATATATATATATATATATATATATATATGTATATATGTATGTATGTATGTATGTATGGGGGAATAGTACCATGCATGAGTCGGAAATTTAGCTAACCCAAAATCCCTTTTACTTAAGATACATGGTAGGAAGGGGAAGAGGAACACCTATGGTGATTATGTAAGAATTAATTAATGCTCTGAGGGAAGGAACATGGCATAGACATGAGAATCCACATGAAGAGCTCTCCAAATTACAAAAGACGTGCACCCATTTGGGAGGTAAAGGCTTTAAAGGGACTGAAAGTGTTATGGAAATCCAAGTTTGACTTAGAACCTTTGTAACATCTCGTATTTTTCATATTAGAAGATTGTAAAATATTTTTATTTTATTCCCTGAGGGTTGGATCATTCTCATCTTTTAATATGTTGCTTATGGGGATGTGAGTCATGTCCATAATTTTTACCAATTTTGTTTGTGACCATTTTGCCCCTATTAGTCTTGCACAGGGCATAACTTTTGACATAGGTCAAATTAGAGGGTGAGACCTATGCCATTGGAAAGGAATTGATGTTTACCTTTCCGTAAAGTGGTCACATTAAGGATTTGGCTCAACGGTTTGGAAAAAATCGCTGTTTTAAGATCTTTTTAGTTGGTTGTTCAGGTTTTGGGAGCCTAATGTGCTGATTTGAGGGAGGCCCATTAATGGGTTGGTGGGAACTATAAATAGGGGGCAAGGGATATAGGAAATGGTTTTAGTTTTCTGTTCTCTCATTCAGTGCCTTGAGCTCCTCCTTCCTCTAACATCTTTCCACCATTAAAAATCCAAATCCGAGGAGGGAAATTGAGGGCACATTTGGATGACAAAAAATAAGCTACTTTTCAGCTTTTAAAAGACCAAAGTAAAAAAGCCCATTTGCTTTCGTAGATTACTTGGGCTTATAGAAGTAGCTTTTCTCCTTACAGCAGAAGCCAAAAATTTTTGCTTTCGACTTTTCCAGTGGAATGAATTTCAGGTCGCGCAATATTGAACTAGGTTTCAGGTGATTTTCGTTTTCTTCGGCACTTGTTCTTCTCTCTGAAATTCTTGACAAAGGTAATATTTTTCTTCTTTTATTTTCCTTCAATCCTTTCAATCTATTCTTAGATCACGAATTCGTTCCATATTTTTCAGATTTTTTTGTGTTCGTTTGCTTGTAACGCTAGAAACCCAAATCTATTTGTGTTTAAACCCTAATTTGTTTCGATCGATTTCACTATTGGTTGCTCTGTCTTCTATTCTACGTTTCGATCTATTTGAATTTAAACACTAATCTATTTTTGCATGTTGTTTGTTGTCTTCATGAGAGATTTTGTCAATCTACAACCAATATCTCAAGTTCTTCTATGACAATGGACAATGAGACAAATATAAAAATCAGTATTTTGGAACTGCGTATGTTAAAGACTTAAGAAAATTTCAGAATATCATCATTATTTTATGAAAAGTATATAACCATGCATAAATAGCTAAAATTTTCATAAGCTAACCATGAAGTCGGATTTCTCTAAGATAAGCATGAAGTCTGAAAAACCATGTTAGGATAAGCACATAAGGACGCTAGTTCCCACCCTGCATCCTGCAAAATTGATTTATGATACATTCATCCATGATCCATTTCTTTTCAGTTTGTTAACAAGTGACATTTGCAAGTATATTGTTACAATTTTCATATTTTGTAGTCAAATTAATTGAATGGGCTGTTTATTCATTTTTTGCTGTAAACAAGATGAAGACTTTTATTGCTGTAAACAAGGTGATTAATGAATAGTGAATGGTTTTTTCATGAGGTACTCCACTCTCTAAAAAATTTGTCAAACTGAAACAGGCCCTAAGCCCAAAAACTGAAGAGGAATCATAATTATATATGCTATTTTGATGCAGTATATCCCAAAAAGTGATTGACGATAACACAACCCATTTGAGGATTACAACAATCGTAACTTGTCAACATGGAGAGAAAGTGAAAGTTTTGTAAAACAACAGGGAAGAGATCTGATTTTGCAATTGAATGGCAAATAACCTGCAATCCACTCTCTAAAATTTTTGTCAAACTGAAACAGGACATAAGCCCAAAAACTGAAGAGGAATCATAATTATATATGCTATTTTGATGCAGTATATCCCAAAAAGTGATTAACGATAACACAACCTATTTGAGGATTAAAACAACCGTAACTTGTCAACATGGAGAGAAAGGGAAAGTTTTGTAAAACAGCAGGGAAGAGATTTGATCTTGCAATTGATTGGCAAATAATCTGCAATGCACTATTGGGTATTTTCTTAAGAAAAAATTGCGTTCATAAATATTAGCATGCACCTCATTCAATTTTGCAGACATTTTGCATACTGAAGATATGGTACAACTACATTTGCTACAAGGAAAAATAACTGGGATATTTTAGATGGACAATTTGTAATTTAGTATTAGGAAAATAATAATAATATCTCCATTCATATGTTTCGATGGAGATTTAGGTTCATCTGTAAAAGCCTTTTGTAGTTAATTGTTGCTAGATCATGAGCTACAACTCTTTTTCGGTTTGTAGCAGGAGATCTGGTGCTAATGGAGCATCCCCTTTTCATGTTCCATGCACGAAACTGAAAGGTAATATTGAATGATGGTTACTTTTCAAATTTCTTTCAATTTTGAAACTGAAAATATAAACATGCCCATGCATGGTCAGTAGAGCAACTAACCATGTAATCATCTGATGTTGTCGCTAACTTTCCATAGTCCGAAGAGGAACTTTCATATTGAATAATGGTTTCTGACTTATGTTGCTTGTAGGGTGTCATCGAAAGTTTCTTCTTTGAGATTGTTTACAAATATACAAAAGGTTGATATGTTGGGGTTTCTTTTGCTTTGACCGTTCAAAACTGGTTTTTGAATTTTTTGCATTAGGATCATCATTTTGTAAAAGTGATTTAATTGACTTCACAATGATACAGAGATTTTATGAATTTGCCTCTGTTTTGCAATAATACAGAGTTTTCAAATAATACAGAAATGATACTCACACTATCTGTTTATACCCATTTAGTACTCACACCATTATATGATTGTCAATTGGAGATGCACCACTTAATGCCATGTTATAGTGTTGAACCTATTGCTTGTGAGACTTTGAATTCCCTAAGTTGAGCATTTCCATGTATTTGTTCTTGGATGAGTGTTCACTGATCTTTTGAAAGTATACATGCTTAAATTATAAAAGAAAGTTATTGCTTATAACATACTTTGTGTTTTTATATTGTTATTATTGACTTGTAGGATATTGACAGATATGATTTTAAGTAGCGAATCAAGTCGATCAATTGATATGGAACAAGAAGCTATCGAGTTGATATTTAGCCAAATTGAAAATAAATATTATTCAAGATGGATCTCGAGACAACAATACAAAAATGACGCACTGAGTGGAAGAGAATATGTTTTTAATGTGCTTAATGCTCATATAACTTGATGCTTGGACATGTTATGTATTCATGTATATGTTTTACTAGATTATGTGCAAATAACATTCCAGTATTCATGTCATATTTTGATTCAGTGTTTTTTTAATTTATGTTTCAAAATACGAATTGTTTTGTGAGTTTTAGTCAAATAATTGTACATATACTTTTAAAAATCCAAATTATCTTACATTATATTTCAATATGCTACCGCAATTCCCTTTTGATTATCTGGGTTTTAAGATTAGGCCTTCGAAGCTTAAGAAGGACGATTGGTTAGTTATTATTGATAAGATCAATAATAGATTATCGAGCTGGAATAACATATTTCTGTCTAGAGCCGGTAGATTAGTTCTAGTTAATTCGGTTTTATCTGCTATTTCTACTTATTGGATGGCTGCATCGTTTTCCTTAATGGGTTATTGAGAAAATTGACAGAATCAGGAGGAATTTTCTTTGGAGTGGTGTTCCTATTTGTAGAGGTTATAAATGCTTAGTTAACTGGGAGGTGTGTTGTACGCCCAAGAAAGATAGGGGTCTGGGGATCATTAATCTTTATAATTTTAATTCTTCCTTGTTAACCAAGAGGTTATGGAGATTTAGGTCCCCTGATGTGTCGGCTGCTTGGAAGTTTATTATTTCCAAATTTTATTATTCTGGAGGCGAGTTTATTGTTGGGTCTGGTTTTAGTTGGTCTAATAGATTATCTTATTTTTGGAAGTCTGTTTTTTACTATTTTGACTTATTCAAGTTAGGTTATAAGGTGACTGTTCATTCCGGTAATTCTTCTTCTTTTGGCGTGATGCTTGGATTTCACATGTACCACTTAAAATTGAATTTAGTGAGCTTTTTAATAATTGCGGCTTTAAGAATGCCTTAATTGCACAAGTTTATAGAAGAGATTTTGATCCCCCGTGGGAGTTTTCCTTTGTTAATATTTTAGAAGGGGGTTTGTTAAGACAATTAGCCTTACTAAAAGTTAAGTTTTCCTTGTATCATTTGAATGAGAATGATGATTCTTCCAGTCGGGTTTTGGATAAGAGTTAGTTTACTCTGTTAATTCTACGTATAATTTTATTAATTTTTCAGGTACTTCTCTGCTCCCTTTTAAGTTTATTTGGAATTCTAATTCTCGTCCTAAAGCTAAGGTTCTTATGTGGCTGATTATTCATAAGAAGCTTAATATGGTTGAGCTTTTAAAGAAGAAGAATATTATTTTTGATGTTAAGTATTGTTTTGTAGTCTTTTGGATGAAGATGTTGATCATTTATTTTTCTCTTGCAATTTTACCAATTATATCTTAACTATGGTTTTAAGGATTTTTGTTTTTGGTTGTTTTAATTCCTTTGGTAGCTATGTTGAGTATGGGATCGTTGTAGATTTGTTTATAATTCTAGACAGAGATATGTGTTGGATTCTTTAGTTATTATCATCAGTTGGTTCATTTGATTGGAGAGGAATCAGAGATTTTTTTCATTCTACCTCAGTGTCCGTTGATAATTTAATCATTAAGTCAGTTAGTTACTGTCTGGATTGGACGTCCAGCTCGTGTTTTAAGTTTTTTGGTGATTCGTGTTTTGGCTGTTTTTTGCTTAAGGTTAGGTTTAATTTGGGTTTATTTATTAGAATCAATAGTTACTTTAGAGGTGATAGATCTCGCATTTGTTATTAATTTCTGTTTTTTGTTTTGTTTGCTTGTCCCTTTTTCTTTTTATTTCTTTTTCTCATATATGTATGGATATATTTATATATATATACACATATACTCATATATATATATATGAGATGGGTACTTATGGTTTGTCTAGTTTCTTTCAGGTTTTAGGTTGTTGGTTATTGCTGTGGAGCATTGTAGATCGCTTTCTTGATTGGTGATTGGCTTTAGCTTTGGAGTTCCTTTTGTGTTTGGTTTCGAAGAGTTTTTGGTGTTGTACTTCTTTATTTTAGATGTTTTTGCTTGGAGAGACTGGTTTATTGTATTGGAGTAGATAAACTTCATTATCGGGTAGTGGCTTTGCCGGAATTCAATATTGGAGTATAATGGGCGATGGTTTTTCTGGAGCTCATCTATCTACTATCCTTTACATTCTTAGAGTCTTGTTTTGTTTTACTTTGTCTCCTTTGGTTATGTTGTCGGATATTGTAATTTTGATGTTATTTTATTTGTATATGTGTGCTCTCTTCTATTTAGAAGATCACACATTTTTGTTTTTTTTTAAAGTATGTTAATGCAATATCCAAATAGCTATTGTGAAAATTTATTTCTATCCATGCTGACTTTTTATCTTTTTGACTTATAAGTCGTTAATGTGCCAAATGAACTTTTCTACTTTTTAACTTTATAGAAGTAAAAGCACTTATGATATAAGCATAAGCACTTCTACTTTGGGTTGCCAAACATGCCATGAAGATCTACACCATTGGAGACTAGATCTATGTCAGTTAAAGCAAGGATTCATCGGATCAAGGTGTTTGGTGCGAGGTGCTTGCTGTTTGGATTTCTATTTCATTGATTTTTGCTTGTTGGGAGAATCAGTGAGTGGTTTACATCTCTCACATGGATTCAATGAAGTGTATGAGTAGTTGATCATGTTTTTCATTAAATTCAAATGTTTTCCCATAGATCTATGCATTGGTAAGTCCATTTCCATATAAATCACCGAATGATCTGATTTAGCAAGTTTAGATAGGCAATTTCTATGATATTTCATGTGAATATGCAAGTTAGATCCATGGTTTTGTTCATATGTACATTTATGGTGATTTTAGTGAATTTTACATAATTATTAATGGAATTGACATTTTGGTGTTATTATTGATTCCATGTCATGCTTACGGTCATATTGGACGAATCAAATGAGTTGTTTTCGTCGAACGTATTGATTTGGAAAAGTTTTGGTTGAAATTGGAGTTGCATGCAGGTTTTGGGTCGAGCAAGCTATGGTCGGTCGAACATGGTGGTTCGGTCGAGCCAAAGTCGTGTCTTGGGAAGCAAGTCAGAAATCTAGTCGGGTCGATCCACATTGGGTCGGTCATGCTTTTGTGCCAAGTTGGGTCGGGTCGGTTTGATGCCTCCAGTCGGGTCGGTCTGATGCCTCTAACTGGGTCGGTCTGCTTCTGTGGAGGTGGGTCGTTCATTAGTTTCTGCTCGGGTCGGTCTGGAGAGGGTTGAGCATCAGGTGGGTCGTGGGTTCAGGTCGGTCGGTCATTGTGAATTTTGGGTCAGTCTTATAACTAGATGAAGGGTCGGTCGTACACCCAGGTGAGTGGTCGGTCGAACTTGGCCAAGGGTCGGTCACAGGGTCGTTTTTTGAAAGTTTATATTTTCGAGTACGACCCGAATTTGAAGAAAAGATCTTGAAAAAATAATCTGGGGCAACCCCCGCCTAGCCACAGCGCATTGATGTAATTTGGCTCGGTGATGGTGTGACTTCGAAGTGAATTGAAGGTGGAAGGTTCGAAGTGTTGAAATGAGTGCGTTGATCGATGTAGAACATCCAATGAGATGACAACTCAAAGGTTGTGAGTTGGTGAATAGTGGTTGCTTGAGTTATGAAAAGTTGTCGGGTTGGAGGACTAAATATGTGAAGGCCGAGAGATTATCGTTGTCGTAAATTCTAGTAGGCTCAAAGCAAAGGTACGATGGGGGCACCCAAAAGACCGGTTGTAGGTCGAGTACCCCGGGTATTGTTGAAAGGCCTAATTTTCAAGGTTGGACATACATACGTATCGTTGAAAGGCGTATGGAGTTTATGATAGAACTGGGGTTACCATTAGCCCCTGACATATGGCAAGGTTGGTCATCATATGATTAAAGATGGTTTCAAAGCAGGATTGGCGGTAATAGCTAGAGTCAGTCATTGATGATTGGTTGTTCTATTTGTACCGTCTTATGCAGGTCTTCCAACGTCGAAGGAAATATTCCTTGGGTGCTTGTCTGATATTGGTTTAGGCCTCTAGGGCTTATGCTTGAAGGATGTTGAATTCGATTAGGATGGTTTACATGATATATATATTTATGCACACACACACACACACACATAATCTGGATATTATGAGTGCTTTACCATGAATGAATGGGTGTTCTGGTTTCCATGGCTGAATTATTCATAAGGCTACCACTGTCCGATGTAGGGAAGATAAGGTTGAGTTCTTCTCTGGTGTTTTGGGTAAATTAGTATGTTTATCTATCCATTCTTATATGCTTTATTGTTGAAGTTTGTTAGCTGATTTATCGCTCACTAAGACTGTTGTCTGACTCAACGTTTTATGTTTCCTATTATTACCTTGGGTTGTTCATCTGGTTGTGGGTGGGTAGACTAAGTAGCAGGTAACAGGTGATTAGTAAGGACGATGCTGCTATGCAAAGGCTAGCAGGAGGATGGCGCATTACGTCTACTACTATGTAGTATTTCTGTTTTCGCTGTTCGAGTTGCTCTATGAGTGTTATAGTGAGGCCTTATGTACATACTTGATATTTCTTATGAGGTTGGGATAATCTTTCAGGATGTTGTGAAAGTTTGGAAGTCTGCTATATGATGCTTCACTACTATTACCTGTTGTATATGTTCTATTATATTTTATCCTTGTATTTTGAGTTTTATGATAGGTTCCGCTTGTGTTTACCTATCGTCCATAGCTGCCTGACACAGCTTTCAGTCCATTAATCCTCTTGTTTGTGTGGGGGCTGTGGGCGGTCTTCACAACCTTGGGGAGGATTTTTAGAGACATGCAATCAAATGATCAGAGGAAGATGCACGTAGCTTCTAGAAAGTTGAAAGGAGCATCTTTGAGTTGGTGGGAGGTACTCATAGCCGTAAGAGTTGAAAATGACATTACCTGGAATCAATTTAAGGAACTGATTGAAGCTAGATTTGTGCCTGCATCTACTAAGGCAGCTTTTCTTGAGGAGTTTATAAGACCTAGACAAGAGAATCTAAGTGTTACATAGTACACTCAAAAATTTGAAGGATTATCAAAATATGGGACTATGCTAATTGCTGATGAAGCCTCTAAAAATAGCAGGTACATTAAAGGACTGAATCCAGCATTGAGTAGAGCTATGTTACCCTATGTTGATAAAACTTTTGATCAAGTCATAAATTTGGCTTTAAACTTTGAGCAACATGACAAAGAAATGAAAAAATATAGGAATTTTAAGAACAACAATAATAAAAAGAGTAAGGGAAAGTATCGTCCATATGATAAGAAACAGGAAGATACTGGAAGCAAGAAAACCAGTGATTCTAAAACAGGTGACAACAAGAAGAAAGTAGTGTGTCATCATTATGGCAAAGAGGGACATACTAAACCAAAGTGTCCAGAGTTGAAGGGTGGAGCATTCAAGTGTTATACTTGTGGGGAGGAAAGTCATTTAAAGAGGAGCTGCCCTGAGAATAAGAAGCAAAGTAAAGTGGCAACTCTTGAGACAAAAGGCAAATCCATAGTGGAATCTAATGTAGAAAACCTTGGACAAATGGAAGGTATATTATTTATTTTCCAAGTGCCTATATCATTAGTATTTGATACAGGAGCAACACACTCTCTAATATCTCATGATATAGTTGAAACATTGAAACTGAATTGCATTTTCCTAGAAAGACCTTTACTTGTTAAAAGCCCTTTAGGAAGTTCTTGTGTCTTGGATATGATGTGTGTGGATGCAGAGTTAATTATAGGAGGAAATGTTTTCATTTCTAATTTATATGTTCTAAATTACCCAAATATATGTATTATATTGGGTATGGATTGGGTAAAGCAACATAAAGCTATAATTAATTTAGAAACACCCACAATATCATTCCAATATAGTAAGAAACAAAGAATTACAGTTCTTTGTGAATCTGCCAAGGAAAGAAGGTTATTTCATTTATGTGGGTTAGGTGATGAAATTTCTGAATTTTTAATTGAGCATATATCCATAGTAATGAATACTTGGATGTTTTTTGGGAAGTTAAAGGTATCCCACACAATAGGCCAGTGGAATTTCAAGTTAATTTAATCCCAGGGGCATCCCCAGTGATTCAGAAGCCTGCAAGACTGGGGTCAAGTGAACTCATAGAACTGAAGAAATAGTTAGAGGAATTGGAAGTTAAAGGTTTTATAAGACCAAGTAATTCTTGTTGGGGTGCACCAGTGGTATTTGTGAAGAAGCAACATAGTTCTTTAAGGTTGTGTATAGATTACAGGGAATTAAATAAATTAACAATAAAGAAAAAAAATACCCTTTTCCAAGAATTGATGATCTTTTTGATCAACTGGCTGGATCAAAAGTATTTTCTAGACTTGATTTAGCCTCAAGTTTTCACCATATTAAAGTGGAAGAAAGCAACATGCGATTTGAAGGACATAATTCACTGTGGATTCTTACATCTGCCATTTCCTATAGGAATGAAGATGCTCTTGAATCGACATAGTTTGTTCTATAAAAATAGATGGAAAAAAATTGCGTACAATAGGATTTGAACCTATACCAAAGGTTTATAAGACCTCTGTCCTATCCATTTGACAATCTAACATCAAATATACAGCATTTAACAACAGATATGGGTTATATGAGTTTTTAGTAATGCCCTTTTGACTGACTAATGCACCACCTTATTTTGTTGACTTGATGAATAGGATATTCATGGATTATTTGGATGAATTTGTGTTAATTTTTATAGATGACATCTTGATTTATTCAAAAACAAAGGAGGAAAACAAAAATCATTTGCATTTAGTCTTGAGCAGATTAAGGCAAAACAATTTAAAAGCAAAATTTTCTAAATGTACCTTTTGGAGAGAGGAGGTAAACTTTCTTGGACATGTAATCTCTACACAAGGAATTTCAGTAAATCCAAGTAAAGTGATAGCCATACAAACTTGGAAAAGACCCAAAACAGTGAGTGAAATGAGGTCATTCATGGGAATGGCTGGGTACTATAGGAAATTCATTAAGGATTTTTCTAAGATATCAGCATCACTCACTAATTTAACTAGAATCAAGCCAATGTTTGGACAAAAAAAATGTGAAAAAGCCTTTGTGAAGTTAAAAGAAGCATTGGTAAATGCAACTATCTTACCAGAAGGAAACCATGACTTAACAGTATATACAGATGCAAGTGGATACGGTTTAGGAGCTGTATTGATGCAACAAGGTCAAGTAGCGGCATATGCATCAAGGCAATTAAAATCAGATGAAGTTAGATATGCAACACATGACTTGGAATTAGCAGCAGTGGTAAATGGTTTAAATCTATGGAGACATTATTTGTTAGGAACCAAACTTGAGCTCTACTCTGACCACAAATCCTTGAAATATTTATTTTCACAAAAAGATTTAAATATGAGGCAACATAGATGGGTTGAATTTTTAGCTGCTTATGATTTTGATATAATGTACACACCAGGAAAAGCAAACAAACTAGATGATGCCTTGAGTAGGCAGCATGCTAAAGTAAGTTTAATGATCATAGAAGAATTCAAGAATTTAATGTTGCTCACTAATTTGGAGACAAAAGAGAATAACGATGTGAACATGGAGGTGCAGTATGTACAAGAAAATATGGGGAGGTTAATTATGGTAACCTTGCAATCTGATTTAATTATGAAAGTTGGAAATATAAAAAATCAAGATCCCATTATTTTAGAGAAGAAAACCCTTTTGGAAAGAGGAGAGGCACATTGATGAGTAGGGATATGTGAGGAATAAAAATAGAATTTGGGTGTCTGGAGATTCAGAATTAAAGGAGGAGATATTGAATGGATACCATAGAAGCAAGTACTCTATACATCCAGGGAATACCAAGATGTATCTTAATCTTAAGAGGGATTATTGGTGGAAAGGAATAAAGAGTGATATAGCTAAATTTGTAGCTAAATTTATAATTTGCCAACAGATAAAGGCAGAGACCCAAAAACCCTTAGGCTTATTTCAACCCTTAAGTATACCTCAGTGGAAATGGGAGGATATCTCCATGGATTTTGTAGATGGTCTACCAAGATCAAAAAGAGGAAATACTAGGATATGGGTGGTGGTTGATAGACTAACTAAAGTAGCACATTTCATTCCAGTGAAGTCAGATAGAAATGCACCAAAACTGGCTCAAATATTCATGAAGGAAATAGTAAAATTGCATGGCATACCCAAGACTATTGTGTGTGATAGAGACACTGTCTTCACATTTAAATTTTGGAAAAATTTTCAGGAGGCCATGGGAAGTGAGCTTTGCATGAGCACTGCTTACCATCCTCAATCAAATGGGCAAACTGAAGTAGTCAACAAAATGCTAGAGGATTTATTGAGAGCTTGTATTTTAGATTTTGGGGGTAACTGGGAAGAACACCTCCATTTGGCTGAATTTACATATAACAACAATTATTAAAGCACTATAGGAATGGCACCACTAGAAGCTTTATATGTCAGACCATGTTTACCTCCTATATGTTAGGTTGACACTGGGGAAAGAGCAATATTAGGACCAGAGTATATAAAAGAGACAACTGAAAAGATTGCATTGATAAGGAAAAGGATGGCAGTTGCGTAAGACAGACAAAAGAATATGCAGATAGAAAAAGGAGGCAAGTTGAATACCAGGTGGGGGAATTTGTCTTCATTAAAATTTCACCAATGAAAAAGGTGTTAAGGTTTGGAAGGAAAGGTAAGTTAACACCCTGGTACGTAGGGCCTTATAAAATTCTGGAAACAATTGGTTCTTTGGCTTATAAGATAGAGTTACCTGAAAATATTCCAGGAATACACAATGTCTTTCATGTATCACAATTGAGAAGGTGGGTTCATGGCAAGCAAGATATTTTGGAGGCACCACCACAGATTCAGATAAATCAGATTTAATTTGTGAAAAAGAAACTATGGGGATTTTAGCCAAAGAAGTAATGAAATTGAGAAATAAATCCCTGAAGCTTGTGAAAGTGCAGTGGAGTATTGATCCAAATGATTGCACATGGGATTTAGAAGACAAAGTTTGGATGAACTATCCTAGACTGTTTGCAAATTAAAGGTAGTTTTATATACATATAAAGCATATTTTATCCATCACATATAAGTATTTAGGTGATTGTTAAGTTTGAATTATTGTTTGACTGGATGGATGTTTGTGTGGATTAAATTCCATGAATTGTTTGTTATATATGTGCAAATGTGAGAAGAATTGTGAGGACACAATTCCTAAAAAGGTGGGGTATTCGTAGTGACCCAAACTTTTGAGTAAAATCATTTTAATTTTTATTTAAAATGTTTTGCTAGAATTAAATGGAATTTGTAAGGTTTTGGGATTATATGGATGTGGGAATGTGTGCACCTGTGTACAACAGGGACATACACAAGGTAAAAACCATGCAATTCCAGAATAAATAATACCACTTATACGAACAAAGAAATTTGTATTCTATAGTAATTAAAAATAAAAAAATCAGATAGTCTGATTGAATGAATGAAGGTTGGAATTATGTGTAACACCCCGCATTTTTAACTCAAGATAATAAAACGAGAATAACTAAATTTAATATTCAGAATTAAATAAAATGGATGGTACCATTGTGTTCCTCTCAGAATTTTGTTTCAAATGGACCCCAAGTTTGCGTAAAACAGATAACATGTGAAGAAGTTATGAGCATTAGAAGTTTATATATATACAAGGCTCATACATTTAAATATATTAATAATAAATTTATCAAGAACTCAAATTACGAAGCGGGAAAGTGAGCTGGAAAATGTACCGTTGGGGGCCGACCCCACCACAGATCTGGGCAGATTCTTCTGCCTGAACGTGGATGTTTTCTAGTCTAAATTCGTTGCTGAACACCTATAAATAAGCATGTAGAGCCTACCCTAAATCTCATATTTCTGAGACAAGGCAGAAGCTTTGCCATTCTTCCTCCTCCTCAAATCTCTTCAGAAAATTAAGATTATTAGTTTAGGAAAAATTCTAAATCCAAATCTGAAGGAAAGGAATGTACGTTTGTAAATGGATGTTCAGATCTCTTATCGAAGTGAGGTAATTTCCTAGATCTAGTCTATTTCAATTCTCTTCTCTTTCTTCCCTCTTTCTTTTAGTAAAAATTATGAATCCATGGTTGTTAGGTTCTGAATCCAATTAGGGGAAGACCATAAAATGCTAGGTCTGGACCAGATCTAGGATTTGGAAAGCAAATAATGTGAGTGGATTTAACTTTTATCATTTTTGGTAATGATATATTATCGTTTAACATTTCCCATTATTATACGATGTGAATTTGCTAGAATAATTAAAAAGCGTTGAAATGTTACATATGACATGTTGAAATATGATATGTTGAAATGCTTAAACATATGTTAAAAGGATTAAAGTGATGAATATGACATGCTGGAATATTAATATGCTAAGATATTAATATGTTGGAAAATTCATATGTTGAAATATAAACTTGTCAAAATATGTATAGTGATTACTGTTGTTTCAATTCCATGTTAGTTTGTGACATTTATGTACCTGGACCATTAACGGTAGAAATTGAGAACATTACACGTTAGTTTGTTTGATTTGAACAATTACATGATTAAATGATTGCATGTTAGAGTAGAATTTATTGTATGTTAAAAAGAAAATGCGACAAAAAATGGGTTAATATGATGACATGTAAAATATAAGCTTGAAAGAATGGAAATGCCTAAATTATATATAAAATTTATAGTGAATACGAAACGATAACCTCGGTTAGACACGAGGTTAGATTATACTTATGGTAGAAGTTTGCCCGGAACCACCCAGCGTATCCAGCATCCACAAGTGGTAAATCTAATGTGAGTGGTCTAAGTGCATAAATAAAACATGTAATGATGCTAAGACACAAGGCTAAGTCAACTTGTGGTAGAATTCTGCCCGGAACCGCCCGGCAAATCTAGCATCCACAAGTGTAGGCTTAATGTGAGAGGTCTAATGCATAAATATGTACATATATATAAATATATGTCAATAGCAGGACTAATAAACAACATTAATTGGAATTAATGGAAATAAATAGAATTGAATGAAAGATACAACAGTAAAAGTATTGAAATAAACAGGGAATGATAATACTATTATAAATAAATTACACTAATAAGAATGATGTATAATAGGTAGACTTGTCCTAGGGACAAGTGAAGATTATAACTTAGGTTGTAATAAACTAGTAAGGAAATGAGATAACTGGTGAAATGAGATAAGTGGCACTTAATTGTAAATTAAGTTTAATCGGTAAATTGGGAAACATGAAACCAGTTGTTTGTAATAAGTAGAGAAAAGGGGGAAATTTATGAATTGCAAGAAGTTGTACTTAATTATAAATTAAGTAATTTGTAAACTTGAAAATATGAAATCTGCTGATAAGGATAACATGTTAAGGCTTGTCCTAAGGATAAGTGGAAATTATAACATAGGTTATGATAAATGGAAAGGAGACTTACTAGTAAACCTTAGTTAAGAGAACTATGTTAATAAGTAAACAAGGATAAGTTGTAGTGAAAATATAAGATGGAATTATGATTAAATAAGAAGGAATGAGGTAAACTTATGAAATGAAATAAGTTATATTTAATCATAAATAATGACTGACATGTTAAATAGGAAACATGTGAATTGAGATATACTTAATTACATATTAAGTAGAACATGTTATTGTAACTTTGAAATCAACAAGAATATAAAGGGATTGTGGATTACAGACCTTCAATCACAATGTAGAGAATAACATATTATGGGCTAACTAATAAACTTAAATGGGTTAAGTTATATGACTGAAATTAATAAGAAAGGGGAACTTGGTAACTTGAATAAGAAGTCAATGTGAATGGAAATAACCAAGTTAAATGGAAACTAGATGAGGTAAAGCAGGAGCATAAAAGAATGTTTAGACATACGGTCTAGTAACATATTAAAATGAGGCAATTGGACCAGTCCGCATGTTTGAGGGTGAATAACCCAACGGGGTAGATCATCATGGTGTCATGAAGCACGAGGGGAGCACACGTTCATCTAATTATTCTGTCGGTTCCGAAGGACTGAAAGGGAAGCACATAGCTTCCTGAGATACGTAAGGTGCTCTTGGTAGTCCTCTGTGCGGTGGCACATGTTTAGGCTGTGCTCGCAGGGGTTGGGTCTGCGTGTTACTATCAAGTGGGTGGGCCTTGACTGCAAAAGTAGCTTTGCAGTTAGAATGCTGTGACATGGTGACACTAGGGTGATTCGGCGATCGCCTCAACAGGAGGCGAGGTCAGGACCAACAAAGATAGTAGATCGTCGGGTACCCATCATCGGTATCCAGTGGGATGCGAAAAGAGTAGAGATAAACTCGATAGACCATTCACCTTTCACTATCGAGGTACGGTGGTTGAGGGGAAACTCCAACTAAATGTTTAGATTGTTTGTTAGGGGAAAATCGCTTAGCTCTTGTAGTCTTTACTAGTCGAGGGAGGGGCCGAGGTGGAGCTAGAGCCACCTTGAAAAACAGACCCGAGGGATATCTGTATATTTGAGGCTCTTAAAGGCAGGCCTGTACTGGTATGGAAAAGCTCCGGACCGAGTTCTATGTTTCTTGTATAGCCCGGTCACAGAACTCGGTGCACATTATGTGCGGTTAAGGCATCGAATATGAATGACGATACATACGTGGGAAAGTTTTGATACATACATGTCTGCTCTGGGTGCTGTATCATAGACTTGAGGGCATTACTTTGGTATGGAATCTGATTCGATCGAAGGTGGCAGTCCCTACATTTACATAGCATAGTAATGACAGATATATCCGGAATGTAACATTGTTATATAGAGATCCGTACGTCACTCCGGCGTAGGATGAGGGACTGCGTTCATTTCTATGGCATTACGGTGGAGACAGTGCGGGTGAGGTACCATGGTGTGTACCTCAATATTGGGGGTAGCTACATATATACTGTATTAGGTTAAACCACTGGGAAGTAAATGGGTACGATGTGTGTGTAAGGCTTAGGTGTCGTTAACCCAAGTAACCTAATAAATAAGAAAATATGATTGAACGTTATATGTAGGATTATCCAAAGTGTATAGTTTAATCCAGTCATGAGAACTTGTGTTCTGACCCCCCTCCTCATAACATACTCGTAGGTTAGATTTTTGGCAGAGACATAAAAACTTTGGATACTGGTTAGGTAGTATGATTAGTACGGTAAGGCTATACTTTGATTATATTATATTTTATCCATTCCACTGTGAGATATTTTCCGAGTTCTAACATATTTTATGTCTGTCTTTTCTACAGGATACCAGAACAAACCAACACGAGTTTCGATATATTAAAATTTTGAAAAATACTTGGTCTGTCGGAATTCGGGTTGTTACATTTGGTATCAGAGCTTAAGTTTAGGAGTCATGTATAAATAGTGAGTGAATGTATTCGTATTTTTAAAAATATAAATATTATATATATACCTAGATCTATAGAGGAACCCACTAAATAGAAAGAGTATAGTATGGTAAGAATTGGGATGACTGTTTTGTGCACTAAAGGAATGAATATGGAAATTTGAGACCCTTAGGTAATTTGGGTGGAAAGTGTATAATATACTTTGTATTGAAGGAAGGTGAATCCTGTATGATTAGTATTTTGGGTAAGTGGGTTTGGCAGTAAAACCTTATAAATTGGAAAAGGTTAAAAAAAAATAAAAATGGATTAGGAATATATATAGTTGAGAGAATTGACTTTGTGGGAGTGTCTAGGAAAGCCTAGAAAAAAAAATGGAAACCCGCTTTGAATCTAACCCCATTGTTAACTTTTAAGAACTTGAAATTGTAAAAGTTTGGTGAAAGTGGTCTATGGTGTTTTCAAGATTTAATCTTAAAAGTTATAGTTTAAATTATGTAAAATACACAATTGAGTTTTAAAGTAAAATGGGGTATATTTTGTAAATAGTGATTTCTTGCGAAAATTTTGTCTAAAGTAAAATTCTCTCAGAAAAAGGTGCATATTATAGAGCATCTATAGCTCGTTAGTTTCTTGTTATATTTCATATAAGAATTTTTAATAAAGAAAGTTTTTAAGTCTCTATTCTTTTCACAAACATTTTTGATAAATTGTTTCGAAGAGAAAATATTGTTGGGTGGACAAAATAAGTTGTAGAAATTAAGAATAGAGTGGATGTTTGCACCTTGTAGTAAGAGACTGAACTGACCTTATAGGCAAGAACAAGTGATAAACCCAGTTGAGAAATAGTTGTCCTTATCTACTCTAGTTTTTGTGATTTGAAAAAAAAATGAATTTACATTTTTACATATGACATGTTTTATGGTATGGCAAAAGTAAGTTTTCATGAGGAAAACAAAGTTTTGACAGTTCTAAATTTTTGGAAGAAAATTTAAATGAAAAGGGCCAAACCGTGTTTTAAAATATATGGTGTAGGTAACGATTAGTGCCTAGGGAAGACAGGAAAAGTTTTGAGGATATGAAGTAAATAGCGAGAATTATCTTGGAATAATGGTAAGTTCCTGTAGAATGCGTAAGCATTGGAAAGCCTAGGGTATTTCTTAAAACAATTGTTTGTACGCAGCTAGGATTAGTGGTGACTATTAGATAGAAAAAGGGAAAGTAACTGTTTAGACCCTGTTGCTAATTTTCATGTTAGGAGTACAACCCGTTTGTTGCACTTTTGTGGGATCTGTTATTTTGTTCCTGTTGGGTATTTAGGGTAACACCTAAACCTGTCGTGGATCCCATGGTTTGGACTTTTCTGTCTGAAGGGGACATAGTCCCAAGATTCTTGGCCCTTAGTAGTAGCTATGTAAAGTGACTGTTTTCCTGTTTTAGTTGGAAGACTAGAAGGCTTATTTGAAAACTAAACTTAGATCAGATGATTAAATAAGCTAAGAAAAGAGAAATGGTACAACTAAAAAGGAATCAACAAATTCAATAAAGCAACAAACATGACAGTTGAAGAAAAATGGAAAATTATGAGAAAAGATGAATAAGAATAAAAGTTTCCAAGATAAGATGAAAAAGAAAACCAGTCACAGAGAAAATTTTCTTATGTGGGCTATGCTTGATAGGAAAATAGGGAATCTTTATAGATAATCACATAAAATCCAAGTACGGTCGGAAGAAGGTACACGAAAAAAATCAGAAGATGTGAAATTTTCCGTTTTCCTCCTTTTTGTAAAATAAGAAATCAAATTTAGAAAATTAGATTTTTCTGAAATTCGAAAAATAAAGTTGGTTGGTAGGATTTTGGATGTAAAAATTGGATGAACTACGCTCTTACTCAGTAAGAGTGTGGGAAAATTTGGATGAAAAACCATTTTTGATTTTCAAAATATTGCATTCATATAGAACTGCCAGTATATTTAGGATGTGAGCATCATGTTTTTAAAGAATTTTTGAAAAACTTGCATACACATAGGAGGTACCGCTTCGGCATACATGTATTATTATGTTGTATTTCACTTCGCACAAGTGCACAATGTTTGCAAAAATTGGATGCACATGTGATGGATGTATATTATACGAGAGGTTAATTGATCTTTAACCATATCAAATTTTAGGGACGAAATTTCCTAAGGGTGGGAGAATGTAACACCCCGCATTTTTAACTCAAGATAATAAAATGAGAATAAATTAATTTAATAGAATTAAGTAAAATGGATGGTACCATTGCGTTCGTCTTGGAATTCAGGTTCAAATGGACCCCAAGTTTGTGTAAAACGGATAACTTACGAAGAAGTTATGAGCATTAGAAGTATATATATAAGGCTCATATATATAATATATTAACAATAAATTTATCCAGAAACTCAAATTACGAAGCGGGATAGTGTACCGTAGGGGGTCGACCCAGCAATAGGGGGGTCAACCCTAGGGTCGACCCTACCGCATATCTGGGCAGATTCTTCTGCCTGAACGTGGACTATTGGTCTAAATTCGTTACTGAACACCTATAAACAAGCCTTTAGAGCCTACCTTAAATCTCATATTTTGGAGACAATGCATAAGCTTTACCATTCTTCTTCCTCCTTAAATCTCTTCAGAAAATTAAGGTTATTAGTTTAGGAAAAATTCTGTATACAAATCTGAAGGAAAGGAACATATGTTTGTAAATTGGTGTTCAAATCTCTTATTGAAGTGAGGTAATTTCCTAGATATGGTCTATTTCAATTCTCTTCTCTTTCTTCCCTCTTTCTTGTAGTAGCAATTATGAATCCATGGTTGTTAGGTTCTGAATCCAATTAATGAAGATCATGGAATGCTAGATCTGGACCAGATCCAGGACTTGGAAAGCAAATAATATGAGTGGATTTAAGTTATATCATTTTTGATAATGATATATTATCGTTTAACATTCCCAGTTATTATATGATGTGAATTTGCTAGAATAATTAAAAAGCATTGAAATGTTATATATGACATGTTGAAATGTTTAAATATATGTTAGAAGGGTTAAAGTGATGAATATGTGACATTGGAATATTAGTATGCTAAGATATTAATATGTTGGAAAAATCATATGTTCAAATATAAACTTGTCAAAATATGTGTAGCAATTACTGTTGTTTCAATTCCATTTTAATTTGTGACATTTATGTACCTGGACCATTAACAGTAGAAATTGAGAACATTACATGTTAGTTGGTTTGATTTGAACAATTACATGATTACATGTTAGAATAGAATTTATTGTATGTAAAAAGAACATGCAACATAAAATGGGTTAATATGATGACATGTAAAATATAGGCTTGAATGGAAATGTCTAAACTATATAGAAAATTTACAGTGAATAGGAAACTGTAACCTTGCTTAGACACGAGGTTAGATTACACATGTGGTACATGTTTGCCCAGAACCGCCCGGCGAATCCGGCATCCACAAGTGGTAAATCTAATGTGAGGGGTTTAAGTGCATAAATAAAATATGTAATGGTGCTAAGACACGAGGTTAAGTCAACTTATGGTAGAAGCCTCTAATGCTTTTTCTGGTAATGATGGAGCAAATTAAGAACTGGGTTAGAAGCCTGGCTGGTTTTCGTGGATGTTAGCATGCTTAAGTTAGAAAATAAAGGCTTTTGAATTGTTATGACTGCATGAATCCTTGAGAATTGCTTTATTAATCAGTTATGCAAAGAGACAATGTTAAGTAGGGTTATGAAAATTAAGTTTAGATAATGGGAAAATCAAGTATAATGTGTTATGCAAATGTCTGATCTGAAGTTGTATTTTATATGATCATTTTGCAAAATGGAATTCAGAAAAATATATGTTTTGATCTATGGCAATGTACTAATATTATTTGTATTAGTCAATGTGGTGTCAATATGCAAGTAAAAGTATATACGTACAAGTTTATTAAGTCGAATTGATAGTGCATTCTTTCATTTAAACTCAAATACAAAAGTGATGTACATGGGAACACTTGGTTCAGATCAAAGGATGACTAACCAATGGTGCAATGCAGACACATGCACCAAAGACCCAGGATAGTAAACATGTATATATCACATTAAATATATGCATAATTGACTCTCTGATTGTATAGAATAACATAAACCAATGATATTATTTTCTTACGCAATTCATTAAATTTTTGTGAGTTCAATGAAACACACATTAGTCACAAGAGTATCTTTTTTGTTGGCATAATAGTACCATTTCTGGATCTATGTACAACATTGATTCATACTGAGGTCAATGGGTCTCTTGTTTTCTTTCTACTCTGATTTAAAGCAAGAGGGGTATACATATCTTTTTTTTATATATATATATAAATATATATATCAAAACTTCTTTTAGATGAATCAATATTTTTATATTGGTGAAACTTTAGGGTCCCAGACATTTTGATTAGGATAGAGTGGCTCTAGCTCTTAACTTTGAAACTAGAGAATCATTTATACACAATAGCAAAAAAACATACTAGAATTCTAGCTAAAAAGTAAGGTCATTCCAGAAAGTGATCTTGTCTATATTGTCCTCGGCCACCCTCAACTGATGAAACCCTGTGGCTAAGTCTAACTGAGAAAAAATAGATGCGCCAACAAGCCAATCAAACATATCATCAATCTCTCAGAAGTGGGTGCCTATTCTTCTTAGTGAGCTTATTCAACTCCCTATAGTCCACACATAAGCGAGCCACCCGCCTTGGTTACAAAGACGACTGAAGCACCCCATTCTAATATGCTTGGCTTAATAATCCCTTCTCAAGTAGCTTACCTACTTGCTTGCTGAGCTCCCTCCTTTCCTAGGAGCCATGTGGCCACAGGCAATGCGTCTGCTTCGCATTATCCACCAAGTATATCCAGAAATCAATCTCGTGCCTCGGAAGGTAAGCCTTAACCTCCTCAAAAACATCTTGGTACTCACAGACAACAGGTACAGATCGCAAATCATCGACAGAAGCATCTAGTTATTCTAGGAAAGTAAGAAAGAAAATCCCCTTTGGGTCATAGGAAATTTCGAGAGTCCTCCCTCTACAAGTCAAAAGTCTAACAACCCTCCTCTCACAGTCCAGAATGGCACCATACATGGCTGGCTAATATATCCCTAAAATTAGACCATCACCCATAAAACCAAACACATATTCGTTGCACTCAAATTCGACGCCCAACACAGATATCCACAAACCCCGAGATATCATAGACAGATGAGCCGTGCCCCCAATCGGGTTTGATATAATAACAAGATCAGAAATAATACTAGTAGTAAGGTACAGAGACTCAGCCATAGAATCAGATATAAAAGAGCGAGAAGTACCAGAATTAAAAAGAGTCCTAATAAGATGATTGGAAAGAGAACTCAAACCTTCAAAAGAAACTTTCCTACTTCTGTGCGGTACACTGGCATCAAGAGCATGTACCTTCCCTCCAGAAGATCCTGCCCTTTGGCTATGTCCTTGCTTCTTCGGGCTCTCCCTAGTATAGTGTCCGACCTAACCACAGTGGAAGCATGCATTATTCCTTTTTCTGCAATCTTTGACCAAATGACCCGCGTTCCCACAACCATGACAATTCTTCTTGCTTTAAGTCTTGTCATTCTTTCCACCCTTCTTTTATGGTCCTTTCTTGAGCCATACTTTCCTTTTTGTATCTCATCAGTGTTATCCTCCTTTTTCTCATCTTTACCATCTTCATGTATCAATGCCATATCAACCAATCTCTCAAAAGTAGCCCCCATCGGAATGTGAGATAATGCCAATACTTGAAGAGGTTGATTCAATCCTCTTGCAAACTTAAAGCTTTCTTGTGCGAGGTATTCACCAGCTCCGCACCAAACCTTGCCAATTGATTGAACCTATTGACATACTCTTTGACAGACATGCTTCCTTACTTAAGTGATAGAAACCTCTCCATTTGCATACTCTCTTCTGCCTGAGAAAGAAACTTCGTCTCGAATCTCTGTTGGAAATCATCCCAAGTATCAATTGGAGCCCTACTTGCATCACTTCCTACCAGAATGAAGCCTCATCCTTAAGCTAACAGGCAACCAACTGTATCTTTCTGTGGTCATCAATTTCGAAAGGCCCAAACAAATTCTTTGTCTCTTTATGACAATTACGTGCTTCCACAAAATTTTCAATTCCTCAGAATGGCTTTCTTCCCATAGTACAGAAATCCATGCATATCTTAGAGAAATTATCAGCTCGCGGAGGAGGAACAACGATTGCAGTTGAGGGAGGGGCGTTTGGTTGGCCTCCGGTAGGAGTCGTAACCTCAAGATATCTACGGAACCAAGCCGGTATCTGAACGCCCATGGGAATATTCGTTTCTTCAGACATGCTGAAAAGAAAAGGAAAAAGGGATTCAAACAGAGAATAGAAAGATATATTATATGGCTTTGGGGAATATGTTTTTTGAAAACAGACTTTTCTTTGAAAACACTTTCTTTTTAACCTTTTATCCGATCTTGTAACCTTCAGCTCTGATACCAAATGTGACAGCTCACGTCTGTTGATGTCACTCTTTATCAAAATGCATTAAGTTCTATGAAGCGTTATAGGTAAATAGAAACAGAATATCACAAGACAAATATAAAATAATAGCAAAAATTTAAAACTTCATTTTCCAACAGAAAACATCATAGTCTCAAAATACAGTTACAACATCAAACTGAAATACTAGAACAAAACACATTAAATAGAAAGATCTATCTTTCTCTAAAACCCATCAGAGTACAGAAATGAAAAATCATATTCCCCATAAGTTGCCATAAACAAGTAGACAAGTAGTCAAAGCGATACATCGAAGCAGAATCAAATCCAAGCAGAAACAAAAGAGAGAATCCTAATCAAGCCTCAGCGTTCCCACCCTCAGAACCTGGGGAGGGAAAAGGAAGAGAGGGAAAAGGAAGAGAGGGAAAAGAAAAAAACGGGTCAGACATAAGGTGAAGCAACCCAAACTTCCCCGTGAAGGAAAGCCCAGATGGAGTTGAGAACACGAAAAATCAGAACACAAACAGACGAACATTTCATTGCTTATTACAACAATTTACGTTAGAGTACCAGAATATACAGAGTATGAACAAATAATATACATTCGATAAATATCAGAGATTTACAAGTAACAAAGCAGCGGAAAATAATAGAAAGCACAACTGAAAGAGATACATGGATACAGAGCTTTCTGAATATCATTCCAGCTGTAAACCAGGATCCTATGAATATAAATCAGCAAAACCAAAACTACTAGCTGCCTGAGTGGAAAATAGGGGCACCCAGAGTTTAGGTTAAAAAATAACCTCCAGGCCAGTCATGTGACTGGTGTGAGAACTAAAACAGTTAATAAATCTTTACTTTAAAATAAAGTATATCAAGAGACCACGCCATATGTAACGACCCGGAAAATCCGAACAAATTTAAAATTTTTATTTTAAATTATTTGGTGGAAAAATGTGGCAGAAATTAAAAATTCCATTTTTAAATAATATTAAAGCCAGTGAAAATAGTCAATTTTCAGACGATCTCTGTTTTCGACGAAACCACTTTCATTGGAACCAGAATGTCATATTATTGCTATGTTTCAATTTTTAGAATTTTTCAAATAAATTTGTGAGCGTGGCGAAGGAAAATGTGTTTGGTCGATTACAGTCAAATTTAATCGACTAAAAAATAGCCATTTTTCAAATAGTGTCAGAATTCGATGAAATTAATTTTGTTAGGACAGTATCGTCATAACATAGCAAAATATATTTTTTCTGGATTTTTCTGAGTCCATTTGTGGCCTCGGTGAATTTATTTATGCAGAAGAATTAAATTAATAAAGGAATTATATATTAAATTAAATAATACAGGCCACAGACAACTATTCACCATCTTCTGAGCCGCTGCCACCATAATCCCATGGCCAAATTTGCTCCTTCCTTCTCCCCTTAATTTCCCTCAATCCTCACACCAAAACCTACTGCTCCTTTGGAGTTTATTGTAGAGGACCTTCTCCTCTTCACATCCGTACGGTCATCACCCCTGTGATCGCCTGTAGCGTCCGCCACGAGACCCCGAAGTGCGCCGCTTCTCACCGCCGTGGGCCCCCAGAGCTAGACCGAGCTCGGCCAAACACCCCCCTCGTGCGCCTCTCCGAGCTCCCCATCGTGACACCCTCCGATCAGCACCTCGACTCCTGTAGTGGCTGCAATCCCGAACCCTAGAATTGAAC
The DNA here is from genome assembly GCA_030737875.1 of Allium sativum. Taxonomy (NCBI): domain Eukaryota; kingdom Viridiplantae; phylum Streptophyta; class Magnoliopsida; order Asparagales; family Amaryllidaceae; genus Allium; species Allium sativum. The sequence goes on along the minus strand of CM060909.1, from coordinate 600,430,033 downwards.
AATAAGAGGAAGCTACGGCCTGTAATTACTGAGGGAAGAAGAAAGGGGTATTCTCTTAATTAATTTATTATTTAATTAATTTAAATTGTTTTAAAACTTCGATTAATCATATTTAACTCATTTCAATTCGAAATTCGATGATTTCAGCGGCGTTGTGATCGTGTGACTGAGATCTACGCATCTAAACTGACTAGAGATGATTCTGAACAGTTTGAATTTTGGCCAAAAATCTTCAATGACTGTGAGATTTCTGAATTTGAAAAATCAAACAATTTAATTATGTTCGATCAGTTGAATCATTGTATGTTATTTCTGATCTGTTATGTGGTGATTGTTGTATAGTTGAATTATATTCGTTGTGATGTCGTGTTATAGTATGACAGTTTGGATCTGTAAAATTCAGATGTAATCATAATAAAGTTCTCACCTTTATTTTCATTCTTATTTTTTTTATTCCTTTCTCTTAAAATTGATCTTTTGATTTGAAATAAAATATAATAAAGTTTTGACCTTTTGTTTTGAAATAAAGTTTTGATCTTTTTTTTTGAAATTAAAGTTTGATCTTTTGTTCTTGAAACAAATCAAAACAATGTTGATCCTTTTATTTTGATTTATATAATAAAGTCAAAGAAGATTTGATCTTTTATTTTGAGATATAATAAATAAAGATTTGATCTTTTATTTTGACTAATAAAAGAAGTTGGATTTATATAATAAATAAAGATTTGATCTTTTATCCTATAAAATAATAAAGTTCATATATTTTATTTGATTTCACAAAATAAAGGTAGGATCTTTTATTTTGATTCATAGAAATTTTACAACCGATCATATGTTGTCATTGTTCTAATGACACAAAATTCATCGTTATGTTAATTTAGTTGTAATGACACAAAATTCATCGTTATGTTAATTTAGTTGTAATGACACAAAATTCATCGTTATGTTAATTTAGTTGTAATGACACAAAATTCATCGTTATGTTAATTTAGTTGTAATGACACAAAATTCATCGTTATGTTAATTTAGTTATAATGACACAAAATTCATTGCTATGTTAATTTAGTTGTAACGACACAAAATTTCATCGTTATGTCTATGTAGTTGAAATGAACATACTTTGGTGTTGGATAAAAAAAATTGAAACTTAGGAAAATAATAGAACATTTACATTTTTCTATGTAAAGAAAATATTTACATTTTTCAATGTAAAGAAAGGAATAGTAAATATTTACATTTTTCAATGTAAAAGAGAAAAAGAGAATTTACATATGTAAACAAAAACAATAAATAGGAAATTTACATTTTTTCCATTGTTATAACGAGTAATAGAAAATTCACATTTTTCTATTGTAATAAAGTATAATAGGAAATTTCTATTTTTCTATTGTAATGAAGAGAGATAGAAAATTTACTTTTTTTTGTAAAATATAAGATTTACCTTTTTCTAGGAGAAGATAAAAGAATTTACATTTTTCATTTTAAAAGAAAAGGAAATAAAATATATACATTTTATAAAAACATAAAAAGTTCACTTTTATGTTATAAAAATGAAATAGGATAAAAAGTTCACTTTTATGTTATAAAAATGAAATAGGATAAAAAGTTCACTTTTATGTCATAAAAATGAAATAGAATAAAAAGTGCATTTTTATGTCTTTAAATCACATAGGATAAAAGAACATTTTTATAATTAAAGAAATTATACATTTTAAAACATCATTTTTGTCGCATTAGAATTGGCGAACAAAAATGTCATTTTTGATTATAAAATTATACATCGTTGAAAACATCATTTTTTTGGTCGCATTAGAATTAGCGAACAAAAATGTCATTTTTATTTGATATAAAAATATACATCGTTGAATTATCATTTTTGGTCGCATTAGAATTGGCGAACAAAAATATCATTTTTAATTGATATAAAAATATACATCATTGAATTATCATTTTTGGTCGCATTAGAGTTGGCGAACAAAAATTTCATTTTTATTTGATATAAAATGATACATTGTTGAAACCATCATTTTTGTCGCATTAGAATTGACGGATGAAAATATTACTTTCATAGAATAAAAGGTATGGATTTTAACAAAGGGAATCGCCCAATGGTTTATATATAAATATAAAATATAAAATTAAACGAAACGAGCGCTGTAGTTCGCGTATCGACAATCGTAACTTCAAACGAATATATAGAAAGATCTGACCATTGGATTTTCCCAAAACTGGAACCGTTAGGACCACTTTGGGAAGAGCTTTCCAACGATATAAATTTCATCAAAATCCGACGGTTAGATTTTAAGATATGTGTAAATCAAATTTTGGTAAAAGCTGCGCCAGCGCCGCCCATTGACCCGTAACGTCGTTTATTTATTTCGAGCTATTTTTAATAAATAAAAATAGCGATAAATAGTTATAAATATATATGAAATGTTTTAAACTATACTTATGCGACAATTATTTGAAAAGGCCGAGTTTTACTCATTTCAAATAATTGAACGGTGATTGAATCAAAGATGTAAGAAGACGATGGTTGAAGACCGACGATCTTCACGTCGAATGGACGATGACTTCTGATACCTTGGACTGACTTGCTCCCAGGACTGGGTTGAAGCAGTAATTGTCCGGATGTGTGTGTTGATCGTGCGGATAAGCGAGAACCTCTTTGGTGTCTCCGGTTTCGTTCAGACCCAGAACGGACTTGTAAAAGGATGCGTGTTTGACGTTGAAATTTACTTCATGTAATTAAATGAATTTCTATTAATATATGTCTATTAGGTGGCAGAGAATTTATTCTCTACTTAACACCCTATACGTAGTGATAGTTATCGATCGCATGGCGCTGAATTGTCAATGTGGCACGCCAAGATGCAATGATCAAGGCTTTGTTGAAAAGCAGACCTTGTGGCTGATGATCAAAGCATAGCCTGGTTAGGCATAGCTTTGTGTATATCGTGACTTCGCGAGCCTCACACCCCGGTATGAGTCAAAAACGGGATATGGACCGTAGGGAGTGCACACGTTTCTTTCTAGCTTGGAGTGGTGCTTGGGTTTTGACACGGCCCGACATTTTACTTATGTGGATTTTGGATTGAGGTACCTCGGGTTTTTATAGGCCGAAAGTGGTCATATTATAGGTCCAAAGGGACCATGAAACGTGTGTTCAGGAATAACTAATCCACTACTGTTAGGTAGGGACCAGCCTTACCGCATCCAAGGGTTCACTGCGGGGGATCCTAAGGCATTTGCTAGAGTGTCTCGAATCGGAAGAGGACGATCCCTAGCCTCGATTTCATGACAGAAAACCAATTCCCAATACGACAACATTTCGATTTTGATTGTAAACTTATATACGTCGACATAGTAGGATGGGGTACTATGCCGTCTAGGATTGATATATTTATATTGAAGTATTTTAATATTGCTTAAACACTAATGATAATATTAAAATATTACTTTTCACGTATTAAGCATGTTTGATCATCATAAGGGAAAACTCTATCCTCCTGTGTGCGTTGCATTTTGTGATAGGATCTGAGTCTTATGACGATTTCATTTTTTCAAAAGTCATTTCGCTGTTTTATATAAACTTTATAAAATATTGCACTGGCAATCCAATGGAGTAAACCCGTTCCGCGTTAGCGGCGTGGTCCTAAGATTCGCCATCTTGATAGTTAATTTGGTTAAGAATTCTCACACCAGTCCCATGACTGACTCGTAGTTTGTTTCACTTTTGCAAACTCGGGTGCCCTCTTTCCACATGGGCAGCCAATTGACAGTTTTCTAGGTGATACTTTCTGGTTGGAGCTTGCTTTGGAAGGAAGAAGAAGAAGACCTTTTCTCCATCTTTTATTCTGCTTTTGAGACATTTTTCCATCTTTTGCTTTTGATGTATGTAATGGGATTTGAAACTTATTTCCTTTCATTTGAGACTTGTTTCTCTTTTGTTAAGACTTCTATTATGCTAAGTGGATCCTGTAAAACTGCATACTCTGATGTTCTGCTGTGATGCTGATGACATTTATTTCCGCTGCAATGGTTTATGTGTTATGATAATTATCTGAGATCTGTTTTTGTTGTAAATATGTTGTATTCCAAAATGATTATCCTTATTTTCGGTCTACGGAAGTTTGGGGTCATCACAGTTGGTATCAGAGCCTAAGGTTAACCTTAGCTACGGAATATAACATATTTAGAACAATTCGTCTAGATAGAATCCACATTATTCTAAGACGAGTAGCTCATTAGAGATAGGACCTGTAATGTCCTAGAATGAGCACAGCAGAATAGCACATATTTACCAGTCATTACATCATTATCTTTTCATCTCGTCCTTATCTTATCTTTTCTTGAAAATTCTCATTTTTTTTGGTCTGACTCTTTCCTTGATGGTACAGACTGATTTAAATGTATACTAGAGCAAGAACAGCCCGAGGCGGAGCTCGAGGTGGAGCTCGAGGCGGGGCTAGAGGAGGAGCCCGAGTAGGAGCTGGAGGGCAAGCTAGAGACGAGACACCCATCACTCAGGAACAACATAATTCAGAGGTCGTAGTCGAACCACCTCCACCTCCACAGCCTTTCGAGTTGGAGAGAATGTCAAAGAAATTCAAGAACCTTGGAGGTGTACCTTTTATAGGGCGGTGTTGTATATAACGCAGTTGTATACACAATTATATGATTTTTGTTTGATGATTACAACCAAATATAATTTTATTATAAATGTGTTTGGTACTGTACTGTTATATATATACATCACAGCAATGAATATAATATTTATATTTAAATAAAATACGACTGTACAGAAATTCAAATATTAACACAGTATTTTATTTAAATAGAATATTTTATTTCAATATTCAAACAGTACAACTATTTGTAACTCCACTATTTATACATTCACAGAATATTTGTACTTGTATAAACAGAATAAAATAGACAAGTTTGTTTGACAACAATAAAATGATATTTTATTTCAATCAAACTTGTTTATTACAGACATCAGTACATTTCATATATACACAGCTCCTCGCTGCAACACTCATACGTTCATTCAGTTTACATTTCATATATATCCATTTTCACTTGTATATACAGACTCATACATTCATTGACACCACACACTGTCTTCTTATCTTCAGCTTGTCAGTCCTGTCATCACAGTCAGTCCAGTCATCCCAGCTTACCTGTCACACATGAAACACACACACACAGTACACTGCAATAGAAATAAAACAGAATACATGCAAATTTAAATTTTATTTTTAAAATTTTATTTGCCTCAGATTTCTGGTGTGTTTCTCATCATTTTTCATGACTTGATCTGAATTATAAAACCATCAATCTGTGTCTAGACAGCTTGTGATATTCACAGTGATACACTGTAAATACCACAAGGCAGACAACATATATATTTCAATGCAGGGACAGGGACAACTCGTCTGATGGCTGCATGTACACACGTGTATACACGTGTGCACTGCCTCGCCAATTCAGCGTGCAACTGAGGAGTAGCCACGTGGACCTTCTCAACTCAGTGCATATTTGAAAAGCAACAAAGTCAACACAAACAAACATGATCAAGCACAACAGTAAAAGCAACAAAACAAATGTCAACCAGCAAATGTCAAAGCCAACAAAGAGTAAAAATGGTCGACAGCTCATTGGTTCAAATGGTCAAGTTTCTCAAATGATCATTGCCTACATTCGAGGCAGGTTCATTTTTAAAGTGCAAGTAAACAAATACGACTGCTCACAAGCTAACAAGTTTTCAACAACTCAAGACAGTGGGATAATTGGCATACAATCAAGTATTGGAGCATATACAAACAGCAAGGCAACATGGTGGTTGTGGTCGAGCAAGGAGTGAATGCAAGCAATACATAGTTACGGTAAAGCATGTTACAGGATTTTAAATGAAAGCAAGTGATTCAGCATATAAATAACATGATACAGCAGAAATTTGAAGTGTCTCGAGTTCGTTATGGCAACAAAATGGTCAGTAGAGCACAAGACAGTAAGCAAGCGAGTGTATAACTCAGAAATGACACAGCTACATAATGTGTGCCAACAACAAACAAGGCATAGCAGTGCATAGGCAATCACACAAAACATGGTGCAAATGATTCAAGTCAGAAATGGCCAAACAGCAATGAAAAACATGTTCAACACAAATGGCCGAGAACATATGCAATCTGATTTGCACAAATAACATGTATGAAAGGCAAATACACAGCAAATGGAGCATGTATACAGTTCATAATTCAAGGGGTCAAAACAGTGGTGATCAAGTTCACAAACCAGTGCTCGAATACAAGTCTGGACTGCACAATTATTGGTGAATCAACAGGTTCATTTGGTCTGAATGCACAAGTAAAGGAAGTGGTCGAGCTCAAAAGTGCAGCAGTTTACTACAGTTAGCAAAGTGTTCAGGTTTCAGATATGTTAGTGGATCACATGTGCACTAATGCATGGTGCATCTAGCTGAAGTGCACAAACCAGAACTCAAGAAAAAGCCAGCATGATACACAAGTATGACAAAATAACATGGTGATGCAATTGCAGGCATGAATGATCACAGTCAAGTGAGGATGGTGTTCAAGTGAGCACAACAATGAATGTATCAGCATTTTCAAGTTGCTGTAAACAGAATGTCCAGAAAGATGCAGTGAAGTTCTGAGCATAAATCATAAATGGGTTTCTATCATGCAAACAAATGATCAAATTTTTGGCAAGGAATTCTTATTTACTGAAACCCAAATTCAATCAGGAGCATATGTGGAAAGAGGAGCAAATATATTTCCAGAGAATCAAATGCAGAATAAAACACGGCAAGTATTCAGGGATTAATTCAATCAAGCTTTTCAAAACAGGAAACCACAAAATTAGGCAAGAGTTTCAGGAAACATAGCAATCGAATTTAAGAGGCCACAGGAATCATTCACGCAAGGGCCAGGACTGGATTCATCGATCTAATCTCGCAAGCAAAAGAAGAAATTCACAAATTCATAGCCAATATTCACGCAAGCATTCAAGCCGATTTAGCAAAAGGGGCAACACAAAATCAGGCCAAGACATCAATTGAAATCAGAGGAATAATAGGATTTTCTAATCCTATTTAGTCACCACATCATCACAGGCAATTTAATGATCGAAAACCCACAAAAAAAAAATCAATTCAACCATTTTCAAAGCACGAATTTTTCAGAAAAACTTACAGTTTTCGATCGCCAGAGAATAATCCCAAGTCAGTGAAAGACGAAGTGAAGAATCACATAGCCACACAACAATCGAGCAAGACAGAGAAGGAATCGGAGATACGAGCACCAGAAATCATTTCCAGAGCCAAAAATTAACAACTTCGATTTGGGACAGAAGAAAAACCCTAGAATCGCCGCTGCCATTCTTTTTCTCCAGAGCAAAAACAAAAGTGATCGGGCAAATAAACAAATGGGCCGGCCAAGATAAAAAGGGGTTTTGGTTTTGTTTAAAGGGGATGACCCCTTTAATATAAACTTTTTTTTATTTTTTTTTAAGAATTAGTTTTTACATTTTTTTTATTCTGTTTTTTTTTAAATTGTGTTGAAAAATCATTTCTGAACAGTTCTAGGTCTGTAAAATCTAGGGGGATTTAGTCAAGGAGTTGACTGTCAGTTTCAGAGTCTGTAAATCTGAGTTACAGGTTACGGGTTTGTAATCTGGGGAAAATCTGATTCAGGGGTTTGAATCAGTCTAGGGATTTGAGCGTAGGGTTAGAATAGGAGCAGGGTTTGCGAGTGTACATGGTCTTGTATGCGGGATCTGTTCTATCACCTAGTAGAAACCTTAGAAATGCAGCAGTAGGCAGGGTTTTGCCGAAGCTGGGTATATCTGTGTGTGATTTATTTTCTGCATTTCAGTTCCTGCTATTTTCTGTGATCAGCTTATTATTATATATCTCGTTAAGTTTTTAATTCAGTTAAAAACGGTGAAAAACCCTATTCACCCCCCCCCCCCTCTAGGGTTATTCTAGATCCAACAAGTGGTATCAGAGCCTGGTAATTTCATTAACTCTAGAGAAATGGTGAATCCTAGTTGTCAGTCCATAGAGAGTCAGTCCAGTCATATTCCATCTATTTTCAATGGTACAGATTTTTTAAATTGGAAATCAGAAATGAAATCTTATTTAAAATCTGTTGATATTAAATGTTGGAATAGTATTAAAAATGGGTATGATATTGTAAGTAGGGTTGATATTGAATTTAATTTACATGCTACTCATATTTTATATTCGTATATTGATGATATTCAATATAGCCTTATTTCCCATTGTTTGACTGCGCAGGAAATCTGGCAGACTCTCAACGCTCTATATGGAAAAATTGACAAATGCTCAAAATCCCAGAAAGATAACTCGGCTTCAGATTTGTGCTTGACAGGTTGTACAGATGGAAATCCAGATGGAGACTCAACAGGAAATATTTCTTTGATTCACCGTTTAAATGGTTTAACTGAATCTGTTGAGAAGTTAAAATCTAAAAATAAACTTCTGAAATCTGAGAAGCTTGAGTTGATCTGCAAAAATAATGTTTTGGAATCAAAACTCAAAAACGTTAAAAATTCTTCAAATTCTAATTGCAAAAATTGTTTAAAATTGAAAACCAATCTTGTTCATCTCAATAAAAATATTCAAAAGTTTGAAAAGGAAATTCTGATCTTAAAAGAAAACAAGATTGAGTTATCAAATTTGAACAATCTTCTACAAAAGGAATTTGAAGTTTTTAAGACTGATATAAGTTCCAAATTTGAGATTGCTGAAAATGAAAATTTGGTGAGAAGTGATTTGATTTTGAAAGAACTTGAAAACGAGATTGAAAATTTCAAGAAATTTGAATCTGAAAATCGAAAACATTTTGAATTTGAAATTGCTGAATTCCAAACCAAAATTAAATCACTTGAATCTGAAAATTTGTTTTTGAAACAATATGATGCTGAAAGGAAGATCATTGATAACCGCTGTTCAGATTTAATAAAAGAGAACGATGATCTTAAATTCAAAATTCAACGACTAGAGTCAACTTTGACTAAATTTTCTAATAGTGAAAAGTCGTTGAATATGTTGTTGCAAAACCAAAATTCTATTAGAAATAAATATGGTCTTGGATTTGGGAAAACAAATGTTTTTGAAAATCGCAATTCAAATGGTTTTAAAAATCCTTCAACTTTCTTTGAAAAGAATCGTCTTCATAATTTGACCTTTGTTAATTCCAAAGGATTTTTGAATCAAAAGCAAAATTTGAATTTGTTTTGTAATAATTCATCTAAACAATCCTGGATCCCAAAAAGAGATGAAACAAACTTCATTAAATTCAAACAGATATGGGTTCCAAAGGGAACAAAGGTAAATTCTGATGGATTGTTATACAAACAAGTTTGGGTACCGAAAGATGTTAATAAAACTGCGGGTGGTTTTTCTAATTTTGTTAGACCACTCAATCCTCTCAACTGTTAGGTACTGAAGAAGGGTGGCTGAGGAACTGCTATGCTAAAAAGAAATTTGAAATCAAGATTGTCTATAACTTTGTGTCATTTACAGTTCCTTAGGCCAACATCTGTTGAGTTAGAGATTCTGCTTTACATTGGATTCTGGTATGATCTCTAAACTCACCTTTGTATATTCTTTTTGTCTGTTTTTATTTTCTGTTGTTATTCTTTTCTCTATCTCCTTCTGTTTTTTATTTTTTTATTTTGACACTGCCATATTCTTCTTTGTCTGTACTTCTTAAACTTCCAGTTGCAGAATTCATAATCTTCCTGGAAATATGCTTTATTTGTAAACAATCATCATGTGTTAATCATTCTCATATCCTGAATTTAATCTTGTAAATATCTGCAATTGGTTCGAGGTTTATTTTTTTTTGATTTCTGAATTCATAACAGTGTTGATGAATTCTTGTCATATCTTGAACACTGTTAATTTGAATTCTAAATTTTTGAAGATCTGAAATTTTAATGGAAATTCACACATCGTTGCTGTTTTAAGATTCTTCTAATTCATTTTAGAAAAGCTTGAAATATTACACTCATTACAGCACTCTATTATTTATCTGTTGTGATAATTTCATTGATTTTCAGATTGGCTTGTATCAGTGATACATCTTGGAATTCATCTTTATTCATATGTTTGTTTGAAATCATCTGAAATTCTAGATATTTTGAATATCACACACCTCTCATTGTTGAAATTGTCAATCTCGTGTGACTGATTCATTATATCCCAAAACTTTACATTGATTCATGTGATTTCAAATAAATTATCCCGATCATGAATATTTTCAAATTTGATGTAAATGACCTGAAATTTCTCTTGGGCTTGTCGGAAATAGTTTTGAGAAATTCTTGAAAATGTTTTTTAAAAATGGTCTTTGAAAATCATTGTTATTTCATGATTATTTGATTTGAATATATGTTTGTTTAAAATCATTTGAAATTATTGATTTATTGGATCTCACACATATCTTGAATCTGAAATATAACCTGGTGTGATTGATTCATTAAATTCTAATACTTTTACATTTTTTCAAATGATTTAAAATAGAGTATATTTGCAAATCTTGGATCATGAACCACCTTATGTGACCAACATCTTGACAAGCCTGTTGTGATACTGATTTCTCTGTGCTGCTCTGATACTGTTTTTGAAAAATGTTTGTTTTGGAATCATGCTGCTCTGATTATAAGAAATTGATTTGTAAATATTTTTTTTGAGGACTGCTTGTTTTGGTATCAAAGGTTTATCGTGCTTTGATAAATAAAATTTGTGTGCTTGAGTGGTTTGCTTTGTAATTAAGTATTTTCTGCTGACTGAGGTACCATTTGTTTGCCACCGGGGTGTCATTAAAATCCTCGAGAAAGCGAGAACATTTGGTATCAGAAACGCCTTATATTTGTCTCATCCATCTGTTCTGATTTTTCACTTTGTAGAGACACCATGTGGTATCAGTTTAAAAGTGCTACATTTTTTTTGCTGTATATATATATTTTTTCCCTCTTGTCATGTATAGATCAGCATATTACTCTTGTAATTGATTTTCAATTTTAAAATTATTTATTGTTTATTCTTTCAGAAATTGAAATCAATATCCAAATTAAACTGTATTTATAATCCATCAAAATTATAATCAGATTTAGAAATTGTGTTGAATTGTGACTGCAGTATATTTCACAACAAGAGGAAATTTTATTTGGATTTTCATGATGGTTGAATATTTATTATAATATCTTTGAACTGGCAATTATTTTTCGACCATCCTCATTATCTATCATCATTCTATCATCCATGATAATTTTTTTATAAATGTGGAGAGTTTAATATTTAAAAAAAAAAAATCGTCTTGAATAAACAATGAAAATATTTGCGATGGAATTGTGGTTATGTTATTTTTCAGAATTAGTGTCAATTGAAAATTTTCAATAATCCCGGTAAAGTTGGTCATATTTCATCATAATATAATTAATTTAGAAATTTATTTCACAGTCAATTTCTGTACTTATCACATTTCTATCATTCATATTGGTTGTATATACTGGGGAGTTTTTTTTATTTAAAGCTAAAAATAATTATATATATAATTGATTCATAAGCGTGTCTCTAACCTCATTTAAAAATCCAAGCTCTAGTTATGCATGGTTATGAGACGTCTTATAATTTAAGCTGCGACTGACCTCATTTAAAAATCCAAGATCTGGTTATGCGTGGTCAGTGTGCTCTTAAATAAAATAAAAGGGAAAAGGAAATAATATGCTAAATTGAAATTAATATGAAATTCTCCTTTGTGTATAAAAACCAGCCTATCTATCCACTTTCTAATCTGTGAAATGTGTTGAAATTTTATGACGTATTATGATTTGTGTGATTGATAGGTATTGGAATTTGAGATTATTCGATTTTGTCACTTTAATTGAATTAATAATTATAGTCCCAAATCCATCATTTTTTTTTTCTTGGTGCTTTAATTTTATAAAATTCTTTTGAAAATAATTGGGAAATATTCATATTTTTTTTATAACTCTCCTCATTTTTATAAAATTCATCGTATATCCGTCATTTTCTACAATGTGAAATATGCCACCTGTTCTTAGAATATTATGATTTTTGTTTGACTGATTGAGATTTATGATGACTGTTCTTCCTCTTAAGCTGATATAGTATTTGTTAGTCATTTTTCATCTATATTTTAAAAATCTGTATCCTTTTGATGATAACAAAAGGGGGAGAATGGATTAGATTTTGATTTATGAGTGAATATTTTATAAATATTTTTAATTTTGAAAATTTAATTATTCATACATTTCACTCATGCATAGTTATAGGGGGAGTTTTTTTGTTGTTGTAGGGGGAGCATTTAAATAGGGGGAGTTCAAATATCCACGAACAAACACATTAATTATATTCAAAATCTTTTATTTGTTTGTCATCATCAAAAGGGGGAGATTGTTGTATATAACGCAGTTGTATACACAATTATATGATTTTTGTTTGATGATAACAACCAAATATAATTTTATTATAAATGTGTTTGGTACTGTACTGTTATATATATACATCACAGCAATGAATATAATATTTATATTTAAATAAAATACGACTGTACAGAAATTCAAATATTAACACAGTATTTTATTTAAATAGAATATTTTATTTCAATATTCAAACAGTACAACTATTTGTAACTCCACTATTTATACATTCACAGAATATTTGTACTTGTATAAACAGAATAAAATAGACAAGTTTGTTTGACAACAATAAAATGATATTTTATTTCAATCAAACTTGTTTATTACAGACATCAGTACATTTCATATATACACAGCTCCTCACTGCAACACTCATACATTCATTCAGTTTACATTTCATATATATCCATTTTCACTTGTATATACAGACTCATACATTCATTGACACCACACACTGTCTTCTTATCTTCAGCTTGTCAGTCCTGTCATCACAGTCAGTCCAGTCATCCCAGCTTACCTGTCACACATGAAACACACACACACAGTACACTGCAATAGAAATAAAACAGAATACATGCAAATTTAAATTTTATTTTTAAAATTTTATTTGCCTCAGATTTCTGGTGTGTTTCTCATCATTTTTCATGACTTGATCTGAATTATAAAACCATCAATCTGTGTCTAGACAGCTTGTGATATTCACAGTGATACACTGTAAATACCACAAGGCAGACAACATATATATTTCAATGCAGGGACAGGGACAACTCGTCTGATGGCTGCATGTACACACGTGTATACACGTGTGCACTGCCTCGCCAATTCAGCGTGCAACTGAGGAGTAGCCACGTGGACCTTCTCAACTCAGTGCATATTTGAAAAGCAACAAAGTCAACACAAACAAACATGATCAAGCACAACAGTAAAAGCAACAAAACAAATGTCAACCAGCAAATGTCAAAGCCAACAAAGAGTAAAAATGGTCGACAGCTCATTGGTTCAAATGGTCAAGTTTCTCAAATGATCATTGCCTACATTCGAGGCAGGTTCATTTTTAAAGTGCAAGTAAACAAATACGACTGCTCACAAGCTAACAAGTTTTCAACAACTCAAGACAGTGGGATAATTGGCATACAATCAAGTATTGGAGCATATACAAACAGCAAGGCAACATGGTGGTTGTGGTCGAGCAAGGAGTGAATGCAAGCAATACATAGTTACGGTAAAGCATGTTACAGGATTTTAAATGAAAGCAAGTGATTCAGCATATAAATAACATGATACAGCAGAAATTTGAAGTGTCTCGAGTTCGTTATGGCAACAAAATGGTCAGTAGAGCACAAGACAGTAAGCAAGCGAGTGTATAACTCAGAAATGACACAGCTACATAATGTGTGCCAACAACAAACAAGGCATAGCAGTGCATAGGCAATCACACAAAACATGGTGCAAATGATTCAAGTCAGAAATGGCCAAACAGCAATGAAAAACATGTTCAACACAAATGGCCGAGAACATATGCAATCTGATTTGCACAAATAACATGTATGAAAGGCAAATACACAGCAAATGGAGCATGTATACAGTTCATAATTCAAGGGGTCAAAACAGTGGTGATCAAGTTCACAAACCAGTGCTCGAATACAAGTCTGGACTGCACAATTATTGGTGAATCAACAGGTTCATTTGGTCTGAATGCACAAGTAAAGGAAGTGGTCGAGCTCAAAAGTGCAGCAGTTTACTACAGTTAGCAAAGTGTTCAGGTTTCAGATATGTTAGTGGATCACATGTGCACTAATGCATGGTGCATCTAGCTGAAGTGCACAAACCAGAACTCAAGAAAAAGCCAGCATGATACACAAGTATGACAAAATAACATGGTGATGCAATTGCAGGCATGAATGATCACAGTCAAGTGAGGATGGTGTTCAAGTGAGCACAACAATGAATGTATCAGCATTTTCAAGTTGCTGTAAACAGAATGTCCAGAAAGATGCAGTGAAGTTCTGAGCATAAATCATAAATGGGTTTCTATCATGCAAACAAATGATCAAATTTTTGGCAAGGAATTCTTATTTACTGAAACCCAAATTCAATCAGGAGCATATGTGGAAAGAGGAGCAAATATATTTCCAGAGAATCAAATGCAGAATAAAACACGGCAAGTATTCAGGGATTAATTCAATCAAGCTTTTCAAAACAGGAAACCACAAAATTAGGCAAGAGTTTCAGGAAACATAGCAATCGAATTTAAGAGGCCACAGGAATCATTCACGCAAGGGCCAGGACTGGATTCATCGATCTAATCTCGCAAGCAAAAGAAGAAATTCACAAATTCATAGCCAATATTCACGCAAGCATTCAAGCCGATTTAGCAAAAGGGGCAACACAAAATCAGGCCAAGACATCAATTGAAATCAGAGGAATAATAGGATTTTCTAATCCTATTTAGTCACCACATCATCACAGGCAATTTAATGATCGAAAACCCACAAAAAAAAAAAAATCAATTCAACCATTTTCAAAGCACGAATTTTTCAGAAAAACTTACAGTTTTCGATCGCCAGAGAATAATCCCAAGTCAGTGAAAGACGAAGTGAAGAATCACATAGCCACACAACAATCGAGCAAGACAGAGAAGGAATCGGAGATACGAGCACCAGAAATCATTTCCAGAGCCAAAAATTAACAACATCGACTTCGATTTGGGTCAGAAGAAAAACCCTAGAATCGCCGCCGCCATTCTTTTTCTCTAGAGCAAAAACAAAAGTGATCGGGCAAATAAACAAATGGGCCGGCCAAGATAAAAAGGGGTTTTGGTTTTGTTTAAAGGGGATGACCCCTTTAATATAAACTTTTTTTTATTTTTTTTTTAAGAATTAGTTTTTACATTTTTTTTATTCTGTTTTTTTTTAAATTGTGTTGAAAAATCATTTCTGAACAGTTCTAGGTCTGTAAAATCTAGGGGGATTTAGTCAAGGAGTTGACTGTCAGTTTCAGAGTCTGTAAATCTGAGTTACAGGTTACGGGTTTGTAATCTGGGGAAAATCTGATTCAGGGGTTTGAATCAGTCTAGGGATTTGAGCGTAGGGTTAGAATAGGAGCAGGGTTTGCGAGTGTACATGGTCTTGTATGCGTGATCTGTTCTATCACCTAGTAGAAACCTTAGAAATGCAGCAGTAGGCAGGGTTTTGCCGAAGCTGGGTATATCTGTGTGTGATTTATTTTCTGCATTTCAGTTCCTGCTATTTTCTGTGATCAGCTTATTATTATATATCTCGTTAAGTTTTTAATTCAGTTAAAAACGGTGAAAAACCCTATTCACCCCCCTCTAGGGTTATTCTAGATCCAACAGGCGGGAGTCTGCGATTCAGGCAGAAGCATGGCTTAAAGATTGCGAAAAGATTCTAGAAGGCTTGGAACTGGAAGATCAGCGAAAGCGCTATCTGGCAGTTTGGCAACTAAAAGAGGAAGCAGGGCATTGGTGGGATACGATCAAAATCTGCAATGACATGGCCAATATGTCTTGGGCCAGATTTAAGGAGCTTTTCAATGAGAAATATATACCCCCACAAGCTAGAGAGCGTCTGCGCGAGCAGTTCGTTAACCTACAACAAGGGAATATGACCGTTTCTGAGTATGTGAGGAAGTTTGATGAGCTTTCACGATATGCCCCTAGTTTGATTCAAGATCCAGTAGAGAAGAATAAGAAATTTATCAAGGGGCTGTCCAAGAAATATTTGAATCGAGTCATTGCCCATATTAAGCTTCCTTTCAATGAAGTAGTAGAGATGGCGTGCCGCTATGAGGAAAATGATGAGTCTGGACCACAGGATAGAGGGAAAGGTCAAAGCAACAATTAGAAGAAACATGCTAACAAGAAACAGGAGGCGAGAAATTCTTCTACAGCTAAACCTCAAGGGAAGAAGAGGGATAGGAGCAAGGTGACCTGCTATAACTGTGGCAAGATTGGACATTTCGATTACGAGTGTAGAGCTCCTAAAAAGGTCAAGAGAAATTATTCAGGCCCTAGTCAGAACCATGGTCAAAGTTCCCAGAACCGTGGTCAAAATCCTCAGAATCGTGGCCAGAGTTCGCAGGACAAAAGGGAATGCTACAATTGCCATCAAAAGGGGCACATTAAGGCGAACTGTCCACTGCTAAGGAATGCTCAGGTGGCACATGTTTATGAGGGAGCAGATACACCAGCTTCGACTGAGGGGCCTAATAAACCCGATGTCTTAGGAGGTACGCTTAATATTAAGAACATCCCTATTACTGTCTTATTTGATACTGGTGCTGCAAGAAGCTTTATTTCTAAAGATGCAAGTAAAAAGTTGAAACTGAAACCAAAAAAACTCAAAAGTTTGATTAGAGCTAATAGTCCGATAGGAGGTTCCCTCATTCTAGATCAGTATTGTAAAGTGCTTATCTCCTATTCTCGCTATCAGTTTCCTTTGAATTTGATCATCATGGAGTTTTCTGGATATGACATCATACTTGGTATAGATTGGTTAGCAAAATATGAAGCTGAGTTAGTATGCACCGAAAGAATTGTCAAAGTTAAAACTAAACTCGGTAATGTATGTATCCCCTGCCATGGCTCAGCCACTGACAGTAAAACATTCTGGTCTTCTCTAGAAATTACCCCTACTTCTATTGAGGAGATCCCTGTCGTCAAAGATTACGCTGATGTTTCCAAAGAAGTTGAGGGCCTACCTCCACATAGAGAAATCAGCTTCCGAATTGATTTAGCTCCGAACGCAAGGCCTGTTGTACATCCCATTCGGAGAATGTCGCCAAAGGAAAGAGAGGAGCTGAAAAATCAAACCAAGCAGCTTTTGTGGAAGGGTCTGATCAGGCCCAACTTCTCAGAATGGGGAGCAACAGTGGTGTTCGTCCCAAAATCAGACGGTACTCTCAGGCTATGTTTAGACTACCGTGATCTCAACAAACAAACTCTAAAGAACAAATATCCATTGCCTCGTATTGATGACTTGCTTGACCGACTGCACGGGGCATGAGTATTCTCTAGGATGGACCTAGCTACAGGCTTCCATCAACTTCGCATTGTAGAGGAGTGTGTGCCTTTAACTGCTTTCAGAGGACCGGATATCTTTTATGAATGGCTAGTAATGCCCTTCGGTCTATGTAATGCTCCAGCATATTTTGTTAATCTGATGAATAGAGTATTCAGAGATGTTTTAAATAAATTTGTGCTCGTGTTCATTGATGACATCCTCATCTTTTCTAAATCCGCTGCTGAGCACGAACAGCATCTGAGAGAATTCTTTGAGATTTTGCGAAGAAATGTGCTGAAAGCAAAATTTTCTAAATGCATATTCTGGCAAGAGGAGGTGAAATTCCTCGGCCATGTTGTATCAAAGGAAGGCATCTCAATAGATCCAGGAAAGATCTCATCCATCCAAGAAGCCTAGAACTCCCATGGAGGTCAGAAGTTTCTTGGGACTGGCCGGATATTATCGGAAATTTGTCAAAGATTTTTCGAAGGTAGCTTGTCCATTGACAAACCTGACCAAGAAGCATACGAAATTCAAGTGGGCACCGGAATGCGAGACAGCTTTCCAAGAGCTAAAGAAGAGGTTGACCAATGCTCTTGTGTTGACCATCATAGATGGCAATCAGGATTTGAAGGTCTGGATCGACGCCTCTAAGCAAGGTTTTTTCTTTTATAAATTAACATGTCTGAGATAACATTTTTCCTTTAATGACAAATCTCA
The DNA here is from genome assembly GCA_030737875.1 of Allium sativum. NCBI lineage: Eukaryota > Viridiplantae > Streptophyta > Magnoliopsida > Asparagales > Amaryllidaceae > Allium > Allium sativum. Next base: position 600,411,794 of record CM060909.1, on the reverse strand, counting down.
TTTTAACACGTTATCCCTTATTTACTTAAGGTATTGGTGCGGTGCTGATGCAAAGAGGCAGGGTAGTCGCATATGCTAGCCGCCAACTGAAACCGCATGAGAAGAATTATGTTACGCCTGACCTTGAACTAATGGCCATTGTGTTTGCTATTAAAATATGGAGGCATTATCTTTTGGGTGAGAAGTTTGAAATTTACACGGATCATAAATCCTTGAAACACCTTTTTACCCAAAAATACTTGAATATGAGGCAGCAACGCTGGGTCGAATTTCTTGCATCATATGACCTGGATATCCTATATACTCCGGAAAAAGCCAACGTTGTAGCCGATGCACTCAGTAGAAAGAATGCAGAATGCAACAATCTCATTTTCGCCAATCTCATTATCACTCCTACTCTGATTGATAAAGTCTCTGCTTTTCAGAAGAATGATGAATTTATTCGGAAGCTTTGTGAGCGAGTTCGTAAGGGCGAAGCCTCAAGTTTCCAGATTGACGATAACGGGACCCTTAGATTGCAAGGGCAAATTTGTGTGCCAGACATGCTGAGCTAAAAAGAGAAGTGATGGATGAGTGCCACAAATATAAAATCAGCGTCCATCCAGGTGTAAACAAAATGTACCATGATCTCAAGCGCACCTTTTGGTGGAAATCGATGAAGAGAGATATTTCTATTTATGTTGCTAGATGTCCCACTTGTCAGCAAGTCAAAAGTGATCAACAGAAACTGGCAGGTTTGTTGCAACCGCTAGGAGTTCCTGGTTGGAAGTGGGAGGAAATTTCTATGGATTTTATAGATGGCTTGCCCCGAAGCCGAAAAGGCAATGATAGCATATGGGTGATTGTCGACCGCTTAACAAAATCTTCCCATTTCATCCCTGTTCGGTCCAATAGAACAGCTCGAAGTTTAGCACAGCTCTATCTTAAAGAGATAGTCAGACTGCATGGGATTCCCAAAAGCATTGTCAATGATCGGGATCCATTATTTACCAGTAAATTCTGGGAAGCTTTTCAAGAAGAGCTTGGGACCAAGTTAAATCTGAGCTCTGCCTATCACCCTCAGACAGATGGCCGGACTGAGAGGGTGAATCGTGTTTTGGAAGACTTATTGCGTGCTTGCATTCTTGACTATGGCGGTTCATGGGAGGACCACTTGCACTTGGTGGAATTCTCCTAAAATAATAGCTACCAAGCAAGCTTGGGGATGTCACCGTTTGAATTACTTTATGGCAGGCCGTGCAGATCTCCGGCATGTTGGGTGGAGTCAGGTAATCGACTAGTCTTGGGCCCCGACATGGTTCGTGAAGCATCAGATAAGGTTGACTTGATTAAGAAGTGCTTGTTGACAGCTCAGAGCCGACAAAAGATCTATGCAGACCAGCGAAGAAGGAATCTAGAATTCTCTGTGGGTGATCGAGTATACTTGAAGGTTTCTCCTTTGAGAGGCGTGATTCGTTTTGGGAAGACGGGAAAGTTGGCACTGAGATTCATTGGTCCATTCCCTATTCTCGAAAGGATTGGTACTCTCGCTTATAGAGTGCAGCTGCCCGACTGGTTGCCAGGGGTGCATGATGTATTTCATGTGTCTCAACTTCGCAAGCATGTGCACGATCCAGATCAGATTGAGGACGAATTAAACCAACAGGTCCTAGATATTGCTCCAAATCTGACAGTGAGAAAGGACCCGATTAAGATCATTGGCAAAGAAACCAAAATCTTGAGGAACAAGAAGATCAACCTATTCAAGGTTCAATGGAGTGGGGATCCGAGAGACTGTACTTGGGAGACAAAGGATAGCATCAAAAAGGCTTACCCCAAGTGCAGAGTGGATATCTCCGAGTAACTCTTGTACTAAGGTACGTTTATACCAATTTACATTTCCCATCTTGGTTCCTACTTTTCTTTGTTTCCTTTTCGAGGACGAAAATTCTTAAGTGGGGGAGATTGTAACGACCCGGAAAATCCGAACTAATTTAAAATTTTTATTTTAAATTATTTTGTGGAAAAATGTGGAAGAAATTAAAAATTCCATTTTTAAATAATATTAAAGCCAGTGAAAATAGTCAATTTTCAGACGATCTCTGTTTTCGACGAAACCACTTTCATTGGAACCGGAATGTCATATTATTGCTAGGTTTCAATTTTTAGAATTTTTCGAATTAATATGTGAGCGTGGTGAAGGAAAATGTGTTTGGTCGATTACAGTCAAATTTAATCGAATGAAAAATAGCCATTTTTCAAACAGTGTCAGAATTCAACGAAATTAATTTTGTTAGGACCGCATCGTCATACCATAGCAAAATATATTTTTTTCTGGATTTTTCTGAGTCCATTTGTGGCCTCGGTGAATTTATTTATGCATACGAATTAAATTAATAAAGGAATTAAATATTAAATTAAATAATACAGGCCACAGACAGCCGTTTAGGCTGACAGGACCTGTCCCATTGGATCCGGAAAATGGGCTATTGGCTAGGGTCACTTTTTGCTGGACTGAAATTGTACCGGTTTGAAAGATATGGATTTATTTGTAAAAAAAAATTATAATAATATAAATAATAGGAGATTAAAACCCTAATTTACTATTCACCATCTTCTGAGCCGCCGCCACCATAATCCCATGGCCAAATTTGCTCCTTCCTTCTCCCCTTAATTTCCCTCAATCCTCACACCAAAACCTACTGCTCCTTTGGAGTTTATTGTAGAGGACCTTCTCCTCTTCACATCCGTATGGTCATCACCCCTGTGATCGCCTGTAGCGTCCGCCACGAGACCCCGAAGTGCGCCGCTTCTCACCGCCGTGGGCCCCCAGAGCTCGACCGAGCTCGGCCAAACACCCCCCTCGTGCGCCTCTCCGAGCTCCCCATCGTGACACCCTCCGATCAGCACCTCGACTCCTGTAGTGGCTGCAATCCCGAACCCTAGAATTGAACAATAAGAGGAAGCTACGGCCTGTAATTACTGAGGGAAGAAGAAAGGGGTATTCTCTTAATTAATTTATTATTTAATTAATTTAAATTGTTTTAAAACTTCGATTAATCATATTTAACTCATTTCAATTCGAAATTCGATGATTTCAGCGGCGTTGTGATCGTGTGACTGAGATCTACGCATCTAAACTGACTAGAGATGATTCTGAACAGTTTGAATTTTGGCCAAAAATCTTCAATGACTGTGAGATTTCTGAATTTGAAAAATCAAACAATTTAATTATGTTCGATCAGTTGAATCATTGTATGTTATTTCTGATCTGTTATGTGGTGATTGTTGTATAGTTGAATTATATTCGTTGTGATGTCGTGTTAAAGTATGACAGTTTGGATCTGTAAAATTCAGATGTAATCATAATAAAGTTCTCACCTTTATTTTTATTTTTATTCCTTTCTCTTAAAACTGATCTTTTGATTTGAAATAAAATATAATAAAGTTTTGATCTTTTGTTTTGAAATAAAGTTTTGATCTTTTGTTTTGAAATAAAAGTTTGATCTTTTGTTCTTGAAACAAATCAAAACAAAGTTGAGTCTTTTATTTTGATTTATATAATAAAGTCAAAGAAGATTTGATCTTTTATTTTGAGATATAATAAATAAAGATTTGATCTTTTATTTTGACTAATAAAAGAAGTTAGATTTATATAATAAATAAAGATTTGATCTTTTATCCTATAAAATAAATAAAGTTCATATATTTTATTTGATTTCACAAAATAAAGGTGGGATCTTTTATTTTGATTCATAGAAATTTTACAACCGATCATATGTTGTCATTGTTGTAATGACACAAAATTTATCGTTATGTTAATTTAGTTATAATGACACAAAATTCATCGTTATGTTAATTTAGTTGTAATGACACAAAAATCATCGTTATGTTAATTTAGTTGTAATGACACAAAATTCATCGTTATGTTAATTTAGTTGTAATGACACAAAATTCATCGTTATGTTAATTTAGTTGTAATGACACAAAATTCATCGTTATGTTATTTTAGTTGTAATGAGACAAAATTCGTCGTTATGTTAATTTAGTTGTAATGACACAAAATTTCATCGTTATGTCTATGTAGTTGAAATGAACATACTTTGGTGTTGGATAAAAAAAATTTTGAAACTTAGGAAAATAATAGAACATTTACATTTTTCTATGTAAAGAAAATATTTACATTTTTCAATGTAAAAGAAAGGAAAAGTAAATATTTACATTTTTCAATGTAAAAGGGAAAAAGAGAATTTACATATGTAAGTAAAAACAACAAATAGGAAATTTACATTTTTCCATTGTTATAAAGAGTAATAGAAAATTCACATTTTTCTATTGTAATAAAGTATAATAGGAAATTTCCATTTTTCTATTGTAATGAAGAGAGATAGAAAATTTACTTTTTTTTTGTAAAATATAAGATTTACCTTTTTCTAGGAGAAGATAAAAGAATTTACATTTTTCATTCTAAAAGAAAAGGAAATAAAATATATACATTTTGTAAAAACATAAAAAGTTCACTTTTAGGTTATAAAAATGAAATAGGATAAAAAGTTCACTTTTATGTTATAAAAATGAAATAGGATAAAAAGTTCACTTTTATGTCATAAAAATGAAATAGAATAAAAAGTGCGTTTTTATGTCTTTAAATCACATAGGATAAAAGAACATTTTTATAATTAAAGAAATTATACATTTTAAAACATCATTTTTGTCGCATTAGAATTGGCGAACAAAAATGTCATTTTTGATTATAAAATTATACATCGTTGAAAACATCATTTTTTGGTCGCATTAGAATTGGCGAACAAAAATGTCATTTTTATTTAATATAAAAATATACATCATTGAATTATCATTTTTGGTCGCATTAGAATTGGCGAACAAAAATATCATTTTTAATTGATATAAAAATATACATCGTTGAATTATCATTTTTGGTCGCATTAGAGTTGGCGAACAAAAATGGCATTTTTATTTGATATAAAATGATACATTGTTGAAACCATCATTTTTGTCGCATTAGAATTGGCGGACAAAAATATTACTTTCATAGAATAAAAGGTATGGATTTTAACAAAGGGAATCGCCCAATGGTTAATATAAAAATATAAAATATAAAATTAAACGAAACGAGCGCTGCAGTTCGCATATCGACCATCGTAACTTCAAACGAATATATAGAAAGATCCGACCATCGGATTTTCCCAAAGCTGGAACCGTTAGGACCGCTTTGGGAAGAGCTTTCCAACGATATAAATTTCATCAAAATCCGACGGTTAGATTTTAAGATATGTGTAAATCAAATTTTGGTAAAAGCAGCGCCAGCGCCGCCCATTGACCCGAAACGTCGTTTATTTATTTCGAGCTATTTTTAATAAATAAAAATAGCGATAAATAGTTATAAATATATATGAAATGTTTTAAACTATAATTATGCGACAATTATTTGAAAAGGCCGAGTTTAACTCATTTCAAATAATTGAATGGCGGTTGAATCAAAGATGTAAGAAGACGATGGTTGAAGACCGGCGATCTTCACGTCGAATGGACGATGACTTCTGATACCTTGGACTGACTTGCTCCCAGGACTGGGTTGAAGCAGTAATTGTCCGAATGTGTGTGTTGATCGTGCGGATAAGCGAGAACCTCTTTGGTGTCTCCGGTTTCGTTCAGACCCAGAACGGACTTGTAAATGGATGCGTGTTTGACGTTGAAATTCTCTTCTTGTAATTAAATCGATTTCTATTAATATATGTCTGTTTGGTGGTAGAGAATTTATTCTCTACTTAACACCCTGATACGTAGTGATAGTTATCGATCGCATGGCGTTGAATTGTCAATGTGGCACGCCAAGATGCAATGATTAAGGCTTTGTTGAAAAGCAGGCCTTGTGGCTGATTATCAAAGCATAGCCTGGTTAGGCATAGCTTTGTGTATATCGTGTCTTCGCGAGCCTCACACCCCAGTATGAGTCAAAAAGGGATATGGACCGTAGGGAGTGTACACGTTTCTTTCTAGCTAAGAGTGGTGCTTGGGTTTTGACACGGCCTGGCATTTTACTTATGTGGATTTTGGATTGAGGTACCTCGGGTTTTTATAGGCCGGAAGTGGTCATATTATAGGTCCAAAGGGACAGGGAAACGTGTGTTCAGGCATAACTAATCCACTACCGTTAGGTAGGGACCGGCCCTACCGCATCCAACGGTTCACTGCGGGGGATCCTGAGGCATTTGCTAGAGTGTCTCGAATCGGAAGAGGACGATCCCTAGCCTCGATTTCATGACAGAAAATCAATTCCCAATATGAAAACATTTCGGTTTTGATTGTTAATTTATATACGTCGACATAGTAGGATGGGGTACTATGCCGTCTAGGATTGATATATTTATATTGAAGTATTTTAATACTGCTTAAACACTAATGATAATATTAAAATATTACTTTTCACGTATTAAGCATGTTTGATCATCATAAGGGAAAACTCTATCCTCCTGTGTGCGTTGCATTGTGTGATAGGAACTGAGTCTTATGACGATTTCATTTTTTCAAAAGTCATTTCGCTGTTTTATATAAACTTTATAAAATATTGCATTGGCAATCCAATGGAGTAAACCCGTTCCGCGTTAGCGGCGTGGTCCTGAGATTCGCCATCTTGATAGTTAATTTAGTTAAGAATTCTCACACCAGTCCTATGACTGACTCGTAGTTTGTTTCACTTTTGCAAACTCGGGTGCCCTCTTTCCACCCGAGCAGCCAATTGACAGGTTTCTAGGTGATACTTTCTGGTTGGAGCTTGCTTTGGAAGGAAGAAGAAGAAGACCTTTTCTCCATCTTTTATTCTGCTTTTGAGACATTTTTCCATCTTTTGCTTTTGATGTATGTAATGGGATTTGAAACTTATTTCATTTCATTTGAGACTTGTTTCTCTTTTGTTAAGACTTCTATTATGCTAAGTGGATCCTGTAAATCTGCATACTCTGATGTTCTGCTGTGATGCTGATGACATTTATTTTCGCCGCAATGGTTTATGTGTTATGATAATTATCTGAGATCTGTTTTTGTTGTAAGTATGTTGTATTCCAAAATGATTATCCTTACTTTCTGTAACACCTCACGTCCATTAATGTCACTCACAAAGGGAATGCATTAACTTCCATGGAGGTTATAAGTGAATATAGAACAGAAAATTTACAACAAGACAGATAATAAGTAGTACTTGGAAATCTAAAACTTCATTTTATTGCAGCGGAAACATGTTTATTACATCACAAAACCATTAATCAGAGTCAAGTACATTATCCATCTTCATAAAACAAAATACATAACCCCATTACAAAATTGCCATTAAAGAAGATAACAAGCTGGACTTTACTTCAACGGTCCAAGCTTTCCAAAGAGAGATGAGCAATCCAATCAAACTCCACTAGAACCGGGCCCAATCTGAGGACCTGGAGGGGGAAAAAGGATAGAAATGGAGGGGGGTCAGACATAAAGTCTGGCGAGTATGATAATTCTAACAATACTATTATCAAAATAACTAGACTAAGGCATAAGCTGGAAGACAAGTAAATGTCTATGAACTATTAGGTATGGAATGAGCAGATAAGGATAACGTGAAAGATAACGTCAAAGGCATACCTAATTACTAACGAATAATTACTATACTGCACCGCACATTACTACACTGCACCGCACATTACTACACTGCACCGCACCAATTACTACACTGCACCGCACCAGTCACCCTAAAGGTTGATCCCACTTGCTTCACACAGAAACAATATAAATAGCCTTACGTACCCCTAGCTGACTACATAGGTGCCGTCTGCCCCTATCTCCACTAGGTGTACCCCACTACCCTCTTAGAAATTTTATAAGTAACTTCGTGTTCTCCTAGCTGACTACATAGGTGTCGTCTGCCCGTATCTCCACTAGGTGTACCCCACTACCCACTTTCGATCGGCTCCCTACTCGTAGATACCCGTGCTGGCCCCACAGTGGGGAGTATCACTCCCCTAAAGTGGCAACCCGATACAACTGAGAATGCATGACTTATACCTACACGATGCAACAACGTCTTACCTACCAGCCCGGGTCCACACACGCATATGAAACCCGTTGGACTTGCGTTGCCACCGCTCCCTGTTTTGGCCTCTTATAGTCAAGCCCAGTATGTGTGTCCCGTCCTCGACTTGGGTCGAGCCCACAAAGATACGTTTGGGATACTGGTTGAAATGGGCCCCCATAAGCTACCCACCTAAGCTTGTCATTAATATATCCCACTTAACCCTCTTAGTCATGTTCATTTACATGTGTGTTTGGTTAAGTCTTACTAATCGTATTTCACATGCCGCTAAGGGCACCCACTAGATTCCTCATGCCACCCAAGGCACCTACTTAACCCCCATGTCCCACTTTACATGTTTATCTTGGTTAAGTATTTCTTAATTAATTCAGGCCATAACCTCATAAAGACCTCTCACATTAGACTGGCGTTTATGGCAGCTGGATTTGCCGGGCGGGTCCGGGCAGTCTTACACCATAAAAGAGTCTAACCTCGTGTCTTTACAACTGTTATGCTTTAGTTTAGGCCTAGGACCTCTCACATTGGGCTGACATTTGTGACCACTGGATTTGCCGGGCGGTTCCGAGCAGGTTTACGTCACAAACGAGTCCAACCTCGTGTCCTAAGCATTGATTGACAACTTTCAATCTTTTACCCCAGTTTTAATAATTCCCTATCCAAATTATTAATTTAGTCCACTTTTATTGATGTCCATAATTGACTCAATTATGGTCATCCACTCATGGTATGCAAAATCATATCAATTGCACCCAACATCTTATTATTAAATCCTTAATATTACCCCTACCCCACGTTTATACGTTCGCTTATTCAACGCATAATATAGGCTAGACTTGAATAGTCTAATGCACAGCAGAAAGCCAAATTAACATATAGATAATAAAATAAATATAATCATGATAGGGGTGAAACTTGCATAAATTACACATGTTAAGGATCAAAAGGTGTCAACTTGTTAAGTGTCACAATTCACATGATATGATCATAGCCCAAATCTATACATAAACTTGCATATGGGATTTTTAGGCAACATAATGATGGTGTAAACTAGCATAGAATTTCACATATGTCATAGCATAATTCTAGATGTCATAATAGATGTCATGGCATATGTCCATAACTTTTCTAATCAATCTAACTTGCATATGTGACTTGTCATATAGATCGACATAGCCCAAACATAATAGATCAACATAGCCCAAACTTGATGATTTGATTAACATGAACTAACTAGCATAGATAATAGCATCATGACTTTATAACATGTATGATTCATCTCAATTTAGCATAGAAACTCTCAACATACATAACATCATCATAGCATGATTTACAACACATAGGATACATAGCATAGGATTTATAACATACATGATAGCATAAGGTTTACAACAACATGTATGACAATTCACATCATCTACTCATAATCCATTCATGACTTAACCTAATTAATTCAATAATAATCTTGTTAAGATTATCATACTCACAATTATAGAAGAAAGAGAGTCGAATTAGCGCTCCTTTGATGAAGAATCGCTGTTAGGGTTGGGTAGTTCTGATTTGGTTGCTGTTCTTTATCTTTAATTTGATGGCGGCTGCTCTAGGTCTCAAAATATCAGCATGACGGCCATGGTCTTTGTTTTTTTTCTGATTTAGGGTTTGTGTATAGGGGTCTTTTTATAGAGTTATAAATTAATTTAAGCCGTCGGATGTTCTTAGGGTTAATCAAAACCATTTAATTATGATAGGGTGATGAGTCAGCCCTAATGACTCAGCAAGGAGTCAGAATGGACTCAACAACACGGGTCAGCCTGAACCAGAAAGCTGTGCAGGCTCCAGCCTCGGCCTGGGCGCACTTGGCAGGTGCGCCAGTGTAAATATGTACTGGCGCGCTTCCCAAGTGCGCCAGTGCATTTTTTTTCTTTCTTTGCCACCAAACTTCGTTCGTCCATAACTTTTTCATCCGGTACTCGTTTCCCGCAAGCTCGGACTCTATCTCTACTAGAATTCCGAGACGAACACAATGGCGCAAACCGTTTCCCATAATTCTCACGTCTGAGATTAGTTATTCTTTAATTTGTAAATATTAATATTAACAGAATTACGGGGTGTTACATTCTCCCCTCCTTAAAGGATTTCGTCCCCGAAATTTTCAAGTCAAGAAGAATGTATATCCTAACAATCAAACAACCATCTACTCAACCATCAAACACAGGCATCCATTGTTCTTATAGACTTCTAATGCTTTCATGTTTAAATGCACAGTGTGTGTATATATGTCCCTTATCTAATGCAAAATCAGGCGGTCCACTGATCCAGTTGACCTCCTTAATGCAAACCATGATAGTGCCATGCGTCCATTATGTATGCAAAAGTTCCCTAATGCTACATATTATTTCTACATGCGTGCACAACCATTCACCAAGATGCGGCATCCATATGATAGTACAACCATTATACATCCATTTTACTAAATACAACCATTTATATGCAATATGCAGTATGAAGTGACTGAGCCGATCTAGTGCCTAACAGTGTGTGTATATGCGTCCACGAGCAACCACTAGCAAACACTTGCATCCACTTTGCATCCATCATACATAACATGTCTCAAACACATGTTTCAACCATAGGATTATCCTATCTAAAGGTCAAGAATACTAACGAGAGGATACGCTAAAGGTAAGATAAGTACAAGATAAGCGATAAAGGAGAAATTAAAGGACATACCCTCGAAAAGAAAAGGGTATCGTGAACGCATCTTCCCTTCTGTCTCCCAAGTAGCGTTGCTCTCATCATCTCGCCATTGTACTTTGACTAGTCTGACCTCTCGATTTCTCAGCCTCTTAATCTCCGACCCAAGAATGCATGTAGGAGCTCGTCGAATCGTCGCATCACGCTCTATCTCCATCTCTCTAAGCAAGCTCGGCTCTACCACTTCCGCGGTCTCGTGCAAGCACTTCCTCAAATGTGACACATGGAATACGTCGTGTACACCACTAAGTCTCTCGGGCAACTCCACTCTATACGCCATCTGTCCAATTTTCTCCTTAATAGGAAACGGCCCTACAAACCTTGGTGCTGATTTCCCAACGGACCCAAAGCGAAAAACGTTCTGTAATGGAGACACTTTGACAAAGACCATGTCCCCAACTTTAAAATCGAGATCTATCCTCCTCTTATCCGCATATGATTTCTGCCTATCTTGCGCTGCTTTCATCCTCCTTCGAATCAAGTCGATCTTCTCCGAAGTCTCTCTAATCATATCGGGCCCAAGTAAGATCTTATCGGTAGATTCCCACCAACATGTAGGCGAACGACACGGCCGTCCATAAAGAGCTTCGAATGGTGCCATACCAATGCTAGACTGAAAGCTGTTATTATATGCGAACTCCACCAATGGAAGATGCTCTTCCCATGTACCCCCAAAGTCTAGGATACATAGCCTCAAAAGATCCTCTAGAATGCGATTCACCCTCTCGGTCTGGCCGTCCGTCTGAGAATGATATGCGGTGGTCAAACATAACTGAGTCCCTACCGCCTCTTGTAAGCTTCTCCAAAATTCGCTAGTGAAAATAGGATCGCGGTCGCTCACTACGCTAGAAGGAACACCATGCAAACGAACTATTTCTCGAACGTATACGGAGGCTAACAATGGAGCAGTCCTCTTACTCTTTACGGGAATGAAATGGGCGCTCTTAGTAAGTTTATCTACTATAACCCAAATTCCCGTATAACCCTTCCTCGATCGCGGTAATCCATCCACAAAATCCATCGAGATGCTTTCTGTGATAACCCCAAACTTCCACGAGTGAAAGCAAGGGATATCATTTTTGGAATACAACATAAATACAATAAAACAGAACACAGATACAATATAGCAAAGGAAATTCATAGAGTAATAACATTATAGCAGCGGAAAATTATAATGTCATTAATCACAGAAAATCCACAGTCACAGAATCTAAGCTATTACAACAAGTTGCAGAAAAGAAATAAATTTGATGACTAAAAAGAAAAGAAAAGATGCCATAGAAACAAAAGATAAATGTCTTCAAGCTCCAAGTCATCACCTCTCTACTTCAGCAAATCCAAGAGACAGAAAATAAGCAGCTCCAAAGAAAAGACTACAAGCAAAGAATGAATCTGTCTACTTAGCTGCCCGTGTGTAAGAGAGGGAACTCAAGTTTGCAAAAAGGTGAAACAAACTATGGGTCAGTCGTGGGACTGGTGTGAGAATTCTTTAGTAAAATAACTATTAGATATAAGGCAAATCCAAAGACCACGCCGCTAACGCGGAACGGGTTTACTCTAATGGATTGCCGTGCATAATTTAAAGTGTCATAACAAATAAATAAGTACATCGTAAACAACGCAATGCTTTTTGGAAAAAATGGAATCACCATAAGAACCAAGTCCCATCACACAATGCAACGCACACCAGAGGATAGGGTTTTACCTTATGGTGATTAAACATGTTAAATACGGCAAATACGCATCTAATATTATTATTAGTGTATATGAAAGCATTTCAAAGTAAATGTATTAATCTTAGGAAGCATAGGTACCATATACTATGCCTCCGTACTAGTAATACAATCAAATTCGTCGGTTCGTATTTGGATTTTGGTTTCCATCATGAGTCAAGGCTAGAGCGGAGCTCCTTACCGATTCGAGACACTCTAGCTAGTGCCTCAGGATTCCCCGCGGAGAACCCTTGGAAATGGCAGGGCCGGTCCTCAAATACAGCTTAGAGGATTGGCAATTCCTAAGCACATGTTTCCCGGTCCTATAGGACCTATCCGAGGCGCGCCACATTCCATCATCCACATAAGTAAAGTATCAGCGCTGGGAGGTCCCTGACACTACTTCTAGCTAGAAAGAAACGTGCTGCTTTCCCTGCGTTCCCTTCGCCCGTTTTTGACTCAACCGGGGTGTGAGGCTCGCGAAGTCCCGTTACACAAAGCTACGCCTAAACAGGCCATGCTTTGATCGTCTCCACAAGGTTTTGCTTTTCAACAAGAAACCTTGATCATTGCATCTTAGTATGCCACACTGTCACTCCATGCCATACCATTGCTTCTCCATCAATACATAAATGGGTGTTAAGTAGAGAATAAATTCTCCACCACCAATATTTATATATTAACAGAAAATCAACAATATGATATATATCGAAGTACGATGTCAGACACACCATCCATTTAAATTTATGCTCTGGGTCTGAACGAAAGTCAAATCCGTGAAACCAACACGTACGTCTGGGCAATGACCTTGACCCATGAATTGGTAGCAAGTCAATTCAGGATCTCGATCGCTGTCCATTCGAGGGAAGATTTACGGTCTTCATACGTTGTCTTCTTACTTCGATCTTTAACGCCGCTGGATTAATTTGGGATGAGAATATCTCGGACTTCCCAAACAATCCTCGTATATATATACATATATATATTTTGAAAATCCTTCTTATTTGTTAATAATTATTTTTATTAACAATTCATTCTTATTTTAATTATTATATATAAATAAATAACTAAATCGTTAATTCTTATTCTTATATACACTTTCATTCTCTTATCTCTTCAATTACATTTACATGAAAATGCAATTTATAATTAGGCGATGAATCATTCCTCTTACTTTATTTTTATTATTATAATTTACATTAAAATGTAAATTATAATACATCGTTCAATTGATTTATTTTCATCTTTCCACTATATTATAATTCTATTCATATAAAATATTCATTTTCTCTTTTAAGTGCATCCTTAATTTCAATCACATCAAAAATGTAATTTTATTTTACGATGTAATTTTCATTCCTAATTACATATAAAAATGTAATCTTTATCTACAAGTTACATCCTTATTCTCTTTTTATAGAAATAAATGCAAAACTTTCATTCTTGCCACCTACTTATCCTATTTACGTTAAATAAAATGTAAATTTCACCTACGGTGAAATTTCTTATATATTCTACAAAAATAAAGGTAATCTTTTCCTATGGTGTATATTACCCTTTTCTTCTTATATTTTCTTGTTTACATTAACAAGAAATGTAAATTTTAACATACGATGAATTTCTATATATTACATTAAATAGAATGTAAAACATACGTGCGGTGAAATTTCACTTTTTATGTACATTAGAAGTAATGTCCATTTATCCTATGGTGAGAATATCCATATTTAATCTACATTAAAAATAATGTAACTATATTCTACCATGTAAATCCTTTTTAATTACCTTATAAAATAATGTAAATTTACATACAGTGTAATTCTCTTTCATTATCTTATGAAATAATGTTAATTCACATACGGTGTATTTTCCTTAACATTGAAAATAAATGTTAATTTACATACAGTACATTTTCTTTTATTTTGACATTAAAAATAATGTTACTTTTTCCATGGTGAGATTCTCATTTATTTTCACTAAAAATGATGTAAATTTCCCTATGGTGAAAATTACTATTTTTATCACATTAAATAAAAATATCCTATGGTGAAAATCCCCATTTTGTTTACATCAAAAATAAGGTGAATTTTCCTATCTTTACATTACACATGAAAAAGGTATATTTTGATACATTGCAAAATCCTACTTTCTATTTACCAATAAAAAGGTAAACTGTGTCATGCGGTGAATTCCTACTTTATTCTTACAAATAAAAGTACATCTTATCATATAGTTAAAATGCTATTTTATTTTGACAAATAAAAATGTACATGTTATCATACAGTGAATATGCTATTTTATTTTGACAAATAAAAATGTACATGTTATCATACAGTGAATATGCTATTTTATTTTGACAAATAAAAATGTACATGTTATCATACAGTGAATATGCTATTTTATTTCGACAAATAAAAATGTACATGTTATCATACAGTGAATATGCTATTTTATTTCGACAAATAAAAATGTACATGTTATCATACAGTGAATATGCTATTTTATTTTGACAAATAAAAATGTACATGTTATCATACAGTGAATATGCTATTTTATTTTGACAAATAAAAATGTACATATTATCATACAGTGAATATGCTATTTTATTTTGACAAATAAAAATGTACATTTTATCATACAGTGAATATGCTATTTTATTTTGACAAATAAAAATGTACATGTTATCATATAGTGAATATGCTATTTTATTTTGACAAATAAAAATGTGCCTTTATCCTACGGTGAAAATTCTCTCATTTTAACATTAAAATAAATGTTAAATCATACTATGGTCAAATTCTTGTATTTACATTGAACATAATGTTACTTTACATAATACGACATCTTCTATTTTTATCATAACAACAATTCTATTTTACATACCATGCACTTTTCTTTTTAATTAACATGACAAAAATGCTATTTTTCATACAATACATTTTTTTTTTTTTAACATTTGACAAAAATGTAAATTTCATACGGTGACAGTTTTCTATATTAACATTTGACAAAAATGTCAATTAGTCATATGGTGACAGTTTTCTATATTAACATTTGACAAAAAATGTCAATTAGTCATATGGTGACAGTTTTCTATATTAACCTTTGACAAAAAATGTCAATTAGTCATATGGTGACAGTTTTCTATATTAACCTTTGACAAAAAATGTCAATTAGTCATATGGTGACAGTTTTCTATATTAACCTTTGACAAAAAATGTCAATTAGTCATATGGTGATAGTTTTCTATATTAACATTTGACAAAAAATGTCAATTAGTCATATGGTGACAGTTTTCTGTATTAACCTTTGACAAAAAATGTCAATTAGTCATATGGTGACAGTTTTCTATATTAACATTTGACAAAAAATGTCAATTAGTCATATGGTGACATTTTACTAACCTTTAACATTAACATAAATGTCATTTACCTACGATGAACATTTTCTATTTTAACATAACAAAAATTGTTCATCAACATACAGTGAATAATTTCTATTTAAATATTTAACAAAAAATCAAAGGGATATAATACTAGCTATTCAATCATATAACCATCATCATCAAACATGTCCAAACAAACAGATCTGAATTTATATTATTCACATCACATACTGAATAATTCATTTTAATATAAATTTTAAATAAATAAAAAAAACTCTCACAGTGTTTGGTCAGAGAGGTAATTCAGGTTCGGTCAGATTCGGTGTTCCAATTCAAGACGATTTCAGATCTGGAACGATTCGAATACAAATTCATACACAAAATCAAAAATCAGCTTTTTACAAGTGGCTGTGTAATGCTTAAAAGCGTGGGGAAATCTGAAGTGAATTTTACCTTAGAACATTCAAAACTTTAAATCAGAAAATCAGGAGCTACAGGCGATGGATTTGGACACCGTTTGTTGGAGAAGGACCGGGGAAGAGAGGCCGACTTGCGCCGGGAAAGGGGAGAGGTGCGCACGCACCAGGTGGCGGCGGCGGGGACGTTTTGGGCGCGGGTTGAGGGGGGTGGTGGCGGAGATTCGGGCGACGGTTCGAGGTGATTCTTGTCGGAGATCATAGGGCTCGAGAATCTCTTCGAAACGAGTATAAGTTTGCGATTTTTCGTTGAGAAATGAGTGAGAAAACAGAGTTTGAAATTCTGAGTGCTAATGGGTTTCATGAGGCTCAGCAAAGAGGAAGAAGACAGACGTGAATAGTGTTTTTATATTAAAATATTAGGTTAAATTAATCATTATTTAATTGGCCCGCTTAAGCCCGTTTTGGTCCGAACCCCGATTCAAGCCTGCTTACTGTCGTTCTTAAGGTTTTGAGGCCTTCTGAACGCAATGGAACATGTTACAGGACCCAATTCCGAAATTTATTATGAGTTTTGGAATAATTATATTATCTTATTAATATTTTAAATTATACCGTACATGAAAATTCACCGAGGTCACAAATTAACTTCAAAAATTCTCGAAAAATATATTTAGCTATGTTTTGATGCTGTGGACCTATGAAAATTAATTTCGTTCAATTCTGAGCCCGTATGAATTTTTAATGAATTTTTAAAGTCAAAAATTGTCCGTTTACACTGAAAAATCAATTATAATTATATATTAATTCTAAAAATTACCAAAAAATCAATTTTAGCTTTGTTTTGATGATACGAATCCAACAAAATTTATTTCGTTGAATTCTGAGACTTTTTGAAAAATGGCTATTTTTAAGGTCAGTATATTTAATATTAAAAATACATTTCGAAACAAATATTTTTTGAAACTCGAAACATATAAGTGTTTACTGTTTTCAATGCAGAAACGTCATTCTGAAACCAATGGAAGTGGTTTCGAGTCGAAATTCCTTTATATGCAAAAAGTAGCATTTTTGTCCTATGCAAATTACCCACCGACCTTTCTAAAAATTGAATTGGCCATAACTTTTGATTTCCGCTATGAAATTTCGATTTTTTGGATTCGTTGGAAAGATATTTTTAAATAGATTCTAATATTTTCTGTTTTACTAAAATCCGTTAAATTTTGCATCATGTATGGTTAGTCAAAGTTCAAGTTTGACTTTTCAAACTACCGCGCTATTTCTAGCTCTTTTTATATTTAAAATTAATTTATTCATTCTAACTTCGATTTGAACCAAATTTGTGATCCTTATTATTTAAAATAGATTATTTTAAATATCAAAACTCATTTAAAATCACTTAAAATAAATTTTAAATTGGCCCCAAAATTCAGGGTTGTTACAGTCTCCCCCACTTAAAAACTTTTCGTCCCCGAAAAGGAAAAAGAAAAATATAAGAGGAAGAATAAACACAGAGAATGTTTTTAACAGAGATGGTACCGTCTATAACATCAGGCTTTCCACCGAAGAAATTGGTCCTTTCGTTTCTTCGTAAACATGTGCCAATTGAGCATCGCCACTTCACTTAGTCTTCTTCGAATGCACGATCAAGGGAAGAGTCAAAACAACTGAAATGGTGATTCTAGGAGATAGAAAAGATCGAAGGATGAATGAAAAGATGACGATAAAGTGACTGGCTATTATGTATCCCATGAAATGCTCGCCGTAGAATATAGTGATTCTACGTAAACGAATTATTATAAATATGTTATATTCCGCTTTGTAAACCAAAGCTCTGATACCAAATGTGATAACCCCAAACTTCCACGGAATGGAAGCAGGAGTATCATTTTTGGAATACAACATAAATACAATAAAACAGAACACAGATACAATATAGCAAAGGAAATTCATAGAGTAATAACATTATAGCAGCGGAAAATTATAATGTCATCAATCACAGAAAATCCACAGTCACAGAATCTAAGCTATTACAACAAGTTGCAGAAAAGAAATAAATTTGATGTCTAAAAAGAAAAGAAAAGATGCCATGGAAACAAAAGATAAATGTCTTCAAGCTCCAAGTCATCACCTCTCTACTTCAGCAAATCCAAGAGACGGAAAATAAGCAGCTCCAAAGAAAAGACTACAAGCGAAGAATGAACCTGTCTACTTGGCTGCCCGTGTGTAAGAGAGGGCACCCAAGTTTGCAAAAAGGTGAAACAAACTATGGGTCAGTCGTGGGACTGGTGTGAGAATTCTTAAGTAAAATAACTATTAGATATAAGGCAAATCCAAAGACCACGCCACTAACGTGGAACGAGTTTACTCTAATGGATTGCCGTGCATAATTTAAAGTGTCATAACAAATAAATAAGTACATCGTAAACAACGCAATGCTTTTTGGAAAAAATGGAATCACCATAAGACCCAAATCCCATCACACAATGCAACGCATACCAGAGGATAGGGTTTTACCTTATGGTGATTAAACATGCTAAATACGGCAAATACGCATCTAATATTATTATTAGTGTATATGAAAGCATTTCAAAGTAAATGTATTAATCTTAGGAAGCATAGGTACCATATACTATGCCTCCGTACTAGTAATACAATCAAATTCGTCGGTTCGTATTTGGATTTTGGTTTCCATCATGAGTCAAGGCTAGAGCGGAGCTCCTTACCGATTCGAGACACTCTAGCTAGTGCCTCAAGATTCCCCGCGGAGAACCCTTGGAAATGGCAGGGCCGGTCCTCAAATACAGCTTAGAGGATTGGCAATTCCTAAGCACACGTTTCCCGGTCCTATAGGACCTATCCGAGGCGCGCCACATTCCATCATCCACATAAGTAAAGTATCAGCGCTGGGAGGTCCCTGACACTACTTCTAGCTAGAAAGAAACGTGTTGCTTTCCCTGCGTTCCCTTCGCCCGTTTTTGACTCAACCGGGGTGTGAGGCTCGCGAAGTCCCGTTACACAAAGCTACGCCTAAACATGCCATGCTTTGATCGTCTCCACAAGGTTCTGCTTTTCAACAAGAAACCTTGATCATTGCATCTTAGTATGTCACACTGTCACTCCATGCCATACCATTGCTTCTCCATCAATACATAAATGGGTGTTAAGTAGAGAATAAATTCTCCACCACCAATATTTATATATTAACAGAAAATCAACAATATGATATATATCGAAGTACGATGTCAGACACACCATCCATTTAAACTTATGCTCTGCGTCTGAACGAAAGTCAAATCCGTGAAACCAACACGTACGTCTGGGCAATGACCTTGACCCATGAATTGGTAGCAAGTCAATTCAGGATCTCGATCGCTGTCCATTCGAGGGAAGATTTACGGTCTTCATACGTCGTCTTCTTACTTCGATCTTTAACGCCGCTGGATTAATTTGGGATGAGAATATCTCGGACTTCCCAAACAATCCTCGTATATATATATATATACATATATGTATATATTTTGAAAATCCTTCTTATTTGTTAATAATTATTTTTATTAACAATCCATTCTTATTTTAATTATTATATATAAATAAATAACTAAATCGTTAATTCTTATTCTTATATACACTTTCATTCTCTTATCTCTTCAATTACATTTACATGAAAATGCAATTTATAATTAGGCGATGAATCATTCCTCTTACTTTATTTTTATTATTATAATTTACATTAAAATGTAAATTATAATACATCGTTCAATTGATTTATTTTCATCTTTCCACTATATTATAATTCTATTCATATAAAATATTCATTTTCTCTTTTAAGTGCATCCTTAATTTCAATCACATCAAAAATGTAATTTTAATTTTACGATGTAATTTTCATTCCTAATTACATATAAAAATGTAATCTTTATCTACAAGTTACATCCTTATTCTCTTTTTATAGAAATAAATGCAAAACTTTCATTCTTGCCACCTACTTATCTTATTTACGTTAAATAAAATGTAAATTTCACCTACGGTGAAATTTCTTATATATTCTACAAAAATAAAGGTAATCTTTTCCTATGGTGTATATTACCCTTTTCTTCTTATATTTTCTTGTTTACATTAACAAGAAATGTAAATTTTAACATACGATGAATTTCTATATATTACATTAAATAGAATGTAAAACATACGTGCGGTGAAATTTCACTTTTTATGTACATTAGAAGTAATGTCCATTTATCCTATGGTGAGAATATCCATATTTAATCTACATTAAAAATAATGTAACTATATTCTACCATGTAAATCCTTTTTAATTACCTTATAAAATAATGTAAATTTACATAAAGTGTAATTCTCTTTCATTATCTTATAAAATAATGTTAATTCACATACGGTGTATTTTCCTTAACATTGAAAATAAATGTTAATTTACATACAGTACATTTTCTTTTATTTTGACCTTAAAAATAATGTTACTTTTTCCATGGTGAGATTCTCATTTATTTACACTAAAAATGATGTAAATTTCCCTATGGTGAAAATTACTATTTTTATCACATTAAATAAAAATATCCTATGGTGAAAATCCCCATTTTGTTTACATCAAAAATAAGGTGAATTTTCCTATCTTTACATTACACATGAAAAAGGTATATTTTGATACATTGCAAAATCCTACTTTCTATTTACCAATAAAAAGGTAAACTTTGTCATGCGATGAATTCCTACTTTATTCTTACAAATAAAAGTACATCTTATCATATAGTTAAAATGCTATTTTATTTTGACAAATAAAAATGTACATGTTATCATACAGTGAATATGCTATTTTATTTTGACAAATAAAAATGTACATGTTATCATACAGTGAATATGCTATTTTATTTTGACAAATAAAAATGTACATGTTATCATACAGTGAATATGCTATTTTATTTTGACAAATAAAAATGTACATGTTATCATACAGTGAATATGCTATTTTATTTTGACAAATAAAAATGTACATGTTATCATACAGTGAATATGCTATTTTATTTTGACAAATAAAAATGTACATATTATCATACAGTGAATATGCTATTTTATTTTGACAAATAAAAATGTACATTTTATCATACAGTGAATATGCTATTTTATTTTGACAAATAAAAATGTACATGTTATCATATAGTGAATATGCTATTTTATTTTGACAAATAAAAATGTGCCTTTATCCTACGGTGAAAATTCTCTCATTTTAACATTAAAATAAATGTTAAATCATACTATGGTCAAATTCTTGTATTTACATTGAACATAATGTTACTTTACATAATATGACATCTTCTATTTTTATCATAACAACAATTCTATTTTACATACCATGCACTTTTCTTTTTAATTAACATGACAAAAATGCTATTTTTCATACAATACATTTTTTTTTTTTAACATTTGACAAAAATGTAAATTTCATACGGTGACAGTTTTCTATATTAACATTTGACAAAAATGTCAATTAGTCATATGGTGACAGTTTTCTATATTAACATTTGACAAAAAATGTCAATTAGTCATATGGTGACAGTTTTCTATATTAACCTTTGACAAAAAATGTCAATTAGTCATATGGTGACAGTTTTCTATATTAACCTTTGACAAAAAATGTCAATTAGTCATATGGTGACAGTTTTCTATATTAACCTTTGACAAAAAATGTCAATTAGTCATATGGTGACAGTTTTCTATATTAACATTTGACAAAAAATGTCAATTAGTCATATGGTGACAGTTTTCTATATTAACCTTTGACAAAAAATGTCAATTAGTCATATGGTGACAGTTTTCTATATTAACCTTTGACAAAAAATGTCAATTAGTCATATGGTGACAGTTTTCTATATTAACATTTGACAAAAAATGTCAATTAGTCATATGGTGACATTTTACTAACCTTTAACATTAACATAAATGTCATTTACCTACGATGAACATTTTCTATTTTAACATAACAAAAATTGTTCATCAACATACAGTGAATAATTTCTATTTAAATATTTAACAATAAATCAAAGGGATATAATACTAGCTATTCAATCATATAACCATCATCATCAAACATGTCCAAACAAACAGATCTGAATTTATATTATTCACATCACATACTGAATAATTCATTTTAATATAAATTTTAAATAAATAAAAAAAACTCTCACAGTGTTTGGTCAGAGAGGTAATTCAGGTTCGGTCAGATTCGGTGTTCCAATTCAAGACGATTTCAGATCTGGAACGATTCGAATACAAATTCATACACAAAATCAAAAATCAGCTTTTTACGACTGGCTGTGTAACGCTTAAAAGCGTGGGGAAATCTGAAGTGAATTTTACCTTAGAACATTCAAAACTTTAAATCAGAAAATCAGGAGCTACAGGCGATGGATTTGGACACCGTTTGTTGGAGAAGGACCGGGGAAGAGAGGCCGACTTGCGCCGGGAAAGGGGAGAGGTGCGCACGCACCAGGTGGCGGCGGCGGGGACGTTTTGGGCGCGGGTTGAGGGGGGTGGTGGCGGAGATTCGGGCGACGGTTCGAGGTGATTCTTGTCGGAGATCATAGGGCTCGAGAATCTCTTCGAAACGAGTATAAGTTTGCGATTTTTCGTTGAGAAATGAGTGAGAAAATGGAGTTTGAAATTCTGAGTGCTAATGGGTTTCATGCGGCTCAGCAAAGAGGAAGAAGACGGACGTGAATAGTGTTTTTATATTAAAATATTAGGTTAAATTAATCATTATTTAATTGGCCCGCTTAAGCCCGTTTTGGTCCGAACCCCGATTCAAGCCTGCTTACCGTCGTTCTTAAGGTTTTGAGGCCTTCTGAACACAATGGAACATGTTACAGGACCCAATTCCGAAATTTATTATGAGTTTTGGAATAATTATATTATCTTATTAATATTTTAATGTATACCGTACATGAAAATTCACCGAGGTCACAAATTAACTTCAAAAATTCTCGAAAAATATATTTAGCTATGTTTTGATGCTGTGGACCTATGAAAATTAATTTTGTTCAATTCTGAGCCCGTATGAATTTTTAATGAATTTGTAAAGTCAAAAATTGTCCGTTTACACTGAAAAATCAATTATAATTATATATTAATTCTAAAAATTACCAAAAAATCAATTTTAGCTTTGTTTTGATGATACGAATCCAACAAAATTTATTTCGTTGAATTCTGAGACTTTTTGAAAAATGGCTATTTTTAAGGTCAGTATATTTAATATTAAAAATACATTTTGAAACAAATATTTTTTGAAACTCGAAACATATAAGTGTTTACTATTTTCAATGCAGAAACGTCATTCTGAAACCAATGGAAGTGGTTTCGAGTCGAAATTCCTTTATATGCAAAAAGTAGCATTTTTGTCATATGCAAATTACCCACCGACCTTTCTAAAAATTGAATTGGCCATAACTTTTGATTTCCGCTATGAAATTTCGATTTTTTGGATTCGTTGGAAAGATATTTTTAAATAGATTCTATTATTTTCTGTTTTACTAAAATCCGTTAAATTTTGCATCATGTATGGTTAGTCAAAGTTCAAGTTTGACTTTTCAAACTACCGCGCTATTTCTAGCTCTTTTTATATTTAAAATTAATTTATTCATTCTAACTTCGATTTGAACCAAATTTGTGATCCTTATTATTTAAAATAGATTATTTTAAATATCAAAACTCATTTAAAATCACTTAAAATAAATTTTAAATTGGCCCCAAAATTCAGGGTTGTTACAGTCTCCCCCACTTAAAAACTTTTCGTCCCCGAAAAGTAAAAAGAAAAATATAAGAGGAAGAATAAACACAGAGAATGTTTTTAACAGAGATGGTACCGTCTATAACATCAGGCTTTCCACCGAAGAAATTGGTCCTTTCGTTTCTTCGTAAACATGTGCCAATTGAGCATCGCCACTTCACTTAGTCTTCTTCGAATGCACGATCAAGGGAAGAGTCAAAACAACTGAAATGGTGATTCTAGGAGATAGAAAAGATCGAAGGATGAATGAAAAGATGACGATAAAGTGACTGGCTATTATGTATCCCATGAAATGCTCGCCGTAGAATATAGTGATTCTACGTAAACGAATTATTATAAATATGTTATATTCCGCTTTGTAAACCAAAGCTCTGATACCAACTGTGATAACCCCAAACTTCCACGGAATGGAAGCAGGAGTATCATTTTTGGAATACAACATAAATACAATAAAACAGAACACAGATACAATATAGCAAAGGAAATTCATAGAGTAATAACATTATAGCAGCGGAAAATTATAATGTCATCAATCACAGAAAATCCACAGTCACAGAATCTAAGCTATTACAACAAGTTGCAGAAAGGAAATAAATTTGATGTCTAAAAAGAAAAGAAAAGATGCCATGGAAACAAAAGATAAATGTCTTCAAGCTCCAAGTCATCACCTCTCTACTTCAGCAAATCCAAGAGACGGAAAATAAGCAGCTCCAAAGAAAAGACTACAAGCAAAGAATGAACCTGTCTACTTGGCTGCCCGTGTGTAAGAGAGGGCACCCAAGTTTGCAAAAAGGTGAAACAAACTATGGGTCAGTCGTGGGACTGGTGTGAGAATTCTTAAGTAAAATAACTATTAGATATAAGGCAAATCCAAAGACCACGCCGCTAACGCGGAACGGGTTTACTCTAATGGATTGCCGTGCATAATTTAAAGTGTCATAACAAATAAATAAGTACATCGTAAACAACGCAATGCTTTTTGGAAAAAATGGAATCACCATAAGACCCAAGTCCCATCACACAATGCAACGCATACCAGAGGATAGGGTTTTACCTTATGGTGATTAAACATGCTAAATACGGCAAATACGCATCTAATATTATTATTAGTGTATATGAAAGCATTTCAAAGTAAATGTATTAATCTTAGGAAGCATAGGTACCATATACTATGCCTCCGTACTAGTAATACAATCAAATTCGTCGGTTCGTATTTGGATTTTGGTTTCCATCATGAGTCAAGGCTAGAGCGGAGCTCCTTACCGATTCGAGACACTCTAGCTAGTGCCTCAGGATTCCCCGCGGAGAACCCTTGGAAATGGCAGGGCCGGTCCTCAAATACAGCTTAGAGGATTGGCAATTCCTAAGCACATGTTTCCCGGTCCTATAGGACCTATCCGAGGCGCGCCACATTCCATCATCCACATAAGTAAAGTATCAGCGCTGGGAGGTCCCTGACACTACTTCTAGCTAGAAAGAAACGTGCTGCTTTCCCTGCGTTCCCTTCGCCCGTTTTTGACTCAACCGGGGTGTGAGGCTCGCGAAGTCCCGTTACACAAAGCTACGCCTAAACAGGCCATGCTTTGATCGTCTCCACAAGGTTTTGCTTTTCAACAAGAAACCTTGATCATTGCATCTTAGTATGCCACACTGTCACTCCATGCCATACCATTGCTTCTCCATCAATACATAAATGGGTGTTAAGTAGAGAATAAATTCTCCACCACCAATATTTATATATTAACAGAAAATCAACAATATGATATATATCGAAGTACGATGTCAGACACACCATCCATTTAAATTTATGCTCTGGGTCTGAACGAAAGTCAAATCCGTGAAACCAACATGTACGTCTGGGCAATGACCTTGACCCATGAATTGGTAGCAAGTCAATTCAGGATCTCGATCGCTGTCCATTCGAGGGAAGATTTACGGTCTTCATACGTTGTCTTCTTACTTCGATCTTTAACGCCGCTGGATTAATTTGGGATGAGAATATCTCGGACTTCCCAAACAATCCTCGTATATATATACATATATATATTTTGAAAATCCTTCTTATTTGTTAATAATTATTTTTATTAACAATTCATTCTTATTTTAATTATTATATATAAATAAATAACTAAATCGTTAATTCTTATTCTTATATACACTTTCATTCTCTTATCTCTTCAATTACATTTACATGAAAATGCAATTTATAATTAGGCGATGAATCATTCCTCTTACTTTATTTTTATTATTATAATTTACATTAAAATGTAAATTATAATACATCGTTCAATTGATTTATTTTCATCTTTCCACTATATTATAATTCTATTCATATAAAATATTCATTTTCTCTTTTAAGTGCATCCTTAATTTCAATCACATCAAAAATGTAATTTTATTTTACGATGTAATTTTCATTCCTAATTACATATAAAAATGTAATCTTTATCTACAAGTTACATCCTTATTCTCTTTTTATAGAAATAAATGCAAAACTTTCATTCTTGCCACCTACTTATCCTATTTACGTTAAATAAAATGTAAATTTCACCTACGGTGAAATTTCTTATATATTCTACAAAAATAAAGGTAATCTTTTCCTATGGTGTATATTACCCTTTTCTTCTTATATTTTCTTGTTTACATTAACAAGAAATGTAAATTTTAACATACGATGAATTTCTATATATTACATTAAATAGAATGTAAAACATACGTGCGGTGAAATTTCACTTTTTATGTACATTAGAAGTAATGTCCATTTATCCTACGGTGAGAATATCCATATTTAATCTACATTAAAAATAATGTAACTATATTCTACCATGTAAATCCTTTTTAATTACCTTATAAAATAATGTAAATTTACATACAGTGTAATTCTCTTTCATTATCTTATAAAATAATGTTAATTCACATACGGTGTATTTTCCTTAACATTGAAAATAAATGTTAATTTACATACAGTACATTTTCTTTTATTTTGACATTAAAAATAATGTTACTTTTTCCATGGTGAGATTCTCATTTATTTACACTAAAAATGATGTAAATTTCCCTATGGTGAAAATTACTATTTTTATCACATTAAATAAAAATATCCTATGGTGAAAATCCCTATTTTGTTTACATAAAAAATAAGGTGAATTTTCCTATCTTTACATTACACATGAAAAATGTATATTTTGATACATTGCAAAATCCTACTTTCTATTTACCAATAAAAAGGTAAACTTTGTCATACGGTGAATTCCTACTTTATTCTTACAAAAAAAAGTACATCTTATCATATAGTTAAAATGCTATTTTATTTTGACAAATAAAAATGTACATGTTATCATACAGTGAATATGCTATTTTATTTTGACAAATAAAAATGTACATGTTATCATACAGTGAATATGCTATTTTATTTTGACAAATAAAAATGTACATGTTATCATACAGTGAATATGCTATTTTATTTTGACAAATAAAAATGTACATGTTATCATACAGTGAATATGCTATTTTATTTTGACAAATAAAAATGTACATGTTATCATACAGTGAATATGCTATTTTATTTTGACAAATAAAAATGTACATGTTATCATACAGTGAATATGCTATTTTATTTTGACAAATAAAAATGTACATTTTATCATACAGTGAATATGCTATTTTATTTTGACAAATAAAAATGTGCCTTTATCCTACGGTGAAAATTCTCTCATTTTAACATTAAAATAAATGTTAAATCATACTATGGTCAAATTTTTGTATTTACATTGAACATAATGTTACTTTACATAATATGACATCTTCTATTTTTATCATAACAACAATTCTATTTTACATACCATGCACTTTTCTTTTTAATTAACATGACAAAAATGCTATTTTTCATACAATACATTTTTTTTTTAACATTTGACAAAAATGTAAATTTCATACGGTGACAGTTTTCTATATTAACATTTGACAAAAATGTCAATTAGTCATATGGTGACAGTTTTCTATATTAACATTTGACAAAAAATGTCAATTAGTCATATGGTGACAGTTTTCTATATTAACCTTTGACAAAAAATGTCAATTAGTCATATGGTGACAGTTTTCTATATTAACCTTTGACAAAAAATGTCAATTTGTCATATGGTGACAGTTTTCTATATTAACATTTGACAAAAAATGTCAATTAGTCATATAGTGACAGTTTTCTATATTATCCTTTGACAAAAAATGTCAATTAGTCATATGGTGACAGTTTTCTATATTAACCTTTGACAAAAAATGTCAATTAGTCATATGGTGACAGTTTTCTATATTAAACTTTGACAAAAAATGTCAATTAGTCATATGGTGACAGTTTTCTATATTAACATTTGACAAAAAATGTCAATTAGTCATATGGTGACAGTTTTCTATATTAACATTTGACAAAAAATGTCAATTAGTCATATGGTGACATTTTACTAACCTTTAACATTAACATAAATGTCATTTACCTACGATGAACATTTTCTATTTTAACATAACAAAAATTGTTCATTAACATACAGTGAATAATTTCTATTTAAATATTTAACAAAAAATCAAAGGGATCTAATACTAGCTATTCAATCATATAACCATCATCATCAAACATGTCCAAACAAACAGATCTGAATTTATATTATTCACATCACATACTGAATAATTCATTTTAATATAAATTTTAAATAAAAAAAAAAACTCTCGCAGTGTTTGGTCAGAGAGGTAATTCAGGTTCGGTCAGATTCAGTGTTCCAATTCAAGACGATTTCAGATCTGGAACGATTCGAATACAAATTCATACACAAAATCAAAAATCAGCTTTTTACAACTGGCTGTATAACGCTTAAAAGCGTGGGGAAATCTGAAGTGAATTTTACCTTAGAACATTCAAAACTTTAAATCAGCAAATCAGGAGCTACAGGCGATGGATTTGGACACCGTTTGTTGGAGAAGGACCGGGGAAGAGAGGCCTACTTGCACCGGGAAAGGGGAGAGGTGCGCACGCACCAGGTGGCGGCGGCGGGGACGTTTTGGGCGCGGGTTGAGGGGGGTGGTGGCGGAGATTCGGGCGACGGTTCGAGGTGATTGTTGTCGGAGATCGTAGGGCTCGAGAATCTCTTCGAAACGAGTATAAGTTTGCGATTTTTCATTGAGAAATGAGTGAGAAAACGGAGTTTGAAATTCTGAGTGCTAATGGGTTTCATGCGGCTCAGCAAAGAGGAAGAAGACAGACGTGAATAGTGTTTTTATATTAAAATATTAGGTTAAATTAATCATTATTTAATTGGCCCGCTTAAGCCCGTTTTGGTCCGAACCCCGATTCAAGCCTGCTTACTGTCGTTCTTAATGTTTTGAGGCCTTCTGAACGCAATGGAACATGTTACAGGACCCAATTCCGAAATTTATTATGAGTTTTGGAATAATTATATTATCTTATTAATATTTTAATGTATACCGTACATGAAAATTCACCGAGGTCACAAATTAACTTCAAAAATTCTCGAAAAATATATTTAGCTATGTTTTGATGCTGTGGACCTATGAAAATTAATTTCGTTCAATTCTGAGCCCGTATGAATTTTTAATGAATTTTTAAAATCAAAAATTGTCCATTTACACTGAAAAATCAATTATAATTATATATTAATTCTAAAAATTACCAAAAAAAATCATTTTTAGCTTTGTTTTGATGATACAAATCCAACAAAATTTATTTTGTTGAATTCTGAGACTTTTTGAAAAATGGCTATTTTTAAGGCCAGTATATTTAATATTAAAAATACATTTTGAAACAAATATTTTCTGAAACTCGAAACATATAGGTGTTTACTGTTTTTCAATGCAGAAACATCATTCTGAAACCAGTGGAAGTGGTTTCGAGTCGAAATTCCTTTATATGCAAAAAGTAGCATTTTTGTCCTATGCAAATTACCCACCGACCTTTCTAAAAATTGAATTGGCCATAACTTTTGATTTCCGCTATGAAATTTCGATTTTTCGGATTCGTTGGAAAGATATTTTTAAATAGATTCTAATATTTTCTGTTTTACTAAAATCCGTTAAATTTTGCATCATGTATGGTTAGTCAAAGTTCAAGTTTGACTTTTCAAACTACCGCGCTATTTCTAGCTCTTTTTATATTTAAAATTAATTTATTCATTCTAACTTCGATTTGAACCAAATTTGTGATCCTTATTATTTAAAATAGATTATTTTAAATATCAAAACTCATTTAAAATCACTTAAAATAAATTTTAAATTGGCCCCAAAATTCAGGGTTGTTACACTTTCCCATTTCCATAGTGGAACCTCCAATGGGTGAAGCAACCCACCGGGTTTCTTTTGCTCCGCTTTTACTTGTTGGCATACTAAGCATCTAGCGACATACTCGGCCACGTCTTTCTTCATGCCGACCCAAAAGTAAACTCGTCTCATGTCCATGTACATCTTGTCCCTGCCGGGATGAATGGTCATCTTCGAACGATGTGCATCGTCAAGAATAGTCTTCCTTAGGTCATCGTCTTTTGGTACACAAAGTCTACCGTCCCTACGTAACCAACCCTTATCATCTAGGGTATAACTACGGAGATGGCTTGATGACTCCCCTACTTTGAGCTTTTCTACTAACTCAACCAACTGCGGGTCGTCTCGCTGTGCCTCGCCAATCCGTCCCAAAAGCGTAGGTCTGACCTCCAAGGATGCTAGCAAACCGGGTACGAAGTCAGCGAAAGGTCTAAAGTCAAACATCGAAATGAATTCTAAGCTTCGCCGCTCAACAAACAAAGGACTTAAGGATAACCTTTTTTTCTACTTAAGGCATCCGCCACCACATTACCCTTGCCAGGGGTATATGCTATCTCGAAGTTGTAGGATGCTAAGAACTCCATCCACCTTAACATATCTCCCTTCCCTAGAGACCACATGCCCTAAATTCATCACTTCCTTCCTCCAAAAATGGTATCTTGGAGAACTTAGCTTTAAACTAGTGCACTTGTAGGGTCCCTAAGCTTTCCCTAAGATATAGGGCATGCTCTTCTCTGCTTCTCGAGAAAACCAGGATATTATCCCATGTAAAATCGTCACAACTATCCATCTCTCACGCAGACCATCCTAGTCGAATTCGACATCCCCCAAGTGCAAGCCCCAAAGGCCTAAACCAATATCAGACAAACACCCAAGGGATACCTCCTTCGAATTCAGACGACCTACGTGAGATGATACTAGTAAGATGGTCAACCAATTGAGCACTTGACCGACTCTGACCGTCCTTGCCAGTCTTGCTCCAAAACTACCGCTGATTACATAACGGGCTTTGCTTAATCTATTAAACACATACGAAAACTTATTCCGCGCCTATGGGTAAACCCCGAGCTTTATCACCGACGTCTCCTTACTCACGGACCACACAAACAGGTTCCTAATCATCGTTAGATGCGTCAGAAGATTCTAGGCAGCTAAGCATCACTGAACCCCTAGGGTCGCAAGAAATATGAGGGTTTTTCTACAATGAATCAATAGTCTAACTACCCTCCTTTCACAGTCTAGGATGGCACCCTGCTTGGCTAGCCAATCCACCCCTAGAATCAAACTACAGCCCGTGAAACCAAGGACAAAGGCGTTGCATTCAAACTCAACGCCCAAGATAAACACTCTCAAATCCCGACAAATCATAGAAAGATGAGCCGAACCACCAATAGGATTTGAGACTACTAAGGGATCAGTAACAATACTAGTATCTAGGTGCAGTGTTTCAACTAATGATGTAGAGATAAACGAATGCGATGCGCCCGAATCGAATAAGGTACGGACAGGATGATCAAACAGAAAAACTAAGCTTTCAACAGAAATGGTTCTACCTCGTTCTTGCAGCGGTGGGACCGCGAGAGCCTGAACTTGTTCCCTTGCCTGCCCTGGTGCCAGAAGAGCCTGCACCTGTCCTCCCGAGGTAGTCCCTGTCCTCTGCCCCTTCTTTGGGCAGTCCTTCACTAGATGTCCTGCTTCACCGCAGTGAAAACAGCCAGTCTTCTTTTTCTTTCGGCAATCCTTGCTGAGATGGCCTGGTGTCCCATAGTTAAAGCATTTCTTCTTCCCCTTAGCATTGTTGCCTTTGCCACCCTTATTTTGATCCCCTTTCTTCTCGGGTGCCTTATCAGCTTTAGTGCCTTTCTCCTCGTGGATGAGTGCCATGTCTACTAGCTTCTCAAAGGTGGCCCCCATAGGGATGTGGGTCATAGCCAACCCTTGCAACGGTTCATTCAATCCATTAATGAACCTCAGAGCCTTCTTCTCCGGCGTGTTTACTAAGTCCAAGCCAAACCTTGCTAATTGATTAAATTTGTTGACATATTCTTTCACTGACGAGCTTCCTTGCTTCAATGCCAAGAACCTTTCCATATATAAATTTTCTTCCGCCCTAGAGAGAAACTTCGCCTCGAACCTACGTCTGAAATCCGCCCAAGAGTCAACAGGACGCTCCCCATTAGTGACCTCCCACCAAAACGAGGCCTCTCCCTTCATCAACCAAGCTGCTAAACGAACTCTCCTCCCTTCTTCTACTTCAAAGATTTCTAGCAATTCTTCCACCTCCTTAAGCCAATCTCTAGCTTCCACAAACGTTTCTGACCCTTGAAAGGGTTTTCCACCCATAGCTTTAAATTCCTTACACGTCTTTGCAAAAGTATCTACGCGAGGAGGAGGAGGAGAAATGGGTGCAACTAGTGGTGGAGGAACATTGGCCGGACCTACGGCGGCCCTAGCCTCTAACAGCCTCCTATACCATCCTGGTATCGTTACACCGTCAGGTAGGTTAAGATCTTCAGCCATGCTGAAACGAAAAAGGAAAGATTCAAAATGGAGAATTCGAAAGATAAAGATATATGGCTATTTGGGGGTTATGTTTTTCATAAAAACTTCCTCTTTAAATTTCTCATTAAAACATGTTTTTGAAAGCATTTCTTTCCAAAAATAACTATTTTTCTAAAGTATTTTTATCTGTTCTCTTAACCTTAAGGTCTGATACCACGTGTAACACCCCACGTCCATTAATGTCACGCATAAAGGGAATGCATTAACTTCCATGGAGGTTATAAGTGAATATAGAACATAAAAATTACAACAAGACAGATAATAAGTAGTACTTGGAAATTTAAAACTTCATTTTATTGCAGCGGAAACATGTTTATTACATCACAAAACCATTAATCAGAGTCAAGTACATTACCCATCTTCATAAAACAAAATACATAACCCCATTACAAAATAGCCATTAAAGAAGATAACAAGCTGGACTTTACTTCAACGGTCCAAGCTTTCCAAAGAGAGATGAGCAATCCAATCAAACTCCACTAGAACCGGGCCCAATCTAAGGACCTGGAGGGGGGAAAAGGATAGAAATGGAGGGGGGGTCAGACATAAAGTCTGGCGAGTATGATAATTCTAACAATACTATTATCAAAATAACTAGACTAAGGCATAAGCTGGAAGACAAGTAAATGTCTATGAACTATTAGGTATGGAATGAGCAGATAAGGATAACGTGAAAGATAACGTCAAAGGCATACCTAATTACTAACGAATAATTACTATACTGCACCGCACATTACTACACTGCACCGCACATTACTACACTGCACCACACCAATTACTACACTGCACCACACAAGTCACCCTAAAGGTTGATCCCACTTGCTTCACACAGAAATAATATAAATAGCCTTACGTACCCCTAGCTGACTACATAGGTGCCGTCTGCCCCTATCTCCACTAGGTGTACCCCACTACCCTCTTAGAAATTTTATAAGTAACTTCGTGTACTCCTAGCTGACTACATAGGTGCCGTCTGCCCCTATCTCCACTAGGTGTACCCCACTACCCACTTTCGATCGGCTCCCTACTCGTAGATACCCGTGCTGGCCCCACAGTGGGGGTGTATCACTCCCCTAAAGTGGCAACCCGATACAACTGAGAATGCACGGCTTATACCTACACGATGCAACAACGTCTTACCTACCAGCCCGGGTCCACACACGCATATGAAACCCGTCGGACTTGCGTTGCCACCGCTCCCCGTTTTGGCCTCTTATAGTCAAGCCCAGTATGCGTGTCCCGTCCTCGACTTGGGTCGAGCCCACAAAGATACGTTTGGGATACTGGTTGAAATGGGCCCCCACAAGCTACCCACCTAAGCTTGTCATTAATATATCCCACTTAACCCTCTTAGTCATGTTCATTTACATGTGTGTTTGATTAAGTCTTACTAATCGTATTTCACATGCCGCTAAGGGCACCCACTAGATTCCTCATGCCACCCAAGGCACCTACTTAACCCCCATGTCCCACTTTACATGTTTATCTTGGTTAAGTATTTCTTAATTCATTCAGGCCGTAACCTCATAAAGACCTCTCACATTAGACTGGCATTTATGGCAGCTGGATTTGCCGGGCGGGTCCGGGCAGTCTTACACCATAAAAGAGTCTAACCTCGTGTCTTTACAACTGTTATGCTTTAGTTTAGGCCTAGGACCTCTCACATTGGGCTGACATTTGTGACCACTGGATTTGCCGGGCGGTTCCGGGCAGGTTTACATCACAAACGAGTCCAACCTCGTGTCCTAAGCATTGATTGACAACTTTCAATCTTTTACCCCAGTTTTAATAATTCCCTATCCAAATTATTAATTTAGTCCACTTTTATTGATGTCCATAATTGACTCAATTATGGTCATACACTCATGGTATGCAAAATCATATCAATTGCACCCAACATCTTATTATTAAATCCTTAATATTACCCCTACCCCACGTTTATACATTCGCTAATTCAACGCATAATATAGGCTAGACTTGAATAGTCTAATGCACAGCAGAAAGCCAAATTAACATATAGATAATAAAATAAATCTAATCATGATAGGGCTGAAACTTGCATAAATTACACATGTTAAGGATCAAAAGGTGTCAACTTGTTAAGTGTCACAATTCACATGATATGATCATAGCCCAAATCTATACATAAACTTGCATATGGGGTTTTTAGGCAACATAATGATGGTGTAAACTAGCATAGAATTTCACATATGTCATAGCATAATTCTAGATGTCATAATAGATGTCATGACATATGTTCATAACTTTTCTAATCAATCTAACTTGCATATGTGACTTGTCATATAGATCGACATAGCCCAAACATAATAGATCAACATAGCCCAAACTTGATGATTTGATTAACATGAACTAACTAGCATAGATAATAGCATCATGACTTTATAACATGTATGATTCATCTCAATTTAGCACAGAAACTCTCAACATACATAACATCATCATAGCATGATTTACAACATGTAGGATACATAGCATAGGATTTATAACATACATGATAGCATAAGGTTTACAACAACATGTATGACAATTCACATCATCTACTCATAATCCATTCATGACTTAACCTAATTAATTCAATAATAATCTTGTTAAGACTATCATACTCACAATTATAGAAGAAAGAGAGTCGAATTAGCGCTCCTTTGATGAAGAATCGCTGTTAGGGTTGGGTAGTTCTGATTTGGTTGCTGTTCTTTATCTTTAATTTGATGGCGGCTGCTCTAGGTCTCAAAATATCAGCATGACGGCCATGGTCTTTGTTTATTTTCTGATTTAGGGTTTGTGTATAGGGGTCTTTTTATAGAGTTATAAATTAATTTAAGCCGTCGGATGTTCTTAGGGTTAATCAAAACCATTTAATTATGATAGGGTGATGAGTCAGCCCTAATGACTCAGCAAGGAGTCAGAATGGACTCAACAACACGGGTCAGCCTGAACCAGAAAGCTGTGCAGGCTCCAGCCTCGGCCTGGGCGCACTTGGCAGGTGCGCCAGTGTAAATATGTACTGGTGCACTTCCCAAGTGCGCCAGTGCAATTTTTTTTCTCTTTCTTTGCCACCAAACTTCGTTCGTCCATAACTTTTTCATCCAGTACTCGTTTCCCACAAACTCGGACTCTATCTCTACTAGAATTCCGAGACGAACACAATGGCGCAACCCGTTTCCCACAATTCTCACGTCTGATATTAGTTATTCTTTAATTTTTAAATATTAATATTAACAGAATTACGGGGTGTTACACTTTCGGTCTATGGAAGTTTGGGGTCATCACACCATATAACACGGAACGAGTTTCCTCCCAAGAATAGCAGTGCATATAACAAAACAGCGCAATGCTTTTTGGAAAAATGAAGCTATTATAAGACCCAGGTCCCATCACACAATGCAACGCAAGCCGGAGGATAAGGTTTTCCCTTATAATAGCCAAACATGCTTGGTACGTTTAAAACAAATCATTTGGATACTATTATAATGTAAAGTGTATAAACCAACTTCAAATATAAATGTATCAATCATAGACTGCATGGGTACCATATATCATGTCGCCAATACTAGGCTCTACAATCAAAACCACAATGTCACGTATTGGAAGTTGGATTTCCGTCAGTGAACCAAGGCAAGGGATCGTCCTTACCGCTTCAAGACAATCTAGCCCATGTCCCAGTACCCAAACACAGGTGGGCCCTTGGATCATTAGGCCAGTCCACTCGATGTGGATTAAAATGACTGAACACTACGTTTCCCCGCCTTATGGGGTGTAAATCTGGTCTGTATAAAGACCATATCATCCATCGGTCCCGCAGTGCCGATATATCCGAGGCGCCTCGCTATCCAACATCCACATAAATAAAACATTTGGGCGTGCAAAACCCAGACACCACTCCTTGCTAGAAGGAAACACATGCCCTCCCTGAGGTCCTCTCCCATTTCTGGTTCACACCGGGGTGCGAGGCTCGCGAATGAATGCTACACAAAGCTATGCTATATTAAAGCCGTGCTTTGATCATCAACCACAAGACTCTGCTTTTCGACAGAAGCCTTGATCATTTGCATCGCAGCATGCCACACGGGAAATTCACGCTATGCAACTAATCTCCATCAGTCACATAGAATGAAATCTGATGTCAGACACACATCCATTTACAAGTACGTTCTGGGTCTAAACGAAACCGGAGGCACCTTATTCCTCGTTCCATATGTCCAATACATGAGAGAGATCCTCGCATATCCATTTGATCTTCAAGTATGTCTGGACGATCACCATTTATTACCTCGTCTTGAGTGTACAGCCCAATCAAGACATCAGTAATCATCCAAACGATGTGAAGACCTCCGGTCTTCAACCACCATCTTCATCTTCGACTCATCGCCGATTCAGTTATTCAGAATGGGATAAACCCGGTCTTTCTGAATAACTCGCGTATATAATAAACAAGTGCTATATAAACACAACATACGCCTCATTCCAATTCTGAATATTCTTTTGTTAAAATATTCTTATACTTTGGGAAAGGTTCCCATTAATTTTATTAAAGATAAATTCTTTAAATTTATTCTTTACTCTTCCATTGGATATCAATTCAAACCAAATTAAGGTTTTTCCAAACTAGTTGGGATTGGCGAACCTTACCGAAGTAATCGTTTGTTTAATTTCCCAATCCCAACCTATTCATCCCATGAAGTAAAACTGGTAATAATTCATATCTAACACCACAGTGTTATTGGTAAAATTAATTACCATTTCACGTTCAAATCGAATTAAAGATTTAACTATCGCTTGGAACAAATCTGGTGATACTCCATTCTCGATCATTTCTTGAATTTGATAATTTTAGTTATCAGATTCACATTTCAATCTAATTAAAGATTCATTAAAACTCTAACTCAGTTTTAATCTCTAAAAATCATTACTTAATGATTATTCCAATTTAAGAAATTAATCTTATCCTTAACTGGGTTAAAGAACTAAGGTCATTTAAAATACAGCTCACGATAAACCCAAAATCTCGTTCCATTAACAATGGAATTCTCATGGAAAACAAGTCGATATATATAATCGATATAAACTTCCATATCCAACCGATAATATAAATGAAATAACGGCAAAGCCTTTTTAAATTCCATATATAGTAGCAGTCTTCCTCCATAGAATCTCACTTCGATTATTACCAAATCGAATTCCATTCAATTGCAATTTAATAAGTTAAACTGGAAAACTTTACTTTAGAAAATATCCTTTAAATCTTAACAAAAGATTTATATATTCCAAATCACATTTCACTGTAAATCGGGTTAAAGAACGAATGTCGTTAAAAACATGGTTCACGATAAACCCAATTCACATTCCATTTTATTCCATTTATTAAAGATAATTGGAAACTCTAACAATCTTAATTAAAAGATTTATTCTGCTTACATGGGGTTCAAGAACAGTGTTACTGGAGACCCCATCCCATCAGTCTCTAATCGTAAATTAGTAAGAGAACAATTCCCTAAGTATTAATCCCGAAGGCCGAAACCAACATCAGATCGATATCCAGGAAACCATTCAACTTAGCTAATCTCCAGTTAGTTTCTAATTTTATTAAATCCATTGGGTTTTAAAAACAATATTATTAAAGATACCATTCACGACAAACCAAAAATCCAATTTGATATTAAATACAAGGTTCTGAATAGAAAATATATCGGCTTATATTTATTATCAAATTCTGAAATCTACAAATATCATATTGGAATAACGATATATGTATTTCTTCCAAATTCCTCCACAATGTCCGTATAATCACGGAATCCAATATTGATATATTCTGAAGATAATTTCGATTCAAATGCATTCCAATTCATATATTGGAAATTCTGGTTATTTTTAAAACCATTTCAAATCCAATTTATTTATTTAAAAATACCGGATTATAATTCTAGTTCATAACTAGTTCATTTCGATAAAAATATATTTTTATCTTTTCAAATATTGGATTTTTTATCCCAATTCTTTCCAAATCATTTATTATGATTTTACACAAATATTGATATTTTTGATAATTTTATCAAGGCCCGTACAGTCGATTTCCATAAACGGCCATCGAACTGCACTTACAGCGACCTTTTCCAAATTTGATTTGGACATTATTCCGAATCCAACCATTAAATTTCAAATGTCTAATATTCGTTGGAAAGCTCTTTTCGATACGAACCCAACATCCATTTGAAGTTAATGGTCGAAATTCGTGAACTGTTGCTTCGCGGCGCGCTCTTTTTAGGCCATTATAATATAATATATATATATATATATATATTATATAATTCATCGATTTCCATTTAAAACGAATTTTATAAATCGTTTTAAATTCGTTTTAAAAACGATTTCCACCTCCATTTCAATTTCAATTCAAAAGTGAATATTCCCTTATAAATTCGTTTTAAATTCATTTCAAAACAATTTCAATTTTATTTTCAAATTCAAATCCAATTTGAATATTCCATTATAAATTCGTTTTAAATTCATTTCAAAACGATTTCAATTCTATTTTCAAATTCAAATCAAAATTGAATATTCTATTATAAATTCGTTTTAAATTCATTTCAAAACGACTTCAATTCAACTCGATTTTCAATTCCATTTCAATTTAATTCGATTTTCAATTCCATTTTAATTCAATTCAATTTTCAATTCCATTTCAATTCAATTTTCGATTCCATTTCAATTCAATTCGATTTTCAATTCCATTTCAATTCAATTCGATTTTCAAATTCAAATCGATTGAATATTCTTTATATAAATTCGTTTTAAATTCATTTCAAGATTAAGATGATAATATTTCCAAAATATCAGATTTTGAAATTACTCTCCGATATTCATTATAAAATGAATAAAATCGACAAAATTCCATTCATGTTAAAAATGGCGTTTAACTACTTAACACGGCTTCACATTTCAATATTCACTGAATATTATTTTAAAATATTCGTTAATTCTGAACTGGAATCAGACTCAATCAATTACCATATAATTTTATTTATATGGATTTCAACATCATATATATACAACAATAATGATAAGCAATCATTAAAAATTCAAACATCATCCAGAGTGCATTCTACAACTGTATAAGCATTAAAATAAATAAATAATGCTTATACAGGTTGTCAACCCATTGTTTGACATACCACTAATTATTGGGATAAGTGTACGTCAAATATCATCCCAATACCCGTGTGGGGTTTTCAAACAACAAATACTGTTTATATTTGTGCAGTTGAGCGATGTGTAAAATTTATCGTCCCAATCCGTATCAGATAAATAAGTGTACCTAAACAAACCGTATGGTTTGTAAATTAATATTTATTCCATTTCACAATAATTTATATATTTATTTTATATAAATAACTTCTACATACAACAATATCAATACATGACAATCACAATCAATTCCTACATCACAATACAACCAAATAAGTCGTCCATGATCTGTGGACAACGGAGAGCAGTTCATATGTGCAGTTACAAAATAATTTAAATAACTGTACAAAAATATTAGTGAGAAATTCTCACATTTATTTTGGCTTCGCCTAAAATCATAGCGAGCTCTAAAAATTCTCCGGTCTCTTCGAGAATGTAGAGAACAATGCCACGGGTCCAATGTCTCTTGTTTCACTGGATTTCAACAACATAGCAAAAAGATATGATTTTTATACTAAAATCATGATTTGCAACACTTAAAAGTGTTATAGCCTTTAAATAATAATCAGGCCGTTACCTCAGCAGTTTGGTTCGAAACTAGGGTTGAGATTTTCGCGAAATCCGTTGCGCAATAGAAGGATCAGATTGCACTGGGTCGAGGAGGGAGGAGAGGCGCAGGCGCGAGGGGGGTGGCGCTACGTTCAATGCAGGTAGGAATGGGCAGCAGAGCTCGAAAGGTGGTGTCTTCAGGTGATCGATCCGAACGAAATACTCAATGAAAAATTCCAATCTTAGTATGGATTTGAAGATCTCGTCGAGCTCTACAAAATTCCCAACTGGGGCTTGCGATTTCATTGAGCGGACTGAGAGAAATAGAGGAAAGAAGGTCAAAATGGGTTTTCGCCTTCGATTGTGTGTCGGGGATAGAGAAAAGTCGTGTTTTTTTATTTTTTATTTAATCAATGAATTTTCTGATTGGCCCGCCATATATTCAAAATTTAAAAGGTGTTTTCGCATCCGAACTCCAAATGAGACCCAACGACTGTCGCCCCTAGCAAATTACCCCCATTCCGAACACAATGGAATATGTTTCATAACCCAATTCGGCTGTTATGATCAGTTTCCACTAAATTTAAAACATAAATCATTATATTTTAAATTCAAGCGTACATTTTAATTTACTAGGGTTACTTACTGACTCGAAAAATTTTAGAAAAATAAATCTAGCTATGTTTTGATGATACGGTCCTAACAAAACCAATTTCGTCAAATTTGGAGACCATTTGAAAAACGGTCATTTTCTGGTCGATCCAAATCGACTGAAACTGACAAAACACGTTTTATTTTGCCACATTCACATATTGATCCCAAAAATTATGAAAATTGGAATCTAGCAATAATTTCACATTCCGGACCCAAAAAAGAAGTCTCGTCGAAAACGGAGGTCGTTTGAAAAATGACCATTTTTAAGGCCTATATTTCCGTAGCGACTATTCTGAATTTTCAACTGGACATAACTTTTTATTCCCGCTATGAAATTTCAATTTTTCAGATACGTTGGAAAGATATTTTCAAATATATTCAAATATTTCTCTTTTCGCTAAAATCTGGTTTACTTTGAATCCTGTACATCCAATTGAAATTTGAAATCGAATTTTCAAACTACCATGCCATTTCCAATTCCTTTTATAATTAAAATAAATATTTATATTCTAATTTCGATTAAAATAACTATATATGTTTTAATTTTATTCAAAATAAATTTCTCGTCGTAATTATTTAAAATAAATCAGTTTAAATATCGAATATTCATTAAAATTGCTAAAATAAAATTTTTAAATTGGTTCTGATTTTCCAGGTTGTTATATAAAGTCTGGCGAGTCCTGTGACTTTTAGCATATAAAGAAGTAAAAGTATCATGACAGGCATATCAACTGGATGAAAGATAACAGTGTCATATAACAGGTATAACAAAATAAGCAGGATAAGCAGAATGAACAATGTTGGTTTTGGTTCTCAAATACTTTTCTCTGCACCAATACTAATATAACATATATGTGAAGGGATTAGGTGTCCCCTAATTACTTGACAGAAATAGAATGATCCCAACATAAACATAATGGTAGTTCTAGGTGTACTCTAGTAACGGGTTTTACCCAAACAGAAATAAATGGTACCTAAATAGAAATAACGGGTGTTACCCCGAACAGAAATACAGATACCCCACAGAAACAGACAGGACTAGATGTACCTTAATTACTACCCCCAGTTGATTGGCTTCCTAACTCGTAAATACCCTATGTCAGCCCCATAGTAGGGTGTATTACTTCCTAAAGAGGAAACCTACAGAAAGACACAGACTTATTTACTGGTGCTATAGCGGCTTATTTTACCCAAGCAAGCCCGACCCATGCACACATATGGCTCCATTGGAACACGCCCGTACAGACCCCTTTCAAATGAACCTTTTATAATCAGTTCAGTATGCGTGCCCTGGCCCTACTAGTTCGAAGCCCTCTTTTAACACCAGAATGGGATATTGACTGATATGGGTCCCACACAGCAGATGACACAAGCAAAACCCCTAAACTTGTGTTCCCCAATCAACTATGATTTTTAGTAGGTTAAGCCCACATATTAATAGATTCACCTAACCCCTACAGATTAACATGTTAAGTTTTACAGGTTCATATAACCCCCATAGATTAAACAGGTTTTCATAACCTCAACAGATTAAACAAGTTTACATAACTCCAACAAATTAAACAGATTTACTTAACCCCAATCAGATAAATAGGTTTAACAGGTTACCTACAGTTCTATTAATATGTTCCACTTAATCTATAGATTAAGCCTACAGGTTATATGCCCTAAACCTCAAGTCATAATTCTCAGTACAAGATATGCCCCAAAATTTTAGTCATATTTCACACTACAGGTTATGCCCCCAAATTCCAGTCATGATTACAAGATGTTCCCCCAAATTATCATCCCCAACTATTCCCAATTTATCCCAACCTCGTTCATTCGCACATTTCAGCGATATGGCCTAGGCTCGAAGATAGCCTATGCTATAAAAATAAAAAGGGAATGAGGAAGAGAAAAGAACAGAAATTGTCATAATAACAGAACATGCATATGATAACAGAAATAGGTATAAAAACAAAATAGGCATATCAAAAGTAGGCATATAAGAGCTGAACAACATATCAGGTGTACAGAGAATACATGTAATAACAGAACTGTTTAGGTGTGAATCAGATTCTATACAGGCATAGGTTTAGATCCAGATTTATAAACATGTCAGGGTTACTATTAAATTTTTATATATAAAAGTAACATGAACTCACATAGATTGGATCTAAAGAACAGAGAATAACATGTTGATGTTGCAGAAGGAATCCTTACAAATATAAACTGACATTGAAGAAGATAGGCTAATTCAATCCAAGCAAAGGCATCATTTCATTGTATCCATTGTTATGGAAATGCTGACTATATATAACCTACCTTCAACGAACCCGATCACAAAAACGTCCAAAAGCAGCAGAAAGAATCCGGTGATATCCTGGTTTGGTCAACCCACCCTCGCCTAGGTTAACTCATGGGTCGACCCGTAGGTCGACCCACGTGGCCTTGGGTCGACCCAGCCCAAGCGTGGGTCAGACCCAACGGGTCTGGTTCCCGCCTAGTTTTTCCGCTCGCCGTTTGATCTATTTTGAAAATTCTGAGTTGTTTTTATTCGCGTATATTCTTCTTATGCGTATACAAACTTCTAACCTTTATAACTTTCTCATATGATGTCTGTTTTATGCAACTTCAGAGTCTATCCTTACCAGAATTTTGAGATGAACACAATGATACAGTTCGTTTTACCTAATTCCTGATATTTAGTTAAGTATTCTTTAGTTTATTCTTATAATTTCTTTTAAAATTATGGGGTGTTACAGTTTAAAACCAAAAGCTAATATATTTTGACAAAATACTTCCTAACTATAATTTATAATTCAAAATAACTTATTTTTAATTATCTAATAGTAATTCAAATCCAATTTATTTAAATTATAAGTTCATATAAATTAATTATTTAACTAGGCAAAAATTATAGATTGATACACTATTAAAGCTACAAGAGATCAGGATCTAGTACTAGGGAACATTGAATGTGCTGCAGCAGTTGGAGGAAATTGAGTCTGAAACATACGCCGATGATTTGTATAA
This sequence comes from Allium sativum, assembly GCA_030737875.1. Taxonomy (NCBI): domain Eukaryota; kingdom Viridiplantae; phylum Streptophyta; class Magnoliopsida; order Asparagales; family Amaryllidaceae; genus Allium; species Allium sativum. Next base: position 600,367,357 of record CM060909.1, on the reverse strand, counting down.
ATTGGAGTAAATCATGTTCAACGCGATTTAAGAGATGCTTTACCTGGGATAAATGTTAGAATAACCAATAATGGAATGGATACTGTTAGAATGACTATAGAAACGCCCGAGACTAGTGGAATTAGAGTAGAGAATGTAGGTTTGAATGTTAGGAAGTCGGATGAAAGTACGTTTACAGCAATTCCTAGGAGGAATAGTGATTGAGGAGGAGTTGGAGCTGTGAATCAAAAAATAAGTTGATAAAGGCGTGAGGGGTATATGCCTGTGTATATACTAGAATGCCTCATAGGAGTGGAGGAAATGGTGTACTTTTAGTACAATGGATGATAATTTCAATAATAGCAAACTCAGATGAGGATATACTTTATATTTACATGTATTGATGGTTATCTGGATATGCATGTTATACAGTGTAGGTTATTAGACAAGCATTGATATAGAGACTGCACGGTATCAAGATAAAAGATCTAGAATGATTCTGATTTAAAGATTCAAGTGTTGAAGAATGACGACTCATGAATATTAGAGAGTTTAAGAATTCCAGGTAATCCATATATGTTATTAACTCTTTGATTAAATGTTAAAACTCAAAGTTGCACTCGCCTTGTCCCTCTCTTCTATTTTACAAAATATTACCAAAGTTTTACTAGTTTTAAAATCTAATTTACTGAATGTTTTCAAAATTTCTTAGTTTTTAGAATTATTTTTCAAAGAATTTTTCAAAAAGAATTTTAAAGTTTAATATGTTTACTTTGAAATACTTTACTACTTATTATATTTAGATTTTTTTTAATTTCAAGATTTATATTTTCTATTTATACTTTGATTTTATTATTATACTTGTATTTTGATTTCAATGCTTAGACTTTGGTTTTTGTATCCATATTTTGATTATACTTTATATTATTTAGATTTTAAATTAAACTTTGATTTTGACTATACTTTAGATTTTGAGTTTAGCCTTAAAATTTATGATTTGATGTTATAGTTTTATACTATAATTGTTATATTTATATTTATATTTATATTTTAATATACTGACTATATATTGTATTTTTAATATATACTATTATTTAGTTTAAATTCTTTAAAAATATTTTTGGTAAGTTTTCTTATACTTTATTATGCTTAGAATGTACATATACTATGTTTAAATAGTTTCATAAAATTTCAAATCATTATATATTGTTTTATATTTTTAATTTTTTAACATTTATTTTCCAACAACAATGTAAGTATGTAGAAATGGTTACTAGTATTTTCAAATTTAAATCGCCATAACCATTCGCGAGCAACCATTTTTCTTTACTCCTATAGGTAGCCTTTTTCCAAAAAAGAATTTATAATAGATTTTTCTCATTTTCTTCACTTATTTCTCTTCTCTCTCATTTTATAATAAATCTATACTTATACTCTGCTGATTTTCAAACCGAATCAAGTTAATTCAACTCCAATTTGATTCTGCATCTATAAAGACCCGAATTTGAGCCCGGCTCGAGCCGGTGGTTAGCCCACTCGAAACGTCCTCAAAGGCGGATTATTATGAGAACACGATGCGTCAGAACAGAACACGAAAGAACTTTTCATTGTTATTACAACAATTTTACATTAGAATACAAGAATACCAGAGTGCGAATAAATACACAGTGGAAAAATTAATATAATACATAAATACAATAATACAGTGCACAATGGAAAACATCAACTAACACACTCAAGGACCATAAAAATATCTAGAATGCAGCTCCGGCCATAATCCAGGATCCTGTTTTAAAAATATATGTAAAACCAAAGCTATAAACTGTCCATGTGGAATATATAGCCAAAGTCTAGGTGAAAAACAATAAACTCCCGGCTAGTCATTGGACTGGTATGAGAACTAAAAACAGTTATTGTACTTTATTTCAAAAGTGAGGCATATCATAGGACCATGCCATATAACACGGAACGGGTTTACTCCACACAAATTCCAGTGCACAAACAACAACCAAAATTGACTTATAAAGCCAACGATGCATCAAACAACATGCAATTCCTTAAACTACCCATTTAGGCTTAACTCCCAAACTTAGATTTTCAAAATCTAATTAACTTTATAGAAGTTATTTATTTGGATTTTATTTCCGATTCTTATTTCAAACCATTTTATATACTATCCAATTCTTAAGGTTCTGGGTCTCACCCATACTTTTAGTTCTCAGGATAACCCAAATTTTTAGTCGTATACTAAATCATTTTATATCCCGTAGTGGTAAAAATATTTTCGCAACAATAATAATCACAAGTACTTTCAAACCATAGTACTTCACATTGTCGATTCACACATATGATCAGTTTCTGTTAATAATATAACCTCTAAGCTCATACGTCTCAGAGAAGGGTGTTAAGCTAAGAGAATAAATTCTTTGCCACTAAACAGATATATCATTAACAACAACTAGTTGGTTATATTATTAAATACAATGTGAGACACATAATCCATTTCGAAAACATTAGGTTTAGTCCTCGAAATCCTTTATGTTTTATAAAACATTCCCTGTCCAAAATCGAGAATACATCTTCTTTCACTTAAGAAAATTCTATTTAATAAGCCATTCATTGAATTGAAATAAACCAAACAACATTGCTAAACACCTCATAGTCAAATCGTGAAATAAATCACAAGGTGTTAGCATACAAGTATTTTCTACCCAACCCAATGCAAAATATAAAAGCAAATTTGCTCATAAACTGGTCGAGCACAATCCGGACAATCAATCATCAACAATAAATGTCAAAAAACAAGTATATTTGATTCATAACTCTTTCAAATCATTATTTATGATTTAACATAATTTTTTCATATGTTTAATAATTTAAATATGGCCTATTCAGTCGGTTTCCAATTCCGGCCATCGAACTGCATCTGTAGCAACCTTTTCAAATATTGATTTGGACTTATCTTGAAATCTAACCTTTGAATTTTGAAACTATTTTTTTATTTGATAGTTCTTTCATTTTGAACCCAACGCTTTCAGCTTTGGGAAAATACAACTGTTGGATCTCCCAATATGTCCATTTGAAGTCAGTGGTCAAATTCGCAAACGGTCGTTGCACGTCCCATCCTATTCAAACCATTTTATTATTTATAACAAAATTTATCGATTTCGATCCAAACATATTTTATATAATGTTTATATACTCGATTTAAAAACGATTTAAACTTCCAATTCAACTTTAAATTAAAATTGAATATTCCATATTATATTGTTTTCCAAAATGTAAGGGTGTGTATAGTTAATTATTTTCAGTTTTCTACTTGAAAAACGCTGAAAACATGTTCCGTTTATTATTTTTCAAAATGTATTTTCAAAAATCTGTCATTCCAAATTGGGACAACAAAGAAAACAGAAAACAATTTTTTATCCTTTTCCCCGTTTTCAGGCCCAACTAAAAATCAAAAAATGCAAAGCAGAAAACAAAGCAAACAAGTTAAAATCCCCTGATTGTTTTCTAGCCGCACTTTTCTATTTTCCCAATTTCGATGATTTCAGGTAAAATCACAATTTTTGTTCTTTCATGCTTCCTTTAATTCAGTTTAATTATATCATCAAATTTTTTATTATCTACCTCAGTCTCTCCTTCTCTTCAGCATTGGTTAGGGTTTTATCTTTGGGATTACTTCAGCTTGATTTTGCTTCCTTTAATTAATTTGTACGATCTCATTATGGGGTCTCCTGTTTTAAAAATAGGAGACTATATATTTCAAAGCATTCTTTGATAAAAGTAAAGAGGATAGTTTTGTTAAAGCATTAAGTAATTGGAGTGGATATTGCCAGAAATAAGATACAAGGGACTGTATAAAGTTTCATTTTAGCAGCAAAGGCACGACAAGTTAAATGGTAGTTTTTTTATGCTGTTTATGGTACCATTTTCATACAAATATATTTGATTCACTCGCATGTGGAGGGAACTATTACTTAAGCTGCTCTTACATCCTTCCAAATTTGTTTTTTCTAAAAACACATTATGAATAAACTTTCGAATACACCAACCAACTTCCCACCTCTTCTTTCACCAAATTCTTCCAAAATTGCATACCCAAGACCTTGCTTGTGTGGGTTGCTAAATCACTTGAATATATATATGTGAATATTTATGCTGGAAATTTCTCCTTTAATGTATAATATTGCTTTAGTTTAGTTATACATATGTGACGACCCCAAACCCCGATGAGACGGTGCAAGGGTAATCTTTGGAATATAACACATAAATAGATAATAGTAGAACAAAAATAATTAAATACACCAGATAATGTATAATAGAATACACCGGATAAATATAATCATCAGAGTTACACAGTATATAAGATCATACTTAGTACAAAATACAGTTTAGCCATACATAAAATGTCTACAGCGGAAAAGAAAACATAATATGTACAACAGGAGCTGAACAACATAAAAAGAGATAAATGATAGAATCCATCTTCAACTCCAGCTATCCAGAAAGAGCTTGCTAAAACCTAAATACAAGGCTGCCCGTGTAGAAATAGGGGCACCCGAGTTTGCAAGTGAAACAAACTACGAGTCATTTAGGGGACTGGTATGAGAAATCTACTTAACACATTTTACAATATGGCTAATCACGGGACCACGCCACTTTCGCGGAATGGGTTTACTCCATTGGATTGCCAGTGCTTTAAAACAAATGAATCTTTTAAACATCACAATGCTTTTTATAAAAATGAAGCCATTATAAGACTCAGTTCCCATCACACAATGCAACACAAACCAGAGGATAGAGTTTTCCCTTATAATGGCCGAAATATGCTTGGTACGAGAAAAACAAATCATTTGATATTATTGCTAGTGTATGTATATTTCAAAAACAATTTCAATCATAACTATCAATCATAGACGACATGGGTACCATATATCATGTCGCCATATATATATACAATCAAACCGCACGGTGTCGTATTTGGAAATTGGATTTCCATCATGAACCAAGGCAAAAGATAGTCCTTACCGATTCGAGACGCTCTAGCCCGTGTCTCAGGACCCAAACTCAGGTGGGCCCTTGGATCGTCAGGGCCGGTCCACCGATGTTGATTAAAATTCCTGAACACTGCGTTTCCCCACCCTATGGGGCGTCATTGGTCATATCTGACCACACCATCGGCTCCGAAGAGGCCGAAGCAATCGAGGCCTCGCTTTCCATCATCCACGTAAGTAAAATACCCGGGCGTGCAAAACCCAAATCACCACTCCTAGCTAGAAGAAAACGCATGTCCTCCCTGAAGCACTTCTCCCGTTTCTGGCTCATACCGGGGTGTGAGGCTCGCGAAACAACGCTATACACAAAGCTACGCCACACAGGCCGTGCTTTGATCATCAACCACAAGACTTTGCTTTTCAACAAAAGCCTTGATCATCTGCCACTTAGGCATGCCACACAGGCAATTCACTCAATGCGACTGGTTTCCATCGATATATAACCCCTGGGCTCATACGTCTCAGAGAAGGGCGTTAAGCAAGAGAATAAATTCTCCACCGCCAAACAGATATATATTTAATAGAGATCAATCAGCACAGAACAAAATCCAATGTCAGACACAGTCCATTTACACGTTCGTTCTGGGTCTGAACGAAACCAAAGGCATTCAATACCTCACATATCCGTACAATCAACAAGTACGTCCGGGTGGCTACTACATCAACCCCGTCAAGGTAGCTACTCCTATCATGAGCATCAGTAGCACCCCTCCATTCGACGTGAAGATCATCGGTCTTGCACCGTCTTCATATCTTCGACTTTCACTCGTCGATCAATTATTTGAAATGAGAATTAATTGGGCCTTTTCAAATAATTCACGTATATTTAGAATTTCAAATCAATTCATCTCAATGGTTAAATTATTCAATATCACTAATCCTGTTCTTTAGTGTAATTTTCACGCCAAACACATTCAACCATCAAATATCACATAAACTGAGCAAATTTCAGTTTATTTCCATTCCATATCGTTTATAATATTTAATCATGATTTATCGCTATTTTTATTTATTTAAAAATAACCAATTTATTCAAAACAACGCTTCAGGCCATAACGCGGTCGTGGCACTGTTTTTCTTCAGATTTGATTTACACATATCTGAAAATCTAACCATTGGATCTTCACAAATTTTATATCATTAGAAAGATCTTTTCAAAACGAATCCAACAGTTCCGGTTTCGAGAAAATCCGACAGTCGGATCTCTCACACTAATCATTTGAAGTTACGATTTCAAAATACGAACTGCAGCATCGTTATTCGATTTAATTTAATTATATTTATATATATATATATAAATATAATCGATTATGGCGCTGTTTTTCTTCAAATTTGAATTAAACATTCCAGACAATCCAACCGTTGGATCTTTGCAAAGTTGGTGCCGTTGGAAAGATATTTCCAAGGCGAACCCAACGGTTGTGGTTTCGAGAAAATCCGATGGTCGGATCTCCCGCACTAATCGTTTGAAATCACGGTTTCATAACACGAACTGCAGCTTCGTTATTCGATTTATTTTGATTATATATATATATATAAATATAATCGATTCTTCAATTTCAAAACCATATTTCTTTCATACATTTGATAAAAATGATATTTTTATCCAACAGACATTTACTTCAACAATTCATTATTTTTAACAATTCATGTATATAGTAAAAATGTGATTTTTCTTGTAACACAATTTATTTCAAAACACGATTATTTTATATAGCTCATATAGATGATAAAAATATGATTTTTATTATAAAACAATTTATTTAAAACACGAATACCATTCAACACATGAATTTTTATCCAATGAATGAATTTCTATTCAACACATGAATGTGGTTTCAACATATGAAAATAATTTCAACAAATGAAAATTATTCTAACACATGAATATTTCAGAAAATTTTGGCAGAATAACGGCAGGTTAGTTAAAACTGGGACCGTCCCTAGTACGGCTCCTCGCTCTACCTTAAAGCCTCATAGCTTTTGACAATGGGGGTTTCATGCATCTAGTTCGCACGCATGCGGCATGTTTATTTTTATTTCTTTTCCACAACTAATCCTATGTGGTTTCAACCAAATAATTCTCAACCACAAATGGGTATTTTTCAACCACAATCAACCAATTTCAACCATAAACAATACTAATCAACCATTCGCTATCAACCAATTTTCACACCAATCACAACCAATAAATATCATCCATGGTCTGTGGACGAGGGGAGTATATATATATATATATATATATATATATATATATATATATATATATTCGTATATAACTATATTTCGATTCACTTCAATTCATTACAATGTCATTTCATCGCATATATAATTTTTACAACGCATATATAACTTATACATCGAACATACAACTTATACAACGCTTATACATGTGGTGTACAATGCTTATATAACTCATACATTGACTATATAATTTATACATCGTTGTTTTCCATATCGCTTATAAATTAGAAATCTCACATTGGGTTTCACTCCACCAAAAATAGCAGAAGGCTCAGAAAAATATGCGGTCTCTTCTAGAATGTAGAAGACATCCACACGAGTCCACTGTCTCTTGTTTCACTGAATTTCGTCAAGAAACGAAAAAGATATGATTTTTACAGTGAAAACAAAAACCGTAGCGGTTTGTAGTGCTATAATATATAAAATAATTTTAAATGCCATATACCTTTCTGTTTCGTTCAAAACTAGGTTTCCAATTAACTTCTAATCCGTTGCGTTAGCGGCTGATCGGGTTGCGCCGCGTTGTAGGGGGTCGAGAGAGCTTCCAGGCGACTGTGCTGACGTGGAGTTCGACAACGGCTACTAGCCTGGGCGGAGCTCGAAACGCAGCGACTTGGAGGGCTCGATCCACGACGAACAGGCAACGATGAAGGTCGAAATCTACATGGATTTGTAGGTGGTGGAGGGATCTACAAAAAGCTCCAAAGGACCTTGGGGTTTTGTTGCGTGGAGGAGGAGTTACGGAGGAGAGAAGGAATGAAGAGGAGGCGTTCCTTTCTGATGTCGGGGAGAGAGAATGTTCAATGGGCCAATGAGATATTTATTTATTTTTAAATTTCCAAAATACCCCTTGTCACATACGAACTCCAATCCAAACCCAACGACTGTCATCCCTAGCTAAATGCCCCCATTCCGAACACAATGGGATATGTTTCATAGGCCCATTCGACTATTTCGACTAGTTTTTCTTCAAATTAGAATGTAAAACATTCAATATTCGATTTGAACGTACATTTCAATTTGTCGGGGCCACGTACTGATTCTAAAAATTCCCGAAAAATAAATCCAGCTATGTTTTGATGATACGGTCCCAACAAAACTAGTTTCGTCGAATTCTGAGACCGTTTGAAAAATGGCCCCTTTTCTGGCCGATCCAATTTAACTGTAATTGGCCAAAACACATTTTCCTTTGCCACGCTCACATACTAGCTTCAAAAATTATGAAATTTGAAACCTAGCAACAACTTCACATCCTGGATCCAACAAAGGTGGTTTCGTCAAATTCCGAGGTCATTTGCAAAAATGTCTATTTTCACGGGCTATATAAATTCTATAGCGACCTTTCTGAAAATTCATTTGGCCATAACTTTTGACTCCCGCTACGAAACTTCGATTTTTCAGATTGTTTAGAAAGATATTCACTAACAGATTTAAATATTTTTGCTTTCACTAAAATCCGTTTTATTTTGCACTCGGTACAATCAGTCAAAGTTTGAATTGAAATTTCGAAACTGCCGCGCCATTTCAGGCTTTATTTATAATTCTAATTAATTATATTCATTTTCAACATCGATTCAAAGATACATTTCAACGTTATTATTTAAAATATTTATTTTAAATACTTAAAATTCACTAAAATAGCCAATTTAAAATTTTTAAACTGGTTCAGATTTTCCGGGTTGTTACAGCATATTTAATCTAAATTTTGGCTTCTATTACAAGGTTTTAGTGTCTTTATTTTTCGTGCATTTAACTAGCAAGGAGAATACCCGTCCATAAGGGATATTTTGGGATAGTGTACCCTTTGCTAATAAATACCTTTAATATGAGTTTGTTTGTGAAAATACGGTTTGTTTGATACTTATGTCTTTGATACGTATATGCCTTTAATATGGAAAAGCTTTGTCCTTTGAATATAAACTAAGCAACTTTAATTTGTATAAACGCTATCCACATTACATACACATGGTAATATGATTAATATAACCAACAATTTTTTCTCTTATAAATAATTGACCAACATTTTTTTTTTGAAGTTTCAGTACATATCCCATTGAGAACCATATATTTCAAAGGCTTCCTAAATTCCTTTTAAATATTAGAAAATTATAATGAATTACCAATATAATTTGTGGAAGGCTAGATTTACTTATAAGAGACAAACAAGAGTTTCCAAATAACCCCTGTATTATTTAACTTGATGGGTCCAGAGTTACTAACCATTAACAGGAGCTGCACTGCCAAGTCTCTTGTTAGATAGATCATACGGATCAAGCTTGATAGGTTATTTCTTCTTCTTAATCGGATCAATTGTTGTTTCTGTATCATCTTTTAAACTTATTTTACAACTTTTTTTTAACCAAATTTACTAGGGATTCTTGTTCAACGAACAGTTGATTTATCTTCCTAAGATCACATTTATTTGTTTAAGTAGAATTCTCATTTACTGTTTAAAAACATTCTCTTCTATTCGGTTCTTTATGCACTTTGACTTTGTTAGTGCATTTTTTTGCATAGCAAATAGGGTTAAATAGCCCCTACCATCTTTATTAAAACACAATAAATAGTACAAAGAAACAAAAAAAAGTTTACATCAATATCAAATACATCTAATAATAGAATGGAACATTACATGTTTAGGGGTAGAGGCACCACTAAACGCCCTAATGTTCCGTTCCATCCACAAAAGATATAAAGACTTCTCAAAAAAATTCAAAAGCAGACAACCACTTATAATCTTCTAAATTTAAAAATGAGGAACCATTCTTCAACCAAAGCACTTGCAGGGGAATGAAGACCAAAATGAGGTAGCACATGCTTCCAAACAAACTTAGTGTTATCACACTTAAAGAAAAGGTGTGGAACAAATTCAGCATGAATTACACACAACATACAAGTATCAACATCAATAATTCCATCTCCTTCAATTTCTTCCTTGTACATACCATTCTTTAATATTCTCTACATGAACAAATTCTCTATAGGCATAGAGTTCAACCTCTATATTCTTGTATACTAAGGGAAAAAAAGATTATTCAGCATTAAACCATAAAAAACAATGCAAATTGTTGACGTCAAAAGTAGATCACTAGTGACAATCAACCCCCAATCGTGTGGAGAGCACATGAATAATGATTATAAAATGCGGTATGGTAAAGAAAACAGGGAACACGTAAGACTTTTTATAGTGGTTCGACAAAGATGGTGCCTACGTCCACTTTTTATGTATTGATTTACTTTTGATTACAGGTACAATGCTTTTTCTATTTTTGAGAAAGAAGAAGAATTGGCTATTTTTAGACTTAGTCGTAGAGAAGTTTAGATTTAGGAGGAGAAGTTCAGCCAAAAGTTGAAGTAGCCGAAAGAAGGTTAAAGAAAATGTCCCTTTCCATTTTAAGCTTGGAAGTATTTACAGGTGAAGAAGTGGGCTGAGAGGGCCGCCACGTGGCTTTCCTCTTTTTCAGGGCTTGGATACATAGAGCTCGATTAGTGGAAGTAGTTGCGGTGGTGGGGCCTGGTCCACTGCTGATTAATAGTATCCTCGAGAATTGTGGCTTACTTGGCAACCGAGATGAAGTGTATCAAAAGTAGAGCTTTAGCCGGTGGCGTTTGACTTCCTTTGTTGCCTTGAGAATTGGTCTGAGTAACGAATGACTCAGTTGGATATTTCATGATGAATCCGAGATATTTGGTCGATCCGATTTTGAGTGAAGTGGTTAACTTGGTCGGTCGAGGAGAGCGATTCTTCCAGGTTCGATGAGCCGTTGTTTGAAGGAGACTAACTCAATGTCAACCTCGGTTCAGCTTGGTCTGAAGGAAGATGGCTTGGGCCGAACCTTGCCTGGACTTTCCGGAGTGCGAGTTGCTGTGTCAGCCGATCGACCGATGATGAAGAGGGTTTCTAGATATTGGGCTTTGATCCGTTGAACCATGACAGCTTTTTCCAAAAAGTTGGTCAACACTTTACCCCTCAAAATACATCTTTCTTGGTAAAGGAGGTGAGTTCTGATTCTTGCATCAAAGTACAATGTGCAGGTAGCGATGGTTGCGCCGAACCATATTTAAGGCCAGAAGTCTGGAGGTCCCAATGGTTGTATTAAAACCAGAAAACCAACGATCGAGTAATATCATGTTAAGGTCAAAAAACCGACAACCATCGAAGGCCATATTAAGGCCGAAAAAATAATTGTTAACCCCGGTCGTGAGAACCATCACCTACAAAAACTGTGTGGGCCATTCTTGGTCTAGAGAAGGCTTTGATATTGTTTGGGCGAGTATTAACCATGCTCGGCTTGAAGATAAGGGCAAGCAGTAATTACACTTGGCTTAGAGAGATGGCGAGTATTAACCATAGTCGGCTTACAGAGGTGGCGAGTATTAACCATAGTCGGCTTACAGAGGTGGCGAGTATTAACCATACTCGGCTTATGGAAAGTGTTAACCATGCTCGAATTATTCAAGGTCTTTTGCTAGGTCTTTATGAGTCGAGAGTTCACTCAGTTTAAAGATAGGGTGAGTATAATCCATACTCATCTTAAAGAAATCTGACCTTACTCAGATTAAATAGTATGTTTAATTACGGTGGCAGGCTTTTGATCGTGCGCTACGGACGATGGCATAACACTGACCATATTCAGGTTGGTGAGTGTTAGTCACTACATCATTCAAACATAATCCATGTTCGCAAAAGGAAAATCACTGTTTACTAAAGAACCATTACAAGAAGATAAAAATAAATTCTAAGAGAACGATCGTTGATTCCAGAGCATGCCTAGGGGATAAATCCTAATCCCGTACATGTGTACATCAACATATCCTTTTTATTGAAAGAAATGAAAATACAGTGAAAATAAGAAATCTAAATCTCATTAATTAATGGTGATATCGCGAGTACTGGGCTCGGGGTGCTTTCCGTTTCTAGGAGCTCAAGGATCATCTTGAGGAGCATGGGCAAGAGATTGTAGTGGCATGGCCTGTGTGTTCCTCTTGACATATTCGGGAAGCTCCCCTCGCCTGACCTTATCCTCAATGAGACCGCGTAGGTGCCTGCATTCATTGGTGTTGTGACCGGCAATGTTATGAAACATGCAGTGATTTCTAGAGTTGAACTCTTTCTAGGTCGTCTCTCTTCGAGGAGGTTTTTGGAAAGGTAGGGACCCTCATATGTCAAGATAGATGTCAAGCAAGGAAGAGTTGAGCTCGGTATACTAATCATACTTATTCTCTCTTTGAGGTCGTACATTGCGTTCATTCGTTGGAGCCTTTCCTCTTCCTTTATTCTAGCCATTGGTGTTGGATGTACCTCCTTGTTTAGTGGCTAGGACCTCGAGGCTCTCCATCTCAATGTCGGCGTCTTCTTGTCGGAGGAATCGATCGACTTCTACATAGAAATCTTCTATGTCCTTAGAAGGATCTCGGTCAAAGAGATTGAGAATTTTGATTGGTTCTAAACACCTGCAATGGCGACCATAAGCACCATCAATATCTCAGGTTGATCAACTGATGCTACGGCTGCGTTGAATCTCTCGAGGAAAGATTGAACTATCTCTCCTGGATATTGCTTGACGGAGGTCAAGAACATGACACTCTTTGGTCGGGAGATGTGAACTCTGGACTACTTGATGAACCGGGTGACCAGCGTGTTCCAACTGCTGATCGACTCCGTTGTTAGCTACCGAAACCACATGCCGGCTATATCTGTGAGGAAGAGTGAGAAGAACTTGTCCATAACATTGGCTGATGCGCCGAACACTTCTATATGGCGCATGTATCGCATGAGATGGATGGTCAGGTCGGTCTGACCGTTATACGGTTCGATAGCTGGAAACTTGAAGTTCGAAGGATTGCGGGAGTTCTGGATTTCCTGGTGAAGGGGCTATGATGGATATTTTATATATCATGCTGAGAAGAATTGCCCCTGGTGAAATGTCGGACAATGCTTGCAAGCTGGCTTCTATCTCCGAGGAGTCATTGTTATGAATCCAGCTCTGCATTTGGGAGAGCTCCATCATTAGGGTCCAATGAAAGCATGCTCGGAAGGGTGGCCATAGGTTGGGCTCAATCTCCGAGATTTGAGTAAAGGTGAGAGCGAGGGTTCATTGCAGGGGCTGGTTTTGGTCAGACTGGCACCTCTTGAACCTGATGAGAATTATACCAGGCCGTACCCATGGTGGAAGGTCCGCGCTGACCCGGCATAGCATTTGATGTTCAGGGCTCTTTGATCCCCCACCCGAGTTGATGTTAGAAGGGTCTACAGTTACGTTTTCCTCCGCCAATCTATGAACTGGTATGGTAGATTGGTTTCCCTAGTTCGAAGGGAAGGCTCCACCAACTCTTTGTTGAAGGAGAGGCGGCATAAGATGAGTCTATGGTAAGATACTGGGTTGTAATGGGAATGGCATTGATTATGTCTGACCCAGTGGTTGCTCGACTAGCTGAGGAGGGGGTCGAGCTATCCCCAAGAGTGGAGGAAAATTGGTTGAACGACCTAGATGTTGATCACTAGCCTCCTGTGAATCTACAGCTGTGGCTGCGCTGGTTAGTGGAAGCGGTACTCCTGGCTGTGATTGGTCGGGAGGTGGAGCCGAGCAAAGAAGAAGCAAAGCTGTGGCCCGATCTAGGGCTTGGATTTCAGCAGATTAAAGATCAGTTATTTCCCCAGCCTCGCATGGTAGAGGAAGTGATGTTGAAGCATTAAATCCCTTTTCCATCCGAGCGAGAAGGTGAACCATCAACTGTTGTTGTCGTTCAAAGAGTTTATCATGAGATGTCATATGGCCTCTGAACTCGGCCATAATTTTTTCCATGTCGTCCCGGGTATGATATCAGGACATTTATTCATGAGAAGAGGCTTCCTAACTTGCTTCTACAACAATTGTATCAGTTGCATCAGCATTTGTGGGGCGAGAAGATATTGTATCTTTCTTTCTCTTGTTCGCCATGGATTGGAACTAGCTGAAATTCGTAGAGTATGTCGGTACGTGCCCTCTACTAGCGCGCCAAAGTGTTGATGTAAAAAGTTGGTTACTAGTGATAGTCAACCCCCAATCGTGTGGAGAGCACATAAATAATGATTATAAAATGCAGTAAGGTAAAGAAAACATGGAACATGCAAGACTTTTTATAGTGGCTCGGCAAAGATGGTGTTTACGTCCACTTTATATGTATTGATTTACTTTTGATTACAAGTGTAACGACCCGGAAATTTTGCGATCTTGGTTATCCTATATACAACACATATCGAACATCCAAGGATCGAAAATACCGGTAGTTAATGAAAGAAAACAGAGGGAGAGGATAGATAAGAGAGAAACTTAGAATAGAAGAAGAAGAAGAAGAACACAACATCAGAGTAACACGAACCTCACAACGGAACGAATAACATATAATGGATAACATATCTTTGAAATAAAAGATTGTACTTGAATATACATATCCTCATCAAGTACAGCACTTACAATACAGCGGAAATAAACTATAGCTATATGATCCTGAAGCCTCCTGCTCCAGCTCTTCAAGTATCTGTAAATCCCGACTACTTGACTGCCAGTACAAAATTGGGCACCCAAGATTTTAGGGAAAACAAAACAAAATAAACTCCGGGTCAGTCAAGGGACTGGTATGAGTAAAACAGTTTAAAAACAATTTGAGCCATTAAACGATATCTCATAACACCACGCCGTATAACGGAACGGGTTTTTCCTTTATGAGAATCCAAAATCTCTTTATATCAAGAACCTTTTGATATTAGAATAATGTCTATCAACCACAATATAATAATCATCTAGCAGAAACGCTTTCATCTCACGTTCTACATATATAGTATATAATCAAAACCGCAAGCACGTATTGGGTAATGGATTTCCAACTATGACAAGGTATGGAACCACCTTTCGCTAGTGTACCTCTAGAAAGGAATACACTGGGTTCAACAAGAACATCTTGCAACCCGGCCACACATGATTGACCACTCATTTCGCTTGAGTGTATCGAATATATATCACCAACGGTTGGGATCAGCAATCGTTTCCCAAATGGGACAACATCAACAATAGATTTTTTTGAAGTAAATGAAACTCTAGATCAGGTGATTATACACCCTAATAGGTGCGACCTACATAGCCATGCTGCCTGCCCGATTTCGGTCATTTACTGGTTGATGAGGCTTGAGGTTACGCTTTATCATCTCATCGGATTCACTTCGAATGCCACATTGTCAAATCCATCGAAAATCACTAATTGACGTCTACAACAGTACATTACGTGTTAGCTAAAGAAGTTTCCTTCTCTGCTTCCACTCTTGGTACGGTTGAAGAAATCAATGTACGTGACCTTTCTGGAAATACTCTGTCAAACATTCATCCAGGAACAGGATGAATAGAAGGCACTATTTAGTACATCCATCTTAGGCACTGTTATCTAAGACTTATACAATAGCCCTTGCACTTTACTCCGTCTTTAATTATCTTTGGCATATATGATTCGCAACGCTTATGCCAATACAGAGTGGTTCTTTGGATAATAATCCAACCGGTCTCTCCAAATTAACAACGTTAAAATGGTCAAAACTTCGATAGTCTGTGATTTAACCATCAAAGAAAAACAGGTGTGCAAACAACGATATTATTTTCAGGAGGAAATTATATCGATCAATCATCATTCAACATTTATCTCTTTATTTCATTAATTTACTTATCTCCTGTTTCCATATATTCTAAATTCTTATTTTCTATTATCAAAAAACATTTCTGATTTTCGTTTGGAAAACATTTCCAAAACTTCTTAATTGGGATTTAAACAGATGTTTAAAACTATATTGCGATGATGACTCAAACCACTATACTAAATTACTAAATCCACTTAACCACTTCACACTCGAACCGTAACCATTTCTTAATTAAAAACGCAGTCAATAAAGTTGGGGTATAGCTACCTCTCATACCTTAATTGAACCACCTTTCAAATCTCGAAATAGATAAGATTCACCTTTTTAACTTTTTAACACTTCCTTACGTAACTTACGGATCCAACTTATGAATCCAACTCCTTTGCAGAATCAATTGATTATAACAGTGGTGTTATAATTTCCTGTTTCTGAAAATATAATAAATTAAATCTAACTTTTTTCCTAACTCGAATAATATAACGATCAGCTAATTTATTAACTCCTATTTGGTTAACTCTAAGCTATAACTCTTATTCGATGAACTTTTATTCTATTAAAGTCTTACTGGATTAACTCTTATTCGAATAACTTATATTCGATTTGCTTACTTTCGAATACTTATATTCGATAATCTCTTTCTTCGAATAAATCTTATTCGATTTAACTCCTGTCGAATAACTAGATTCGATCAACTCACTACGAATATTTCTGATTCGATTATCTCACTTCGAATATCTACTATTCGATTATTTCACTTCGAATATTTCTGATTCGAATTACTTCTTCGAATAACTAAATTCAATTAACTCATTTCAACTCTATTCGAATAAACTAAATTCGATTAACTCCATTTGAATAACTCTAGTTCGATTTAACTCTATTCAATAACTGTAGTTCGATTTAACTCTATCTGGTAAATCCTAACTCTAATCGATTTATTCTAACTCAAATCGATTATTTCTAACTCTAATCGACTCCTATTCGAATAACTCCTATTTGATAACGTTTATTCATTTATAAAGATTTACTTTTAGTAACGGTTCTTCACTTTATAAATGTTCTCTTTAATAACATTACTTCCTTATACAAGTGTTGTGTACACATTCTATTCACAACTATCGGTGTTAAACCCAATATCTCTTCTCTATATAAGTTCAGACTTATATATCCCATTTATCAAATGATAAATATTTAATTTATAAACTGTTATTTATAAATTTATCTTTTCTATTTATCTGTTAAAAACAGATTTCCATTTTCTATTCATCTTCTAATATTCCTTTGATTAAATTCTATTTATTTATCAAATAAATATCCCCTTTTTTCTTTCTATTTATTTTCTAAATAAATAACTCATTTATAACATTCTATTTATTTCCTATAAATAAATATGTCCATTTAATCTATTTGTAATGTTTTACAAATATTTTCTTTCCAATCCCATTTGTAAATGTTTTACAAATGTTTCCCTTTTCATTTCTATTTGTAATTGTTTTACAAATATTTTCTCTTTCTATTCTATTTGTAAATAGTTTACAAATATTTCTCTTTACAATCCTATTTGTAAATGATTTACAAATATCTCCTTTTCAATTCTATTTATTTAACAAATAAATATTCTTCTTATAATATATTATTTATTTTCTAAATAAATATCCCTCTTTATAAAATCCTTTGATTTTATAAATAATTCCCTTCTTATAAATTCTCTTGATTTTATAAATGTTCTATTCTCAATAAACACTTTGAAAATTCCCTTTTTACTTTCCAGTATTCCTTATGGTATTTAACGTACCGTATAACAATGATCGGTATCATTCAAACATATAAAATCATCAACAGATTTCATATCACATCATATAACACAATATATGAAACCAAACAGTATTTTATATATGGAGGAACCCAGCTGGGTGTAACAACCCGAAAATCTGGGCCAGTTTAAAATTTTTATTTTGGCAATTTTAGCGAATTTAGAATATTTAAAATAGATTATTTTAAATAAAATTGATGAGGAAATTTATTTTGAATATAATTCGACGTATATATTATATACGCCGTCGTTAGAATATAAATATTTATATATAATTATAAATAGAATTGAAAATGGCGCGGTAGTTCGATAATTCGATTTCAAACTTCAATTGAACGTACCGGGTACAAAACAATCCGGATTTTAGTGAAACAAAAAACATTAGGATCTATTTGATAATATCTTTCCAACGAATCCGAAAAATCAAAATTTCATAGCGGGAATCAAAAGATATGTCCAGTTGAAAATTCTGAATAGTCGCTATGGAATTCAGGCCCTTAAAAATGGAAATTTTGCAAACGACCTCAGATTTCGACGAAACCACTTTTGTTGGATCCGGGATGTAGAGTTATTGCTAGATTCCAAATTTCATAATTTCCCGAATCATTATGTGAGCGTGGCAAAGGAAAACGCGTTTGACCAGTTTTAGTTGATTTTAATCGACTGGAAAATGGCCATTTTTCAAACGGTCTCAGAATTCGACGAAACTAGTTTTGTTAGGACCGTATCGTCAATACGAAGCTAGAAAATATTTTTCGGGAATTTTTCTAGTTAGTATGTGACCCCGGTAAATTGAAATGCGCGTTCAAATTCAATATATTGAGTTAGATGTAGATTTTGACGGAAACTGATTCAAACGATCGTATCAACATGCGATACATATCCCATTGTGTTCGGAATGGGGGTGAAACGCTATGGACGACAGGCGGTGGGCCTCATTTAGAGGTCGTATGTAAAAGTCAACTTTTAGAAATTAAATAATATAAAAAAAAACCTCTCCTCCCCTATACGTTCTGCCCCCCCCCCCCCCCCCCCCGTTCAAAATGAAATTCAGAAATAAAAAAAACGAAAAGGGGGGGAGGACCCACCTGCCCTAGCGCGCCGCCATCGATGGCGACCTCCCCATCGCCGGAGCCCCACCAAGGCCATCCCCCTCTTCTCGCCGTCCCTCTAGCCCCGAAACCCGGACCCAAAACGAGCCCTCCCATCGCGCCAGCAACCGCCAGTCCTCCCCCTTCCGCCACCGCAACCGACGTCCTCCTTCCCCCACCCCCCCAGACCCGATTCGAACCCCCCCTCCTCGAAGGAATCACAACGAAAACAGCCCCCCCCCCCCGATGATTGCTGCCGCCGCAAGCACAGCCCCCCCGCTGTAAGTTCTTGACCCATTTTATTTTCATTTTGATTTCTACTTTATTTTGATTTTTAGTTTATTAGTTTATTTAAATCAGTAAAGTTTAGATTTTTAAAATGCTAAAGTTTAGATTTTTAAAATGCTAAAGTTTAGATTTTTAAAATAATAAAGTTTAGATTTTTAAAATGCTAAAGTTTAGATTTTTAAAATGCTAAAGTTTAGATTTTTAAAATAGAAAAGATGAGATTTTTCATATGAATAAAAATACAATTTTTATATAGTGAAGAGGATAAAAATATAATTTTTAAACTAGTGACATAATAAAAATATGATTTTTATTATATTTTTGAAAAGGCGAAATCTATATTTTTGAAAAGGTGAAATCTATATTTTTGAAAAGGCGAAATCTATATTTTTGAAAAGGCGGAAACTTTATATAGAGAATAGCGTGGTAAAATAGAATTTTTATCCATATAGCGTGATAGTAAAAATTCGATTTTTATATATTGAATAGCGAAGTAAAAATTCAATTTTTAAAATGTATGAAGCAATTGTAAAAATAGGATTTTTAAATTGAAAGTGAATAATAAAAATGTGATTTTTATTTTAAAGACATCAGTATATAAAAATGTGATTTTTACATATGTAGTGAATACGAGCAACGAAAGCGACA
Source organism: Allium sativum (assembly GCA_030737875.1). Taxonomy (NCBI): domain Eukaryota; kingdom Viridiplantae; phylum Streptophyta; class Magnoliopsida; order Asparagales; family Amaryllidaceae; genus Allium; species Allium sativum. The sequence goes on along the minus strand of CM060909.1, from coordinate 600,347,572 downwards.
AAAGGCGAGAACGACAAGATTTCCTGCATTGGGAGTGCCGTGAAGTTGGATAGCTATATGTGAGAATTTCTCACTCTTCAATTTCTTTTTCTAGTTATATATATATATACTAGGATGCAAACGGTGCTTAGTAGCACCCGACACAATCGTCCACAGACCATGGACTTGTTTGTTTGATTGCAAAAATTAGTTAGATTATTTGATTGAAATTGAATTGTGTGGTGAAATGAATTGATTTGATTGATGTGTGAATGGCTTGGGCCTTCACTGGACCGGGGATAAGGCTAGGCCTCGTCCCGTTTCTAGTATCGTGCCGTTATGCCGCCGAAATTTTCTAAAATGAGTTAGAAAAATAAAAATATCATTTTATTGTATAAATGAATAATAGAAATTCATGTGTTGGAATAAAATATTTTATCGTTAAAAATATAATTTTAACGTGGAAGTGAATAAAATAAAATATTCATTTACAAACCGGACGGTTTGTTTATGTACACCTATTTGAATGACATTGATTGGGACGATAAATTTTACACATCGCCCAACTGCACAACTAAAATCTATGTTTGATGGTTTGAAACCCCACACGGGTGTTGGGATGAAATTTGAAGTTCACTCATCCTGATTGATTAAATATGTCGATCGATTGATTGACAGGCTGTTATAAGCGTTAAATATCTATATTTGATGCTTATACAGTGTAGTGCACTTTGGTTGATGGTTGATTATTTTTCAATGCTATTATATGCGTGTGATGTATGGAAATCCATATAATTAATTTTATATGGTGATTGATTGGGCCTCATTCCAATTTAGAAGATAAAGAATATTATAAAATAAAGGTTCATGTGTTGACTGTACTCATCCGTTGAGATAAGTCATGTGTTGAGCGAAATATTTTAATAATAAAATTTACATCTTTATCAATATAAAATAAAGGTTCATGTGTTGACTGTACTCATCCGTTGAGATAAGTCATGTGTTGAACGAAATATTTTAATAATAAAATTTACATCTTTATCAATATAAAATAAAGGTTCATGTGTTGACTGTACTCATCCGTTGAGATAGTCATGTGTTGAACGAAATATTTTAATATAGAAATATTTTAATATAGAAATATTTGAATAGGAAATATTTGAAAAAGAAATATTTGAAATAGAATATTTGAAAATAGAATGATATGAAGCCGTGTTGATTAGAGATGCGCCATTTTGACGTGAACGATGTTTATATCGATTTTACTCATTTTAAAATGAATATTGAAAAGTGATTTCGAAATCGCATATTTTGAAATGAAATTTGAATTAAATTGAATAGGAAACGAATTCGAATTGAATATATAACGAATTTGATTTCAATTGAATATATAATGAATTTGATTCAAATAGAAAACCAATTTGAGTTGAATCGAATAGAAAACGGCTTTGGAATTGAATTAAATTGAAAACGAATTCAAATTGAATTGAAAGCGAATTGAAATGAATTCAAATTGAATTGAAATTTGAATTGAGTAGAAATGAATTTTAAAACGAATTTATAAAGAAGAATTCAATTTTGATTTGAATTGAAATGGAAGTTGAAATTGCTTTTGAAACGAATTTAAAACTATTTATATAATTCGTTTTAAATAGAAATCGACGAAATATATATTATATATATAATATAATGGCCTGAATAGAACGCGCCGCGGCAGTTCGTGAATTTCGACCATTTATTTCAAACGGACATTACGGGAGATCCGACCGTCGGATTCTCCTAAAATCGGAACCGTTGGGTTCGTATCGAAAAGAGCTTTCTAACGAATATTAGAAATTAGAAATCTAACGGTTGGATTTGGAATTATGTCCAAATCAAATTTGAAAAAGGTTGTTGTAAGTGCAGTTCGATGGCCATTGGTGGAAATCGACTGTACGGGCCTTGATAAAATTATTAAAAATAGTAATAATTTGTGTAAGATCATAAGAAATGATTTAGAAAGAATTGGGATGAAAAACTCCATATTTGAAAAGATAAAAATAGATTTTTATCGAAATAAACTAGTTTTGAACTAGAATTATAATTCTATTTATTTTTAAATAAATAAATTGAATTTAAAAATGGTTTTGAAAATAACCAGAATTTCCAATGATTGCATTGGAGTGGATTTGAATCGAAATTGTCTTCGGAATATTTCGATGTTGGAATTCGGGATTATACAGATGTTGTTAAGGAAATTTAAAAGACATATATATTTATATCGTTATTTCCAATACGACATTTTTTAATCGTAGAATTTGATATTGAATATAAGCCGGGATATTTTCTATTCAGAGCCTTGTATTTAAATATCAAATCTGATTTGGGTTTGTCGTGAATGGTGTCTTCATTAACACTGTTCTTGAACCCAGTTGAGAAAAGATTAAATCTTTTTTATTTAGATTTAATGAAGTGTACCAATTAAATAATATTTAATTGGAATTGAATTGATATTGATTTTTGGGTTTATCGTGAACAGTGTTTTAAACAACACTTGTTCTTTAACCCGATAATTAAGGAAAGTGATTTTGGGTTTATCGTGAACCATGTTTTAAATGACACTGATTCTTTAACCCAGTCAAAGATTAAAACTAAGTGGAGTTTTAATGAATCTTTAATTAGATTGAAAAGATCGAGAATGGAGTATCACCAGTTTTACTCCAGGCGATAGTTAAATCTTTAATTAGACTTGAACGTGAAATGGTAATTGAATTTACCGATAACACTGTGGTGTTAGATATGAAGTATTACCAGTTTTACTTCATGGGATGAATAGGTTGGGATTGGGAAATTAAAATAAATGATTACTTCGGTAAGGTTCGCTAATCCCGACTAGTTTGAATTGATATATTCAAAAACAGATTAAAGAATAAATTTTAATGATTTATCTTTGATAAAATTAATGGGAACCTTTCCCTATGAATGTGAAATTTAGAAACTAACTGTCGGTTAGCCAAGCAGAATGGTTTTCTGGATATTGATCTGATGTTGGTTTCGGCCTTCGGGGTTAATATTTGGGGAATTATTCTCTTGATTAATTTACGGTTGGTGACTGATGAATTGGAATGAGGCGTATGTGTGTTTGTGTAACACTTATTTAAATATACGCGAGTTATTCGGAAAGACTGGGTTTATCCCATTTTGAATAACTGATACGACGATAAGTCGAAGATGAAGACGATGGTCGAAGACCGGAGGTCTTCACGTCGTTTGGGTGATTACTGATGATCTTGATTGGGCTGTACACCCAAGAAGATGGAAACAGTTGGTGATCGTCCAGACGTACTTGGAGATCAATGGATATGCGGGGTACTAGGTGCCTCCGGTTTCGTTCAGACCCAGAACGGACTTGTAAATGGACTGTGTGTCTGACATTGGATTTTAGCCCGTGTGATTGATCTCTTTTAAATATATATCTGTTTGGCGGTGGAGAATTTATTCTATTGCTTAACGCCCTTCTCTGAGACGTACGAGCTCAGGGGTTATATATTGATGGATATCAAACGCATGGAGTGAATTGCCTGTGTGGCATGCCTAAGTGGCAATTGATCGAGGCTTCTGTTGAAAAGCAAAGTCTTGTGGTGATGATCAAAGCACGGCCTTTGTGGCGTAGCTTTGTGTAACGTTTACTTCGCGAGTTTCGCACCCCGGTTGTGAACCAAAAACGGGAGAGGACCTCAGGGAGGGCATGCGTTTCCTTCTAGCTAGGGTGGTGTCAGTGACCTACCAGCCCTGACATTTATATACTTTTCACCTGTGTGGTTGTTGCTATTGCGAGGCGCCTCGATTAGATCGGACGATCCGGGTCCGATGGAGTCATTCGTTGGCTCATTTACGCCCCCAAAGGGCGGGGAAACGTATTGTTCAGGCACTATAATCCACATCGGTGGACCGGCCATGTCGCTCCAAGGGGCAGTTGCGGCTGTTCCGGAGACATGGGCTAGATTGTCTCGAATCGGTTAAGGACGATCCCTGGCCTCGGTTCATAGATGGAAACCCAATTTCCAAATACGTGACTTTGCGATTTTGATTGTATAACCTATATATGGCGACATAGTGGTATAGGGCATTCATGCCGCCTATGATTGATACTTATGATTTGAAGTTGTTTTATACACTATACACTTATAATAGTATCAAATGATTTCTTTTAAACGTATCAAGCATTCTTGGCTATTATAAGGTAAAAACCCTATCCCCCGGCTTGCGTTGCATTGTGTGATAGGACCTGGGTCTTATAACAGCTTCATTTTTCTTTATTTAGCATTGCGCTGTTGTTTTATGCACTGGTATTCTTAGGAGGAAACCCGTTCCGTGTTATACGGCGTGGTCCCTTGATTTACCTAACTTTAAAATAAAGATTTATTATGTTTTAGTTCTCACACCAGTCACATGACTGACCTGGAGTTTATTGTTTTAACCTAAACTCTGGGTGCCCTTATTTTCGACACGGGCAGCTAGTAGTTTTGGTTTTGCAGATTTATATTCACAGGATCCTGGTTTACAGCTGGAATGATATCCGGAAAGCTTTGTATCCATATATCTCTTCTAGTTGTGTATTGTATTATTTTCCGCTGCGATGTATTTAAATGTAATTTGAATCTCTGATATTTCTGTGTAATATTTATTCATTTATACTCTGTATATTCTTGTAATCTGATGCATTGTTGTAATATACAATGAAATGTTCTTTTGTATGCGCTCTGTTTTGTCTTGTTCTCAAACGATAGGGCGTTTCGAACGGCCTGGATCGGTTTAGCGACTGGTTCGGACCGAGCGAAATTCCTTTTCGTCACACTGGGTTCCTCCAACCTGTTTCCCTGCATCACAGATGTGAAACAACACGAATATAAAATATTCTGTTGAATAGAATCAATACAGAAATTCAACTAACCGACTAGCAATTCAATCAAACAATCAACACACAGCCAATCAACCAATATTTAACAGTTCTAAAAATACAACATGAAATTATAAACTGTTCAGAGTTAGTGAGATTTGCTCACATTGGCAGTTCATCGTTAAAGAACAACAAAATGTTGTTTGATTCGAATCAAACAAATTTAATTCGCCATAAATTCAAACCAGCTCCAATCCACTCCAAGTCAGTTCCATTGTGGAGCTCTCGTCCCTATGATCCTAACGGATCCTGTTTTGTTCGATTTTATTTTCATATGAACTAGATATAGTATAAACAAGTTTGAACTAATTTAAACTAATAATAACACATGGATTTATATAAAAATAATGGGCCTTAACTATTAAATCTGGCCCATCCACTCACGTTAGAACTTAAGCCCGAAATACCTTCTTCCCCGTTCGATACTCCAAGCAAAACACCACACCATTTTCAAATTCGATCTCCAACAATACCACATCAAAACTCCACCGAAATTCAAACTACCCTAACCATTTTACTCCTCGTCAAAAACCCCTCCTCACCATACCAATTCGATGGAACTCGCACCACCCTCGTCGACCGTGACTTCAGCCCATCGTTGGCTCGTACAGGACTTCACCGACATGAATTCTTGTAGAAATCACCAGAATTTGGGGTACAAGTGCGATTTCACATTCTAAAACCAAACATTAACTCGAAATCGATCATCAAAGTCTTAATCGATCAAAATGGCCAACACTAGCACTTGCTGCTGAAAATTTGATGCTCGAAAACTGGCATCGCACAGTTCTCGGTGGGCATTGAAATGGATCTCTCCTCCTTAGGACTTCAATGATCTAACTCTCATGATTTATTGAATTTAATTTGAATTTATCTTGAATTGTAAACTCACGATCGAATTTTCGGAAATGGAGATAGTGGCGGCTCAGTTCTTTGTCTGTTGAATTGCTTTTTAGGTCTTAAGGGAATGAGCAACTATTTATAGGCAAAAGAGATATTTAGTTAGGATATTTTATTATATTTATATTTTTTTAATTATTATTTAACAAATATTTAAGCAAACGCTATGTGTATTTATCCTCTAAAATTACCGTGACCACATACGATAACCAAAAATCATGAAAGTGGTCGTGTAGCTACTGTTCGGCATTACGGTCCCAACGAAACTGGTTTCGTCGAATTCCGACTCCGTTTGCTCATGCAGTGTATTTTTAGCCATCAAAATACTGATTGTTTTTCACTCTAAAAATCCGTACGGCCACACAGTGACTTCAAAAATCACGGAAATTGAAATCTAGCAATAATTTAATAATACGGATCCAACAAAATTAGTTTCGTCGAATTCTGAGGTCATTTGCAAAACTGGCTATTTTTAAAGCTCTGATTGACCCATTTAAATATATAAATGTATTTAAATATAATTAAATTAAATATTTATAATTAAATATTATCGTATATACTCAAAGTGGAATACCATACAGCTCTACTGGGATTTATAACTTGATATTTCAAATCCCGATTAAATCGATATTCGATTTAAAATGAAATTCCTTTTTTAAAATATAAATAATTCCTTTATAAAATTATAAAGGAATTCCACAGCGACTTTTCTAAAATTTGATTTGGACGTAAATCAAAATCTATCAGATGAAATCCATATTTTTTTCTTCCACTAGAAAGATATACTTCACCAGCTCCACACATTTCTTGTTTCACAGAAATCCGATTTAAAACGAATCCTGTACATTCAGTTGAAGTTCAAATCGCCAAATTACGAACTGCAGCGCCATTTCAAGCTCGATTTTAATTATAATATAATTATACATTCAAACTTCGTTCAAATAATATATTCGTTGTTCTAATTCAAACTCTAAACTGAATTAAATATCACAGATGATCCAGTTCACACCATATCGCCATTTCAGCCAATTCTGATTATTTCAGAATTTAAATATATTATTTTAATTAAATATTCACCATTATTTAATTCAACGACCATGAAATCCTTTTAATCACCTTTTAAATAATTAAATTAATTATTTATTATACTGCTGAAAATGCGGGTAATTACATTCTTCCCTACTTAAAATAATTTCGTCCTCGAAATTGCTCAGGTAGAAAACAAACCCTATTGACTGGTTAAAACTTATTTGTTCACTTCTTATCTTCAGTTCCCACTGAACCAATTTAATTTCGATTAAAAATTTATTTAATTCTTATCAACGAAAATTTCCAAAAATCCTGAAAATTTTCTAACACCTTAACTTTTCGAAAAACTTCGCCAGCACCTCCTTTGTACTGGCCAATAGGTCAAACTCCAACTCACCTCTATGGGCCATCTCCATCCCAAAAGAAAATCAAATAGCCAAGCAGCTTACCAATTCGGCTCATAAATCTCATGCTTATATCGAATATACACTTGTACCTTTTTGTTGGGCATATCAACTCTATCACTTTCACCTGCTGTCAATTCAGCGGATACAAGGGTCATCCCAATCAAATTCCAATCTGCCTTTATCCACAACACAACCATTCGTTTATACCTAAGTCGAATTCAATTTCAAACCAAAGTTTCATTTTTGATTTTTAAATTCTTATCTCATCAATCCAACTTACTTGATATCATTCTAATCCAACTCAGTTACCCATTAACTGGCTTTATTTTAAATTCCAATTTGCTTTCACAAATTTCTGTTAAATTTGTTTTTAATTCAAACAGTCTTTCTTGGGAGTTTTTAAACAGTTTGTTCTTTTCAAAAATCAAATTTTCCTTTTTGAAATTCAACACAACTTGTTTTTCCCAAAACAAATTCATAACAGTATCTTTGGTAGTAATTCGTCACTTACTACTCGAAAATGAATACTGATGATGCAGCTGTCATCATCAGAATCTATTTTCTAGCGATCGAAGTGAGTTCAATACTATAAAACCATTTCTAAACATTTCCACTTTGAAATTCATTTCAAAATATAATTCACGCTGCTTGTAAAACAATTTAAAATCTCCTAGGATCTTAAATTTTTCTTATTTTTAATCCAAATCCATTTATAAACACTTATCCAATTTTCCAGTGTTTTAATTCAATTTCTGGTTTTATATTCAGATTTAATTCATTTCGTAACACTTATACAAATTCTACTTGGTTATATATATAACCATCTCCATTATAATCTTACTCGATTATAATAAAAAATATACTTTGGATAAAATTATTTCATTTACCCTCTTTTCAAAACATATTGTGTCGACACATCGTATTCGAGTGTTTAGTAACTCCTATCGATACAGTGGATCAAACCGATCGACCAGAAATTCATAAGCCACTCAATCAATAAATCTCCACAATATAAAACAAATTTTTATACCAAATAACAAATACGTTCACTCGTATAAATACACTCAAACTCAATCTAGGGTATTACTAACCCTATCTCTACCGAGTCACGCCACAGAGCCAAGGTAATTCACTTAACCTTAAGCTCTGATACCAACTGTAACGACCCAGAAATTTTGCGATCTTGGTTATCCGATATACAACACATATCGAACATCCAAGGATCGAAAATACCTGTAGTTAATGAAAGAAAACAGAGGGTGAGGATATATAAGATATAAACTTAGAATAGAAGAAGAAGAAGAAGAAGAAGAAGAACACAACATCAGAGTAACACGAACCTCACAGCGGAACGAATAACATATAATGGATAACATATCTTTGAAATAAAAGATTGTACTTGAATATACATATCATCATCAAGCACATCACTTACAACACAACAGAAATAAACTATATCTATATGATCCTGAAACCTCCTGCTCCAGCTCTTCAAGTATTTGTAAATCCTGACTACTTGACTGCCCGTACAAAATTGGGCACCCAAGAGTTCAAGGAAAACAAAACAAAATAAACTCCGGGTCAGTCATGGGACTGGTATGAGTAAAACAGTTTAGAAACAGTTTGATCCATTAAACGATATCTCATAAGACCACGTCGTATAACGGAACGGGTTTTTCCTTTATGAGAATCCAAAATATCTTTATATCAAGAACCTTTTGATATTATAATAATGTTTATCAACCACAATATAATAATCATCTAGTAGAAACGCTTTCATCTCACGTTCTATATATATAGTATATAATCAAAACCGCAAGCACGTATTGGGTAATGGATTTCCAACTATGACAAGGTATGGAACCACCTTTCGCTAGTGTACCTCTAGAAAGGAATACACTGGGTTCAACAAGAACATCTTGCAACCCGGCCACACATGACCGACCACTCATTTCGCTTGAGTGTATCGAATATATATCACCGATGGTTGGGATCAACTACCGTTTCCCGAATGGGACACCATCAACAATATTTTTTTTTTGAAGTAAATGAAACTCTAGATCAGGTGATTATACACCCTAATAGGTGTGACCTACATAGCCATGCTGCCTGCCCGATTTCTGTCATTTACCGGTTGATGAGGCTTGAGGTTACGCTTTATCATCACATCGGATTCACTTCGAATGCCACATTGTCAGATCCATCGAAAATCACTAAATGACGTCTGCAACAGTACATTACGTGTTAGCTAAAGAAGTTTCCTTCTCTGCTTCCACTCTTGGTACGGTTGAAGAAATCAATGTACGTGACCTTTCTGGAAATACTCTGTCATACATTCATCCATACAAGTCATCCAGGAACAGGATGAACCGAAGGAACTATTTAGTACATCCATCTTAGGCACTGTTATCTAAGACTTATACAATAGCCCTTGCACTTTACTCCGTCTTTAATTATCTTTGGCATATATGATTTGCAACGCTTATGCCAATACAGAGTGGTTCTTTGGATAATAATCCAACCGGTCTCTCCATATTAACAACGTTAAAATGGTCAAAACTTCGATAGTCTGTGATTTAACCATCAAAGAAAAACAGGTGTGCAAACAACGATATTATTTCCAGGAGGAAATTATATAGATCAATCATCATTCAGCATTTATTTCTTTATTTCATTAATTTACTTATCTCCTGTTTCCATATATTCTAAATTCTTATTTTCTATTATCAGAAAACATTTCTGATTTTCATTTGGAAAACATTTCCAAAACTTCTAAATTGGGATTTAAACAGATGTTTAAAACTATATTGCGATGACGACTCAAACCATTATACTAAATTACTAAATCCACTTAACCACTTCACACTCGAACCGTAACCATTTCTTAATTAAAAACGCAGTCAATCAAGTTGGGGTATAGCTACCTCTCAGACCTTAACTAAACCACCTTTCAAATCTCGAAATAGATAAGATTCACCTTTTTAACTCTTTAACACTTCCTTACGGATCCAACTTACGAATCCAACTCCTTTCCAGAATCAATTGATTATAATAGTGGTCTTATAATTTTCTGTTTCTGAAAATATAATAACTTAAATCTAACTTTTTTCCTAACTCGAATAATATAACGATCAGCTAATTTATTAACTCCTATTTGGTTAACTCTAAGCTATAACTCTTATTCGATGAACTTTTATTCGATTAAACTCTTACTGGATTAACTCTTATTTGAATAACTTATTCGAATAACTTATATTCGATTTGCTGACTTTCGAATACTTATATTCGATAATCTCTTTCTTCGAATAAATTATATTCGATTTAACTCCTGTCGAATAACTAGATTCGATCAAATCACTTCGAATATTTCTGATTCGATTATCTCACTTCGAATATCTACTATTCGATTATTTCACTTCGAATATTTCTGATTCGATTTACTTCTTCGAATAACTAAATTCGATTAACTCATTTCAACTCTATTCGAATAAACTAAATTCAATTAACTCCATTTGAATAATCCTAGTTCAATTTAACTCAATTCAATAACTCTAGTTCGATTTAACTCTATCTGGTAAATCCTAACTCTAATCGATTTATTCTAACTCAAATCAATTATTTCTAACTCTAATCGACTCCTATTCGAATAACTCCTATTTGATTACGTTTATTCATTTGTAAAGATTTACTTTTAGTAACGGTTCTTCACTTTATAAATGTTCTCTTTAATAACGTTACTTCCTTATACAAGTGTTGTGTACACGTTCTATTCACAACTATCGGTGTTAAAACCAATATCTCTTCTCTATATAAGTTCAGACTTATATATCCCATTTATCGAATGATAAATATTTAATTTAATTTATAAACTGTTATTTATAAATTTATCTTTTCTATTTATCTGTTAAAAACAGATTTCCATTTTCTATTCATCTTCTAATATTCCTTTGATTAAATTCTATTTATTTATCAAATAAATATCCCCTTTTTTCTTTCTATTTATTTTCTAAATAAATAACTCATTTATAACATTCTGTTTATTTCCTATAAATAAATATGTCCATTTAATCTATTTGTAATGTTTTACAAATATTTTCTTTCCAATCCCATTTGTAAATGTTTTACAAATGTTTCCCTTTTCATTTCTATTTGTAATTGTTTTACAAATATTTTCTCTTTCTATTCTATTTGTAAATAGTTTACAAATATTTCTCTTTACAATCCTATTTGTAAATGATTTACAAATATCTCCTTTTCAATTCTATTTATTTAACAAATAAATATTCTACTTATAATATCGTATTTATTTTCTAAATAAATATCCCTCTTTATAAAATCCTTTGATTGTATAAATAATTCCCTTCTTATAAAATCTCTTGATTTTATAAATGTTCTATTTTCAATAAACCCTTTGAAAATTCCCTTTTTACTTTCCAGTATTCCTTATGGTATTTAACGTACCGTATAACAATGATCAGTATCATTCAAACATATAAAATCATCAACAGATTTCATATCACATCATATAACACAATATATGAAACCAAACAGTATTTTATATATTGAGGAACCCAGTTGGGTTCTTCCAACCTGTTTCCCTGCATCACAGATGTTAAACAACACGAATATAAAATATTCTGTTGAACAGAATCAATATTGAAATTCAACTAACTGACTAGCAGTTCGATCAAATAGTCAACACACAGCCAATCAGCCAATATTTAACAGTTCTAAAAATACAACATGAAATTATAAACTGTTCAGAGTTAGTGAGATTTACTCACATTGGCATTTCACCATTAAAGAACGATAAACTGTTGTTTGATTCGAATCAAAAAAAATTAATTCGCCATAAATTCAAACCAACTCCAATCCACTCCAAGTCAGTTCCATTGTGGAGCTCTCGTCCCTACGATCCTAACGGATCCTATTTTGTTTGATTTCGTTTTCATATGAATTAGATATAGTATAAACAAGTTTTAACTAATTTAAACTAATAATAACACATGGATTTATATAAAAATAATGGGCCTTAACTCTTAAATCCGGCCCATCCACTCTCGTTAGAACTTAAGCCCGAAACTCCTTCTTCCCCGTTCGATACTCCAGGCAAAATACCACACCATTTTCGAATTCGATCTCCAACAATACCACATCAAAACTCCACCGAAATTCAAACTACCCTAACCATTTTACTCCTCGTCAAAAACCCCACTTCACCATACCAATTCGATGGAACTCGCACCACCCTCGTCGACCGTGACTTCAGCCTATCGTTGGCTCGTACAGGACTTCACCAACATGAATTCTTGCGGAAATCACCAGAATTTGGGGTAAAAGTGCGATTTCACATTCTAAAACCAAACATCAACTCGGAATTGATTGTCAAAGTCTTAATCGATCAAAATGGCCAACCCTAGCACTTGCTGCTGAAAATTGATGCTCGAAAACTGGCATCGCAAAGTTCTCGGTGGGCGTTGAAATGGAGCTCTCCTCCTTAGGACTTCAATGATCTAACTCTCAAGATTTATTGAATTTAATTTGAATTTATCTTGAATTATAAAGTCATGATCGAATTTTCTGAAATGGAGATAGTGGCGGCTCATTTCTTTGTCTGTTGAATTGCTTTTTAGGTCTTAAGGGAATGAGCAACTATTTATAGGCAAAAGAGATATTTAGTTAGGATATTTTAGTATATTTATATTTTTTTATTATTATTTAATAAATATTTAAGCAAACGCTATGTGTATTCATCCGCTAAAATTACCGTGACCACATACGATAACCAAAAATCATGAAAGTGATCGTGTAGCTACTATTTGACATTACGGTCCCAACGAAACTGGTTTCGTCGAATTCTAACTCCGTTTGCTCATGCAAGTATTTTTAACCGTCAAAATACTGACTGTTTTTCACTCTAAAAATCTGTACGGCCACACAGTGACTTCAAAAATCACAGAAATTGAAATCTAGCAATAATTTAATATTGTTGATCCAACAAAATTGGTTTCGTCTAATTTTGAGGTCATTTGCAAAACTGGCTATTTTTAAAGCTCTGAATGGCCCATTTAAATATATAAATATATTTAAATATAATTAAATTAAATATTTATAAATAAATATTATCGTATATACTCAAAGTGGAATACCATACAGCTCTACTGGGACTTATAACTTGATATTTTAAATCCCGATTAAATCGATTTTAGATTTAAAATGAAATTCCTTTTTTAAAATATAAATAATTCCTTTATAAATTATAAAGGAATTCCACAACGACTTTTCTAAAATTTGATTTGGACGTAAATCAAAATCTATCTGACGAAATCCAGATTTTTCTCTTCCACTAGAAAGATATACTTCACCAGCTCCACACGTTTCTTGTTTCATAGAAATCCGATTTAAAACGAATCATGTACATTCAGTTGAAGTTCAAATCGCCAAATTACGAACTGCAGTGCCATTTCAAGCTCGATTTTAATTATAATATAATTATACGTTCAAACTTCGTTCAAATAATATATTCGTTATTCTAATTCAAATTCTAAACTGAATTAAATATCACAGATGATCCAGTTCACACCATATCGCCATTTCAGCCAATTCTGATTATTTCAGAATTTAAATATATTATTTTAATTAAATATTCATCATTATTTAATTCAACGACCATGAAATCCTTTTAATCGCCTTTTAAATAATTAAATTAATTAATTATTATACCGCTGAAAATGCGGGTCATTACAACAAGTACAATACTTTTTCTATTTTTGAGAAAGAAGAAGAATTGGCTATTTTTAGACTTAGCCATGGAGAAGTTTAGATTTAGGAGGAGAAGTTCAACCAAAAGTTGAAGTAGCCGAAAGATGGTTGAAGAAAAATTCCCTTTCCTTTTTGAGCTCGAATGCATTTATGGGTGAAGAGGTGGGCTGAGCGGGTCGCCAGTGGCTTTCCTCTTTTTCAAGGCTTGGACATATGGAGCTCGATTAGTGGAAGTAGTTGCGACGGTAGGACCCGATCCACTGCTGATTAATAGTATCATTGAGAATTGTGGCTTACGTGGCAACCGAGATGAAGTGTATCAAAAGTAGAGCTTTGGCCGGTGGCGTTTGATCGCCTTTGTTACCTTGAGAACTAGTTTGAGTAATGAATGTGTAACAACCCGTATTTTTGAATAACATGTTATAACATTAATCAAGGCAGAATTAAACTATAAAATATGAATCAAGGGAAACGTGCTGTGCCATTGTGTTCGTCTCGGAAAAATACGCGAAATAGAGTCCGAGTTTTCGAAAAACAGAGTCCGTATGACTAAGTTATGGCCCAATGAAGTTTTCAGAAAATTCCAAGCCCAAAAATAGTTCAAATTCGAATTCAGAATCGAATTTCAACCAAAACAGGATAGGCGGGAATTTTCCCGCCCCAGGCAGGGTCGACACAGGGGTCGACACCAGTGTCGACCCCCCCAATGGGTCGACACCCATGTCGACCCATGGGTCGACACCCATATCGACCCAGGGGTCGACCCCCCCGGTCGAACCAGTTTTTCTGGTGCACCATTTGTGACATGCTGAGTCTTGTTCCAGAAGTTTCTGATGGGATTTGACGGACCTAATGTGTTTTAGGGTTAATCCTATGGTCTAAATTAACCTAATCATCTATAAAAAGACCCTAATACCTAGCCTAAATCATCATAAATCAATTCTGGTAACTAAGTGCTGCCAAAATGTTTAATCATGAGCTCCACCCTCTTGTCATAGCCTCCATCTTCATTCATATGAGAGTTCCTAAGCTTGTTTGAGAGTTTCTAAGCTTGATTTAAGGCCAAAGTTCAGTCTTTCTTCATCAAAGCAAGGATCTTTTGCTTGTTTCTCAAAGGTTTTCATTGGAGCTTATCATTTGGGAGTGTTTAGAGTTGCTAGTGGCTTCGTCTCAATCTTATTTATATTTTATAAGTCTTCATAGCATTGTAAGCCCTATACTACTCTTAGATTCTAACTATGAAGTTAAATGTGACATGTTGCAAGTTGAGTTTGGGCCTAAGTATGATATGTGCTTTGATTCTATCATGTTATGCATAGATTTATCCTATGCATGTTTGTAAAGCTATCACCTTGACCTTGTGGGCTAAAAGCTATAAGCTTTATGTTGAAATGTTGCATTATGCAACATGAGAACTCTCATAACCTTTATGATAACTTGCATATAATGTTATATGCGAACTTCTAGTCATCATTCTATGTCATCTAGGACCATGTATCACCTATTCGCTAAGTTTGAATGTTATGCATGTTTTGAGGCTTATAATGTAATATGCAAGTTTATGATCTCTCATAAACCTTATGTTATCTTGCATATGATGTTATATGCAAATCACCAGCTATCATCCTATGTCATTTATGATCATGTTTCACCTATTTGCTAAAGTTTGATATCATGCATGTTTTGAGGCTTATAATGTAATATGCAAGTTTATGAACACATTTGCCTCATATGCCACCATGTTTAACTTGTGGCCAAAGCACCCTTATGCTATTATGCATGCTTGTGGCCAAATCACCCTTATGCTATTTGATATGTATGAGGCCAAGTCACCTTTTATGCTATCATACATGTTGAGGCCATATGCTAGTATGTTGAACCCCTTTTGGCCCCAAATATCACCATGTTTAATTTGTGGTAGATTTTCCCATCTTATGCCCACCTTGTCATATAGTTATGTTCCCTCTTTGATCTATTTGCGTTGATACGAATTTACGTGCGATGGGAATACGTTATGGGTAGTTGGGCAAACTTAAATAACATGAGAACATGACTTGAAAATATGACATGAAAGCTTGACATGTGTTTATACTTGAAACATGGACTTGGACATGACTTCTAGAAAACATGAGAATGGCCAACTCGAGGTTGGGTTGAGTTCGTAGCATAAATCTACCCGGAACCGACCAGATTAAACTAGTGGCTACAAGCAATAGGACCCAATGTGAGTAGTTGGTCATGTCGCACTTAAAACCCGAGGTTAGACTAGGTTGTGGTGTAAAGCTACCCGGACCCGCCCGGCTTAACTAGTAACCACAACAAAGTCTAATGTGAGAGGTTGGGGTGCATTAAGTTAATTAAACACGATGGATTGGTAGGGTTAAGTCATGGACTACTTGAATATACTTAACCAATTAAACACGATGGATTGGTAGGGTTAAGTCATGGACTACTTGAATATACTTAACCAATTAAACACGATGGATTGGTAGGGTTAAGTCATGGACTACTTGAATATACTTAACCAATTAAACCCGATGTATTGATAGGGTTAAGTCATGAACTGCTTGAATACACTTAACCAACTCAATACATGGTTAGGATAGGGTTAACCACACTTAACCCACTTAAAATCCTAGTTACGTGGTCCTTTCAGCAATAACCAACTTGGAAGTATCATGGGTACCCTGGACTAGGCTGGGGTGGGGCACGATTACTGAACTGATTGTAAGAGACCAAAAGAGACGGCTGAAGGGTGCACCGGTTGTTCAGGCGGACCATGGTCGTGCACATTAAGTCCGGAGTTGAACATGGACACCAGTAGGTTTAGACTGTGCATGCTTGAATTGTGTCTGTGGTTTACACCTTAGGGCAAGATACACCCTGGGGTGGACCTAGCACAGTTAACTACATTCCACGATTAAGCCGTATGACACCGATACACGACGAGTTAGGCTTATAGGGAGCAGATCGACTAGACCGAGTAGTTGGACCTCGATTTAGGTCATCTCATGATGTGGGCCAGCTTTTGGCCAAGGGATCATTTCTTGTTTATACTTGACATGGATTGGAATACTAGTACAAACTTGGTGCAACTTAACCTTGTATATGTGATGCCACACTTGATCTATCTTGTTAACTTTTCACCATGCCAGTTATCACCCTACATCTCATCTCTGTTTTACATGCTCGGTTAACTTTATTAGTTTTTATACTAATAGTAGATAGGACTTACCAGTCTTTTTGACTGACCCGTTTTCTTTTGCCTCTTTTCTTCTGTTCCCCCCCACCCCCCAGGTTTGCAGGGTGGGAACACTAGTACCTAGCTTGGATCTTTAGCTTCTTTCTGGATAGCTCATGTACAGTTTGGACTTGAGCACGCTATGGCTTTATTCTACCTTGGGGATAGTTACTTTATGATGTTATTTCCAGTTTTTAGTTGATGTTTCTAGACTATGTTTTGTGGAAAATAATGACCAAGTACTTTGATGTAACTTGACTATGGTTTTGAAATGTTAGTTTTATCCGCTGCTTTATTTACTCTGTTTTTACTTATATGTTCTGTCTTGCGATATCTGCATGCATGTTTACCTCGTTTAACGCCCCTCCAAAGCTAGTGTCCTTGCAAGAGTGGCACTGGCGGAGGTGGGGTGTTACATTTGGTATCAGAGCATAAGGTTTACAAGATTTGAGCAAAAAGATCTTTTTTTAAAACTTACCTTTTGAAAAACTATTTTCAAAACCAATTAAGTATTTTCCAAGAAAAGTCTAGTTTATTTTAAAAAGGCTATTCCCCAAAAGCCATTAGCACTATCCTTTGTTTCCTCGTTCTCAATCTATCTTTTTCTTCGTTTCAGTATGGCCGATAATTTTGCCATTCTGGAGGGCGTACCAGTACCTATTTGGTTTAGAAGGTACATGGAGGCAAGGGCGAATGAAGCCGGCCCCGCGAACATTCCTCCTCCTTCCCCCGTCGCTAACATTTCTCCTCCTCCCGTAGCTGAGGTTCCTCCTCCTCCTCAGCATCCGCAAGAGGATTTCGCAAAGGTTTGCAAGGACTTTAAGGCGATGGGTGGCAAGAATTTTGTTGGGACGGAGACTTTTGTTGAGGCAAGAAACTGGTTGAAGGAAACTGAAGACCTCTTTGCTATCTTTGATATAGAAGACCGTAGGAAAGTTCTGTTAGCGGTATGGCTGTTGAAAGGGGAAGCTGCATATTGGTGGGTAGTCACCACCACTACTAGACCAATTCAGACTTGGGATGACTTTAGGAGAAGGTTTAGACTGAGGTTTCTGTCATCGACAGAAGAGAACCTTCGGATGGAGAGGTTCCTATCTCTAAAGAAATGGGCATGACAGTTAGGGAATACGTGGATACGTTTAATCAACTTGCTCGGTTCGGTCTAGACTTGGTTAACACAGCTCAGAAAAAGGCCCTACGCTTTTCTCTAGGATTGAATGAGCCATTGCGCGGTTTGGCCATGTCTCATATACCCATGGGGGCGACTTTTGAGAGCTTAGTGAATATGGCCCTGCTTCAAGAGGAAGATAAGAGGGGCAAGAAGGCGGTCAAGGCAAATGAGTCTCAAGGCGAGAAGGTAGATTCCGAAAAAGGAGGCAAGAACAACAATAGTAAGGACAACAAGTCAAGAGAAAGGAGGAAGTGCAACTTCTGAGGGATTACTGGGCACATAGCCAAAGACTGTAGGAAGAAGAAAAGGAAGTTGGACAAATGCTTTCATTGTGGAGAGTCTGGACACTATAGTAAGGATTGTCCGAAAAAGCAAGGACAAGGGAAAAGGCAAATTCAGCAAGCAGGACCCTCTGGAGGGCAATTGCAGGCTCTCCTCGCTCTTCTAGCTTTTGATCGAGGTAGTGTTTCTATAGAAATTCATGTTTACATTTCTGATTTCCTTGTTCGTACCTTGTTTGATTTTGGCGCACGCATAGTTTTATTTCTGATCCTGTTAAAAGTTTGCACCTAAGTACTAGTCTAGTTGAGAATCCCGTTAGTATTTCAAATCCAATTAGGGGTTCCGCCCATCTACTTGCGATTTGTATGGATTTGAAAACCTCTATCTTGAGCATAGAATTCATGTGTAATGCTTATGTTCTCGGGTTTATGGGACACGGGTTGATTTTGGGCATGGGTTGGTTGTCCAGTTATGGAGCCATTCTTAACTTCGAACATAGGGTTGCGAGGCTCATGACTCGCCTCGGTAATACCCTCGAAAATATCGTGTGACCTTTAGGGTTCCGTCATGATTAGTTATCTAGAATCCCTTGGCACTTTTATTGGAAATTTGTAATCCAATCGAGTAGTGTTCGCCACTAAGGCGGATAGTCCATTCCGCTTAAGCATGGGTTATAGAAATCACCCTAGTAAGAACATTTGGCAACGTAGAGTGGCATTTGTTTTCAAGACATAGTTCTTCTGCGTGGAATACCGTATGGTATGTAAACGAGATCCAGGATTCACTAACGAATTTTGGAAAGCTTGCATGAAACCATGAGCACGCAGTTATGATTAGGAAAAGAATAAGTGGAAGTGGAACAAGAGGCAACGGTGAAATGAGTTCTAACTCATATTTTGGAAATAAGAATTAAGAGCTACGAAATTGTGAAGTTAAAAGACGGTCAAGGCACGATGGGATTAAGCACAAGAAAATGCGGCTTAGAAGATTGAAGACTAGATACGCGCATTATATCTCTTTCTAAGAGTATATCCTTGATCCCTATTATTCTGTAGAGCTTACTCGCATGCTATCTTTTAAGTATATCCTCTCGGTCCTATTCTCAATCTTAGCTCCGTTGCAAACCCCATAAGGAGTATGACTCGCTTGTTTGTGAGTTATAGTTGGGGTGAAGATGTCCATTAAGATGACCAAACTATTTGGGCTTTATGGATATGGGTCATAGTTGATAGACTTACGAAGAGCACCCATTTCCTTCCAGTAAAGAACAAGAGGACTGTATCAGGTTTAGCATCTATTTATCTTCGAGAGATAGTGCGATTGCATGGAGTTCCTTCCAGCATAGTTAGCAGTCGTGACCCAATCTTCACCATCCAGTTCTAGAATATTTTGCAAAAAGCGATGGGTACGCGGGTGAATCTAAGTACAGCCTATCACCCCCAGACGGATGGCCAAACCGAGAGGGTGAATAGGGTGCTAGAAGATCTTTTGAGACTTTGTGTTCTTGACTTTGGTGGTACTTGGGAGGACCACCTCCCTCTTGTAGAGTTTGCTTATAATAATAGCTATCAAGCTAGCATAGTGATGGCACCATTCGAAGCTTTGTATGGGAGGCCGTGCAAGCCACCAACATGTTGGTAGGAGACGACGGATAAGCTTATAATTGGGCCCGACATGATAAGGGACACATCCGAGAAGGTTGAATTGATTCTAAGACGGATGAAAACGGCCCAAGACAGACAGAAATCCGATGCTGACAAGCGAAGGACAGATTTAGAATTCAAAGTTGGGGATATGGTTTTCGTGAAGGTTTCTCTTTTGCGTAATGTGGTACGTTTTGGAGCAGTTGGGAAGCTGGCACCAAGGTTCGTAGGACCCTTCCCTATCATAGAGAGAATTGGGAAGATGGCCTATAAGGTGAAATTGCCCGAGAAGCTAGCCGGAGTGCATAATGTCTTTCATGTCTCGCATCTCCGAAAGTGCCTACATGAGTCCGCTGAGGTGGTTGAACCAAGCATTCTTGAAGACGTGGAGGTAGAGAAAGAGGCAACCTTGAGGAGAGCTCCGATTCGTATCTTGGGAACGGAGATCAAGAAGCTAAGAAATCGAGAAGTCAAATTGGTGAAAGTTCAGTGGAGCGAAGCCGAAGAGGATGCAACTTGGGAAACCGAGGAGAAGATGCGTGGGCTTTATCCATTCCTTTTTGAGGGTACATTCTCAATCTCCGTTCTTAATCAGCATATCTTTCTTTTTGCTATCCATGTTTATCCTGTTTATCTTGTTATCTCGTTAACCTTGTCATGGGAACCTTAGGTAGAAACCCTTTGGATGAAACATGTATTTGAAACATGTTATGCTTGATGTTTGCAAGTGGTTGCAAGTGTTTGCAAGTGGATACTCGTGGATGCATGATACACGTTAGGCACTAAGATCGGCTCACACACTTTCATACCGCATATGCATGAGTGTTTATGCTTATTCATGGATGAAACTTGTATGCTATCACATGGATGTTGCATATGGATGGATGTTATGTGCACTCATGTAGAGACTATAAGTTATGTTAGGAATTTGCATACATATGGACGCATTACACTAACATATTTTGCATTAAGGGGGTTTACTGAATCAGTAACCGCCTGATTTTTGCATTAGATAAGTACATATACACACACCTTTTACATATGTTCATACAACATTTAGAATCTTTTTAAGGGCAATGGTTACTTGTGGATGATGTTTTGAGTAGATGGATGGTGGATGGTAGGATATGTTCTTCCTAACTTGGAGATTTCGGGGACGAAATCCTTTAAGGTGGGGAGGATGTAACAACCCGTATTTTTGAATAACATGTTATAACATAAATTAAGGCAGAATTAAATTATAAAATATGAATCAAGGGAAACGGGCTGTGCCATTGTGTTCGTCTCGGAAAAATACGCGAAATAGAGTCCGAGTTTTCGAAAAACGGAGTCCGTATGACCAAGTTATGGCCCAATGAAGTTTTCAGAAAATTCCAAGCCCGAAAACGGTTCAAATTCGAATTTCAGCCAAAACAGGATAGGCTGGAATTTTCCCGCCCCAGGCAGGGTCGACACAGGGGTCGACACCAGTGTCGACCCCCCCCCCAATGGGTCGACACCCATGTCGACCCATGGGTCGACACCCATGTCGACCCAGGGGTCGACCCCCCCGGTCGAACCAGTTTTTCTGGTGCACCATTTGTGACATGCTAAGTCTTGTTCCAGAAGTTTCTGATGGGATTTGACGGACCTGATGTGTTTTAGGGTTAATCCTATGGTCTAAATTAACCTAATCATCTATAAAAAAGACCCTAATACCTAGCCTAAATCATCATAAATCAATTCTAGTAACTAAGTGCTGCCAAAATGTTTAATCATGGCCTCCACCCTCTTGTCATAGCCTCCATCTTCATTCATATGAGAGTTCCTAAGCTTGTTTGAGAGTTTCTAAGCTTGATTTAAGGCCAAAGTTCAATCTTTCTTCATCAAAGCAAGGATCTTTTGCTTGTTTCTCAAGGGTTTTCATTGGAGCTTATCATTTGGGAGTGTTTAGAGTTGCTAGTGGCTTCGTCTCAATCTTATTTATATTTTATAAGTCTTCATAGCATTGTAAGCCCTATACTACTCTTAGATTCTAACTATGAAGTTAAATGTGACATGTTGCAAGTTGAGTTTGGGCCTAAGTATGATATGTGCTTTGATTCTATCATGTTATGCATAGATTTATCCTATGCATGTTTGTAAAGCTATCACCTTGACCTTGTGGGCTAAAAGCTATAAGCTTTATGTTGAAATGTTGCATTATGCAACATGAGAACTCTCATAACCTTTATGATAACTTGCATATAATGTTATATGCGAACTTCTAGTCATCATTCTATGTCATCTAGGACCATGTATCACCTATTCGCTAAGTTTGAATGTTATGCATGTTTTGAGGCTTATAATGTAATATGCAAGTTTATGATCTCTCATAAACCTTATGTTATCTTGCATATGATGTTATATGCGAATCACTAGCTATCATCCTATGTCATTTATGATCATGTTTCACCTATTTGCTAAAGTTTGATATCATGCATGTTTTGAGGCTTATAATGTAATATGCAAGTTTATGAACACATTTGCCTCATATGCCACCATGTTTAACTTGTGGCCAAAGCACCCTTATGCTATTATGCATGCTTGTGGCCAAATCACCCTTATGCTATTTGATATGTATGAGGCCAAGTCACCTTTTATGCTACCATACATGTTGAGGCCATATGCTAGTATATTGAACCCCTTTTGGCCCCAAATATCACCATGTTTAATTTGTGGTAGATTTTCCCATCTTATGCCCACCTTGTCATATAGTTATGTTCCCTCTTTGATCTATTTGCGTTGATACGAATTTACGTGCGATGGGAATACGTTATGGGTAGTTGGGCAAACTTAAATAACATGAGAACATGACTTGAAAATATGACATGAAAGTTTGACATGTGTTTATACTTGAAACATGGACTTGGACATGACTTCTAGAAAACATGAGAATGGCCAACTCGAGGTTGGGTTGAGTTTGTAGCATAAATCTACCCGGAACCGACCGGCTTAACTAGTGGCTACAAGCAATAGGACCCAATGTGAGTAGTTGGTCATGTCGCACTTAAAACCCGAGGTTAGACTAGGTTGTGGTGTAAAGCTACCCGGACCCGCCCGGCTTAACTAGTAACCACAACATAGTATAATGTGAGAGGTTGGGGTGCATTAAGTTAATTAAACACGATGGATTGGTAGGGTTAAGTCATGGACTACTTGAATATACTTAACCAATTAAACACGATGGATTGGTAGGGTTAAGTCATGGACTACTTGAATATACTTAACCAATTAAACACGATGGATTGGTAGGGTTAAGTCATGGACTACTTGAATATACTTAACCAATTAAACCCGATGTATTGATAGGGTTAAGTCATGAACTGCTTGAATACACTTAACCAACTCAATACATGGTTAGGATAGGGTTTACCACACTTAACCCACTTAAAATCCTAGTTACGTGGTCCTTTCAGCAGTAACCAACTTGGAAGTATCATGGGTACCCTGGACTAGGCTGGGGTGGGGCACGATTACTGAACTGATTGTAAGAGACCAAAAGAGACGGCTGAAGGGTGCACCGGTTGTTCAGGCGGACCATGGTCGTGCACATTAAGTCCGGAGTTGAACATGGGCACTAGTAGGTTTAGACTGTGCGTGCTTGAATTGTGTATGTGGTTTACACCTTAGGGCAGGATACACCCTGGGGTGGACCTAGCACAGTTAACTACATTCCACGATTAAGCTGTATGACACCGATACACGACGAGTTAGGCTTATAGGGAGCCGATCGACTAGACCGAGTAGTTGGACCTCGATTTAGGTCATCTCATGATGTGGGCCAGCTTTGGGCCAAGGGATCATTTCTTGTTTATACTTGACATGGATTGGAATACTAGTACACACTTGGTGCAACTTAACCTTGTATATGCGATGCCACACTTGATCTATCTTGTTAACTTTTCACCATGCCAGTTATCACCCTACATCTCATCTCTGTTTTTACATGCTCAGTTAACTTTATTAGTTTTTATACTAATAGTAGATAGGACTTACCAGTCTTTTTGACTGACCCGTTTTCTTTCGCCTCTTTTCTTCCGTTTCCCCCCCCCCCCCCTAAGGTTTGCAGGGTGGGAACACTAGTACCTAGCTTGGATCTTTAGCTGCTTTCTGGATAGCTCATGTACGGTTTGGACTTGAGCACGCTATGGCTTTATTCTACCTTGGGGATAGTTACTTTATGATGTTATTTCCAGTTTTTAGTTGATGTTTCTAGACTATGTTTTGTGGAAAATAATGACCAAGTACTTTGATGTAACTTGACTATGGTTTTGAAATGTTAGTTTTATCCGCTGCTTTATTTACTCTGTTTTTACTTATATGTTATGTCTTGTGATATCTGCATGCATGTTTACCTCGTTTAACGCCCCTCCAAAGCTAGTGTCCTTGCAAGAGTGGCACTGACGGAGGTGGGGTGTTACAGAATGACTAAGTTGGATATTTCCTGAAGAGTCTGAGATATTTGGTCAATCTGATTTTAAGGGAAGCAGTTAACTCGGTCGAGGAGAGCTATTCTTCCGAGTTCGATGAGCCGTTATTTAAAGGAGACTAACTCAATGTCAGCCTCCATCCAGGTTGGCTTTGAAGGAAGCTAGCTTGGGTCGAACCTTGACTGGACTTTCTAGAGTGCGAGTTTCGGTGTCAGTCGATCGATCGATGCTGAAGAGGGTTTCTGCATATTGGGCTTCGATCTGTTAAACCATGGCAACTTTTTCTAAAAAGTTGGTCAACACAAATAGATTGAGCTTTCCCATTCCAAGAAGTATGGAAATTGAAAGAAGGAAGGGTAACCAAACAGATCTAATCGAGGTGGAACTGATGTGATGAAGACATAGAGAGCCATTAACATGCAGACTTGCTATTGAAGCTCTTTCATGAATACTAGTCAAGCACCTACCATTGTAATCAATAACATCAGCAAGAATAATACCTCTTGCATACCAAGGATCAAACCAAAAAGAAACTTGTTGCATATGTTTAAAGCCACATTGAAACATTGGGAGAAGCTTCACTCTCTACTTCAGCATATTCCTCCATGACCAACTGCAATCAAGAGGAGGATCCATAGTACATAAATGTTGATCCTTAACCAAATTAATTCTGCACCAATTAGCCCAAAGATTTAAGTCATAGCTATAGAGTTTATCAACTCTGGAAGAAAGAGCAGTTATATTCCAAACTTTCAAATTCATCACTCCAAGGCCACCATTAGCATATGAACAACATGCATTCTTGAATTATATAGGGACCAATTTCTTAGAATAAGGGTTTCCATGACAAAGGAAATGGCTAAGAGCATAATTAACCATGTCTACATCTTTGCTAGGAAAAATAAATAATCTAACATAATATATACACATTAAAATAGCCACAGACTTCACAAAAACCAATCTACCAGCCGTGGAGAATTTAAATGCAGGCCAAATTGATATTTTGGAGATGATACTTTCAAATAGGGGTAAGCATTGAGAGGCCTTCAATCTGGAAGAGCACAGAGAAGCACCAAGGTAATGTTCATCATCCTGCATAGGAGTTAAACCAGAGTGAGCATACAAAGATGCTTTAATCTGCTCAGAAACACCACCACATTTAATTTTGGATTTACTCCTTTTAATTTTAAATCTAGTTAATAGTCTGAATGACTCAAGAATTTCAAGAATACCATTAACATATTTTGAGTTTGGCTTTGTGAATAGAAGGAGGTCCTCAACAAACAGTAAAAATGAAATGTTTGACCTTTTATAGTATAGATGGTGATCAATCTTCTTGGATATAATGTCTTTGCTAGACAAAATAGTAAAAAGTTCCATGACACAAATAAATAAGTAAGGTGAGATGGGATCCCCTTTCCTTATACCATGATTGCTTTGAAATAACCAAAATTTGAACCATTAACACTTAGAGAAATGTGAACAGAAGATATATACGTGTAAAGCCAATAGAGAAAGGAAGTGGGAAATTCATGTTGAAGAGAATATATATTATGGTACTGGTATCCCACCTAATAGTATCAAAAGCTTTTTGAATATTTAATTTAAGCACACATGTTGGGGAAATAAAAGCTCTGTTATAACCTCTCATCAATTCAGTAGCAAGTAGAATATGATTAGCAATCTCTCTATTGGGAAGAAAAGCACTCTGATTTGGGGAAATGACATTAACAAGAGCATTCTCCATACGACCAACTAAAATTTTAGCAGTACACTTGTACAAGACATTACAGCAAGCAATAGGATGAAATTGTGAAACTGAATTAGGCATGTCCATTTTGGGAATTAAAGCTAACCTAGTAGCATTAATTCCACCTAACATTTTACTATTCAGGAAAAAGTTTTTTATTACTTTTATGACATCCTTATCAACCACTGTCCAACAATTTTTAAAAGATTGTGCATTATGTTAGTGCATTTTGTTTGTTCTCTTATTTATGTTAGTTAAAAAAAATATTGAGTTCATTGTAAAAAAAATCATGTTCATTGTAATTATTTCACTATTTTCATTTGGAAAAGCTCCGGATTTCACATTTCATAATGCACAGAAGTTCTATAAAAAAGGAAAAAAAGACAAAACTTCATTGTATATGCCAACTGATAATTTACATGTTTGTTTCAAGTCACTATGTTTTGCTACATTGTTGAATCTTCTTTATTACAATTTGCAATTTCCATTGTCATCAAGTTCCCATTTCCATTGCATCCCTGGTATTTAAACTCTCTGCATTTCATTAGTGTATGCTTCTTGTGTGCATCTTTTAAATACTATGATTAAAAATATTTATATTTATGAGATATTATTTAAATTACATGTTCAAAACATATGCACGTTTTTTAACATATAGCAAATATGAGTCAAAAAGAAACATTTAAACTTTCTATAGACGCCTTAGTTACTATAGATGCTGATCATAGATGTTTCCAATTTTGATTTATTACAAATCAAATAAGCATAATTATAGAGTCTATACTTACCTTATATTTGTTAGATTAACCGTGAGCATTCATGGTCCTTTAAAAAGTAAATGCATTTACAAGACTAAACCAGTTATCGTGTTTACTGTGAGAATTCCTTGGTTTACTTTATGTTTACTTATCATGTTTGTCCATCATTTTCAACAGAAAAAGCTTAGTGGGAAATAAGAGTTGTAGAGGATATATACTAGAGTTTCGAAACTGAACCAGTCAGGCAGTTACACAGTTTGTTTATGATTACTTATGCATATGAGTTAGGCAGTTACACAGTTTGTTTGTGGTAACTTATGCATATGAGTATCCATGAAAATAGAGAACATAAGAATCAGTGTTCTTATAAGGTAAATGGTGTTAGGAAGAAGGTCACGAAATGACGCAGCATACACATATCTTTTAATTTCTATTTTCTTGTCATGAACTAATGTTTGCCTGGTTGTTTGATTCCTTTTGTTTTGATGGTTTAAGCTGTATAACATTAGCACCTTCTTTAAATACTTTTATTACAAGGAGATGAGATATTGCTTCTTTTGTTCTGATAGCATTGTTATATTAGTGGGATATATGGAGAAGTTATTGCCAGGTGTATTGAGTTTGCGATTAACTACTCTTTAGATAGTATGCATTTGAGATGCAACCGATCTCTTATGTGTCGTAGTGGTGCGTGCATATATAATTAATGGGATTGAAATGATGTTATTGTCCATTGCGCTGTTGTGTACTTATGATGTATTTTATTACGCAAATTGGTCTCGTATAGTTATTTAAAATATTATGCTCTCTTTAGTTCTTAACAATTATGTTTAGGACTTACTGTATTTTCATTAACTATTATGTTAATCCTTAACTATTGTGTTAATTACTAACTTGATATAATGGAAATAGTTTTCTTTTAACTTTGACGTATTTGACTCTACTCGTTTGGCTCTTTCTTTTATTCTTGTGCATTCAAATGAATATAGATAACAAATAATGTATATTAGGCATTATGGTCTAAATGTAAATATTGATTGAATTACAAAAAGGAAAATAAGAAACTTTGAAATATGAAAAGCATACTTCAAACCAAACTTATTTTTCAGTTTTTATTTTTGAAAGTAAGTTTTCAGAGTACTCCATACCAAATGCATTTTCTAAAATAATGAAAATTATCAAAATGGAAAATTGGAGATGAGTACAAAAACACAAAATCGAAAATTGAAAACACAAACCAAAAGCACCCTAATATTTTGAAATCCAAATATTCTCGACATCCACATCAACTAACATCCATCAACCAATAATTATAATATAAGCATTTCTATCAACAACACTTATATTCACAGTTCAATAATAATAATAGTAGAAACTGTAAACACCATCCATCAACCAATAAGTAAACATTGCAATCACAGGCAATTAGTAATAATTAAATAAGATTACAATTACTTAATAATATAGGCGAGGGAGTTCTCACCTTGATCGGTTAGAATTCATTGTTAAACGACGGTTTTAATTATAATAATCCGGACTTTTAATTTAATTTAAATTTGTTACTAGCTCCAAATTTCTACAAATTGGCTTCATCACGAAGCTCTCATCACCATGATTCCAATGCATCCAATTTCGTTCAATTCTGTTACCATATGCAGAAGTCAAGATATAATAAGTTTAGTGATTTAAATAAAATAATTATTTCTTAATTACTTCTATTAATCACAAATCGGCCATGATAATCCCTTTTGCTTCCTTCGTTCTTGTAACACCCCACCTCCGCTAGAGTCACTCACAAAGGGAATGCACTAGGTTTGGTGAAGCATTATCGAGGTAAACATGCACATAAATATTACAAGACAGAACATATATAAAACAGTGGAAGTAAAACAAATTTCATTACCTTATAAAATAAGGTCTAAAGCCTTTTACATCAGAATACATCAAAACCTGTCTTGCAATAGTAAAGAAGCATAAAACCTTTTCATAAATTATTCCCCAAAATAAAGCGATGAAGCAGCCATAGACAAGAGAAGACCGAGCTATACATGATGGCCTTCAAGCATAAGAGGTCCGAACTAAACAACATCATTTCCTCCCTGAAACCTGGGGGGGAAACGGAAGACAAAGAGGCGAAAGAAAACAGGGTCAGTCATAAAGACTGGTAAGTCCTATCTACTTCCAGTATAAAAACAGGTAAAGGTAACATGACATGCATAAACTGAAAGTAAACATAAGAATGACGACAAGATAGATAAGCTAAACCAAGATAACTGGATGAGCTACTGTAGCAAGATAAACTAAGGTATCATGATAAACTACGGTGTCAAGATAAATCAAGGTATCACATCGTCAGGTTTCTATCAAGTATACAATCCCAAGGTATCTATCATATATAACATCCCACGGTATTTATCATGTATATTTGCTCTGCACTTCTCGTACTAGTATCCCAACCCACGTTATGTGTTAACTATGAATGTCCCTTGCCCAATGTCATGTAATGGTCTGTCAACCTAATATATAGCATATGTAGGTTTTCCCAACTCGTATGTTTTCTTCCATGTATAAGTTCAGTCCTTTGCCGTAGGCCGTACGGGCTTTCCCATGTAAATTCATACCACCTCAACGGAGTACCATTTTATCCTTGATGTTGTTTTGGACTGCTACCCTTGACCTGGTTATGTTTTCTTACCATGAACTATTGCGTGTTCAATTAGGATTTATGCCACCTAGGACCGCTAGGGATTATGCTACCTAATGAATGTTTCCGTAACTTGGTTTGGGTCTTAGCCACCTAGGACCACTAGGGATTATGCCACCCGTCAACCACGCCCTTTGTCCCACGTATATATCGAGAATCGTTTTCCATGTCTAGACGCACATGTATCTCAATGTGTCATCCGAGTTCCGTGCCAGGGCAAATCAAGAAATACGGAACTCGGTCGGGAGCTTTAAGTCGTCTGCTGATGCAGATATCAATGTCTGTTTTTGTATCCGTGGCTATGGTCCCACGTGACCCCTTCCTCAACTACTGAAAGGCAATCCAAGAAAAATCATGTATGAGAACTACATCCCGGCCCCACTATGCCCCACTTACCTATTGGCCAACCTCACCCATAACTCAATAGCAAGTACATGGTCTGTTGGGAGTTCTCTGCCTTTCCGTACGTACACGATTGACTAAAGATGGTAGGTAGTCGACGATGCGCTATCCAGGGCAAAAACAAGAATCGACGACTCCACGCTAATCCATCCCAGTCTTTAGGTCGCTCGCATAGCAACCAAGGCATACTCTTGGCTCTTCTACCGCAGACCTTAACCTCTGTGAGGCCAGGTTTCATGGACCATCTGCCACCTCACAGAGGGATACCAAGAGTACCCTCACGTCCCCCGAAGCTACCGCTTCGTCACCCAGTTCGTTGGAGCCTTTACCTAAGTCAGATAATTCGCTCCTTCACGTGTGTTCAAGCGATGACCTACCATATCGGGTTACTCGTATATCTGTGAACTGGTCCAATTTCCTTGACTAAGAATTATTACTTAGTTATCCTTAACTAAGGTTTACCACTTAGCTTCACTTCCCGGTACCCTTGTTAACTACGATTTTCAACCTAGTCCCCTGAGCTAGGGTTTTGTCTAATGGGTTAAGTGTTGTCATTCAAGTTCATGACTTAACCCGCCTACGAATCGTGTCAAGATTTGGCTAAGTATTCAAGTCCAAGACCTAGCCCTACAAGTTGGTTAAGTATACCAAGAAGCTCATGACTTAACCCTATTCAATCATCAAGTCAAATTGGTTAAGTATTTGTTTATCTTAACCTTATCAGATTATCGTGTTAGTTTGGTTAAGCATAGATTATCTTAACCTCATCAGATTATTGAGTCGGATTGGTTAAGTATAGGTTAACTTAACCCCATCCACTAATCGTATTAGAATGGTTAAGTATATTTAAACAGTCTTATGACTTAACCCTATCAAGTTCTCATATTAGATTGGTTAAGTATGGTTGCTTAACCTCATCAAATCATCATGTATAGTTGATTAAGTATAAGACACTTAACCCCATTAAATTGTCATGTTAAGTTGGTTAAGTATTGGTTACTTATCCTCATTGAATTACCAAGTTTAGATTGGTCGAGTGTTTAACTTAACCTCATCGAATTACCGTGTTTAGATTAGTTAAGTGTAGGTTACTTAACCCCATCTAATTACCGTGTTTAGATTAGTTAAGTCTAAATTACTTAACCCCGTCTAATTACCAAGTCGGATTAGTTAAGCGTAAATTACTTAACCCCATCCCCTAATTGTCTTATATGGTTAAGTGTCATTAAGAAATCAAGTCCGGTTCCACTTAACCTACCCATTCGTGTCATATCGGTTAAGTGTCATTAGTCAAAATTACTTAACCTTTTCATGTGGCATTAACTAGATTAATGCACCCCAACCTCTCACATTAGACTTTGTTGTGGTTACTAGTTAAGCCGGGCGGGTCCGGGTAGCTTTACACCACAACCTAGTCTAACCTTGGGTTTTAAGTGCTATATGACCAACTACTCACATTGGGTCCTATTGTTTGTAGCCACTAGTTAAGCCGGGCGGATCCGGGTAGATTTATGCTACAAACTCAACCCAACCTCGAGTTGGCCACTTTCATGTTTGGTATAGTGTCATATTACACTTACAACCCATACGTGTCTAGTTTCAAGTCCCATGTTTACCCCACATGTCATGTCCACATTTAGGTGTGTCATGAGTGCCATATTTTCATGAAATCCCATGTCAAATTATCATGTCATAATCACACACGTCTATCCTACCCCAAATCGTGTTTCCAACCCAAGTAAAAGCGAGTCAACATAGCAAGGATACTATGCTACATATTGGCCTCAAAACATGCACGATGCCAAAAAGGGATTGGCCACAAACATGCATAGTATCATAAGGAAATTTGGCCACAAAATATGCATAGCATCATAAGGGGTTTTTGGCCTTAAACATGCATAATGTCACAACGGGATTAGCCACAAACATGCATAGTATCATAAGGGAACTTGGCCACAAACATGCATGATAACATAAGGGTTTGGGTTCATTTACATGCATAAGCCCCAAAGTCAAGTCTTTGCCAATGTTTCACAAGTCAAATGGTTCCCAAAGGTTCATGCTAACATTCCATAGATAAAGATTCAAACTTGCAAGATAAACTAGGTTAAACATAACATGAGTGGCATGATTAAGTTGCTAAAACTTAGCCCAAGGTCATAGATCATAGAAAAGGGGCAAAGTTAGGTTCACATAGGCTAGCATACTTATGTTTCATCGCATTTTATTCCATGTCACATTAGAACCACCGTTAGAATCTACAAGTAGCTAGAACTTACATAGCGAGGCTTAGGGAAGGATCATGCATCGTCTTGACGAAGAAAGGTGGCTCCTTTGTTGAAGAATCGTCATGAAATTTGCGTAGCAACGTTGATCCACTCCGTTGATTTGATGTAGCAAGCTAGCACCTTTGATTCGGATCCGATTTGAATGCATAAGCTCTTGGAGTTGGAGATGGAGGCCATGATCAAGAGGGATTTGGTCAGCACTTCGTTGTTAGATTGATTTTTAGTGATTCAGGTTAGGTCCTAGGGTGTTTTTATATAGATTAGGAGTAGTTTAGGCCATAAGATAAACCCTAGGATAGATCTGAGCCCTCAAAATCCATCACAAGCCTCCAAACATGTCTTGAGGAACAAGTCAGGTGCACCCAGGCCAAACTGGCCGACCACCCAAGTCGATAGGGGTGTCGACTGGGCAGTCGACACCACCTGGGGTGTGTCGACTCCCAAGTCGACTCCCCAGTCGACTTGGGGGTGGCGGGAATTTTTCCCGCCTCTTCTGCTTGGCTGATTTTGAATTTTGAATTCAAATTTGAACTGTTTTTGAACTTGAAATTTTCTGAAAACTTTGACGGGCCATAACTTGGTCATACGGAATCCGATTTTCGAAAACTCGGACTCTATTTCGCGTATTTTTCCGAGACGAACGCAATGGCGCAACCCGTTTCTCCTGATTCAGAATTTATAATTAAATTCTGCCTTGATTCTTGTCTTAGCATGTTATAAAAAATCCGGGTTGTTACAGTTCTTCACCGGGTAGACATCAGCAAACCCATGCTCGACCTTGAAAAAACCCTACCACCATCACCAAAGGGGGTCGGATGCCATCAAATGTCACCACGCGACAGCTCTCGACATCGCCTCCCACCTGGATGAGCGCCGCCATACTCGAACTCCTCCAAATCTCCATAAACTCATTCGAAAGCATCACGTTCGAGCTTGAATTTTAGCTATCATGGTGCGTAAAAAATCATCATTACTGTATAGAATCACCCTGCCACCATCACCAAAGGGGGTCGGACCGCATCAAATGCCACAACGCGACAGCTCTCGACATCGCCACCCACCTGGATGAGCGCCGCCATACTCGAACTCCCCCACAGCTCCATAAACCCATTCGAAAGCATCACATTCGAGCTCGAATTTTGGCCATCATGGTGCATAAAAAATCATCATCACCGTATAGAATTAAAGATCTCAAGGAGATCTTTCATTTTCTTTTTGGAATTGGATTGAAATTCACGTTGGATTTCAAGAGATTAACAGTTGAATTCCGGACGATGGTGGCCATTACTTTTCATGGTTACAGCTGAACTGATAATGGAAATCAGGGTTAGGGTTTTAAAAGGGTTATATATATTTAATAAATAATAATATTTGATTCTTACTTATTTATTGTGAAGTTTAACGCTCCGAACTCAAAACGAACCCCAACGACTAACGTCCCTAGTCAAATACCCCTATTCTAAACTCTATGGAATAAGTTTCGTAAGATGATTTGATTGTTTCGATCAGTTTTTCTCAAAATCAAAATATAAATAAATATAATATTCAATATTGAATTTCAATGTGCGCTTCAATTTGCTACGACTACATACTAACTCCAAAAATTATGAAATTTGAAACACAACTACATTTCACAAATACGGTTCTAACGAACCTAATTTCGTTGAATTTGGAGACCGATAGAAAAATGACTATGCGTATATTTTTGCCATGCTTACATACAAATTCCAATTGACTTGAAATTTTAAACTTAACAATAATTTGACGTTCCGAGTCTAAAATTGGTTTCACCAAAAATGGAGGTCATTTACAAATTGGCCATTTTCTAAGGCTTATATAATATTAAAATATTAATAAATTTCATAGCGACTATTGTAACTTTGATTTGGACATAACTTACAATTTATAACACGAAATTTAGATTTTTCACGTTCATTAGAAAGATATAATTAAATAGATCCAAACATTTCTTGTTCCATAGAAATCTGACTTATATCGAATTCAATATACTAGTTTAAATTTCAAAACGTGTTATTACGAACTATTGCGATGTTATGAGTTCGTTTTAATTAAATTTAAATGTTCAAACTTTGTTTTTAAATAAATCTCAAGTCACGAATTATTAAAATCGACTACAAATCCTCGTAAAATTTATTAAAAATAAATTTTAAATTGGTTACAAAATTCAAGGTCGTTACACTCCCCCCGTAACGACCTAGAATTTTGGGTCATTCGAATTTGGATATTTAAATCTATTTTAATATATATTTGAGTTATTTATGGATTTTAATATTGAAATCGTTTATTAAAATGAAGTTTGGACGTTAATCTATATCTAATTTAAAATGAGCCTATAATGTCGTGGTAGTTCGTTATATTGGGCTTGAAAGTTCATTTGAATATTCAGGATTCGATATGAGACGAATATCTGTGAAGCAGGAAACCTTTGATTCTTGTTGATTATAATTTTCTAATGAAAGAGAAAAATCGAGATTTCATGTTATAGATTGTTATTTATGTCCAAATCAAATTTTAAAATAGTCACTACGGAAATAGTTTATGAATGATAACATTTACTAAATAAATTAAAAGGGTTTTGATATAATTTGGATACTGTTTTAACTCGAAATTGATGATGTTGAATTATTAATCCATATTGGATTGTATTTGAAGCTGTATATATATTCCATTTGGATTAATACATTAATAATAATTTATTATTATTAACCGGATTATTCTGAAATCAAATTAATATTTTATTTAATTTATATAAGCCTTACAAAGGGCTATTTTGCAAACGGTCTCGGTTTTTGATGAAATTAGTTTCATTAGAACCGTAACATTAAATTATTGTACAAAACCAAATTTCATTGTAACCGATGTTATATGTGACTTTGGTAGTCAAAATGCTTAGATTTTTATTTAATCGTTTTGTCGGTTAAATTTGGAATTTAAGAATAACTGATTGTCTAACGAACTCCATTTTCAGTGGAATTAATTTTATTAAACCCATTATGATTTATTATTTTAATATTTCAGTTTTTAAGTAAATTGGATTTTATTTGTGATCATGCGCAATTTAAATGTGTATCGATTTACATTGTGAAGTTATAAAGGAATTTTTATAGACGATCTCGGAATTTGACGAAACCTGTCCCATCATGTCTGGAATGTTATTTTATGCCAAGGTGCAAATTTTAATCTCGTTCGGAAGCCGTTTGTAGTGGGTTTTATGAGTTACTTCACGATGGAGTTTTTATAATAATATTATATTCTTTCTTCGTCTATATATATGGGTATGAAACCCTAAATTTTCGGTCAAATGATAGTTGGGTGGTTCATTTTTTTTGCCGCCCCATTAGCAATCAACGAACAGAAATCCCCATCTTTCCTCCCCATCTTTCACAAAATCCACACATAGAATTAAAAAACTCTCAACTTAATAATTGTTAAGCTCATCGAGATATGGTAGTTGAATGGTTGTGATCGAAGTTAGGGAGCGATGGTGACCGGAATCGCACATGATAGTTGTTAGCGTTGATGGAAATTTCTAGAGTATAGGTGGCATCGATTTTATCAGGAATTGTGGCGTAGGTTGGTGGTGATGGAGGGCTCAAGGTGGCGGAGCCTGATCGGCGCCTAGTTGATCGGAGAATGGGGCGATAGATGATGTTCTCGCGTGATGATTAGGGTTTAAATGAAGAGGAGCGAAGCAAAAAATTTGGGAAGGAAGAGACAACAGTTCGGCCGATGTTTTTATTAAAATGTAAATAAGACATTTTATATTAACTAGGGAATTAAAATTTAATCTAACCTAATTAGTAGTTAATTATTTGATTAATCATGACAGGTTTCGAATGGAACAAGCGCTGTTTCGAACAATACAAAAGAGATAATGTGGTTTTGAATTTTGTGGGCATGTTATAAAGATTAAAATGTAATTAGTTTAAATTAACCTATAATTAATAGTTAATGTAGCGACCCCAAACCCCCGTTCCACGGTAGCAAGGGTATTCTTTGGAATATAACACATAAACAAATAACAGCAGAACAGAAATATATAAATACACCAGATAATGTATAATAGAATACACTGGATAAACATAATCATCAGAGTTACATAGTATACAGGATCATACTTAGTACAAAATACAGTTTAGCTTTACATAAAATGTCTACAGCGGAATCAAAACATAATATGTACAACAGGAGCTGAACAACATAAAAACAAATGATAAAATCCATCTTCAGCTCCATAGCTATCCAGAAAGAACCTACTAAAACCAAATACAAGGTTGCTCGTGTAGAAAATAGGGCACTCGAGTTTGCAAGTGAAACAAACTACGAGTCAATCATGGGACTAGTATGAGAAATCAACTTAACTTATTTTATAATAAGGCCAATCACAGGATCACGCCGCTAATGCGGAACGGGTTTACTCCATTGTATTGCCAGTGCTCAAAACAAGTAAATCATTTAAAACATCGCAATGCTTTTTATAAAAATGAAGCCATTATAAGACTCAGTTCCCATCACACAATGCAACGCAAACTGAGGATAGAGTTTTGCTTTATAATGGAGAAAATATGCTTGATACGAACAAAACAAAAGCATTTGATATTATTACTAGTTTTATATGTTTCAAAAAAAAATTCAATCATAAGTATCAATCATAAACGGCATGGGTACCATATATCATGTCGCCATATATAGGTTTACAATCAAAACCGCACGATGTCGTATTTGAAAATTGGATTTCCGTCATGAACCAAGGCAAGGGATCATCCTTACCGCTTCGAGACAATCTAGCCTACCATGTCTCAGGAACAGCTGCAATTGCACCTTGGATCGTCAGGGCCGATCCACACGGAGTGGATTAAAATGCCTGAACATTGCGTTTCCCTACCCAATTGGGCGTAAACTGGTCATATCCCGACCAGACCATCGGCTCCGAAGAGACCGAAATAACCGGGGCACCTCGCTAAGTAAAATGTCCGGGCATGTAAAACCCTAAAACACCACTCCTAGCTAGAAAGAAATGCAGGTCCTCCCTGAAATCCTCTCCCGTTTCTGGTCCATACCGGGGTGTGAGGCTCGCGAATCAACGCTAAACACAAAGGTAGCTATTTAAAGCCCTGCTTTGATCATCAACCACAAGACTCTGCTTTTCAACAAAAGCCTTGATCACTGCATCTTAGCATGCCACATAGGCAATTCACGCCATGCAACTGACGTATATCAATCACACGGAATGAAATCCAATGTCGGACACACAATCCATTTACAAGTCCGTTCTAGGTCTGAACGAAACCGGAGGCATCTTATTCCTTTCCCGTATGTCCAATACAGGAGAGAGGCCCTCGCACATCCGAACGATCAACAAGTATGTCCGGACGACCACCACTGTAACCCCTTCAAGGAAGCAACTCCCATCAATGACATCAGTAGCCATCCATTTGATGTGAAGATCCTCGGTCTTGCACCGTCTTCATATCTTCGACTTCTAACCGTCGATCAATTTTTCGAAATGAGAATTAATTCGGCCTTTTCAAATAATTCACGTATATTTAGAATTTCAAATCAATTCATTTCAATGGTTAAATTATCTGACATCCATAATTCAGTTCATCAATATAATTTTCACGTCAAACTCATTCAACCATCAAATATCCTATAAACCGAGTAAATTCAGTTTATTCCCATTTCATATCGTTTATAATATTTTCTAACAATTTATCGCTATTTTTATTTATATAAATATAGCCAATTTATTCAAACGACGCTTTAGGACATAACACGACCATGACACTGTTTTTCTCTAGATTTGATTTACACATATTTGAAAATCTAACCATTGGATCTTTAGATATTTTATATCATTGGAAAGATCTTTTCGAAGCGGACCCAACGGTTCCAATTTTGGGAAAATCCGACGGTCGGATCTCCCGTTACAATCATTTGAAGTTGCGAATTCAAAATACGAACTGCAGCTTCGTTATTCGTTTTAATTTAATTATATATATATAATTCATTCTTTGATTTCCAAATCATTTTTATTTCATATATTTGATAAAAATAATATTTTTACCCAACAAATATTTATTTCAGTACATGACTACTTTTAACACTTTGTATAAATAATAAAATGTGATTTTTATTGTCAAAACATTTTATTTCAAAAATGAAGATTTTTTATGATTCATATATTATAAAAATGTGATTTTTATTGTTAAAACAATTTATTTCAAACACGAATATTTTATATACTTCATACATACTATAAAAATGTTATTTTTATCGTTCAAACCATTTCGTTTCAAACATTCAATAAAAATGTTATTTTATCATTCAAACAATTTATTTCAAAAAGGAATATTTTTCCAACACATGAATATATTTCAACACATGAATATTAATCAAACATATGAATATTTCAGAAACTTTCGGCAACATAACGGCAGGGTAGTTAAAACAGGCACCGTCTCGAGTACGGCTCCTCGCTCTACCTTAAAGCCTCCCAGCTTTTGACAAGGGGTATTTCAATAATCTAGTTCGTACGCAGACAAATTTTCCCATAAACTAATCCTACTGGGATTCAACCAAAATCAATCATATCAACCATTCGCATTTATCAACCAAATTTCACATCAACCAAAATCCAAACAATCACAACCAATATATATATCGTCCATGGTCTGTGGACGAGGGAAGTGTATATATATATATATATATATGTATATAAATATATTTAACTTTCATTTCAATTTCATTTCAACTCATATATAATTTCTACAACGCATATAGAACTTATACATCACACATACAACTTATACAACGCTTATACATGAGGTGTACAACGCTTATATAACTCATATATCAATTGTATAGTTTATGCATCGTCATTCCATATCGTTTATAATTTAGAAATCTCACATTGGTTTCCACTCCTCCAAAAATTGTAGGAAGCTCCAAAAATTCTCCAGTCTCTTCCAGAATGTAGAAGACGTCCACACGAGTCCAATGTCTCTTGTTTCACTGAATTTCGACCACATAGCAAAAGGATATGATTTTTATTGTAAAATCATAATTCGTAGCACTTTAAAGTGTTATTAACCATTTCAATTTATCAAGGCCGTACCTTTTCTGAATTTGTTCGAAACTAGGTTTCGATTTATCTTGGAATCCGTGCAGCGTGGTGACGATCGGAGGGTACCACCTTGGAGAGCTTGGAGAGGCGCGCAAATTGAGGTAGGAGGTGCAGTTCGACGGCGTCCTCGAGGTGCAACGGCGGTTGAAATGTTGGATCTTTGAGGAGGTAGAACTTGATGAAGGTTGAACGAGAGGGGGTGCTCCTTATATAGATTTGAAGAGGAGAAAGAGGGCTTCAAAAAGTTCCAAAGGGGGAGGGGACAACGATGAATGGTTTTGCCGGAAATTGGCCGTGAACGATTGAAGCTGCTCCGCCGTCGACGAGAGGGATTAACGGGTTTTTTTTGAATTTTTTTATAAAATTAAATTATGAGAGAAATTATATGATTGGCCCACACTTTATTTAATTTTAAAATAGGGTTTTCTCATTCGAACTCCAAATTAAACCCAACGACTATCGCCTCTAGCTAAATACCCCCATTCCGGACCCAATGGAATATGTTTTGTAAGCTCATTCGACTGTTTCAGTCAGTTGTTCTTCAAATTAAAATATAAAACATTCAAATATGGATTTGAATGTACATTTCAATTTGCCAGGGCCACATACTGATCCCAAAAATTCAATAAAAATTAATCTAGCTATGTTTGGACGATACGGTCCCAACAAAACTAGTTTCGTCGAATTTGGAAACCGTTTAAAAAATAGCCATTTTCTGGTCGATCCAAATTTACTTAAATCAACCAAACACATTTTCCTTTGCTACGCTCACATATTAACTCCAAAAATTATGGAATTTGGAATCTAGCAATAATCTGACATCCCGGATCCAACAAAAGTGGTTTCGTTAAAATAGGAGGTCGGTTGCAAAATGTCTATTTTCAAGGGCTATATTAATTCCATAGAGACTTTTTTGAAAATTCATTTGGCCATAACTTTTGATTCCCGTGATGAAATTTCGATTTTTTAGATTCGTTAGAAAGATATTCATAAAAAGATTTAAATATTTTTGGTTTCACTAAAATCCGTTATATTTTGCATCCTGTACAGTTAGCCAAAGTTCGAATTCAAATTTTCAAACTACTGCGCCATTTCAGGCCTTGTTTTATAATTAAAATAAATATATTCGCTATAACTTCGATCCAAACAAATTTTTGGTCATTATTATTTAAAATAATTTATTTTAAATATTCAAAATTCATTAAAACAGCCAAATTAAAATTTTTAAATTGGTTCTGATTTTCCGGGTTGTTACAATCTCCCCACTTAAAATCTTTTCATCCCCGAAAAGGAACGAAGCTGAAAGTTGTTTAATTAACCAACTCAACTTTCATTCTGGCTTTCATTCTTCAACTTTCAGTTTCTAAGAATTTTCCAATTCTTCCAAAATTTGGCTAACACCCTAAATTTTCGAAAAATTTCGCCATAACCTCCTTTGTACTGGGAGGGGTTTGGAAATTCATTGGGCCGTATTAGGTACCCAATAAATCCTAATAAGCATACACATATTTATAGTGATATATTCCGGTGTCTACAGGGGAGTATGTATAGATCATAACTCCAGAGAATAAATTCCCGTTACCCTATATATGATTTTTGTGCCTTAATGACCAGAGAGACGTGTTTATTGTCATCTCTAGACCCGTATGGGGTTTTTATTAATCTGGAAATTTACTGTTGCATTTTATATGGTCCATATCAGTCTTTGGCTCAACCTGTAATATAGTCATCGCCATACAAGCCTCTTGCTCGTATGATAAATCTTCAACCTCGTCGCATAAGCTCCAAATGCTTGTGTGGTATATGATGAAGTATGTTATCTTCAAGAAGTATGCCATGTAGTGTAGTTCAAAATTAATTGTTACTATCCTATGGTGATGTTTATTATTACACATACAACAACCAGCACTCCGCATCCAATGACATTAACAGGAGTTGATATAATAAATAAAATTACGCATCCAACTCATTAAGGTTTACCTATTTGTCGGGCACGCAAATAAATTCTTTACTCAACAACAAATCCATTTACCTGTTCAAACATATATAATGTACATTCATATATTTCTATTTATTTCAAATCAATTTAATACTTGATTCCATTGCATAAATTTACCATTCATTCACTTATTGATCAGATTAATTATCATTACAATATTTTGATTAATCCAATTCATAATCGCACCACACAAACAACAATCAATTTGTTGATTAACTTTTCAAAAAATATACTAAGTAATTCATATACTCTTTTATTATATTCAAAATTCATTTTTCTAAGATTAGATTATATATAATCACACATACGTAATTTATAAACATATAACTCTCAACTCATTCTGGGGCATTACTAACCCCATCTCTAATGAGTCACTCATTCTAGAATGCTACTGATTCAATCTCTAATGAGGATTTTTTCAATAGGATAGTATTGATCCTATCTGAAATGAGTATGTTCGTCATAAGACACTACTGTTTCTATTTCTAACGAGTCCGTTAATATGTTATATTCTAGAACTAAGCTTAACCAATGCTCTCATACCACGTGGTGACGACCCCAAACCCTCGTTCCACGGTAGCAAGGGTAATCTTTGGAATATAACACATAAAAAAATAACAGAAGAACAGAAATATATAAATACACCAGATAATGTATAATAGAATATACTGGATAAACATAATCATCAGAGTTACACAGTATACAGGATCATACTTAGTACAGAATATGTACAACAGGAGTTGAACAACATAAAAAGAAATAAATGATAGAATCCATCTTCAGCTCCATATCTATCCAGAAAGAGCCTGCTAAAACCTGAATA
Organism: Allium sativum; assembly: GCA_030737875.1. NCBI lineage: Eukaryota > Viridiplantae > Streptophyta > Magnoliopsida > Asparagales > Amaryllidaceae > Allium > Allium sativum. Next base: position 600,304,897 of record CM060909.1, on the reverse strand, counting down.
CAAGGCTGCCCGTGTAGAAAATAAAGCACCCGAGTTCGCAAGTGAAACAAACTACGAGTCAGTCATGGGACTGGAATGAGAAATCTACTTAACTTATTTTATAATAAGGCCAATCATAGGACCACGCCGCTAACACAGAACGGGTTTACTCCATTGGATTGCCAGTGCTCAAAATAAGTAAATCATTTAAAACATTGCAATGCTTTTTATAAAAATGAAGCCATTATAAGACCCAGTTCTCATCACATAATGCAACGCAAACCGGAGCATAGAGTTTTACCTTATAATGGCCAAAATATGCTTGTTACGAATAAAACAAAAGCAGTTGATATTATTACTAGTGTTTATATGTTTCAAAAACAATTTCAATCATAAGTATCAATCATAGATGGCATGGGTACCATATACCATGTCGTCATATATAGGTTAACAATAAAAACCGCATGATGTCGTATTTGGAAATTGGATTTCCGTCGTGAACCAAGGCAAGGGATCGTCCTTACCGCTTTGAGACAATCTAGCCTACCATGCTCAGGAACAGGCGCAACTGCACCTTGGATTGTCAGGGCCGGTCCACACGGAGTGGATTAAAATGTCTGAACACTGCATTTCCCAACCCTATGGGGCGTAAACTGGTCATATCCCGACCTGACCATCGGCTCCGAAGAGACCAAAATAACTGAGGCGCCTCTCTATCCATCATCCACATAAGTAAAATGTCATGGCGTGTAAAACCCAAAAACACCACTCCTAGCTAGAAAGAAACACAGATCCTCCCTGAAGTCCTCTCCCGTTTCTGGTCCATACCGGGGTGTGAGGCTCGCGAATCAATGCTAAACACAAAGCTAGCTATTTAAAGCCCTGCTCTCATCATCAACCACAAGACTCTTCTTTTCAACAAAATCCTTGATCACTACATCTCAGCATGCCACACAGGCAATTCACGCCATGCAACTGACGTATATCAATCACACGGAATGATATCCAATGTCAGACACACAATCCATTTACAAGTTTGTTCCGGTTCTGAACGAAACTGGAGGCACCTTATTCCTCTCCCGTATGTCCAATACAGGAGAGAGGCCCTCGCACATCTGAACGATCAACAAGTACGTCCGAACGATCACCACTGTAACCCCTTCAGGGCAGCAACTCCCATCAAAGGCATCAGTAGCCATCCATTCGATGTGAAGATCCTCGGTTTTGTACTATCTTCATATCTTCGACTTCTAACCGTCGATCAATTATTTGAAATAAGAATTAACTCGGCCTTTTCAAATAATTCACGTATATTTAGAATTTCAAATCAATTCATTTCAATGGTTAAATTATCTGACATCCATAATTCAGTTCATCAATGTAATTTTCACGTCAAACACATTCAACTATCAAATATCCTATAAACCAAGTAAATTCAGTTTATTTCCATTCCATATCGTTTATAATATTTTCTAATGATTTATCGCTATTTTTATCTATTTAAATATAGCCAATTTATTCAAATGATGCTTCAAGCCATAACACGGCCATGACGCTGTTTTTCTCTAGATTTGATTTACACATATCTGAAAATCTAACTGTTGGATCTTTACATATTTCATATCATTGGAAAGATCTTTTTAAAGCGGACCCAACGGTTCCAGTTTTGGGAAAATCCGATGGTTGGATCTACCGGTACAATCGTTTGAAGATGCGATTTCAAAATACGAACTGCAGCTTCGTTATTCGTTTTAATTTAATTATATTTATATATATATAAGTATAATTCATTCTTTGATTTCCAAATCATTTTCATTTCATATATTTGATAAAAATAATATTTTTACCCAACAAATATTTATTTCAACACATGACTATTTTTAACACTTCGTATATATAATAAAATGTGATTTTTATTGTCAATACAATTTATTTCAAAAATGAAGATTTTTAGCAATTCATATATATTATAAAAATGTGATTTTTATTGTTAAAACAATTTATTTCAAACACGAATATTTTATATACTTCATACATACTATAAAAATGTTATTTTTATCGTTCAAACCATTTCCTTTTCATACATTCAATAAAAATGTTGTTTTTATCATTCAAACAATTTATTTCAAAAAGGAATATTTTTCTGACACATGAATCTATTTCAACACATGAATATTAATCAAACATATGAATATTTCAGAAAATTTCGGCAGCATAATGGTAGGGTAGTTAAAACCGGCACCGCCCCGAGTACGGCTCGTCGCTCTACCTTAATGCCTCGCAGCTTTTGACAAGGGGGATTTCAATAATCTAGTTCATAAGCAGATGAATTTTCCCATAAACTAATCCTATTGGGATTCAACCACAATCAGTCATATCAACCATTCGCATTTATCAACCAAATTTCACATCAACCAAAATCCAGACAATCACAACCAATATATATCTTCCATGGTCTGTGGAAGGGGAGTGTGTGTGTGTGTGTGTATATATATATATATATATATACGTATATAAATATATTCACTTTCATTTCAATTTCATTTCAACTCATATATAATTTTTGCAATGCATATATAACTTATACATCGCACATACAACTTATACAACGCTTATACATGAGGTGTACAATGCTTATATAACTCATATATCAATTGTATAATTTATACATCGTCATTCCATATCATTTATAATTTAGAAATCTCACATTGGTTTCCACTCCAAAAATTGTAGGAAGCTCTAAAAATTCTCTGGTCACTTCTAAAATGTAGAAGACGTCCACACGAGTCCAATGTCTCTTGTTTCACAGAATTTCGACCACATAGCAAAATGATATGATTTTTATTGTAAAATCATAATTCGTAGCGCTTTAAAGTGTTATTAACCATTTAAATTTATAAAGGCCGTACCTTTCTGAATTTGTTCGAAACTAGGTTTCGATTTATCTCGAAATCCATGCAGTGTGGTGACGATCGGAGGGTACCACCTTGGAGTGCTTGGAGAGGCGCGCAAATCGAGGTAATGGGTGCAATTCAACAGCGTCATCGAGGTGCGGTGGCGGCTGAAAGGTCGGATCTTTGAGGAGGTAGAACTCGACGAAGGTTGAACGAAAGGGGGTGCTCCTTATATAGATTTGAAGAGGAGAAAGAGAGCTTTAAAAAATTCCAAAGGGGAGGGGCCAACGATGAATGGTTTCGACGGAAATTGGCCATGAACGATTGAAGCTACTCCGCTGTCGACGAGAGCGATTAACGTGTTTTTTTAGATTTTTTTTATAAAATTAAATTATGAGAGAAAATATATGATTGGCCCACATTTTATTTAATTTTAAAATAGGGTTTTCTCATTCGAACTCCAAATTAGACCCAACGACTGTCACCCCCAGCTGAATACCCCATTCCGGACCCAATGGAATATGTTTCGTAAGCCCATTCGACTGTTTTATTCAGATATTCTTCAAATTAAAATATAAAACATTTAAATATGGATTTGAACGTACATTTCAATTTGTCAGGGCCACATACTGATCCCAAAAATTCCAGAAAAATTAATCTAGCTACGTTTGGATGATACGGTCCCAATAAACCAGTTTCGTCAAATTTGGAGACCGTTTGAAAAATGGTCATTTTTTGGTTGATCCAAATTGACTTAAATCAACCAAACACATTTTCCTTTGCCATGCTCACATATTAATTCCAAAAATTATGGAATTTGGAATCTAGCAATAATCCGACATTCCGGATCCAACAAAAGAGGTTTCGTCGAAAACGAAGGTCGTTTGCTAAAAGTCTATTTTCAAGGGCTATATTAATTCCGTAGCGACCTTTCTGAAAATTCATTTGGCCATAACTTCTGACTCCCGCTATGAAATTTCGATTTTTCAGATTCATTAGAAAGATATTCATAAACAGATTTAAATATTTTTGGTTTCACTAAAATTCGTTTTATTTTGCATCTGGTATAGTTAGTCAAAGTTCGAATTCAAATTTTCAAACTACCGCATTATTTCTGGCCTTATTTTATAATTAAAATAAATACATTCGCTATAACTTTGATCCAAACTAATTTTTGGTCGTTATTATTTAAAATAATTTATTTTAAATATTCAAAATTCATTAAAACAGCCAAATTAAATTTTTTATATTGGTTCTGATTTTCCGGGTTTTTACAGTTAATTATATATTTAATTGTATAAATTTAAACGTCAATATCTCATGCATATATTAACAGAACTGGACAATTCAAGATAGTTGGAATTGTATCGGCAGGTATAACATTATGGAACTGTTCTGGATAGAATTAGAGACAGCATGAATTTACGGTTAAATTAAATGATTATTTAATTTAATTGTAACCGAACTGCTTCAACGATGAATGAAAACCTAGGTGAGTTGAACTCACTCGGTTCTTCCCACTTATATTTCATATAAGTCGGGTTTTATAATTGTGTGATATGGTTGATTATGGTTGATTGTCTATTCAATATATATTCATATGTTGATTAAACCGATGAAATTAAACGTTGTTTAATTTCAGTAGAAACCCAAATCGTTATTCTACCGATTGGAACTAATTGAGTTAACTTACCTTGTTGGTCAAGTTTATAAAATAAATGTGTTTTAATTTAATGAATTGTCATGATTGATTGTTAAATAAAAATAGTTGATATTAAATTGATGTTATTAATTATTTACAGAAATCATCATTTAATTGAATTGAATTATTTTATTTGAGGTTACCTATTTGGATGCAGAGAAAAACAGGTTGGAGGGATCCAACAGGATTCCTCACCATTAATTGTTTAATTTTATATTATAATATATGTTAATGGGTTTGTGATGCAGGGATTGACAGGTTGGAGGAATCCAGCTGGATTCCTCACTAATATTGATAATGTTTATCAATATGATTAGTTGTGTTCATTTGGACGTGAAATTGGTTTATATTTCACGATTTGGTACTTTAGTAGACATTTGCCTCTTAGTACCGTTGATAAAAGGAAAGAATTTTGAAATCGATATTGAATCGATTGTGAACGTTTTCAAAGTTACTTTCATATAAGAATTTGAAATATGATGTTTATTTTAGGTATAAACATCGAAGATTTATTTATGTTTTTAAAATTATTTAAATTATGAATTTATGGTTCCAAGATATATATAAATAAATGGTTAAACGGTATAAACTAAATGAAATTGTTAAAACGATTGCGAAGAGGGGTTTGAGTGGCGTAAATGGTATTTAAAAAGATTTTTAAATGTTCAAACGGACTAATGGAAGTGGAAATATAGGAGAAATGATTTAAATGATGTAACAACCTGGAAAATCAAAGCCAATTTAAAATTTTGAATTTGGCTATTTTAATGAATTTGGAGTAATTGAAATGATTTATTTTAATTAAATAACGAGTTAGAAATAGCGCAGCAGTTTGAAAAATTGAATTCGAACTTTGACTGAACCTACATGATGCAAAATAAAATGGATTTTAGCGAAACCAAAAATATTTGAATCTGTTTAAGAATATATTTCTAACGAATCTAAAAAATTGAAATTTCGTAGCGGGAATCAAAAGTTATGGCTAGTTGAATATTCAGAATGGTCGCTATGGAATAAATGTAGCCCTTGAAAATAGGCATTTTGCAAATGACCTCCGTTTCGATGAAAAAACTTTTGTTGGATCCGGGAGGTCAAATTACTGATAGGTTTCAAATTCCACAATTTTTGGAATTAATATGTAAGCTTAGCAAAAGGAAAACGTGTTTGGTTGATTTCAGTCAAATTGGATCGAACAGAAAATGGCCATTTTTCAAATGGTCTCAGAATTCGATGAAATTAGTTTTGTTAGGACTGTATCGTCCCAACATAGCTAGATTTATTTTTCGGAAATTTTTAGAACCGATATGTGTCCCCGGCAATTTACAATGTACGTTCAAATCCAAATTTGAATGATTTATATTTTAATTTGAAGAATAACTGTTATAACAGTCGAATGGGCTTACAAAACATATTCCATAGTGTTCGGAATAGGGGTATTTAGCTAGGGGCGACAGTTGTTGGGTTTGAATTAGAGTTCGTATGGAGAAAACCCTATTTTTGAATTAATATAAATATCGGCGAATAGGATTTTTTCTTTTATTATTTAATTTTATAAAAAAATCAGAAACCCCCCCTCCAACGTAACCTGCTCTCAACGACGGAGGTTGCTCCTTCGTTCCCGGCTAATTTCTGGCGATTCCATTCATCAATACACCTTGCTCTGTTGGAACTTTTTGAAGCTCTCCCTTCCCTCTTCAAATCAATACTTGGTTCATCACCTGTCGTCACTCCTTAATCGAGAACCACCCCTCTGAACTTCCGACCTTCGAGACGCCGCCTCCCCTGATTGTAACCACCGAGTTCAACCGCTCCTCCACGCGCAGGTGCGGCATCCTCCCCCTTCCACGTGGCAGTGGCTGATTCCAACATCGTGCAACCGTTTATGCTAAAAATCAAAACCTAGTTTTGAAGCTTCTACTGAGGTACACAGCCTTGGTTTTTAAAATATAATATAACACTTTTAAGTGTTGCAAATCATGATTTTCAAATAAAAATCATATGTTTTTGCTATGTTGTCGAAATCCAGTAAAACCGGAGACATCGGACTCGTAGCGACGTCATCTACCTTCTAGAAGAATCTAGAATGCATTCCGAGCTTACAACAATTTCCGAAGGATTAAAATCAATGTGACACTTCTAAATTCAAATATGGAATGGAAATGCGTTATATAAATTATATAAGCGAAGTATAAATTATATATGCGTTGTACACCTCATATATAAGCGTTGTATAAGTTATATGAGCAATTTATAAATTATACATGCTTTATATAAATCATATGTGTCTTGAAATGGAAATGAAATATATTCATATACATATATATATATATATATATATATATATATATTTATATATACTCCCTTCGTTCATAAACCATGGATGATATTAATTGACTGCGAATGGTTGAAAATTAGTTGATATGCGAATGGTTGAAAATTAGTTGATATGCGAATGGTTGAGAATAATTGTTTGTGGTTGAAACAAATTGGAGTTGTTGTGGAAAATTCATATGATATGAAATTGATCTTAGATCATTTAGATGAGCCTTTTATGGAACGCCGCGAGGCCTAAGGTAGTGCGAGGAGCCATACCCGGGACGGTGCCGGTTTTAAACCCCCTACCGTTATGCTGCCGAAATTTTCAGAAATATCTATGTGTTTAAATTATTTTCATATGTTGAATTATATTCATGTGTCGAATAAATTGTTTAGATAATAAAAATCACATTTTTATTATGCGTATGAAGTATATGAAATATTCAAGTGTTGAATAATATTCATGTGTTGAATAAATTCTTTGAAAGATAAAAATCACATTTTTATCATATATATGGACGATATAAAATATGAGTGTTTTAAATAAATTGTTTTAACAACAAAAATAACATTTTTATCTGATTTATGAATTATATAAAATATTCGTGTTTAAAATAATTTTTTTTAATAATAAAAATATCATTTTTGTTATATGTATGAACCATATAAAATATTCATGTGTTGAATAAAAGGATTGAAAATAAAATTAACATTTTTATTGTGAATATGAAATACTAAAAAAATTCATGTGTTGAATAAATATTTTGAATGATAAAAATATCATTTTTATCATGTATATGACTTGCTAAAAATACATATGTGTAGAAACATATTTTTGTTCGCCAAAAATATCATTTTTATCCTATGTACGAAGTGTTAAAAATAACCGTGTGTTGAAATAAACATTTGTTCGCTAGAAATATTATTTTTAGCTTGGTTCTGCATATATATACATATGTTGAACATGAATATGGCTTAGCTGTTGAGTAAAGAATATATTTGCATGCCCAACAAATAGGTAAGCCTTAATGAGTTGGCTGCGCGATTTTATTATTATATAAACACCTGTGAATACCATTGGATGCGGAGTGCTGGTTGTTCTGTGTGTAATCATAAATGTCACCATTGGATAGTAATAATTAATTTTGAACAACCCTACATGGAATACTTCTTGAAGATAACATAACCTATCATATACCACATAAGCATTTGGATTGTGTGGTGAGGTTGAAGATTTACCATACAAGCGAGAGGCTTGTATGGCGATGACTATATTTCAGGTTGAACCGAAAACTGATATGGACTATTTAAAATGTAATGGTAAATTGCCAGATTAATAAAAACCCCACACGGGTCTGGATATGATAATAAACACGTCTCTCTAGTCATTAAGGTACAAAAACCATTTATAAGGTGACGAGAATTTATTCTCTGGAGTTATGATCTATACACACTCCCTTGTGGATAACGGAATATATCACTATAAATATGTGCATGTTTTTTAGGATTTATTGGATGCCTAATACGGCCCAATAAATTTCCAAACCCCTTCCCATACAAAGGAGGTTATGGCGAAATTTTATGAAATTTAAAGGCGTTAGTGAAATATTTGAAGTGAAAAACAATATAGAAATCGTCGAATGAATTATATATATATATATAAATTAAATAAAACGAATAACAACGCTGCAGTTTGTGTTTTGGAATTGTAATTTTAAACAATTATATCGAGAAATCCGATCATCGGATTTCCTCTAAACCAGAACTGTTGGGTTCGCTTTGGAAAAATCTTTCCAATAATATAAAATTTGTTAGGATCCAGTGGTTGGATTGTCTGAAATGTTTAATTCAAATCTGAATAAAAACAATGCCAGAATGAATTATATTTATATATATATATATATATATATATTAAATAAAACGAATAACGACGCTGCAGTTCGTGTTTTTTGAAATTGTAAATTTAAACGATTATATCGAGAGATCCGACCATCGGATTTTCCCGAAACCGGAACCGTTGGGTTCTCTTTGGAGAGATCTTCCCAACGGAATCAACTTCATTAAGATCCAACGGTTAGATTTTGAGAAATGTGTAAATCAAATTTAGAGAAAAACAGCGCCAGGGCTACGTTATGGCCTGAAACGTCGTTTAATTAAATGGCGCTATTTTTAAATAAATAAAAATAGCGATATATCGTTATAAAATATTATAGGTGATATGGAATGGAAGTAAACCGATTCTACTTGGTTTGCTTGATATTTGGTGGTTGAATGTGTTTGACATGAAAATTATATAAAGAACTGAAATGTGGATGTCGAATAATTTAACCATGGACAGAATTGATTTGAATTCTAATATACGTGAATTATTTGAAAAGGCCGAGTTAATTCTCATTTCAAATAATTGATCAACGAATAAAAGTCGAAGATATGAAGACGGTGCAACACCAATGATCTTCAAATCGTGTAGATTACTACTGATGCCTTTGAGATGGGTAGCTCCCTTGACGAGGTTACAGTGGTAGTAGTCTGGACGTTTATTGATCGTCTGGATGTGCAAGGGCCTCTCTTCCATATTGGACATATGGAACGAGGAATATGGTGCCTCCAATTTCATTCAGACCCAAAACGGACTTGTAAATGGATGTGTGTCTGACATGTATTCTGTGTTTTATTCATTGATCTCTATTAAATATACATCTGTTTGGCAGCGGAGAATTTATTCTCTTGCTTAACGCCCATCTCTGAGACATATGAGCTCAGAGGTTGTATATTGGCAGACATCAGTGGTATGGTGTGGATTGACAGTGTGGCATGCAAAGATGCAAATGATCAAGGCTTTTGTTGAAAAGAAAAGTCTTGTGGTTGATGATCAAAGCACGGTTTTAATATAGCGTAGCTTTGTGTATGGCGTTAATTAGCAAGCCTCACACCTGGGTATGAGTCAAAAACGGGATCGTGGCTACAGGGAGTGCACGATGTTTCTTTCTAGTTATGGGTGATGTCAGCGTTTTACTAGCCTTGACATTGTTGTTTATTATACCATTGTGGATGTTGGAATGCGAGGCGCCTCGGCTATATAGGTCTCTAAGGAGCCGATGGATAGGTCTGATAGGACGGGGAAAACGTAAGAGAGGACCGACCCTGAAGATTCAAGGGTTCTCTGCGGGCAATCCTGAGGCATTTGCTAGAGTGTCTCGAAGCGATAAGGAGCCATCCCTGGCCTCGACTCATGATGGAATCCAAATTTCCAATACGAAATTATGGATTTGATTGTAACTTATATATGGCGACATAGTAGATGGTAACTATGCCATCTGGGATCAATATTTATGAATGAATTTGCTTTTGAAACATATATGCAATAGTAATAATATCAAATGATTTTGTTTTACACGTATTAAGCACATTTTGGCCCTTATAAGGTAAAACTCTATCCTCCGGTTTGCGTTGCATTGTGTGATGGGACTTGAGTCTTATAATGGCTTCATTTTCATAAAAAGCATTGCGTTGTTCAAAAGAATTACTTTATTTCATGCACTGGCAATCACTGGAGTAAACTCGTTCCGCGAAAGTGGCGTGGTCCTATGATTTGTTTTATTATTGTTGTTTAAAAGTTAAGTAGATTTCTCATACTAGTCCTATGTCTGACTTGTAGTTTGTTTCACTTTGCGAACTTGGGTGCCTTTATTTTCACATGGGCAATCTAGTGACAGGTGATAGGTTATATTTTGGCTTTTGCACTACAGTATGGAGTGCACCTTTTGGCTTGTATGGGGAAGACTAGATTTCTCAGTATTTTGTCTATTTGATATTCCGCCATTAGTATCTTATGTATACAATTCCGCTTATCGCGATGTAGACGGATTTACTTCTATTATGTACTCTATGATGTATATGTCCCAGTGATCTTGATGTAGACTGATCATTTCCTTTTATGCACTAAGTTGTATCCTGCACTGTGCTCCTCTGATGTTTATTACATATTATGATTCCGTTGTCATATTGATGTAAATTATTCTATTTTCTATTTATGCTATTATTTGTACTCTGCTAATGGTGATTAATGTGTTATATTCCAATGATTATCCTTAATTCCATGACATGGGGTTTTGGGATCGCCACAAATGAGTTGGAAGGTAGTTTTTCGTAACCAGTGAACGTTTTTTAAACGTTATTTATAAATATACAAAATGTGATAAAATGGTTTTTTGTGAATGAGATTAGCGAAATAATGGAATCAAGAGTAGAATATGGATATTGACGTATAATTGGAATTGAGATAAATGTCAAATAAATGGGATTATATTAAAATCAATTATTATCTATTTAATAACACTCAAAGTAAATGGGATTATTTAAATTGATTATAATATTAATTAATTTAAATGGAAAGACAAATTTGGATTGATTAATGAGTTATGTATGTTGACCCAAGTCAACTGCTTTATTCGAAATTGATTTTTAAATTAATTTATTAATTTAATGGAAACAGTTAATGGTCAAGCTAATCGTTTTTGTTTGTAATTAATGTTCGTATTTGATTATTATTTATTTAATAATAATCAAGGTGGTAATCCTGGGATTTAAATTGTACTAATGAAGGTTTATGAAACTATAAAGACTATTTATAGTTAAATGATATTTTAAGCAATTTTATTTTATTAATTATATAAGTTAAGTTTAAATGAAAGTTAAAATTAAATTCTTATTGGTTTCTTTAATTGGATTTCATAAAACCCAAGTTGGATGAAGTATAAAGTATAAGTTTTCATTAAATATACTATTGGAATGGGTTATTAGAAATGGATTATGAATGAAATAAAGTTTAGGATATGAAATTTAGGAATTGGAACCAAACTGGGGATCGGTTGAGTTAAATGATTTTACAAGTATTGATCTGATGTTGGTTTCGGCCTTCAGGGTTGATATTCAGAGAATTATTATCTTAATGATTTACAGTTAAGGACTGATAAAGGTATGAAATGGTAATCGAAACGAAAACCCAAGTTTGAATTAAAGTGGTGAGACGAGTTAATTTATTAAGATGCGATCTAAATTTGTGGCATTAAATAAGAAATGAGGTTTTATCGAGATATGACCAAATGGATTTGAAATAAACTTACCAGAAGTTTAGAAAGGATTCTATTTATAATAGAATTAAGATTTGTATGTAGTTTTAAAGTTAATAGAAAAGGTTTTAAATAATAGTTTACTTATACTTAAATTAAGTAAACGTGCTAAGTTTGAAATAAGATTTTCATGAAAAAGTATGATATTAGAACCATGTTTTGAATCAGATAGTAAATGGAATATGTGGGATAATTACTGGAATGGGGTCTTGTTGATAAACTTCTACCTATTCTGAAAATAAGAATGTTGCTAATTCAAGGTCTGAGTGGCAAATAAAATACCCCAACTTGAACAGTTTGGTGATTATCCAAGGATGATATTAGTTTAGAAACGAGAGCAGCTAAGAGAAATAAAATATGTATTTTTGAAATATTATAATTATGTTTCGAGAAGTTTTATAAATTCAACGGAAGGGTTTGAGTAAATTTATTTATGAAATAAGAAATGAAAAGCTTTGTCCCAAATATTGGAAGATTTAAAGGTTTTGATTAACGAATGCAAAATTAAAAGGCCAAGTGATGCTAAGTACTGAACTAGTGAACTCGTTTTATTTTTACGGTTGAATGGTTTTTTATTTTGATAGTTGAATAATCAATTATCAAGTATGTCCTATACGATTGTTGGAACAGAAAGACCGGGATCGAATTTATATTCGAAAACCATTCCAACCACCAAATACGTGGAAGATGGAAGATAATGATTAAAGATGGAGCAGTTGAAGACTGTAGATCTTCTTAAAACGGTAGAATTACTTATAATCTCCGGTTAGCTTCCAGAGATAAACTGTGGTTCTATCGTGGTTGAAATCTACGGATTGCAATGACTACTCGCTACTGATCTATAGGGTGATGCCTAGGATGTAGTAGGAGGGTGCCTTCGGTTCATCCTATTCCTGGACGACTCGTATGGACGGATGTCTGACAGAGTATTTCCAATGGGATCCCATACATTGATTTCTTCAAATATACCATAGTTGGTGGTGGAGAATGGTCGTTCTCTTATCTTAACAACTACAGTATTTTATGGACGTCAATTAGTTATTTTCTGGCGGATTTGACTATGCGGTATTCAAAGTGAATGGTGGCCAGATGTTCTGAAAAACTAATTTAAACCTCAAGCCTCATCTAACTGGAAATGGTATAAAATCGGGTAGGTCGCATGGCCATGTGGTTCGCTCCCATCAGGGTGTATTGTCACCATCTAGAGAATATTCATATTTGTTCTTCTTTCGCTTCTATATCTTCTAGGAACGGTTATGTTGGTACCAACCGTAGGTGATAATATATTTGTAACATTCAAGCGAAGTGAGTGGCCAGTCATGTTTTGCCTGGGTTGCAAGATGTTCTTATTGGACCCTGGTGTATGCCTCTCTAGAGATACACTACTGGAAGATGGTCCCATACCTTGCCAGTTGGAAACCATTTTCCAATAAGAGCCCGCGTTATTGATTGTATACTATATATGTAGAGCGTTAGATGCAAGCGTTCTGCTAGATGGTTATTTATTCGTATTTAGACATTATTATAATATTTAAAAAAAAATATGATTTTCAAAATGTTTTGGTTACCGTAAGGTAAAAACCATCCGTATTTATGTGTGGATTTGGTCTTACGATTATCCTTTTCTTTCAAAAGGATGTTTGACTTTAAAATCAAGTTGTGTGATTCCCCTAAAACTTAATGGGTTTCTCACTCTGGTTCACCAGACTGTTCCGGCGTTTGTAGTGCTCGGGTTAGACCAAGTTTTTACAGGTTCAGGTTATCGGATGATGTAAAGAGACGATCTAGAAGAGTTCAGACATATGTCATTATATAATATTTTCTGCTGTTTGATTTTATATGAGAACATATTTTTATAACGGTCCAGACGTGTGATTTACTCTGATGATTGTAAGTATATTTTCAAGCTCCCAACAAAGAATTATTTCTATATTATATCTTGTTCCGCTGCGATGTGAGACTCTATGTTGCGTTGGTTCATCTCCTTCTTCTATTCTAATATTTCTTTCTATTAACTATCTGATGGTTTCGATACTTTTGTTTTGGTAAGTAATACAGGTTATGTATTATTGTCAGAATTTGCTCATTGAATTTTTACCAGGTCGTTACACCCCCACTTAAAAAAAATTCATCCCCGAAAAGGAAGGAAGACGTAAGAAAGTTTATTATTTAAATATAGCCTTTCAAAACTAATTTTGAAAATCTATTTCTTATTACGAATACATTCTCTCGTATACGTAATACTCTTAACTCATTCTAAGGTATTACTAACCTCATCTCTAATAAGTCACTCATTATAGGATACTACTGATCCTATCTCTAATGAGCTATTCTTATACGGTGTTACTAATCCTATCTATGATGAATTCTTTCATTCTATTCTAACGAGTCATACCCCAAAGCTTTTGAATTAATCAAAACTCTGATACCAAACTGTAACGACCGAATTTGAGCCCGCCTCGAGCCGCTGGTTAGCCCACTCGAAACGTCCTCAAAGGCGGATTGTTATGAGAACACGACGCATCAGAACAGAACACAAAAGAACTTTTCATTACTATTACAACAATTTTACATCAGAGTAAAAGAATACCAGAGTGCGAATAAATACACAGTGGAAAAATAAATAAATAAATAAATATATATACATAAATACAATAGTACAGTGCACAGTGGAAAGCATCAACTAACACAATCATGGACCATAAAAATATCCAGAATGCAGCTCCAGCCATAATCCAGGAAAAATATCTACAAAATCAAAACTACTAGCTGCCCATGTGGAAAATATAGGCACCCAGAGTTTAGGTGAAAAACAAAAACTCCAGGTCAGTCATGGGCTGGTGTGAGAACTAAAAAGAGTTATTATACTTTATTTTAAAAGTGAGGCATATCATGGGACTACGCCGTATAATACAGAACAGGTTTACTCCACACGAATGCCAGTGCACCAAAAACAACCAAAATTGACATATAAAGCCTACGATGCATCAAATAATATGCAATTCCTCAAACTACCAATTTAGGCTTAGTTCCCAATCTTTGATTTCCAAAATCAAATTAACTTTACAGAAGTTTTGGACTTTATCCTCGATTCTTATTTCAAATCATTTGAAATACATATCTGGCTTTCATATCAAAATAGATTTCACTTCGGGATTTTAAACCAGAACATTTGGAAATATGAATTCCAAATATCTCAATACATTCATAACAAAGGTATGCAACCAAATATCGGGAGGTTTCTCCCATCAAAATGGCTAAGATCTTCTCTTTCGAGATATATTTGTATGTATGTGTGTGTATATGCACCTCCCACTAATGGAGTAGGCTACACTAACCGCTGACCAATTATTAAGGTTTTGGGTTCCACCCATACTTTAATCCTCAGGGTTACCCAAATCTTTAGCCACATACTAAATCATTTTATATCCCGAATTGGGAAAATCATTTCGCAACAATAATAATCGCAAGTACTTTCAAACCATAGTACTTCACATTGTCGATTCACGCATATGATCATTTTTTGTTAATAATATAACCTCAAAGCTTATACATCTTAGAGATGGATGTTAAGCTAGGAGAATAAATTCTCTGCCACCAAACATATATATCATTAACAACAACTAATCAGTTATGTTATGAAGTACAATGTCAGACACATAATCCATTTCGAAATCATTTTGAAAACATTGGGTTAGTCCTCGAAATCCTTTATGTTTTATAAAACATTCCCTGTCCAAAATCGAGAATACATTTTCTTTCACCTAAGAAAATCCCATTTCATAAACCATTCATTAAATTGAAATGAACAAAACAATATTGTTAAACACCTCATAGTCAACAATCGTGAAATAAATCACAAGGAGTTAGCATACATGTATTTTCTACCCAATCCAACGCTAAATATAAAAGCATATTTTCTCATAAACTGATCGAGCACAATCCAGACAATTAATCGTCAACAATAAATTCCAAAAACCAAGAATATTTGGTTCATAATTCTTTCAAATCATTTATTATGACTTAATATAATTTTTCCATATTTTTAATAATTTAAATTTGGACTCCACAGTTCCAATTCCAATCATCGAACATCATGATTTAGAATTATCCTGAAATCTAATCGTTGAATTTCGAAACTTTTTTTAATTGATATCTTTTTTCATTTCAAATCCAATGCTTTCGGTTTTGGAAAATCCGATGGTTGGATCTCCCGGTATGTCCATTTGAAGTCAATGGTCGAAATACGCGTACCGTCGCTGCGCGACCCATCCTATTCAAACCATTTTATTATTTAGAGTAAAATTTATCGATTTCAATCCAAACATATTTTATATAACATTTATAAACTCATTTAAAAAATGATTTAAACTTCTAATTCAATTTTAAATTAAAACTGAATATTCCTTATAATAATGTTTTTCAAAATGTATTCTGTTAACTCTAGAGTAATGGTCATCTAATCCTCGTTCTGCAATTCGCAATCGTTAATGGCGTCCTCCCTTCCTTCTTCTCCTCCTCTTCTTTCGAAATACCCTTCTAGATATAGGCCTTTTCTCCTCCCTCGCTCTTCTTCCTCTTCGACTTCATCTCTTCGTTATTCTTCTTTTGCTCCTTCCTCCATTAACCCTTAGTCAAATCAGGCTTGGTCATCTAATCCTCGCCCAGTTCGCTTTAATATTCCTCATTCGTCCTCTCGTGTTGCACCTTTTCGTCCTCCTTCTAATCGTGCCCCTTCATCCCCTAAGCGCAATTCTTCTCGTGCTGTTTTCGAAAATGATCGTGTTTCTGTTTGTCCTCGTCCTCATCAATCTTGCCCTTCTCTGTTATCGTCTCATAATCGTTTTTCTGTTCTTTCTGATCATCAAGTGGAAATACCATCAAATTCCTACGCTCAAGTAGCTACATCGCCACCCAATCCTCCGCCTAAAAAGAAATTCAAACCACCCCTGCCAGAGTTTATATCGGTTCATCAAACAGTGGTTTAGTTGAAGAATGAAAAGAGATGTTTACAATGTGCATGCAAAGGTCACGTGGCAAGCGCGTGCAGAGACCCAAAAATTTGTTTTAAATGTGGTTCGTTCGGCCACTCAGTGCAACGTTGCCCAAAGAAAAATTATTACATTGGAAGATCCTCGTCTTCTGCTTATTCAGCCATTAGTAATAAAAGTAATTATCATGCGCGTTGGGTCCCGAAACAAATTATTAACTCTGCAAATACTGCTTCTCACCCATCGCTTTGTGATGCCAGCCGTCAAGAGAATTACCATGGAAAATCTAACATTAAGATTTCACCTAAGCCTAATTCACTTCATTCTCCATCTCAACCTCCACAGTCTCTATCTTCAAAAAAAAATTAGAAAGATGGATTCTTCGAAATGCATTGTTGCCAAAACTCTATCTGGAAAATGGAGCATAGAAACTTTGCATCAAGCTCTAGAAATCAACCTAAATCATGATATGTGGTCGATGTCGATCACTACAAATAACTCCTTCTTGGTTCACTGTCCTACTTATAGTTCAAGAGAGCATGAATTACTCCTAAAAATCCTAACCAAGCTAAGAGCCGCGATTAGTCTAGAAGCATGGGAAGAAGATGTACATGAGCAACAACCTGCTTTGAAAACTGAATCATGGGCTAAGGTGGAAGGAATCCCGGAATTTCTAAAGTATAATGATGATGCTATGAAGGAAATCCTTAAGCCTATGGGTAGAGTTTTAGCAGTTGATGATTGTGAATGGTGTCACTTTGATCATAGAGATTTCTTGGTAAAGATACAATTTTTCGAAGGTATTGGCTCAAAGAATGAATTCACTGCCAGATTTAACAACAAAGTGCATATTATCAAAGTTCAACGCTGTAATCATGAGCATCCAGGCTCAAGGCCAGAACTTTTTTTTATTGGTAATGATGAGGAGAAAGTGGTTCCATGTATGCATAATTATCATGATTTAAGCTTGGAGATTCGAGTTGATGCCATGAGAGAAGAGGCAGATATGTTACCACCATTACCCTCTATTTATAGGGAGATAAACATGAACCCTAACTTTCTAGACTTCGAGGATCAAGAGATGGACGACAATGAATTTGATGAAGTGAATCAAGAAGTATTTGATGATCAGAATCAGAACTTGCAAGATGATCGTGTCCGACCTCTTAACCAGATCATTCCTTTTGGAAATGATTTCTCTATGCTACCCATTCAAACCATCCCCTTTGCCTCTAGTTCTATCCCGCCACCGCAATCTCCTCCATAACAACCATGGACAGATGACAATGATTGGCCCCAATTTCTCTCTCCCATTTTTATTCGTCGCAGTGGAAGACGCAATAATCCTGAAGTATCAGTAGTTTTCTAACTCCTGTTGTTTTTTCATTTGCTAATAAACGTTTGAACAAAAAGATTTCAGCCTGCATGGGAGTGAATTTACGTGATACACATTATAAAGCCATGCAGGCATTAGAATAAGAGCGTATTAATAGACATCAATGAAAGTGGTCACATGAAATGTACAGGGATTGGGGGACCATTTAAAATGTCATGCCATTAATCTAGTTTTGTCCCCACTTAAATTAGATATTCTTTTCCTCCAAGAAACCAAACTCTTTGAACCTTCTAATTATCATTTCAGCTTGATTGGTGGTTCCTTCCTGAGAGGATGGACTTACGTTAATGCCATAGAAACTAGAGGTGGCCTTATTACTGCATGGAATGATTCTGTGTGGTCATTACACCAAACTTTCCCCTCTCAATCTGCTTTACATGTAGCTCTTAAACACATTGACTCTAATACTATCTTCTTCTTTTCCAATATTTATGGTCCTCAGGATGCTAATGAAAGATTAGCTCTTTGGGAACATTGTGAACAAATGGCTAATAACTTCCTGGGTCCTTGGGTTATAGGGGTGATTTCAATACTGTCAAATGCTATAATGAGAGAAAATCTTGTTCCATTTCATCAGATTCAGATGCTTTCAATTCTTTTATTTTTGATTGTTGCCTCTTAGACCCCCCTATTTGTAATCGAGCCTTTACTTGGTCTAATCGCAGATCGAATCCTTCTCTTGCTAAACTTGACAGATTCCTCTTTAATGCTTCTTGGGAAGAAATTCACCCCTTATCCTTTGTGTCTGGCCTTGCTTCAATTATCTCTGATTATTACCCTATTGTTCTTGATTCGGGTTCCCCCTCTAATCCCAATCACTCATTTAGATTTGAAAGATTATGGCTTCTTGAACTATCTTTTAAAGAGTTTGTTCATAAGGCCTGGGATTATCCTGTTCAATCACAATCGGCTACCCATAAAGTTGTCCTTAAATTGAGATCTTTGAGAAAACTGATAAAACCATGGGCTAAAACAGTTTGGGCCTCAATACGTAACCGCATTTCTAATATTCAAGATGCTATTTTAGATATCAATATCTTGGAAGAATCTCGCCCTCTTAATGATGAGGAATCAAGCTCTCTGAAAAATCTAGAGTCTGAACTGGATAGATTGCTTAAACAAGAAGAAATTGGTTGGAAACAAAGATCTAAGGCTAAATGGTTAAAAGAAGGAGATAGAAATTCAGCTTACTTTCATAGAATTGCAAATGGAAGAAAACGTGCTTCCTGCATTCTTGAAATATCTCATGAAAACCAAATCTATTCGAATCCAAATGATATTCTTTATCTTTTTTCTAACTATTATCGATCCATTCTTGGTCGTTCGACCTCAGAAATCCCTTTCATTGATTGGTGTTCTCTTTACCCTGCTCCAGCCACCATTTCTATTGACCAACCTTTCTCTGAAAATGAAGTTTGGGCTGCTTTAAGTGATATGGATGATGATAAAGCCCCTGGGCCTGATGGATTTGGGCCTTCTTTCTTTAAATCATTTTGGGCCGTTGTGAAAAATGATATCATAGCCATGTACAATGAATTCTATGATAACCCTAGCCTCATTTCTCGTCTCAATTATGCTAACATTGTTCTTCTTCCCAAATTCTCTGGTGCCATTTCCCTTTCTGACTTCCATCCTATCAGTTTGCTCAACACCACTTTTAAAATTATCACCAAAACTCTTGCCAATCGTCTTCAATCTGTCATCTCTAATCTCGTTGGAGCTGAGCAATCAGCTTTTATTCTTGGACGCAACATTTCCGATTGCATTGCAGCCACTCAAGAGGTAATCTCTTATTGTTACAATACTAAAACACCAGGTGTTCTCCTCAAATTAGATTTCTCAAAAGCATTTGATTTTGTTAATTGGGAATTTATTTTGCAAATGTTCAAGCACAGGGGATTCTCACAGCGTTGGTGTGATTGGATTGATTATATTCTTAGGACAAGTCATTCATCGATTTTGATCAATGCTAATATTGGGGGTTTATTTAAATCCAGTAGGGGATTGAGGCAAGGTGATCCCTTATCTCCTCTAATATTTGTGTTAGTCGCAGATGTCTTCAACCGAATGATCAAAAGAGTAACAACTAACAATTTATTTGAGGAGATTCACCATCCAAATTCCCCCTTAGCTATTTCCAATCTTCAATTTGCAGATGACACAATTATCTTTTCCTCTCCTGATTTGAACCATATTCATTGTCTCAAAGTTGTGCTGTATATTTTTGAGCTTATTTCTGGTTTGTCTATTAATTTTTCCAAAAGCTCAATTATAATGTTAGGAAATGCTGAACATCTTGTCCCTTCAATTTCATCTATTTTAAATCGCTTCATTCACAAGTTTCCTATTCAGTATTTGGGAATTCCCCTCAGACCCACTAAACTTCACAAATCTGATTGGTTTCCTCTAATTCATAAAATTGAGCAGAGATTATCTTCCTGGAAAGCTAATACCTTATCCTCTGCTGGTCGTTTGGTGCTGGTTAAAGCTGTTTTATCTGCTTTACCGACATATTGGATGACTATTCAAAAATTCCCTAAATGGGTAATTTCAAGAATTGATTCAATCAGAAGCTCTTTCCTATGGAATGGTAACAAGGTCAAAAAATTGGTCAATTGGCAAACTGTTTGTTAACATATTAATCAGGGGGGTTTGGGCATGCAGTATCTTCTGGCTCTTTCTTATGGAAAGATTGGATCCTTTCTCTTCACTATTCCAGCAATCCTCATTTAATTTTGCACTCTCTTCCCTCTGTTAAGCCTTCTCCCTTCTGGTCTGGGGTTCTATCTTTTATTCCCCGCATTAAAAATTTGTTTCATGTTAAATTGGGTGATGGAGAATCTTGTTTATTCTGGCATGACATTTGGCATGGACACATTCCTCTTTGTCAAGCTTTTCCTTCTCTATCTCCTTTCATTGCTTATGAATTTTCCTCTGTTGCAAATCTGTTGCATATTGGTCCCTCAGCGCTTTACCCTTCCACCATTTTTAATGCCCAAGTCCTGGATAATTTCCTGCTAGCTTCCAACCTGATCATGCATGCCCAACCTTCCCTATCTCTTGATTGCTATTTTTGGGCTTTATCACCAAATAGAGGTTTTTCTGTTGCTTCAGTATATAATTATATCAATTTTTCTGGAAGATTATTTTCATTTTCCAGAATCTGGAAAATCCATCTTCCTCCAAAGGTTCTTTTCTTCAATTGATGTTTGAATCATGGTAAAATCAATACAAGAGCTAAGTTGCATAGACTTAATTTGATCGAGGATCCTCATTGTGCTCTTTGCTCCGATCATGTTGAGACTATTGATCATCTTTTCCTTGAATGCGAATATTATTTCCTTGTCCTCGCAGCCACTGGGTCCTTCTTGCTTGGCTTTGTGCCTGAAATTAATTCAGTGTTTGATCATTGGGAATTTAATGATGCAAATGCAGCTTTGGACTCCTTTTTAGCAATATTTTGTTGGTGTATTTGGAAGGAAAGGAACGCAGTGATATTTAACAAACCACTGAAGAAATTTAGAGGGTTATGCAAACATATAATTTTCTATTTCAACTCATGGTCAGGTCAAGCTCCTCCCTCAGCCAATTTCATGCTCGCTCTGCCGGCAACCAACAGCCCAGCGGAGTCAGTGGACTCTAACCATGGCGATTCAAGTCTGGACTTGCACTGATTTGCATAAGGTTGTTTGTGTCAGCATGCTATATTTCTATGGTTCCTTTTTGGCTTTTAGATGATCTATGTATATCCTTAGCTGTGTTTTGGATGGTGTAGACACTGTTGTTATGTTTGTTTTAGCTTGAACGGTTGTATTTCTATTACTCTTTTGCTATAGAACTATGGGCCACTAGGTGGGCTTGTCAACTGGGCTATTTATATATATATATTAATATTATGTTTAATCGGCTGTGTAGTTTCGCGCTACACATCCGTCCTACTAAAAAAAATGTTTTTCAAAATGTAATATTCTAAAATCCAAATTTTCTCGACATTCATATCAGCTAGCATCCATCAACCAATAATTATAATATAAGTGTTTCTGTCGACAAGGCTTATATTCATAGTTCAATAATAATAATAATAATAGAAACATTTAATAATCAAAATTAGTAAACATTCCAATCACAGGCAATCAATAATAATCAAATATTATTATAATTACTTAATAAAATAATTGAGCGAGTTCTCACCTTAATCGGTTAGAAATCATTGTTAAATGATTGTTTTAATTAAATTAAATCAAACCAGACATTTAATTTAACCAAAATTTGTAGCTAGCTTCAAATTTCTCCAAATTGGCTTCATCACAAAGCTCTCGTCTTTGTGATTCCAATGCATCCAGTTTTGTTCAATTCTATTACAATATGTAGAAGTTATAGGTATTATAAGCTTAATGATTTAAGCAAAATAATTATTTCTTAATTACTTCTATTAATAACTAATCGACCACGATAATTCCTTCAGCTTCCTTTGTTCTTTACCAGGACGACATCACCAAACCCATGCTCGACTTCGAAAAAAACCCGTCGCCATCACCAGAGGTGGTCGGACCCCCATCAAATGCCACTACGCAACATCTCTCGATGTCGCCACCCATCTAAACGAGCGCCGTTGTACTCGAGCTCCCCAGAGCCCCATAAACCCATTCGAAAGCATCACGTTCGAGCTCGAATTTTGGTCATGCATCATGGTGTGTAAGAACTCATCACCACCGCATGTAATTAAAGATCTCAAGGAGATCTTTCATTTTCGTTTTGGAGTTGGGTAGAAATTCACATTGGCTTTGGAGAGATTAACGGTTAAATTCGGGATGATGGTGGACATAAATTTTAATGGTGGCAGCATAACTAAAAATGGAAATGAGGGTTAAGGTTTTAAAAGGGTTATATATATTAAATAATGATATTTAATTCTTATGTTACTTTGTTGCGAAGTTTAACGCTATAAACTCCAAACAAACCCCAACGACTGATGTCATCAACAAAATATCCCTATTTTAGACTCAATGGAATAGTTTTCGTAAGCTGATTTGGTCGTTTCAATTAATTTTTCTCAAAATCAAAATATAAATAAATATAACATTCAATATTGAATTTTGATGTGCGTTTTAACTTGCTATAACTACATAGTAACTCCAAAAATTAAGAAAATTGAAATCTCGCTACATTTCACAGATATGATTCTAATGAACCTAATTTCATCGAATTTGGATACCGTTTGAAAAATGACCTTTTTCTTAGCTTTAACTGAATTTGACTTAATTTTCACATGCACTTATTTTTACCATGCTTACATATGAATTTCAATTGACTTGAAATTTTAAACTTAACAATAATTAGAAGTTTCGAATCTAATGAAATTAGTTTCGTTGAAAACAGAGGTCGTTTGTAAAATGACCATTTTCTAAGGCTTATATAATATTAAAATATTAATAAATTTCATAGCGACTATTTGAAATTTTGATATGGGCATAACTTACAATTCATAACACAAAATCTAGATTTTTCACATTCATTTGAAAGATATAATTGAATAGATCCTAACATTTCTTGTTTCATAGAAATTTGACTTATATCGAATTATGTATACTCGTTTAAAGTTCAAAACGTATTACTACGACCGACCACGACTTTACAAGTTCGTTTTAACTAAAATTTAAATTTTGTATGTTCAAATTTAATTTTTAAATAACTTTCAAATCGTTAAATATTAAAATTGACTATAAATCCTTGCTAAATTTTATTAAAAATAATTTTTAATTGGTTCCAAAATTTAGGGTCGTTACATTAGACTCTCATCATTCTGTCAAGATCAAAGTTCAATCCCAAGTAATAGAAGCAATTGTATCAAGATCGAAAAATCCCAGTCTTTACTCATTGTAAAACGAGTCAAAAAACTTATACAGGTGTGACTTGGTGGTCTTAAATCAAGTTAGGCTTGATTGTGCCCCTAAAATGAAATTGGATTTGGGAGTAACTTGTTTGCCTAGAAATCAAGTTGGTTATTCCTGAGGCCAAGAATTTATAGGTTGTCTTCTCGTAGCTTTGAAATCAAGAAGCCTAGTTGAAATGATAGTGAATAAGGGATATATAGAGTATGGGACTGGATGAAGTGTAACTCTAAGCTAGTATAAAATCTGGTATGTTCTTTAATATTTACTTTACTGCATTTACCTTACTTATTATTTGTTTCTTTGATTAATTCCATGATCATTAAATACACATAAGTCGAAAAGATTTCTAAACTTAAGTAAACACCATTCACTCTCCATCTAGTGTTAATATAGCGTTAAGATCCTCAATTTGTATCACTCTATTTAGTATTAGAGTGTTGGTTTTCAAAATATTCATAATACGATCTTGAAAATTTTAAATGGAAATTTTTGATCAAATTATAACATTATTTTTATGTGGATTTGTCATAGAATTATCATGATATTGTTCTCTAGATCTACATCTACTTAACACGAAAGTCACTTGATCTAAGATATAATTTGCAGGGAACAGGCATGTTAATGACATTTAGTGAAAAAACACGAGCAATAAAGCACTTCAAATCAGAAGGAATAGTGGATATTAAATAGCAAATTTTCGAGCCATATGACCGAAAATTCAGAGATTCGGAAAGATATTGTTAATAAAGATGGACGAGCTGTTAATTCTAGAGACATCTCTAAACGATATGTGATTGATATCTGCAATTCCAGTAATTCTAAAACTTTTATTATTCTAATGATTTATTAGTTAGGAATTTAAAACATAATCTACTTAGTATATGTCAGTCATGCAATTTAGGTTATAAGATTAAATTCAAAAAAGATTGGTTCAATATTAAAGATAATGAGTCAAACATTATCTTCGAAGCCAATAAATAATGAAACATTTACATCATAAGTATGAAAATTTCAAATAAAGAAATATATATTTTGGCTGATACAAGTGACAATTGGATTTGGCATAAAAGATTCGGTCATATATACTTTAAAGCTTTGTCTGAAATGACTAAACACAATCTTGTTAGAGGTCTTTCCAAAAATAATTTCATAGTAGATTATTTATGGGATGCTTATTAACAAGGAAAGCTTAGATAAAGTTTATTTTAAATCAAAAGATATGATTTCTACATCTCAACCCCTTCAATTTCTTTGTCTAAATCTCTTTTTTTGGCAGAGCCGACCAGTTTCAAAGTGATTGGAAACACTATTTATTATAACAAATAATAAATACGATGTAGCAGGAGCTAGAAAGACTATCTAACTACTATCGATTTTTAAGATGGACCGTCCACCACTATAGGATCTTATAGTGGTCGATCCACTAATGTTATACATCTAGCCAAAAACAACTAGACTACACAATAGCATCTCAACGCAGGGAGTGATTTCAAGTTACTGCCTAAGAGACAAATAATACTAAATGACACTATATGTAGCAATACAAATTTCAACTTTGACAACCTCGAGCTCCACAAAGGAACCAAGCTACTAAGGACCTTAGTGCACAGCATCACATGGAAATAGCCTAGCAAGTAGCGAAACAAGGACAGTGAAGGACAACCAACACATTCCAGGAAGCTATAGATTTACATTGATAGTTGATGATCAGCACAAGCATAGTAAAAGCCTCAAAACCAGTAGACATACAAGAAAAAACTTCACGTGTACTACTTATGAAGGTGACTAGAACACAAAGAGGGAGGTTGATCACCACCAGAATACCATACGTATCCAAGCTCATACAAACCCAAGAATTTTGCACGATATACTATTGAGCTAATAGTAGTACATCGGCATCTCCAAAACTAAAAATGCAACCAAACTATGACACAGCCAAGGCCCTGTCATAAGACATCTAAACTTCAGGTTGAAGACCAACAAGATGGCACCCGAAAATTTATAGCACAACCTAACACTAAAAAAATGAACCAACATAGACCACCAAAGGAATGCCAAGAAATACAAGAACATAATCCCTTGACTCAACAAGCTAGAGCCAACGTACTTCCTCCCCAAGTAGACTTGGTAGAATAGAGCATGTCCGACACCCCAAAATTGAACGGGGACAAGTCGCAAAACAAATTCAAGCATCCAGCTAAATTAAAACAATAGGTACTCCACAACTGTATCAATACGGAAAATACCATATAGGACGAAAATAGCCAAAAGCAATACAAAATCCACAAACACAATTTAAAACCGATCGCACCAATATACCTAGAAACTCCCAATCGGCTTGACAAAGGCCAGACAACACCATACAATAAAACCACTAAGTAATTTAGGTCTGATTTGCTTAGTTACCTAGTGTTGCAGATGTAAACATCTCAAAGGAATGTGGAAAGTTCCAAGACAAACTTTAAAAATTTATGCCACGAAAGTCATAGTCTCCCAGTGCTACTCTGTGCATGGAGATGGATGAACGTCGAACGGTTAAAGTTATTGGTGAGGAGTAGGATAGTGGAACGTGAAGGATTGAGGGGATCGAGAGATAAAAAGATTCAGATCTGGAAAAGATCCATATTTAAAACTTGGGTTCACAGTCTCCTCAACATAAAGGAATAAGAAGGTTTGAAGAAAGAAATTAAGAGCGGAAGGGATGGAGAGGAGAGCATAGATGATAATGAAAGAAAAGAAGGAAAAGAAGTGAAGCCTTGTTGCCATTTACAAGAGGAAATAAGCTTCAATATTGAAAATTGATGACCGAGAATTTTTTTTGTCTAAATCTCTTTGATCCTTCGCGAATACAATCTATAAATAATAATAAATATGTGTTTGTTATAATACTTGCTTATTCTAAACCAACATGGACAATAAGATAACATAAAAGAGAAGCTTATAAACTATTTAAAAAAAAGTTTCTAAAAGAATATAGGATCAATAATCTATTAAATTATAGCTATACGAATGATTATGGTGGAGAATTCGAAAATATTTTTTTTTTGAAAAAATTGGTTATAAAGAGGAATAACCCATAAATTTTATTTTCTAAAATCCCCTCAACAAAATGGAGTAGTGGAATTCCAAAGTAGAACGATTCAAGAAATTTACTAAGAAATTTCTTGGCTGAAGCAGTTGTTACGACTTGTTATATTTTAAACAAAATTTTAATTATGCCATTAACTAATAAAACATCATATGAGTTACTTTAGAATAAAAATCCTAAATTATAATATTTTAAAGGTTTTATAATAAATATTTATTTTAAACATTTAAGATTATTTAGATAAATCTGATTATAAATTAGACAAATGAATTTTTTACTGGATATTCAAATAGAATTAAAGCCTGTAAATTATTTGATACTAGAACTTAGATGATTGAAGAAACATTACGTGTTTCTTTTGATGAAAACTTTAGACCATTCAATAATAATAATGATATTTATGAGAAGGAAAATTTCATAAATGAACTATCAGATAACGAGTTTAATAATAGTGAAGACAATGATAATACAAAATACTTACATCCTAATAAAAGAACTATAATTTTAAGAGATCATCCTATGGAAAATATATTAGGAAGCATAGAATTTGTAGCTAAAACAATAAGTTAGTTAATTGAAATATGTAGTTTTGTAATTATCACCTACTGAACTTAAAAAAACAATAAAGGCATCAATTGGTGATCATGATTTCTTGGAATGCATGAAGAATTAAATAAATTTAGAAGAAATAACGTTTAGGTACTAGTCCCAAAATCATAAAACAAATCAGTAATTAGAACTAGATGGATGCATAGAAATAAAATGAATGAACAAGGAGAAGTTATAAGAAATAAAGCACAATTACTCGTGCAAGGTTATTGTCAAGAAGAAGAAATTGATTATGACGAAACCTTTGCACTCGTAGCAAGATTAAAAGCTATTAGAATCTTACTTGCTTTTATAAATCATAATAATTTTAACCTATATCACATGGATGTTAAGAGTGCTTTACTAAATGGTTTTGTCAAGGAAGATGTGTATGTAGAGAAACCCCCACTATTTAAAGACCAAGCTTTTTCTAATCATGTATATAAAATATAGAAACCTTTATATTATCTTAAATAGACTACTACAGCTTCGTACAATGGACTGAAATCTTATTTGCCCCAATCTAATTTCGAAATTGGTAAAATAGATTGTACGTTATTTATTAAGAGGAATGAGAATGATATTCAATTGCCACAAATATATAAGTGATTTTGTTTTTGGATCTACGAATGATAAATTAAATAAAGAACTTTCTGAAATAATAACTAAAGAATTTGAGATGAATCATATAGGAGAATTAAATTATTTTCTAGGACTTCAAATATAACAATCAGATAATGGAATATTTTATATATCAACAAAATTATGCTAAAGATTTAGTAAAGAAAATTGAAATGACAAATACTAGTGGAAATCCAGCCCCTCTAGAAGGCAAATGAAAATTTAAATAAAGAAGAAAACCTTAAAAATGTTGATTAAAAATTATATAGGGGAATGGTTGGATCACACTCAATGTAACCGCAAGTAAACTTGTATAATGAATAATATATGCCTTTGTCCAAGATATCAATTCAAGTCCAAGGAACCACAATTAAAAGTAGTAAAAGTAATATTAAGATACGTTAGTAATACATTAGATAGCAGAGTTTTATCTTAAAGACGATACATTTGAATTAATTTAATATAGTACCCCCGACTATGATGGTTGAAAATCAGACCAAGAAATTACAAGTAGTACTTATAACTTTTTAGGACACTTATTAGTCTCTTGATTTAGAATGATGCAAAATACTGTATCTCTTCCAATGGCAAAAGTATAATATGTTTCAGCAGCTTTAGCTTGTTCACAATTCATTTGTATACAACAAGCTCTAAGAGATTTCGATATAAACTTCATAAAATCATCAATTTACTACGATAATGCAAGTGTGATAAATCTATCTAAGAATCCAACTCATCATACTATAACTAGACATATTGATGTTAAACATATTTCCTAAGAGGTAAAATAAACAGAGAAATTACAACACTAAAATATATTAGTACTAAAAACTAGATAACTAATATATTTATCGAAGCCTTAAATCTACAATCATTTAGTAAATTAAGAAGAGAATTAGGTGTATGTTCTTTGTTCAAAATTAAAAATTGAAAACGAAAAAATAGTTAAAATCTTAACAATTATGTCGACATAGTCGAGACGACCCATATCCATCTGCCTCTTGAGCCGACTATAAACCACACAAGACCAGTTCAAAATGTAAGCTTCATTAGAAGGTCCTGCGATAAACCAAATTTTCGACCTTCGATTGTCGATACTTAACACATCCATGATGTTCGTGTACCGCAAAATCAAATATCGCAAACTCGATTCATCGGGGTTTTATCATAGCAAACACAACGGAGCAGACCAAAATATAATATTCAATATATATCATTGCAGCGGAAACTTTTACAGTGGAAAAACATTCACATTGTTAGAGTTAAACATACCACAGATAGGTATAACCACTATACTCAAATCATCCATCCATAACATCCAAGTATCGATAGTGGAATACATCATGCCGCTAGATAAAAACCTCCAGCTTTTCTGAATCAACTGGAACTCCTCATCCACTTCTTAAACCTAAAACACACTTGGATTTGACCTGAGCGAAACATTTGGGTCAGGCTAGGATTAACCAGCTGGAGAACTAGATAACAGAACATAATCCATATCACACAATTATTGATAAGTTTCAAAATTCATTCTTTTGTAAAATGAAGCTGGTATAAGACTCAAGTCCCATTACACATTCCATTGCATACCATAGGATAGAGTTTTACCTTATAATAACCAAACATGCTTGGTATTCTTAAAAATAGATATTTTTGATATTATTATTGATATCTAGGCGTAGAAATAAATTTCGAAAGAAAATGTATAAATCTTAGCTCGTATATTACCTCATCCCATTAAGTTGGATATTAAGCTACATCTGAAAACGCAAAACTCGTGTTGGATGTAAGATTGTGTAATGACCCGGATTTTTTGTTGATTTATTTTAAATATTTAATACTGTTTTAAATGTTAAGTTGATAATATAAATGGATTATTGTATCAAGATATCGATTTAATACTCGAATACGATTTAATTTCGAATATACCAAATTGTTGTAATACTAAAAACAACTAATAATTGAATTCGAAGATAAAAATGAATCGAAACGATTCAGATGCTTAATATAAATTTTATTTGGTTTATAAATGATAATAATAATTTATTATCAAGGAATTGATTATTTCTGAATTTAAATTATATTATATCGATTTAATATGGTAATTTTATATATCCATTCAAATTAAAATTTAGAATCTATTTCGTTGAGTTCAAATAGTGTTATAACATTGAAACGTTAGTCGTTACGATAAAATAGCGGTTCGTGATTTCAAGTTATGAACGTCAAGATATTTCTAGTGGATAAGATCGAAATCAAATTGGAATCTATTAAAATAAAATAAAAATCTCTTTATTTCAAATCGCATTAATTTGAAATCAAATCAGATTAAATCGAAAATCAAATCGTATTTTAAAACAATGTACTTAACCTACCCTAACCAATTTGCTAAAGTGGTACCTTGTGTAGACCAAATTTCCATAATTCCTAAGTTCTTCCACATTAATATGCGGTTCCCTTTCTTCTTATTTCTTTCTTCTGAAAACCCAAAATCGAAATGGTCGTTCCATATATAAGATATATATATATATATATATATATATATATATATATCGTTAATACCTTCCCCTATCTCCTTTCTTATTTTTCCATTCTCAAGAAATTCGAAACCTCTAACTACTAAAGATTTCGAAATGGTGGCTCCCTATTTTTCAATTTGAGCAGATTAAAAAAAAGATAGAAATCAAAATTTAAAGTGAATTCGAGTTCATATCAGCGGAAAAGCTCCGATCCGATGCTCGCGAATTTGAAATCGCGATTGAGGAATGCGAGTTTTCCTGAAACTCAAACCGTGACTAAACGCGTTTTCCATTTGAAGTGGACTGAAGTTGTGTTTGGAGTGTGAACATGGGTTAATGGAGCAGCATACAATGAAGAAAGGGTTGACTTTTGGGTGTCGATGTTTGTGTGGCGTTTGGACAGAGTTGCGGTGGTTTATGGGATGTAGAAGCTTGGATTTTGGGTTTACGATGGAGACAACAACCGTGAACAGTGGCGGTTCAATGCCAAATCGCGATGTATTTTGGGTAGAAAGGCAGTGTTGATGAGCGGCGTCTTGGAGGGTTCAGGATTTGCAATGGGTATACGGGTTCCAGTCTCTTTTTGGAATGGAGAAGAAAAATGAGATTTAAACATGTATTTCCTGGAGAAGAAAGATTATAGAGGGGATTAGGTAAGATAATTAAATTTAGTTAATTTAATTTTGGCTGTTAATTTAATTGATCATTTCCTTATAGATCTTGTATTTAACTGATACAAGGTCCTGAAATCCTAAAAATAAAATAAGATGGGTTGGTCCTTGACTACGAATTTTTCAAGCTAGAAGTGGTGTGGAATTTGGTTTAGTTAGCAAGTATTTGAATTTATTCAAACATGGTTCGATTTAATTCAAAAAGAAACTAGAATGGATTGCGAATAAAAATTCAGGGTTAGTAAGTTCACTTTCTGGATTCGTTTATAATTCTATTATAAACGAATTTTTATTTACTATTTGTTGGTTGCTTGGATGCATTGAAATATTATTGTGGCTATGATATATTAGTTATATTTAGGCTTGGTGGTTGTGGCTATTATATATATATATATATATATATATATATATATATATTGGATATTTCCCACAGTACCTTTGGCGGATGCCCGTAGTATCATTAGCGAATGAACCTATGCGCCCTACAACGTATATAGTGGATGACCTTCTACACCTCGATATCCTGCCTTGAAGCAGGATGGGTATTATTTATGTTGTCTAACATCTGTGGATGTAGGAAAAACAAGTTAAAGGGATCCAACTGGATTCCTCAAATATATTATTGTTTGTATTATCACCTATCTAGAGAAAATTCATTTCCTTCTTTAATCTTTCAATGTTGTCCATTTCAGGAAACGGTTGCTGATCCTAACCATTGATGATATACATCTGATACACTCAAGCGAAATGAGTGGTTAGCCATGTGTGGCCGGGTTACAAGATGTTCTTGTTGAACCCAGTGTATTCCCCTCTAGAGATACACTATCAGATGGTGGTTCCATACCTTGTTATAGTTGAAATCCATTACCCAATACGCGCCCGCGAGTTTGATTGTAGATTATGTATGTGGAGCTTGAGAGCAAGCATTCCTCTAGATTGTTATTTATTTGATTTAAACACTATTATAATACCATCATAGTATTGATTTTAAAGAAATGTTTTGTGTTATCGTAAAGTAAAAACCATCCATGTTATGTGTGGATTGGTCTTACGATTATCCTTTCTTTTAAAAGGATTTTTCAAAGTTAAACCAAGTGGTTGGAGTTTACTCACACCATTCTCATAACTGACGCAGAGTTTATTTCATTTTGTTTTACCCTAAACTCTTGGGTAACCAAATTTGTACGGGCAGTCAAGTAGTTCAGGTGGTAACATATATCCTTGGAGAAGCTTGGAGTAGGAGGCTTCAACATTAGATATTTATGTTTATTTTTCCGATGTATTGTATATGAGATGTACTCTAGTAATGTATGCAAGTAAAAATTTTGTATTTCAAATTTTGTTATATATAACATATATTATTCCGATACGATGTGAGATTCTGTGTTGTAATTTCGGTTCTTCTTCTATCTTTTTCTTATTTAACCCATAATAATTCGTATTTTTGTGCAAATTTGGGTTTGACGTGTGGTGTATTTAGTCAACTCAAATAGTACGGAAATTCAGGCCATTACAAATTACATCATGACGGTTCCTAATTTGAAAGATCTATCATGGATGTTCGTATCTCAACGGTTTAGTCCAACTGTGTTGGATAGCACCACAATACACGTCCACACTTTACTTCGGGAATTAAATATCATGCCCGCAGCTTTAATCCTGGCTCAAAACACTGCTATACTCTATCCACATTAGGCATGGATCTACCGTTGCCTAGATCATCTCGGTTGACCGAATCCATTCAGAACTCGAAAATTGCTCATTCTCAAATTGAAAGTCATGTTGATTTAACCAACAGTTTATCATCATATCGGTGTGTGATGATTTCAAGTCACGTCATACACAAAGCTACGTTATATCAGCCATGCTTTGATCATCATCCATAAATATCTGTTTTTTCAACAAAAGCTTTAATCAGCTCAGCACTTAGCATGCCACATTGTCAATTCACAACATATAATCAGTGTCTACAATATATAACCCTATGAGTACATAAATCTCAGAGGAGGGTGTTAAAATAAGGGAATAAATTCTCCGCCACCTACTGATATAACATCAATAGAAACCAATTGGTTATATTGTAAAATACAATGTCAGACACATCCATTTACAAGTTCGTTCTAGGTTGTGAACGAAACCGAAATTGCTTTATTCCACGACCCCGCCTGGGTGTGAAACCCTTGCAATCTGAATCGCTTCGAGTACGGTTAGATCGCCGTCACAATATAACCCTATAATTAGGTGGCCTACCTGAGGCATCGACGAGCAATCTTTTCAATGTGAATTTCTACGGTTTTCAATCACAGTCAACGCCATTTTCATTAAGTCATATACTTATTCACAATGGGTCGAAACCCGGTCATTCCGAATAACTAGTGCATCTTTCAAATCAATAAAGATATAAAAGATATCACGAGTCCTAATCCAATTTGGAAATGTTCTTTTACTCAATTCGTCCTTTACGTTTGGGTATTACCCCATTTAAATCTTATCAAAGAATTACATACTTGAAACCTTCTTTAAATCTTTCATTGATCGTATATTACCTAAAATCGTATTTATGATTTCTTAACCTTATCGCTTACGTGAAACCATGCTTATCTACTTTCAAGTGATTCTTAAAGTCGTTTCTATTATCATTCATTAGGAAAAAAAATTCCAGTAAATCTTTATATTCGAATTAAATAAATATTTCATTTCAACACATCTTATAAAAATATCTTTTCCTTTACATGGGTTAAAGAAAAAACATTATTTAAAACATCGTTCAGGATAAACCCAAAATCATACTTTCATTCCAAGTGAAATCTTCACAGAAATCATATCAGTTTATAATCAATATAAATTTCTGTATTCGGCTAATACTATAATCTAAATAACGGAAAAGCCTTTTAAATTCCTTAAGTAGTAAAGTTCTTCACTCAAGGAGACCCATCTAGATTATCACTCAATCAATTTCCATTCAGTTCTAGTTTTATTTTGGAAATTTAGCTTTGGTATAAACCTTTTTAAATCTCAAATATATCCTAAAAATTCCTTCTAATCTGTTAGATATGTTTACAAATCATTTAGATGTCATTGGTTATCTCAAACCTTTTTAATCTTAAATCGTTCCAAAAATCGTCACAAATAGTGTTGCCGAAACAACTTATTTCTAGAAAATAGCTTTTTAACTTACCAAATTTGGTATATTCAATTCAAATCACTTGCAAATCGCTTATTATGATTTATCATAATTTATTCCAATTTTTAGTAATTAAAAATTAGCCTATATCTTTAAAATCCGATTTCATATCATTAACAGCATTAGCGTTGTTTTTATTCAAAATTAATTTGAACTTATTCCTAAATCTAACCATAAAATTTTAAAACTTTACATCTCATTTTAAAGAATTTTTCATTTCGAATCGAACCTTTTCTATTTTAAGAAAATCTGACGGTCAGATCTTCCGATACGTCTATTTGAAATCAATGGTCGAAATTCATGAACTACCGCTGCGCGATTGGTTTTATTCAAACCAAACTTCGGTTATAAATTAAAATCAAATTTAATTGCTTCAAAAATAGTTTATTAATTAAATAAAACATATATAATAATTTTCGTGAATTATATTTTCAATATTTTACTTTAAATTCAATATTTCTATTAAATGACTATTATAATATTATTTTGTTATTAAAATAGTATTATTTTTCAAAACTTATCCATTGGAGCCCAAAGTTTCCTGACCTCCTTTATAAAAATAAATAAGATTGTTTTGGAATGGAAATCTTGTTAAAACATATAACAGATACCCTAACCGAACTTCAGTTTTTCCAGTTACTTTTCACTTTTTAAAATAAAAATTAAAACATACCTTAATTGTTTGAAAACTTCTTCAAATACATTTACTCATTTTACGAAAACTATTCGAAATTATTTAATCTAGATTTCCAAATCGTTTCAGATTTAAAATTCAAACTTTTATTTTTCACTTTATATTTTATTAATAATATATTCCATTAATTCCCATATAATTCAACTTCTATGGATTCAATATGTCAGTCTTATTCAATCAACATTTATCAACCATCAAACACCATAATATGGTACCATCGGCTTAAGTGTCAAGGTTATCAATACTTAAACATTGTTCCAAACCATTTTTCAACCAAATTATTAACTGTCGTTAATAGCCGATTAGCTATTATTTTCTAGCCAATCCATATCAAATAACACCAACATAAAACACACAAAATTGTCTACTACTGTCGGGTTTATATTGACAAAAGTTGCATCGTAATGAATAGATATTTACTATTCATTCCATATACTTGTTTATTCAAGTAATTATTTCAACTACCATTTTCACTACATATATATGTCATTTAGGGTACGGTGAATTATCCAAACCCCATTGTTAATTGTTTAATCACATAACAACCCAACGTAACTTACAAATATTTATTTTTCAATCAATGTACTTGCAACATTTCAACCAAGCTATCGTCCAATTCAACCAACCTTTTCTTAGGATTTTCAACTTCCATATCCCTTATATTACCATATCAATCACTAACCAACTTTACCAATTCAAATTTCTACTATAACCGCAAACAACAATAAGTCACATAGCATGTAATTTACCTGCAATATCAACACACAACATTGATAAGCATATATGCAACATTATTAACTCAAATGTGAGCTATAACTGCTCACCATTGCTATTCCACTACGTCTAACATCAAAGATAGGATTTTTACGTCTTTTCAACCTCGCTTGCAGCCAAACGAACAATGTTTACACCCAATGCTCCAATGTATTCAACATATATATGTTCATATGGGTTCTAGCTTGGGTTTAAGGAGGAAAGATTGGATCTTTAAGGGTTTAAAGGGAAAAAAGTTGGATTTTGGGTGTTAGGGGCTCGGCAAGGGTGGGACCCACAGGTGGTGACGTGGCAGTGGGAAGAGATGACGTGGAGGGTGTAGGGGGTACGGGAGGTGATAGGGGTGGTTGGTGGTAGGAGCTAGGTTTTGTGGTGTATAATAATTTAAAGAGAGCTAGAAAGGGTTTTGGAGAGAAAGATGGAAGCTTTGAGGTGGTGGGACCAAAGGGGAGGCACGACAAAGGGGTGGGGCTGTTAGGGGAGCACGGCGGAAATGGGGAGGGTGGAGATGGTCGGCGGTGGTGTGGAGGGAGAGAATGAAAAGGAGAAATCGAGGAGAAGAGAAGAAATGATAAGGAAAACAAACAAGAAATGAAGTGGTTTCTCTCTTAGGCTTCATGTACTTATATGAAAGGCAAGCCATAGGAAGTTGGCACATGGAAGGGGTCGCATATGCTAGAGGGTGAGTTGTCTAATTCCTAAGGCTTTAAGAATTAGTGCAAACTGATAGTGATTAATTACCTTCTTTATTACACTACATCAACTTGTTTCCATTCGTATGACAACATACTAACTTCAATTACTACAAAATTTGAAATCCTGCTACGTTTCACAAATACAGTTCTAATGGTCCTGGTTTCGTCAAATTCGGAGACCGTTTGCAAAATGGCATGTTTCTACTTTATTATTTCATTTTAACCGATTTTTCGACCTGCGTTTATATTACACATGCTCACACACTAATTTTGATTGACTTGAAGTTCAGATTCTTACAATAATCTAACATTATGGATCCGATAAAATAGGTTTTGTTGAAATCCGAGACCAATGGCCTTATTTTTGGCTTTTAAAATAGCACTAAATTGTCGATTTTCAAAATACTCATTTTTAATTATCGTTTTAAAATCCTAACCTTATTTTAACTATTTTATAGTATTAAACAAATTCGGAATTTATTTTCAAAAAAAAATTAGGTCCTGAATTTATATTTAACATTTTAAAATTTCGTTATATGTATTTAAAACCATATTTTAAATTAACTGAAAATTTGGGTCATTATAATCCTCTCTACTTAAAGATTTCGTCCTCGAAATCGAAGAAGAAACAAAGAATAGAGTGCTTAGATAGTATACATAACCAAAAGGTGTTGTTTCATATCATATATATCCATACATTCTTATAAGCATCCATATATACATACGTATCTATATCCAAAATCCTAGTTCTTTATATTAGAACTTAACCTCCTAAGAAATCATTCTTCATTAACCGGATACTTCCTCATTGCCCACTTCTTGCATAATTTTCGAAGTAGATGGTTTCTTCCTCTTGGATCCCATATTCGCCCACTTTATTCTTTTCGAACAATCTTTCTGTATATGTGCTTCAAAACATCTAACACAAGTCAAAGTGGATGATGCTCCTTTATCTCCAGCCTTATCACAGTGATCCAAAAATTTCCTTCTTTAACTGGTCATTCTTCCTTCTTTAAATGGCATTTCTAGACTATATGTCCCAGTTCTTTACACTAGAAGCACTACTTCTATTTCCCTAGATTTCTTCTTTACTTTTGAACACTTATCGAAAAAATTCGCCTTCTATTTTCACTTGAAACAAACTATGACCTCTTGCACCTTTTTCTTCTCGTTCTTATTTTTCTCGACGAACAGAACTGCATAATGCCCTTCTTTACTGCATTTGTAACAATAAATCCCATGCATTCTCCTAACTCCAACTTCCTTTCTTCTTCTGAGTGCTTATGAGCCCTTCTTACTTGTTTTGGAGTCATCCAAAATTTAGTTCTAGATAGGTCATACTTATTCATATCCAATACAATATTTTAGGATTTCATCAAGAGGTTTATATTTTCCTTAATAAATATCTCGATTTTCATCTACTTAAGTGTTTGTCAAATACCTTTTAGTAAAACTGCAAATTTCTTTCATAAGGTATTTAGATCCACATTAATCAAAGCTTTTAACTTTCAATTCCATTTCAGAATACATCGACTATACAAAATCATCGAGGATTCCAATTTCACACCATAATCTAATAGTTTACGTTTATAATCATTCCCTAATTAGTTAAATTAACTACCATACATCGCATCCATCAATCAATTAGTTGATTATGTACTCAAATTCATCTTTTTATGTTGTTAAAACATATACCTTTTTATATATTCAAAACACATTTTCAAAAACCAAAATTATTTGTATATGAAAATCACAAATATGTCTCTCATATATAATACTCTCAACTCATTCTAGGGCGTTACTAACCCTATCTCAAATGAGCTACTAGCCCACGGATACTAACGATCATATCTCAGATGAGTTATTCGTCCTAGGATACTATTGATCCCGTCTCTTATGAGTCTTTTACTCCACAGAGCTAAGGTTTATCGTTAAACAAAAGCTTTGACACCAAATGAGGCGACCTAAATCCATCTGCCTCCTAAACTGGCTATAAACCACATAATTCCAGTTCAAAACGTAAACTTCATTGGAAGATCCTGCGACAAACCAAATTTTCGACCTTCGATGGTCGATACTTAATACATCCACGTTGTTCATGTCACTACAAGAAAAATACTCTATTGCAACTAGCTATTTGCAACAGGCGACAAATGACAGTTGCAGTAAATGATATTTAGCAACAGACCTATTATAGCAGTTGCAACATATGAGAATTAGCAACAGGCCTTTTCTTTCTGTTGCGAATAGCATATTTTTAGCAACTACTCTTCCCTTCCTGTTGCAAAAACATACTTTTAGCAACTATGCTTTCATAACAGTTGCAACAAACATATTATTTGCAACTGTGCTTCCAAGCCAGTTGCGAATAAATATCTTTAGCAACTGTTTTCGCCACTTGCAATAACTATATTTTTTTACAACTGGTAAAGCCAGTTGCGAAAAACATACTAAAAATAAGTATTAGCTTTTAATGGTTAACTTTTAATAAATAATTTTAAATAGTTACTATTAAATGATTAACTACTAGTAATTATATAATAATTAGGATTAATATTTAATATTTAATAATTATTTATTAATAATAAATGTTAAGTATTATAAAGTGATATTTATAATTGATAATTATAATTAAATAATAATAATAAGTAACAAATAATAATGATTAACATTTAAAAAATAATAAAATAAATAAATAAATAATTATTAAATAATAATAAATTAATAATAAAAAACTAGTGGATAATAATTAACAATTAATTTGAAATATGAATATGTTTAAATATTAAATAATTCGTAAATTCATAACAATAATTTCTTGTATGAATTAATTTATTATTTGTGTTTGATAAAGGTATTTTTATGAATTAATTAATAGTTTTTGGTTATCAATAATAATTATTTTTATATTTCTAATATTATATTTAATTATTAATGATTAATAAATTGTGTTTTTTTACAACTGCCAGCCAGTTGCGAAAAATAGAGCTTTAATTTTTTTCCCCCAACCTTTGGTAAGCATAATTATTATTAAATACAAAAGTATGAAGTATTAGCTAATATTTAGTTGTAATTTGATAAGTATTAAGTCATAATAAATTGAAATGGATTAATAATAATTAATTTGTGTGTACTTATCAGTTGCAAAAAAGTATCTTTATTATAATTTATAATATTATATATTATCAATAATTAATATTTTTTTGTGTTTAATAATTTATTATAATTAATTATTAATAATCAATAAATCAATACTATTGTTCAATAATCAACATCTAACATTTGATATTTAACTAATAAGTAAAATTTAATAACTAAAAGTCATTAACTGTAGAAAACTATAAATACGTAAATTTAATTAGTTTTAATATGATTAAATTAGCTATAAAGCGACGCCAGGCGTCAGCCATGATGCCAACGACTAATTTTCTCTCATTCAAACGTAAGTAACACATTGATGTGTTAGATCTAGATGCAACGTCAACATTATCGTTCAATGGAAAGAAACGCATGGTTATATGTTAGCTAACGCGTCCAACCTGCTTTTCTAAACACGCAAAAAACAGGCGGTAAAAATTTTGATACCCGCCCAAATTTTCTTTCGCCGCCACCAGTTTCTTTTTCGTAGAACCCTAAATCCCATATCGATCCCCTAACTAATTTCATTAACCAGCGATATGCTTCCCCGAACGATCGGAGATGTCAATACCTAAGAAGCCTTAGCGGATATCTGCTCAACTTGGACCAAAAACGAAATCTTATCCCCTTAAAATGTCCACAGCAATGTCCCTCTTCCTCTCTCTTCCGGTACCAACTTTAGCCCCAATTCACAGAAGACCCTCCTCCTCTACCCCAAAATCGCCGCCTTCAAAGTCGCAATCGAGCGCTCGGGTATCAGATCGCTGGGGCAACAAATTTTAGCACGATGCTAAAGATTGAAATCAAATTGCTTGCCTCATGCTGAAATCGTCATCAACGCCACGCCACCATCGGCCATCTCCACGCGACCGCGCACCGACGTCACGTCCCGACCATCTCCATCTCTCGCGATCCACTATGCATTCTGCCTCTGCCGCAAAGACCCATGCCGTTGACTGCTCATCAACTTCGTATTCTAAGATTATTTATTAATCTATAATTTAACAGTTTCTTCAGAGACATTTGTAACAATTTATCCATTAGCTTGTAGTCACCATTCACTGCCGTAAGTTGCCCCAATTTTTTTAACCAATTGCTTGTTTTCTTTTCAGTTGCCCTAAATCTAAGCTAATTTCAGTTTTAATTTGGAGCAGTTACTATTTCTGTAGTTTTACAGGTGCTACTTGACTCTCTGAGTGCAAAAATGTGGACAGAAGCGTGCTACTGTCACACAATAAAAATGTGAGTGGTTCCATTCGGTTGATATTGGTTTTATATTATTTAGCTTGTTGAATGAACAATGAATCGAATACTTGGTATTGCTTTCATCTTCACTGGTTTGATATTGGTTAGTTTAATTTATGTTATATTAAACTAGTACATGGAGGGATGACGCTTGCGTATGAGGTTGTTCATGACTTTCTTTTCTCTAACCGGTTGCTGCATACAAATACATGATTATATTGAATTTTTGTCATTAATATTTGCTAATTTCACTGCTTAAATGGTATAACATGTGTGAAGCTTATCATTTGCATGATGATTTCTTTAATTGATAATGATCAGACATAGTATTCAAAGTCTGTATTGTTAATTGAAAGAGGGTTCAAATTGATTATGGAATCATCCCTTTGGCAGATCACATTGCGAAGAATATCGAGGAATATATCCCTGTGGCACTCGATGAAATATGCATATCACATATTCTTTCAATCAGATTACAAGCCAGACTCAAAAGATGTGGAAAAAAGTTCAGTTCTTTTGTCCTTGTTAGTTTATTTGGTTTTGTCTATTCTGCTAAGGTGATCTTGATGAGCAGTTAAGTTTGCATATTTATTCTGGCCTACTCATGTATCTTTAATGCAAAATATTGGTTTGCATATTCAGTTATAACTTGATATATAGTAATGGTCTTTAAGAAACTTCTTAGGGCATTATTATTAAAAATCACGAGGAATGGCATTATGCAGTCTCTAGAAATTCTTTGATGTTGTATCATTCTTCGTTTGATTTTTTTTCTTTCATTTTTACACTTACCGGCTCATGTGGATAAAATTGGCTATGCCTACCATTTTTAACCAATTTTAGATGGAAGTGTTGAATAATGCTGAATCATTAAGGAAAATGGTGGAAGAAATGAATGATCCTGACATGGTAAAATTCATGTTGCAAGAGCTGAGCAATAAGCTTCCTGCTCTAGCAGAGGTGCTCATTAATGAAAGAGATATGTCAGTTACTTTTATCCCTGTAATTTCTTCATTAGAAATGAATGATCCTGACATTCACCATGTTCATTATGGTACATAATCTGTTTGTGATCAATATGAAATCAATCATCGTTGTCTGTTTATTTCTTCTAAAATAATAAGTCGATACTCTTGATAGTTTTGACCACCTTTTTTTCAAAAGTAGGTTGGGCTCTAGCATATGTATAACATAATTGTACACACCCGCCTACAAGAGATGTAAGAAATATAGTTTGCTTATTAATTAGGGAGTAATAATATTTCGATTATCGGTATGAAAAGCAAATTATGGTATTATATGGTTGATGGACGTTTCCTCCATGTTGAACTGCAGTTCATAGCTCCACATTTGTTTAATGTTTTGCCTTTTGCCTTTGCAGGTTATGATATTCAGATGTGATTATGTATTGCTAACACAGGGTGGTACATGTTTATGATTGAGAACAAACATGGAGCATGAACTGCAGATTTGTTCTGGAGAACCGATGATATTTATTTTCTTATTATAGTATATGTATGATAGAGTAGAAATATGATTAGAAAATACTCTATTCGAAAGAAATGTATTATGTGGGAGAAGAAATTGTTATACATGAATGGTGTATGAAAATTGTAGAAATTTTTGTTGTAATTGTTTGTAATATTAAAATATTGTTAAAATAAAAAATTTATTTGTTTATTTCATTTTGTGATATACACTAATACTAAAACGAACACATATATATGTAGTATCTATAAGCTGCAATTTTTTTTATAGATTTATAAATCTATTGCAACGGGCATTTACTGTTGCAAAAGGATTTGTTGCAACAGCAAAAGCCTGTTGCAAAAAAGTATACCGCAACATCTTATTGCAACGGGCAAAAACTGTTGCAGACCTATGGCAACTTCGGCTATACCAACAGGCGCTGGCCTATTGCAATAAGCCTACTGCAACAGATTTTGCCTGTTGCGATAGGGTATTTTTCTTGTAGTGTGTACCGCAAAATCAAATATCGCAAACTCGATTCATCAGGGTTTTATCAGAGCAAACACAGCGGAACAGAACAAAATATAATATCCAATATATATCATTACAGCAAAAACTTTTACAACAGAAAAACATTTACAATGTCAGAGTTGAACATACCACGAATAGGTATAACCACTATCCTTGAATCGTCCATCCATAACATCCAATTATAGATAGCAGAATACGTTCTACCATCTGACGAAGACCTTTATCTTTTGTGAATCAACTTGAACTCCTTATCCACCTGCTTAAACCTGAAACATACTCGGATCTAACCTGAGCAAAAAACACTCGGTTCAGGCTTGGATTAACCAACTTAGGAACTAGATAAAAAAATTATAACCCATATCACACAATCATTGAAAAGTTTCAAAATTCATGCTTTTGTAAAATGATGCTATTATAAGACTCAAGTCCCATCACACAATGCAACGCATACCGAAGGATAGATTTTTACCATA
Organism: Allium sativum; assembly: GCA_030737875.1. Taxonomy (NCBI): domain Eukaryota; kingdom Viridiplantae; phylum Streptophyta; class Magnoliopsida; order Asparagales; family Amaryllidaceae; genus Allium; species Allium sativum. The sequence continues at coordinate 600,260,902 of CM060909.1, read as the reverse complement.
TAATAACCAAACATGCTTGATATTCTTAAAAACAAATATTTTTATATTATTATTAATGTCTAGGTGAGGAAATTAATTTCGAAAGTAAATGTATAAATCTTAACTCGCATAATGCTCCATCCCATTATGTTGGCTATTAGCTAAAATCTGAAAATGCAAAGCTTGTATTAGAAGTTGGATTTCATCATGATGGTCCCTGATTTGAAAGATCTATCATGGAGGTGTGTATTCGACGGTTCGATCAATCCAGGAATTGGATAGCACTGCAATACACATCCACATTTTACTTCGGGAATCAAGTATCACGCTCGACGGCTTTAGTCCTGGCTCGGAACATCGCTATACTCTATCCACATTAGACATGGAGCTGCCACTGCCTAAACCATCTCGGTCTACCAAATCCATTCACTACTTGAAAGTTATTCATTCTCAACTTGAAAGTCAGAATCTAACCATCAGTTTATCATCATACCGGGGTGTGATGCTTTCAAGTCACGTTATCCACAAAGCTACGCTATATCAGCCATGTTTTGATCATCATCCACAAAGCTCTATTTTGAATAAAATCTTTGATCGACTCAGCACCCATTATGCCATATTTTCAATTCACAACATATAATCGGTGTCTATTAATATATATAACCCTTTGAATACATAAGTCTCAAAGGAGGGTGTTAAGCTAAGAGAATAAATTTTACACAACCAATTGATATAACATCAATGGAAACCAATCGGTTATATTGTGAAATACAACGTCAGGCACACATCCATTAACAAGTTCATTCTGGGTTGTGTACAAAACCGAAGGCGCTTTATTCCACGACCCCACTGAGGTGTGAAATTTCTTGCTATCTCAATCGCTTTAGTACGGTCAGATCGCCATCACAATATAACCCCATAATTGGATGGCCTACCTGAGGCATCGACGAGCAATCCTTCCGATGTGAATGTTTCCATTCTTCAATCACAGTCAAATTCATTTCTATTACATCTTACAATTATTCGCGATAGGTCAAAACCCAATCATTCCGAACAACTAGAGCATCTTTCAAATTAATGAAGATATACAAGATATCCTAAGTCTTATTCCCATTTGGGAATATTCTTTTACTCAAATTATCATTTACATTTGGGAATTACCCCCTTTAAATTATCAAAGATTTACATACTTGAAACCTTTGTTTAAATATTTCATTGATCATATCTTGCTCAAAATCATATTTACGATTTCTTAACCTTACCACTTACGCGAAAACATGCTAATATTCTTTTAAGAGAATCTTAAACTCGTTCCCATTATCATTTGTTAGGGAAAAAAAATTTCATTAAATCTTTGTATTTGAATTAAATAAAGATTTCATGTTAACATATCTTGGAAAGTTATCTTTTCTTTTATACGGGTTAAAGAGAAAACGTTATTTAAAACAATTTTCACGATAAACCTAAAATCATATTTTCATTTTAAATGAAATCTTCACGGAAATCATATTAGTTTATAATTGATATAAATTCCCATATCCGACTAATACTATAAACAGAATAATGGCTAAATTTCTTACATAGTAAAGGCCTTCACTCACAGAGGCCTATCTCAATTATCACTAAATTGATTTCCGTTTAACTCTAGTTTTATTTGGAAAACTTAGCTTTGGTTTAAATCTTTTTGTATCCCAAATATATCTTAAAACTTCCTTCTAATCCTTTAGATACGTTTACAAATCATTTAGATATCATATGTTATCTCAAAACTTTTTTAATCTTAAATCGTTCCAAAAACATTCGCAAATAGTGGCGTCAAAACAGCTTACTTCTAGAAAATACGTTTTAACTTTCCAAACTTGGTATATTTAATTCAAATATCTTTCAAAGCACTTACTATGTTTTATCATTATTTATTCCTATCATTAGTAGTTTAAAAATAGCCTATTTCTTTTAAATCCGATTTTGGGTCATTAACAGCACTAACATTATTTTAATTCAAAACTGATTTGAACTTATTACAAAATATAATAGTTGGCTTTTTAAACTTTACACCTCATTTGAAAGCTCTTTTCATTTTGAACTAAACATTTTTCATTTTGGGAAAATATGACGGTTAGATCTCTTAGTGCATCAATTTGAAATCAATGGTTGAAATTAGCAAACTACTGCTCCACGACTGGTTCTATTCAAACCAAACTTCGATTATAAATTAAAATTGAATCGAATTGCTTCTAAAGTAGTTTATTACATATATAATAATTTTTGGGGATTATATTTTCAATATTTCACTTTAAATTTAATATTTCTACTAAATGGCTATTATAATATTATTTTATTATTAAAATAATATTATTTTTCAAACTTATTTGTTAGAGCCCAAATTTTCCTGACGTCCATTATAAAAATAAATAAGATATTTACGAAAGGGAAATCTTGTTAAAACATTTCTCAGATATCCTAACTGAACTTCACTTTTCCCTATTACTATTCACTTTTTAAAATAAAATTTAAAACATGCCTTAACTGTTTGAAAAATTATTCAAATACATTTTCGTCTTTTATGAAAACTATTATCAGGCTTTCCAAATCATTTCGGATTTAAAATTCAAACTTTTATTTTTCTCTTAATAATTTATTAATAAAATATTCAATTAATTCCCAATTTGGAATAAAACTCAATCAATTTTCATATAATTCAACTTTTATGGATTCAATATGTCAATCTTATTCAATCAACATTTATCAACCATTAAACACCATAATATAGCGTCATCGGCCTAAGTGTCAAGGTTATCAAACACTTAAACATCGATTCAAACCATTTTTCAACCAAATTATTAACTATCGTTAATAACCCATCAACTATTATTTTTCAGCCAATCGATATCAAATCACACCAACTGTAATGATACGGATTTTTCCCGAAGCTAATCGATCGCTAGGTCGACCAAGTCCGTTCAAATCCCGCATACGTTAACTTTGGGAATACAACACGTTAGAACAAATAACAACAGACTTTTATAAACATTATGATAATGTTACATCAGAGTACAGAATATCAGAGTACATTGGATAAATAATACAGCGGAAGATTAAATTACAACAAAACTAATATAATGCAACGGAATCATTAAATTAACACAACAGAAGACTACCAATGCTCTGGACACAACTTTAAGCTTCGATCCAGAATCCTCCTCAACATATCTGCAAAATAAGCTACTCGACTGCCCATGTAGAAAAGAGGGCACCCTAATTTGCAAAGTGAAACCAACTACGGGTTAGTCATGGGACTGGTATAAGAAATCTTTACATAACTTAACTAGTAATAAGGTTAATCACAGGACCACGCCGCTAAAGCAGAACGGGTTTACTCCATTGGATTGCCAATGCATAAAATAAAGTAAATCGTTAAAATAACGCAATGCTTTTTAGAAAAATGAAACCATTATAAGACTCAGGTCCCATTGCACAATGCAACGCAAGCCGGAGGATAGAGTTTTACCTTATAATGGTCAAAAATGCTTGATACGATAAAAATGGATTTGATATTATTATTAGTGTATATATGTTTTAAAAACATTTCAATCATAATGTATCAATCATAGACAGCATAGTACCCATCCTACTACGTCGCCATACTAGTTCTACAATCAAAACCGCATGGTGTCGTATTGGAAGTTGGATTTCCATCAAGAGTCAAGGCTAGGAACGATCTCCTTACCGATTCAAGACACTAAAGCAATGTCACAAGATTCCCCGTAGTGAACCCTTGAATCCTGCAGGGCCGGTCCACAAATAACACTAGTGGATTAGTTATGCCTAAACACACGCTCCCCGATCCTATTGGACCTATAAATTGGACATTGGCGACCAATAAAAATCCGAGGCGCCTCATTCCATCAACCACATAAGTAAAAATGTCGGGCCTTGTAAAAACCCAAACACCACTTCTACTAGAAAGAAACGTGTGCACTCCTTGCGTTCCCTTGTCTCGTTTTGACTATACCGGGGTGTGAGGCTCGCGAGATAACGTAATACACAAAGCTATGCCTAAATAGGTATGCTTTGATCATCATACACAAGGCTCTGCTTTTCAACAAAAGCCTCAATCAATTGCATCTTGGCAGGTCACGTTGACAGTTCACACCATCCGATCGATAACTACCAATATATAACCTTTGAGCTCGTGCGTCCCAAAGAAGGGTGTTAAGAAATAGAATAAATTCTCAGCCACCACAGATTTATATTAATAGATATCAATTTAATTACACATAATGAAATTCAATGTCGGACACACATCCTTTTACAAGTCCATTCTGGGTCTGAACAAAACTGGAGACACCTTATTCCTCGTTCCGTAAGTCCAATACATAAGTGAGGTGCTCGCATATCCGGACAATCAACAAGTACGTCCGGACAACTATCACTTTAACCCTTTACTGGGAGCGACCCAGTGCCAGGCATTTGTAGTCGTCCATTCGATGCGAAGATCGCCGGTCTTCCATCACCGTCTTCAATATCTTCGACTTTTAATCGTCGTAGTAATTATTCAGAATGGGTTAAACCCGGTTTTTCCGAATAACTCGCGCATTTTTATAATTAAAAATCAAGTGCTATAAAGACTCATCCAATGCCTCTTTCCAATTCAGAATATTCTTTTAATAAAATATTCATATTATTAGGGAAAGATTCCTATTAATTTTATCAAAGATAAATTCTTTTAAATAAAATCTTTAAGATTTATTAAAACTCCAATTCGGTTTTAATATCAAAAATCATAACTTTATGATTATTCAATTTTTAAGAAATTAATCTTATCTTTAACTGGGTTAAAGAACCAATATCATTTAAAACATCGTTCACGATAAACCCAAAATCATATATCAATTTATTTCAATACTAAATATAATTTGAAACTCTAATAATCTTAGTTAAAAGATTTATTCTTTTATACGGGGTTTAAGAACAGTGTTATTTAAGACACCATCCACGACAACCCAAAATCCAATTCTTTTATTAAATTTCAACGAAATATTAATTAAATAGAAGAGACCATTAAATCTTAATTTAAAAGATTTATTCTAGTCAGTAGCTAGTTCATTTTGATAAAAAAAATTTTTTTATCTTTTGTGTTCATCCAAAACGGACATAGAAATCATTAGTTTATTCTTCGTTGAATAATATTTTACTATATTCCTTGTTTAAAAATATTCCTTATATAAAAAGGTTCCTTATGTAAAATATTCTTTATATTACATTATCCTTTAAAAGTATTCTACATTTAAAAGAAATTCTTTGTTTAAAATATTCTTTATGTAAAAGATATTCTGAATCGGAAAGCAACTCAATCATTTATCATGTAACTTCGGTTATATGGATTTCATACATCGTATTTAAATGTCAACAAATGATAAATAATCATCAAACCATCCATTCAACATCCAGAGTGAAGTTCACAACTGTGTGAGCATTAAAATGAAATAATAACGTTCATCGCAGCCTGTCAATCTATCGATTGATATACAAATAAATATTGGGACTAGTGTATATCAATTATCATCCCAATACCCGTATGTGGTTTTCGGCCAACAACAGTCCATATAAATAAATAATTGGTTAATGAATTTAACCCATTTCTAATTCTTCTAACATATTGATGATGGTGAACAAAACATGATATTATATTCCTAGTGCCGAATAAAAATATATTTTACTTGTATAATTTCCTTATACTTTGCTAATGTCTAATAAACTGTAATTTATTTATATGGCATTATTGCGGATGACAAATAAAAGATAATTTTCATTATACTTTATTTGTATGTAATTATTCTTAACTTTAACACATAAAAGAAATAATCTCATTTGTATATGTTTTCAATGTATAACCCAATTCATAAAAATGTTTATTTTAAAGTGCATACAAATTCTAAAGTATGCATTAACATATAAAAATGTCACTTTAACTTGCCTATATATTGTAATGTATGTTTTGACCAAGAATATGATTCTTATATTTGAATATAAATTCCAATGTAAGTTTGCAAATAAAATGATTTTTATATTTGCATATAAATCCTATTGTATGTTATGCAAATAAAAATGATTATTATATTTGAATATAAATTCCAATGTATGTTTGCAAATAAAAATGATTTTTATATTTGCATATAAATCCTATTGTATGTTATGCAAATAAAAATGATTATTATATTTGAATATAAATTCCAATGTAAGTTTGCAAATAAAAATGATTTTTATATTTGCATATAAATCCTATTGTATGTTATGCAAATAAAAATGATCATTATATTTGAATATAAATTCCAATGTAAGTTTGCAAATAAAAATGATTTTTATATTTGCATATAAATTCTATTTCAACAAAATGTATAAGAAGTGATACATCCATTTTGCTAACAATTCTATTTTACCAAAATGAATATTTTTGTTTATAACACAGACCTATTCAACAAAATACAATTTGTGTTTAACTCTTTTATTTAACCCAAAAATGTGAATTTTGTTTTATTTCAAATCTAATTAACAAAAATGTAATTTTTGTTTTCCATAATCATATTTAACAAAATGTAATTTTTGTTTCAACTATTGTATTTTTAACAAAAATAAATATTTTGGGTCAACTAAGCTATTTGGCAAAAATGTTCATTTTGACCAAAAAGGTTTATTTTGCTTCAACTAACCTCTCTTGACAAAAGTATATATTTTGAAAAAAAAATGGTTTGCTTTAACTAAACTATTTTGACAAAAATTAATATTTTGACAAAATGTATATTTTGATTTAACTAATCTTTTTCAACAAAACATTAAACAAAATGACTTGGTTTTGTTGACAAATTTATTTCAATAAAACAATAAGGATGATAACTTTGTTTGTCGACAATTCTTATTCAACAAAACAAATGAAAGTGACATATTTGTTTTGTCAAATCTAATGCGACAAAAAATGATAATGTTTGTTTTAATCATTATAGTTGGACAAAAGTGACCAATTTGTTTTAACTATGATAATTTGACAAAAGCGACAAATTGGATTTTAACTTTGAAATTTTGACAAAAGTGAAAATTTGGTTTCCACTTTTGTAATTTGATAAAAGTGCATATTTTGTTTCAACTAATATAAATTTACAAGATGAATGTTTTTAATTAACTACACTATATTGACAAAAATGAATATTTTTGTTTAACTACACCATATTGTCAAAATGAATATTTTTGTTTTTAACTATTCTATAGTTACAAAAATGAGTATATTGTTTAACTATTCTATGTTGACAAAAATGAGTATTTTTGTTTAATCCCTTTTAATGAACAAAAACGTATTCATTCTTTCAAATGAACAAAAATGCATTGAAAATGTATTATTTCAATGTTCACTCTTTTTATTGAAACAAATGACAATAAAACATGATTTTAATTCTACTCTTTTATTATTGTAACTAAAATGACAATAAAAATGTTATTTTCAAATTTACTATTTTTATTGCATCTAAAATGAAAATCAAAATGCGACATTTAAATATATTCTTTCTATTTTATTTGAAATGACACTAACAATGTAACTTTTACTTCTACTATTTTGTTACACCTAAATCAACAATTAAAATCAAATCTCCTATTTCAATTCTTTTTATTGTAAACAATGTTACATAAAAATGAAGTCTTTCAAATTTACTCTTTTATGACAATGAAAATAAATCGTTTATTCCTTCTAACAGGTTTTAACACAAATGTTAATCTTATTTCAACAAACATTTTTGACAAAAATGTTATTTTTATTACAATAACATGTTTAGCAAAATCTATATTTTTATTTCAATAATCATGTTTAACAAAAATGACTATTTTTATTTCATATAAGATGACAACAAAATGATACTTTTAAATCTTCTATTTTTATTGCATATAAAATTACAAGAAAAATGCAATTTTAAAATCCATTCTTTTCATTACAAGTAAAGTGACAATAAAATGTTATTTTTAAATCTATCCATTATTGTAACTAAATTGACAAAACAAAATGTTACTTTAAATTCATTCTTTTTATTGTATATAAAATGGAAATAAAAATGTTACCATTTTGATCTACATTTTTTATTGTATATAAAATAACAATAAAAATGTTATTTTTAAATCTCAACTCTATTTCATTGTAACTAATTGAAAATAAATTTTGATCTTTTATAACTATTCTTTTTAATGAAAGCAATATTACATAAAAAAGTATGTCTTTTAATTCTATTCTTTTTATTGAAAAATTTTATCAATAAAAATGGAATCTTTAATGTTTAATTTTATTTATTGTAGCAAATGATCAATAAAATTGTAATCTTGAATGTTAAATCTTTTCATTGAAGCAAATGATCAATAAAAATGTAATCTTGAATGTTAAATCTTTTTATTATAATCTATGATGACAATAAAAACATTTTATTTAATTTAACAAAGTTACAACAAAGATGAATTCTTTTTATCATAATCTTTTTATTTCTCTAGTTTAAAAGTAAAAATGATACTTTTAATCCTATTCTTTTATTTACATCTAAAATGTAATAAAAATGTAACTTCTTAAATTAAGCTTTTATTTGCATCTAAAATACAAATAAAAATATAACATTTATATTCCTGATTTATTTGCATCAAAGAATGCAAATGAAAATTTGACTTTTAATTTCATGTTTTATTTGCATCAAAGAATGCAAATAAAAATTTGGCTTTTAATTTCAGTTCTTTTTAATGTAAACAAATGACAGTAAAAATCAGATCTTGACGTTCATGTATTGAATAAAAATGATATTTTTATAATATAAACAAATCAATACTAGTGGATCTTAAATAAAAATGAATTCTTTATTATATAAAAAAATAAAAATAAATCAGTATTCGTGGAGCTAAATAAAAGTTGTAAATTTTATTTTAAAATCAATCTGTATTCATGGATCTTAAATAGAAGACATAGATCTAAAATAAAGAAGATAGATCTAAATAAAAGAGGAACGGTTCCATGTTCATGGATCAAATGTGACAACAAGGAATTTCGCTCGATCCGAATCAGTCGCTAAACCGATCTAGACCGTTCGAAATGCCTGATTGTTTCGAGAACATGACAAAATAGAACGCAGACGGAAGAACATTTCATTGTATATTACAACAATACCATCAGATTACAAGAATATACAGAGTATAAATGAATATTTCACAGAAATATCAGAGATTTAAATTACATTTAAATACATAGCAGCGGAAAATAATACAATACACAATTGAAGGAGACATACGGATACAAAGCTTTCCGGATATCATTCCAGCTGTTAACCAGGATCCTGTGAATATAAATCTGCAAAACCAAAACTACTAGCTGCCCGTGTCAAAATAAGGGCACCCAGAGTTTAGGTTAAAACAATAAACTCCAGGTCAGTCATGTGACTGGTGTGAGAACTAAAACAGTTAATCTTTATTTTTAAAGTTCGGTAAATCAATGGACCACGCCGTATAACACGGAACGGGTTTCCTCCCAAGAATACCAGTGCATAAAACAAACAGCGCAATGCTAAATAGAGAAAAATGAAGCTGTTATAAGACCCAGGTCCTATCACACAATGCAACGCAAGCCAGGGGATAGGGTTTTCCCTTATAACAGCCAAAGAATGCTTGATACGTTTTAAAATAAATCATTTGATACTATTATCAGTGTATAGTGTATAAAACAACTTCAAATCATAAGTATCAATCATAGGCGGCATGGGTACCATATATCATGTCGCCATACTAGGTTCTACAAATAAAACCGCAAATGTCACGTATTGGATGTTGGATTTCCATCTGTGAACCGAGGCAAAAGATAGTCCTCTACCGATTTTAGGCAATCTAGGCCATGTCTAGGAACAGCCGCAACTGCCCCTTGGATCGTCAGGGCCGGTCCACCGATGTGGATTATTATGCCTGAACACAACGTTTCCCCGCCCTTTGGGGCGTAAATGAGCCAACGAATGACTCCATCGGACCCGGATCGTCCGATCTAACCGAGGCGCCTCGCAACAGCAACAACCACATAAGTCAAACTCGTCAGGGCATGTAAAACCACTGACGCCACTTTTAGCTAGAAGGAAACGCATACCCTCCCTGATGTCCTCTCCCGTTTTTGGTTCACCACCGGGGTGTGAAACTCGCGAAGTAAACGTTACACAAAGCTACGCCACAAAGGCCGTGCTTCGATCATCAACCACAAGACTTTGCTTTTCAACAGAAGCCTTGATCATTCGTGTAATAACCCGTAAAATGCGAGCCAGTTTGAAATTTTTATTTTGGCAATTTTAGCTGAATTTGAATATTTAAAATAGATTATTTTAAATAATATCGACGAGAAATTTATTTTGAATAGAATTCGACGTATATATTTATATACGTCATCGATAGAATATAAATAATTATATATAATTATAAATAGAATTGAAAATGGCGCGGTAGTTCGATAATTCGATTTCAAACTTCAATTGAATGTACCGGGTGCAAAACAATCCGGATTTTAGTGAAACCAAAAATGATAGGATCTAATTGATGATACCTTTCCAACGAATCCGAATAATCAAGATTTCATAGCGGGAATCAAAAGTTATGTCCAGTTGAAAATTCTGAATAGTCGCTATGGAATTCAGGCCCTTAAAAATGGACATTTTGCAAACGACCTCGGATTTCGACGAAACCACTTTTGTTGGATCCGCAGTGTAAAGTTATTGCTAGATTCCAAATTTCATAATTTTTCGAATCAATATGTGAGCGTGGCAAAGGAAAACGCGTTTGACCAGTTTCAGTTGATTTTAATCGACTGGAAAATGACCATTTTTCCAACGGTCTCAGAATTCGACGAAACTAGTTTTGTTAGGACCGTATCGTCAATACGAAGCTAGAAAATATTTTTCTGGAATTTTTCTAGTTAGTATGTGGCCCCGGTAATTTGAAATGTACGTTTAAAATTCAATATAGCGATTTAAATGTAAATTCAACGCAAACTGATTGTAACGATCGAATCAACCTACGATACATATCCCATTGTGTTCAGAATAGAGGTAATATGCTATGGACGACAGGCGGTGGGCCTCGTTTAGAGGTCGTATGTAAAAGTCAACTTTTTGCGATTAAATTAATTAAATTAATTAAAAATTAAAATATATAGGCCCCCCCTTTTTCTCGTTTTCATTAAACAGAAAGAAGAAAAAAAGAAAAAAGAAAAGAGGAGAGCGACGGGGGAGGAGCCGCCGCCCCTCCCCGATGGACCGTCGCCGCCGCCAGGGGTGGCGCAGCCCCTGCGCCACCGCTTCCTTCTCCCTCCTCTCCTCCTTCTTCCTCCATTCGAACGCCCCGAACCCGAACCCCCTCGCCCTCGCATCCCGCTCCTTTTCCCCTCCTCCGTCCACCGCGGCCTCTGCCGCGTCGCCACCCACCTCCCTCCAGCGCCTCGCGAACACACCCCCCCCCCCCAGCAGCGAGGCAACCACCGACGCCCCCCCCCCTCCTCTCCGATTCCTGTAAGTTTTTTTTTATTTTTTTTAATTTATTTTTCAATTTTAGTTATTGTTCTATTCGATTTTAAAACTGAATTTTTATAGTTAACAAGAACTGATTTTTATTAATTTAAAAGCATTGATTTTTAGTTTAGAAAAGAATAAATGTTTATTTAGAAAAAAATAGTTCTTTTTAAACTAGAAAGATGCGATTTTTATTAACTAGGTAAGATTAGTTTTTTAAATCAAAATGATTTGATTTTGAAAAGTAAAGATTTGATTTTGAATTGTGGAAGTTAAAAATATAATTTTTATTAAAGGAAGATAATCAAAATATGATTTTTATATTTTTAAAGTATTAAAAATATAATCTTTACTATATAGAAGATGTAAAAATATGATTTTTATATTTTTAAAGAATTAAAAATATAATTTTTACATGTTAGGGATATTAAAAATATCATCTTTTTATAGGTAGCAAAATAAAATGCGATTTCTATAGGGATGGAATTGAAAAGGTAAAATCTTTAAAAATAAAAAGACGATATTTTAATAATAGAAAAGGCGAAAACTTTATTTTTATAAAGGCGAAAACTTTATTTTTATAAAGGCGAAAACTTTATTTTTATAAAGGCGAAAACTTTATTTATGAAAGGGCGAAATCTTTATATAGAGAATAGCGTTATAAAAATATAATCTTTATCTATATAACATCGTCGTAAAAATTCGATTTTTATATATTGAATAACGGAATAAAAATTCGATTTTTAAATATATGAAGTGATTATAAAAATATGACTTTTAAATTGAAAGTGAATAAATAAAAATGTGATTTTTATTTTAAAGACATCAAAATATAAAAATGTGTGATTTTTATATATATAGTGACTACGGGCAACGAAGATGACGAAGATGGGATAACGATGAAGATTTCTATCAAGGAAGAGTCGTGGTATTGGATAGCTATCGGTGAGAACTTCTCACTCTAAACTTCTTTTTCTAGTTTTATATATATATATATATATACTAGGATGCAGACGGTGCTTAGTAGCACCCGACACAATCGTCCACAGACCATGGACTTGTTTGTTTGGTTGCATAGATTAGTTAGATGATTTGATTTGAATTGAATTGTTTGGTGAATTGAATGGATTTGATGGATGTGTGAATGGCGTGGGCCTTCACTAGACCGGGGATAAGGCTAGGCCTTGTTCCATTTCTATTATCGTGCCGTTATGCCGCCGAAATTTTCTAAAATATGTTAGAAAAATAAAAATATCATTTATTGAATAAATGAACTGAATAGAAATTCAAGTGTTAAAATAAAATAGTTTGATCGTTAAAAATATAATTTTTAACGTGAAAGTGAATAAATAAATATTTATAAACAAATCGGCCGATTTGTTTGTATACACTGATTTGACTGATATCGATTGGGTCGATAAATTTTACACGTCGCCCAACTGCACAAATAAAATCTGTGTTTGATTGTTTGGAACCCCACACGGGTGTTGGGATGAAATTTGGAAGTTCACTCATCCTGATTGATTAAATATGTCGATCGATTGATTGACAGGCTGTTATAAGCGTCAGATATCTATATTTGATGCTTATACAGTGTAGTGCACTTTGGTTGATGGTTGATTATTTTTCAATGCTATTATATACATGTGTTGTATGGAATCCATATAATTAACATTATATGGTGATTGATTGGGCCTCATTCCAATCGGGAAAATAATGAATATTATAAAAGAAAATTCATGTGTTGAATATATAAAAATAGTCATGTGTTGACGATGTTCATGTGTCGAGTGAAATATTTTATACAATGAAATTTACATCTTTATCATATTTAAAATTAGAACTACTTCACGGTGGAGTCTAATAAAAAATCAAACGATAGATACCATAGTTTTATAAAATATTTTATATAACAACAATAGTGATGTGTTGACAGCACTCATGTGTTGAGATTAGTCGTGTGTCGAAAGAAATATAGATTCATGTGTTGAATGAGAAAAATATTCATTTGTTGAATAGAATAAAGAAGTTGTGAAAAATATAAAGCCGTGTTGATTAGTTTTGCGCCATTTTGACGTGAACGATATTTATATCGATTTTATTCAAATTGAAATGAATATTATAGCAAATTCGAATTGAAAAGAAAACGAATTTGAATTGAATATAAAAGGACTTCGAATGGAATTGAATATAAAACAAATTCAAGTTGAATTGAAAACGAACTGAAATTTAATTGAATTCGAATCGAAATTAAATTGAAATCAATTTGAATTGAATTGAAACGAATTTGAATTTGAATTGAATTGAAACGAATTTGAATTCGAATTAAATAAAATGGAAATGAATTCGAATCGAATAGTAAATGAATTCGATTCGAATTGAATAGAAAGTGAATTTGAATTCGAATTGGAAAAAAAAAAGAATTCAAATTGAATTGAATTGAAACGAATTAGAATTTGAATTGAAATCAAATCGATTTGAAATTGAATGTAGTGTTGAAATGGTTTTGAAAACGAATTTAAAACGATTTATAAAATACGTTTTAAAAGGAAATCGACGAAATATATATTATATATATTATATATATAATATAATGGCCTGAATAGAACGCGCCGCGGCAGTTCGTGAATTTCGACCATTTATTTCAAACGGACATTGCGGGAGATCCGACCGTCGGATTCTCCTAAAACCGGAACCGTTGGGTTCGTATCGAAAAGAGCTTTCCAATGAATATTAGAAATTTGAAATCTAACGGTTGGATTTGGAGTTATGTCCAAATCAAATTCGAAAAAGGTCGCTGTAAGTGCAGTTCGATAGCCGTTGATGGAAATCGACTGTACGGGCCTTGATAAAATTATTAAAAATATCTATAATTTGTGTAAAGCCAAAATATGTGAATTGGAAAGAATTGGGCTGAAGAATTCCACATTTGAAAAGATAAAAATAGATTTTTATCGAAATGAACTAGTTTTGAACTAGAATTAAAATCAATTTATTAGTGAAATAAATAAATTGAATTTGAAAGTGATTTTAAAAATAATCAATATTCCCAATATGTGAATTGGACTGGAGCTGAATCGAAATTATCTTCGGGATATTTCGATGTTGGATTTCGTGACTATACAGATATTGTTATGGGAATTTGAAAGATATATTTTATATCGTTATTTCCAATACGATATATGTTGGTTTCAGAATTTGATATTGAATATAAACCGATATATTTTCTATTCAGAGCCTTATATTTAATATCAAATGTGATTTGGGTTTATCGTGAATCGTGTTTTAGATGACATTGGTTCTTTACCCCAGTTAAAGGCAAGATGTTGATTTTTGAAAAGATTAAAACTAAGTGGAGTTTTAATGAATCTTTAATTAGATTAAAAATGTGAATTGATAATTTAAATTATCAAATCTGAAAGGTGATCGGGAATGGAGTACCACCAGTTTTGCTCCAAAGCGATAGTTAAATCTTTAATTAGATTTGAACGTGAAATGGTAATTAATTTTACCGATAACACCGTGGTGTTAGATGTGGAGTATTACCAGTTTTCTCCATGGGATATATAGGTTGGGATTGGGAAATAAACTAAATAATTACTTCGGTGTGGTTCGTTAATCCCGACTAGTTAGAAATGATATCCAAAGGAGGATTAAAGAATAAATTTAGAAGAATTTATCTTGGATAAAATTAATGGGAACATTTCCCTAAGAATGTGATTTTGTGAATAAAAGAATATTCTGAATTGGAATGAGGCGTTCATTGTGTTTGTGTAACATTTGTTTATTATATACGTGGGTTATTCAGAAAGGCCGGGTTATACCCATTCTGAATAACCGATTCGACGAGATGTCGAAGATGAAGACGGTGGTTGAAGACCGGAAGTCTTCACATCGTTTGGGTGATTACTGATGATCTTGATTGGGCTGTACACCCGAGATGAGGGAAACAGTTGGTGATCGTCCAGACGTACTTGGAGATGGATGGATATGCGAGGAAAGTGCCTCCGGTTTCGTTCAGACCCAGAACGAACTTGTAAATGGATTGTGTGTCTGACATTGGATTTTATTCTGTGTTGATTGATCTCTATTAAATATACATCTGTTTGGCAGCGGAGAATTTATTCTCTTGCTTAACGCACTTCTCTGAGACGTACGAGCTCAGAGGTTGTATATCGATGGACATCAGTCGCATGGAGTGAATTGCCAATGTGGCATGCGTAAGTGGCAATTGATCAAGGCTTCTGTTGAAAAGCAAAGTCTTGTGGTTGATGATCAAAGCACGGCCTGTGTGGCGTAGCTTTGTGTATAACGTGAATTCGCGAGCCTCACACCTCGGTATGAGTCAAAAACGGGATAGTGACTGCAGGGAGAGCACGACGTTTCTTTCTAGCTAAGGTGGTGTCAGTGACCTACCAGCCCTGACATTTATATACTTTTCACCTGTGTGGTTGTTGGATATGAGGCGCCTCGGATATAGGTCTGTAAGGACCGGGAAACGTGTGTTCAGGAATTGCCAATCCTCAAAAGTAAGAGAGGACCGGCCCTGAAGATCCAAGGATCATAGTGGGGTCCTGAGACATTTGCTAGAGTGTCTCGAATCGGAGAGGAGCTTGCCCCTTGCCTCGGCTCATGACAGAATCCAATCTCCAATACGTGTGTTTCGGTTTTATTTGTAGAGCCTAGTATGGCGACATAGTAGATGGTAGCTATGCCGCCTATGATTGATACTTATGATTGAAATTGTTTTGACACTATACACCTATAATAGTATCAAATAATGTGTTTTAAACGTATCAAGCATGCTTTGGCTGTTATAAGGTAAAAACCCTATCCTCCGGCTTGCGTTGCATTGTGTGATGGGACCTGGGTCTTATAACAGCTTCATTTTTCTTTATTTAGCATTGCGCTGTTTGTTTTATGCACTGGTATTTTTAGGAGGAAACCCGTTCCGTGTTATACGGCGTGGTCCCTTGATTTACCTAACCTTAAAAATAAAGATTAATAACTGTTTTAGTTCTCACACCAGTCACATGACTGACCTGGAGTTTATTGTTTTAACCTAAACTCTGGGTGCCCTTATTTTCCGCACGGGCAGCTAGTAGTTTTGGTTTTGCAGATTTATATTCACAGGATCCTGATTAACAGCTGGAACGATGCTCGGAAAGCTCTGTATCCGTGTATCACTTTCAGTTGTATTTTGTATATTTTTCCGCTGCTATGTAATTTATTGTAATCTCTGATATTTATCGAATGTAATTTATTCAATTATACTCTGTATATTCTTGTATCTGATGGAATTGTTGTAATAACAATGAAATATTCTTCCGTCTGCGTCCTTTTGTGTGTTGTTCTCAAAGTATCCGCGCTTTCCTTCACGGGGAAGTTACGGGTTCTTTCAGTTGGTATCAGAGCTTTGGTTTACAGAGCTCGAGAACAAGACACATTAGAACCATACGAAAGAATTCATCAGATATTGGATTAGTAATATCCAATTAGAATTACTCGTTAGAGATAGGATCAGTAGTATCCTAGAACGGGTGTGAAGAGTATATTTTTCAAATGAAAACAATTTTGTTTTGAAAATTTAAACCATTTTATACGTATTTGATTATTTATTTATTTTGAATATGGACAATCGAGTATATAAAGATTTCGCGTATACGCGTCATGAACGTATAGTCGAAGTTTTAATATACTGGATAGATATAGAATCATACTCTAGTGGCCCGAAGATGATTCTGATGATTGACTAGTCGTCATTAGTACTCATGTTCGAGTGACGAAGGTGTGATATCGATATATTTCCATTAGACTGGTGTGGGAACCAAAACTAAGATAGATTCATTGTTGTGAATTGGCATCAAAAATGTGATTTTCTGTATATGTATCAAAGTTATGAATTTGAAACTCTAATTCACTAATTGATTGATGTTTGTGTTGTTTGTTTATTTGTTTGATAATTTTGAACCATTATGCCTAATTGAACCGAATATTGAATTGTATTGAAAATTGGTTGCATTTGCTTGCATATACATATACTTACATTGAACAGGTCATAGCAAGGAGGCTAGAGCCAGAGAATAAAATTTGTTTGCCCGACAAATAGGTACACGTTTACTATAATTTACTGTTTTGTTTGGGTGATGATGATTTTGTGAGCCTATTGGCTAGCCGCTTGGCTTTTCCTTTTTCTTTTTGAGATCTGAAGGACCGGGGAAGCTATTTGAAATTCCCCGATGCTCCCGGTGCAGGGGAGGTTATGGCGAAATTTTTCGAAAATTTAGGGTGTTAGCCAAATTTTTGAAATTTTGAAAATTCTCAGAAACTGAAAAGTTGGAGAATAGAAGCCAGATCGAGCGTAGAGTTGAATAATCAAACCGCTTTCGACTTTGTTCCTTTTCGGGGACGAAAAGTTTTAAGTGGGGGAGATTGTAAAAAACCGTAAAATGCGAGCTAGTTTGAAATTTTTATTTTGGCAATTTTAGCTGAATTTGAATATTTAAAATAGATTATTTTAAATAATATCGACGAGAAATTTATTTTGAATAGAATTCAACGTATATATTTATATACGTCGTCGATAGAATATAAATAATTATATATAATTATAAATAGAATTGAAAATGGCGCGGTAGTTCGATAATTCGATTTCAAACTTCAATTGAATGTACCGGGTGCAAAACAATCCGGATTTTAGTGAAACCAAAAATGATAGGATCTAATTGATGATACCTTTCCAACGAATCCGAATAATCAAGATTTCATAGCGGGAATCAAAAGTTATGTCCAGTTGAAAATTCTGAATAGTCGCTATGGAATTCAGGCCCTTAAAAATGGACATTTTGCAAACGACCTCGGATTTCGACGAAACCACTTTTGTTGGATCCGCAGTGTAAAGTTATTGCTAGATTCCAAATTTCATAATTTTTCGAATCAATATGTTAGCGTGGCAAAGGAAAACGCGTTTGACCAGTTTCAGTTGATTTTAATCGACTGGAAAATGGCCATTTTTCCAACGGTCTCAGAATTCGACGAAACTAGTTTTGTTAGGACCGTATCGTCAATACGAAGCTAGAAAATATTTTTCTGGAATTTTTCTAGTTAGTATGTGGCCCCGGTAATTTGAAATGTACGTTTAAAATTCAATATAGCGATTTAAATGTAAATTCAACAGAAACTGATTGTAACGATTGAATCAACCAACGATACATATCCCATTGTGTTCAGAATATGGGTAATATGCTATGGACGACAGGCGGTGGGCCTCGTTTAGAGGTCGTATGTAAAAGTCAACTTTTTGCGATTAAATTAATTAAAAATTAAAATATATAGGCCCCCCCTTTTTCTCGTTTTCATTAAACAGAAAGAAGAAAAAAAGAAAAAAGAAAAGAGGAGAGCGACGGGGGAGGAGCCGCCGCCCCTCCCCGATGGACCGTCGCCGCCGCCAGGGGTGGCGCAGCCCCTGCGCCGCCGCTTCCTTCTCCCTCCTCTCCTCCTTCTTCCTCCATTCGAACGCCCCGAACCCGAACCCCCTCGCCCTCGCGTCCCGCTCCTTTTCCCCTCCTCCGTCCACCGCGGCCTCAGCCGCGTCGCCACCCACCTCCCTCCAGCGCCTCGCGAACACCCCTCCCCCCCAGCAGCGAGGCAACCACCGACGCCCCCCCTCCTCTCCGATTCCTGTAAGTTTTTTTTTATTTTTTTTAATTTATTTTTCAATTTTAGTTATTGTTCTATTCGATTTTAAAACTGAATTTTTATAGTTAACAAGAACTGATTTTTATTAATTTAAAAGCATTGATTTTTAGTTTAGAAAAGAATAAATGTTTATTTAGAAAAAAATAGTTCTTTTTAAACTAGAAAGATGCGATTTTTATTAACTAGGTAAGATTAGTTTTTTAAATCAAAATGATTTGATTTTGAAAAGTAAAGATTTGATTTTGAATTGTGGAAGTTAAAAATATAATTTTTATATAAGGAAGATAATCAAAATATGATTTTTATATTTTTAAAGTATTAAAAATATAATCTTTACTATATAGAAGATGTAAAAATATGATTTTTATATTTTTAAAGAATTAAAAATATAATTTTTACATGTTAGGGATATTAAAAATATCATCTTTTTATAGGTAGCAAAATAAAATGCGATTTCTATAGGGATGGAATTGAAAAGGTAAAATCTTTAAAAATAAAAAGACGATATTTTAATAATAGAAAAGGCGAAAACTTTATTTTTATAAAGGCGAAAACTTTATTTTTATAAAGGCGAAAACTTTATTTTTATAAAGGTGAAAACTTTATTTATGAAAGGGCGAAATCTTTATATAGAGAATAGCGTTATAAAAATATAATCTTTATCTATATAACATCGTCGTAAAAATTCGATTTTTATATATTGAATAACGGAATAAAAATTCGATTTTTAAATATATGAAGTGATTATAAAAATATGACTTTTAAATTGAAAGTGAATAAATAAAAATGTGATTTTTATTTTAAAGACATCAAAATATAAAAATGTGTGATTTTTATATATATAGTGACTACGGGCAACGAAGATGACGAAGATGGGATAACGATGAAGATTTCTATCAAGGAAGAGTCGTGGTATTGGATAGCTATCGGTGAGAGCTTCTCACTCTAAACTTCTTTTTCTAGTTATATATATATATACTAGGATGGAGACGGTGCTTAGTAGCACCCGACACAATCGTCCACAGACCATGGACTTGTTTGTTTGGTTGCATAGATTAGTTAGATGATTTGATTTGAATTGAATTGTTTGGTGAATTGAATGGATTTGATGGATGTGTGAATGGCGTGGGCCTTCACTAGACCGGGGATAAGGCTAGGCCTTGTTCCGTTTCTAGTATCGTGCCGTTATGCCGCCGAAATTTTCTAAAATATGTTAGAAAAATAAAAATATCATTTATTGAATAAATGAACTGAATAGAATTCAAGTGTTAAAATAAAATAGTTTGATCGTTAAAAATATAAATTTTAACGTGAAAGTGAATAAATAAATATTTATAAACAAATCGGCCGATTTGTTTGTATACACTGATTTGACTGATATCGATTGGGTCGATAAATTTTACACGTCGCCCAACTGCACAAATAAAATCTGTGTTTGATTGTTTGAAACCCCACACGGGTGTTGGGATGAAATTTGGAAGTTCACTCATCCTGATTGATTAAATATGTCGATCGATTGATTGACAGGCTGTTATAAGCGTCAGATATCTATATTTGATGCTTATACAGTGTAGTGCACTTTGGTTGATGGTTGATTATTTTTCAATGCTATTATATACATGTGTTGTATGGAATCCATATAATTAACATTATATGGTGATTGATTGGGCCTCATTCCAATCGGGAAAATAATGAATATTATAAAAGAAAATTCATGTGTTGAATATATAAAAATAGTCATGTGTTGACGATGTTCATGTGTCGAGTGAAATATTTTATACAATGAAATTTACATCTTTATCATATTTAAAATTAGAACTACTTCACGGTGGAGTCTAATAAAAAATCAAACGATAGATACCATAGTTTTATAAAATATTTTATATAACAACAATAGTGATGTGTTGACAGCACTCATGTGTTGAGATTAGTCGTGTGTCGAAAGAAATATAGATTCATGTGTTGAATGGGAAAAATATTCATTTGTTGAATAGAATAAAGAAGTTGTGAAAAATATAAAGCCGTGTTGATTAGTTTTGCGCCATTTTGACGTGAATGATATTTATATCGATTTTATTCAAATTGAAATGAATATTATAGCAAATTCGAATTGAAAAGAAAACGAATTTGAATTGAATATAAAAGGATTTCGAATGGAATTGAATATAAAACAAATTCAAATTGAATTGAAAACGAACTAAAATTTAATTGAATTCGAATCGAAATTAAATTGAAATCAATTTGAATTGAATTGAAACGAATTTGAATTTGAATTGAATTGAGACGAATTTGAATTCGAATTAAATAAAATGGAAATGAATTCGAATCGAATAGTAAATGAATTCGATTCGAATTGAATAGAAAGTGAATTTGAATTCGAATTGGAAAAAAAAAAAGAATTCAAATTGAATTGAATTGAAACGAATTAGAATTTGAATTGAATTGAAATCAAATCGATTTGAAATTGAATGTAGTGTTGAAATGGTTTTGAAAACGAATTTAAAACGATTTATAAAATACGTTTTAAAAGGAAATCGATGAAATATATATTATATATATTATATATATAATATAATGGCCTGAATAGAACGCGCCGCGCCGCGGCAGTTCGTGAATTTTGACCATTTATTTCAAACGGACATTGCGGGAGACCCGACCGTCGGATTCTCCTAAAACCGGAACCGTTGGGTTCGTATCGAAAAGAGCTTTCCAATGAATATTAGAAATTTGAAATCTAACGGTTGGATTTGGAGTTATGTCCAAATCAAATTCGAAAAAGGTCGCTGTAAGTGCAGTTCGATAGCCGTTGATGGAAATCGACTGTACGGGCCTTGATAAAATTATTAAAAATATCTATAATTTGTGTAAAGCCAAAATATGTGAATTGGAAAGAATTGGGCTGAAGAATTCCACATTTGAAAAGATAAAAATAGATTTTTATCGAAATGAACTAGTTTTGAACTAGAATTAAAATCAATTTATTAGTGAAATAAATAAATTGAATTTGAAAGTGATTTTAAAAATAATCAATATTCCCAATATGTGAATTGGACTGGAGCTGAATCGAAATTATCTTCGGGATATTTCGATGTTGGATTTCGTGACTATACAGATATTGTTATGGGAATTTGAAAGATATATTTTATATCGTTATTTCCAATACGATATATGTTGGTTTCAGAATTTGATATTGAATATAAACCGATATATTTTCTATTCAGAGCCTTGTATTTAATATCAAATGTGATTTGGGTTTATCGTGAATCGTGTTTTAGATGACATTGGTTCTTTACCCCAGTTAAAGGCAAGATGTTGATTTTTGAAAAGATTAAAACTAAGTGGAGTTTTAATGAATCTTTAATTAGATTAAAAATGTGAATTGATAATTTAAATTATCAAATCTGAAAGGTGATCGGGAATGGAGTACCACCAGTTTTGCTCCAAAGCGATAGTTAAATCTTTAATTAGATTTGAACGTGAAATGGTAATTAATTTTACCGATAACACCGTGGTGTTAGATGTGGAGTATTACCAGTTTTCTCCATGGGATATATAGGTTGGGATTGGGAAATAAACTAAATAATTACTTCGGTGTGGTTCGTTAATCCTGACTAGTTAGAAATGATATCCAAAGGAGGATTAAAGAATAAATTTAGAAGAATTTATCTTGGATAAAATTAATGGGAACATTTCCCTAAGAATGTGATTTTGTGAATAAAAGAATATTCTGAATTGGAATGAGGCGTTCATTGTGTTTGTGTAACATTTGTTTATTATATACGTGGGTTATTCAGAAAGGCCGGGTTATACCCATTCTGAATAACCGATTCGACGAGATGTCGAAGATGAAGACGGTGGTTGAAGACCGGAAGTCTTCACATCGTTTGGGTGATTACTGATGATCTTGATTGGGCTGTACACCCGAGATGAGGGAAACAGTTGGTGATCGTCCAGACGTACTTGGAGATGGATGGATATGCGAGGAAAGTGTCTCCGGTTTCGTTCAGACCCAGAACGAACTTGTAAATGGATTGTGTGTCTGACATTGGATTTTATTCTGTGTTGATTGATCTCTATTAAATATACATCTGTTTGGCGGCGGAGAATTTATTCTCTTGCTTAACGCCCTTCTCTGAGACGTACGAGCTCAGAGGTTGTATATCGATGGACATCAGTCGCATGGAGTGAATTGCCAATGTGGCATGCGTAAGTGGCAATTGATCAAGGCTTCTGTTGAAAAGCAAAGTCTTGTGGTTGATGATCAAAGCACGGCCTGTGTGGCGTAGCTTTGTGTATAACGTGAATTCGCGAGCCTCACACCTCGGTATGAGTCAAAAACGGGATAGTGACTGCAGGGAGAGCACGACGTTTCTTTCTAGCTAAGGTGGTGTCAGTGACCTACCAGCCCTGACATTTATATACTTTTCACCTGTGTGGTTGTTGGATATGAGGCGCCTCGGATATAGGTCTGTAAGGACCGGGAAACGTGTGTTCAGGAATTGCCAATCCTCAAAAGTAAGAGAGGACCGGCCCTGAAGATCCAAGGATCATAGTGGGGTCCTGAGACATTTGCTAGAGTGTCTCGAATCGGAGAGGAGCTTGCCCCTTGCCTCGGCTCATGACGGAATCCAATCTCCAATACGTGTGTTTCAGTTTTATTTGTAGAGCCTATTATGGCGACATAGTAGATGGTAGCTATGTCGCCTATGATTGATACTTATGATTGAAATTGTTTTGACACTATACACCTATAATAGTATCAAATAATGTGTTTTAAACGTATCAAGCATGCTTTGGCTGTTATAAGGTAAAAACCCTATCCTCCGGCTTGCGTTGCATTGTGTGATGGGACCTGGGTCTTATAACAGCTTCATTTTTCTTTATTTAGCATTGCGCTGTTTGTTTTATGCACTGGTATTCTTGGGAGGAAACCCGTTCCGTGTTATACGGCGTGGTCCCTTGATTTACCTAACCTTAAAAATAAAGATTAATAACTGTTTTAGTTCTCACACCAGTCACATGACTGACCTGGAGTTTATTGTTTTAACCTAAACTCTGGGTGCCCTTATTTTCCGCACGGGCAGCTAGTAGTTTTGGTTTTGCAGATTTATATTCACAGGATCCTGATTAACAGCTGGAACGATGCTCGGAAAGCTCTGTATCCGTGTATCACTTTCAGTTGTATTTTGTATATTTTTCCGCTGCTATGTAATTTATTGTAATCTCTGATATTTATCGAATGTAATTTATTCAATTATACTCTGTATATTCTTGTATCTGATGGAATTGTTGTAATAACAATGAAATATTCTTCCGTCTGCGTCCTTTTGTGTGTTGTTCTCAAAGTATCCGCGCTTTCCTTCACGGGGAAGTTACGGGTTCTTTCAATTCGCCACTTAGGCATGCCACACAGGCAATTCACTCTATGCGTTTGATATCCATCAGTATATAACCCCTGAGCTCGTACGTCTCAGAGAAGGGCGTTAAGCAAGAGAATAAATTCTCCGTCGCCAAACAGATATATATTTAATAGAAATCAATCACACAGACTAAAATCCAATGTCAGACACACAGTCCATTTACAAGTCCGTTCTGGGTCTGAACGAAACCGGAGGCACCTAGTACCCCGCATATCCATCGATCTCCAAGTACGTCTGGACGATCACTAACTGTTTCCATCTTCTTGGGTGTACATCCCAATTAAGATCATCAGTAATCACCCAAACGACGTGAAGACCTCCGGTCTTCGACCACCGTCTTCATCTTCGACTTATCGTCGTATCAGTTATTCAGAATGGGATAAACCCGGTCTTTCCGAATAACTCGCGTATATTTTAAATAAGTGTTACACAAACACAACATACGCCTCATTCCAATTCATCAGTCACTAATCGTAAATTAATCAAGAGAATAATTCCCCAATTATTAACCCCGAAGGCCGAAACCAACATCAGATCAATATCCAGAAAACCATTCTGCTTAGCTAACCGAAAGTTAGTTTCTAAATTTCACATTCATAGGGAAAGGTTCCCATTAATTTTATCAAAGAAAAATTCCTTGAATTTATTCTTTAATCTTCCTTTGAATTTCGATTCAACTAGTCGGGATTAACGAACCTTACCGAAGTAATCATTTGTTTTAATTTTCCAATCCCAACCTATTCATCCCATGAAGTAAAACTGGCTATACTTCATATCTAACACCACGGTGTTATCGGTAAATTCAATTATCATTTCACATTCAAATCTAATTAAAGATTTAACTAACGCCTGGAGCAAAACTGGTGATACTCCATCCTAGATCATTTCAATCTAATTAAAGATTCATTAAAACTCCACTTAGTTTTAATCTGTGACTGGGTTAAAGAATCAGTGTCATTTAAAACACGGTTCACGATAAACCCAAAATCACAACACATTTCAATCAGTCCCTAACCGTAAATTAGCAAGTGAGCAATTCCCTAAGTATTAACCCCGAAGGCCGAAACCAACATCAGATCAATACCTCAGAAACCATTCAACTTAACTAACCTCCAGTTAGTTTCTGATTTTCTTAACTCCTTTGGGTCTAAGAACAGTATTATTGAAGATACTGTTCACTACAACCCAAAATCACATTTCATTAATTATCGGGTTAAAGAACAAGTGTTATATAAAACACTGTTCACGATAAACCCAAGAATCAATTCGAATTCAATTCCAATTAAATATTATTTAATTGGTACACTTCATTAAATCTAACTAAAAAGATTTAATCATTTTCTCAACTGGGCTTAAGAACAGTGTTAATGAAGACACCATTCAGGACAAACCCAAATCACATTTGATATTAAATACGAGGCTCTGAATAGAAAATATATCGGCTTATAATCAATATCAAATTCTATGACCA
This sequence comes from Allium sativum, assembly GCA_030737875.1. NCBI lineage: Eukaryota > Viridiplantae > Streptophyta > Magnoliopsida > Asparagales > Amaryllidaceae > Allium > Allium sativum. Next base: position 600,234,782 of record CM060909.1, on the reverse strand, counting down.
ACAAATATCGTATTGGAAATAACGATATAAATATATCTTTCAAATTTCCATAACAATATCTGTGTAATCACAAAATCCAACATCGAAATAATCCAAAGACAATTTCGATTCAAATCCATTCCAATTCAATTCTTGGAAATTCTGGTTATTTTTAAAACCCTTTTCAAATTCAATTTATTTATTTAAAAATAAATAGAATTCTAATTCTAGTTCAAAACTAGTTCATTTCGATAAAAATCTATTTTTATCTTTTCAAATGTGGAGTTTTTCATCCTAGTTCTTCACAAATCATTTCTTATAATTTTACACAAATTACTACTATTTTTAATAATTTTATCAAGGCCCGTACAGTCGATTTCCATCAGCGGCCATCGAACTGCACTTACAGCGACCTTTTCCAAATTTGATTTGGACATAATTACAAATCCAACCGTTAGATTTCTAATTTCTAATATTCGTTAGAAAGCTCTTTTTGATACGAACCCAACGGTTCCGGTTTTAGGAGAATCCGACGGTCGGATCTCCCGTAATATCCGTTCGAAGTCAATGGTCGAAATTCGCGAACTGCCGCGGCACGGCGCGTTCTATTCAGGCCATTATATTATATTTATAATATATACTTCGTCGATTTCCTTTTAAAACGTATTTTTATAAATCGTTTTAAATTCATTTTCAAAACGGTTTCAACTTCATATTCAATTTCAAATCAAAATTGAATATTCCAATATACATTCGTTTTAAATTCATTTCAAATCAATTTCAATTCAATTTCAATTTAATTCGAATTTCTTTTCAATTTCAATTTGAATTCAATTCCCTTCGATTTCAATTCAGATTCAATTCTATTCAATTTAATTCGAATTTCAATTCTATTCGAATTTCAAATCAATACAGTTTAATTCAAATTTCAAAACAATTCAGTTTAATTCGAATTTCAATTCACTTTAAATATAATTCGAATTTCGATTCATTTCAATATAATTCAAATTTCTTTTCAATTTCAATATAATTCGAATTTCAAATCTATTTCAATATTCATTGAAAAATGAATAAAATCGATATAAATATCGTTTACGTCAAAATGGCGTCAATCTAATCAACACGGCTTCATATATTTCTGTTTTCAAAGATTCTATTTCAAATATTTCTTTTTTCAAATATTTCTATTTCAAATATTTCTATTTCAAGACTGGAATGAGGCCCAATCAATTACCATATAACGTTAATTGTATGGATTTTCTACCACACGTATATAATAGCAACGATAAATCATCAACCATCATCCAAAGTGCATTCTACACTGTATAAGCATCAAAGATTAATATTCAACGCTTATAACAGTCTGTCAATCAATCAATCGACATACAACTAAACAATCGGGATTAGTGTGCGTCAAATATCATCCCAATACCCGTGTGGGGTTTCAAACAATCAAACACAGATTTTATTAGTGCAGTTGGGCGATGTGTAAAATTTATCGTCCCAATCAATATCAGTCGAATGTGTGTATATAAACAAATCGTCCGATTTGTTTATTTTTATTTCCTTTCATATACACGTTAAAAATTCTATTTTTAACTATAAAGTATTTTCCACTATAAAATATTTTATTTCATCTATATAAATATTTTATTTCATTTCACATCACATCACACAATCAACTACACATCAAAATCAAACAAACAAGCATACAAGCCGTCCATGGTCTGTGGACGACAGGTGTCGGGTGCTACTAAACACCGTCTGCATCCTAGTATATATTATTAACTAGAAAACAAAATTAAAAGGTGAGAAGTTCTCACTGAATTGTTAATCCAACGCCACGACTCTTCTTAGGTAGAAATCTTCGTCGTTCTCGCCCTTTTGTCAAATTTCACTGCCCGTATCCTCTACATATATAAAAATCACATTTTTACTTCGCTATTCGATATATAAAAATCGAATTTTTACTTTGCTATTCAATATATAAAAATCGAATTTTTACTTTGCTATTCAATATATAAAAATCGAATTTTTATTTTGCTATTCAATATATAAAAATCGAAATTTTATTTCTTCTTCATATATATATTTTCGATGCTTCATTCTATATAAAAATTATATTTTTATATTTCTACTTCATATACAAAGATCGGATTTTTATTTCATTGCTATAAAAATCACATTTTTATACTTCTACAATATAAAAGATTATATTTTTATATTCTCTATTATATGAAAATCATATTTTTATTCAAGGAAAAATCATGTTCTTTTAATCCTAAGAAAAATCAGTTTTTAATCCAAAGAAAATTCAGTTTTTACTTCAAAGAAAATTCAGTTTTTACTTCAAAGAAAATTCAGTTTTGTTCTTCTTTTCCTATATATAAATAAAAACTCTGTTTTTAATCCTAAGCTACTTTAAATTTTTTTAAACTATTTACATAGAAAATAAATAAAAGAAGTAAATAAATGAATACAAGAAACTTACTGTGAAAATCAAGAGAGGGGTGTTCACTGTCGACCATCGAGGCTTGTGGAGGCGCGCAGGTTGTCTTGAGGCGGAGGGGGGGCTGCACTGGCCGGCGTCAGGACCCAGCGTGGCCGGAGGTGGCGGTTGTGGGTTTTCTTTGGTGGGTGACGCGTCGATTGGAGGGCGGCGCAGGCTAGGGCGTGGCAAGGGTTCGGTTTGGGGAGGATTTCAATCGGACTAAGGGGGCGCGGTCTTCGTCGTTGGCAGAGGAGGGGTGATCGACGCGGGGAGGGGCGGAGCAGCGATCAAGGGGGGCGCGATGGCGTGGATCGCCACTGGCGATGGGTCAACGCGAGACCCATTTTTTTTATTTGGTTCTGAAGTGAAGAGAGAGAAAGAGAGTGGAGAGTATATATATATTTTTTAATTAAATTTTCAAATAGCAACTTTTTATTTCGAACATGAAACGAGGCCCACCGCATGTCGTCCATAACTAATTACCCCCATTCCGAACACAATGGGATATGCATCGTAAGCTGATTCGATTGTTTCGATCAGTTTTCGTCAAAATCAAAATATAACTCTATATATTGAATTTGAACGCGCATTTCAATTTACTGGGGTCACATACTAACTAGAAAAATTCCCGAAAAATATTTTCTAGCTTCATATTGACGATACGGTCCTAACAAAACTAGTTTCGTCAAATTCTGAGACTGTTTGAAAAATGGCCAATTTCCAATCGATTAAAATCAACTAAAACTGGTCAAACGCGTTTTCCTTTGCCACACTCACATATTGATTCGAAAAAATATGAAATTTGAAACCTAGCAATAACTTGACATCACGGATCCAACAAAAGTGGTTTCGTCGAAATCCGAGGTCATTTGCAAAATGACTATTTTTAAGGGCCTGAATTTCATAGCGACTATTCAGAATTTTCAACTGGACATATCTTTTGATTCCCGCTATGAAATTTTGATTTTTCGAATTCGTTGGAAAGATATTCTCTATTAGATTCTATTATTTTTGGTTTCACTAAAATCCGGTTTATTTTGCACCCAGTACATTCATTTGAAGTTTGAAATCGAATTATCGAACTACCACGCCGTTTTCAATTCCTTTTATAAATATAAATAAATATTTATATTCTATCGTCGATTCAAACGAATATATATGCTCGAATTATATTCAAAATAAATTTCTCGTCGTTATTATTTAAAATAATTCATTTTAAATATTCAAAATTCACTAAAATTGCCAAAATAAAAATTTTAAACTGGCCCAGATTTCCGGGTTATTACATCAAAATAGAAGGAGAACTCTATTATGCACTAAATCAATATAGATCTAAAATAAAATATGATTTTTATTTCAGATCTAGATCTGACCAAATACATGCATCACAATCACCATAATCGACAAACAACAAATACAATATCATACATTGCAGATCTGAGATAAATTAACATACATACATGGCAATCAAATAGCGAGAAAATAATTAATATTTTAATTATTTTTTAAATATAGAAATCTCACCATGAATTTTTAAAGTGCTCCATTTCAGATCCGATCTGTTTCATGTTGTAGTGTTCTTCAATACGATCGGAACGCATTTCGTTTCATTGAATTCTGATTTCGATTGCAAAAGATATCGTTATTTAAAGTTTCGATTACATTAATTAATAATTAATTAAAAATAAATAAATCTCAATTACTTAATCACGTGAAGATACCGCTCCTTCTTCTTCGTTTACTGTAAAAAAGAACCCATAAAGCTCCAATCTTTGACCATGAACGCACGCCTCTCCGTTCACCCGACCACCGATCCGAATGCACCACATCGAAGCCCTTGCCATGCTCCTCCAACGCCCCCGGTATGGGCGAACTCGCAGCCCCCTAGAGTGCCCGGCTCCACCACGAACGGTGCCACCTTCACCACCAAATTTCGGCCAAAATACAAAGCAAGAATCGATCTTAACCGTACGGATTGAAAGCCCTAAGAACACTCTTTGATTTTTGTAAAAGAAGTATAATCTAATTTGATTTGTATTGGGAGAATGGGGGATTGATTTTCGGATGATTTTAGCCTTTGAAAGGCTTATGGCGGCTAAGAACAAAGGGTTAGGGTTAGGGTGTTTTTAATCCTATTATTCATAATATTTAATTGATAAATTTGCAAATAAACTCATAATCTCTCAACAGCTCCGATTTCAGCCCAACGAAGGATGTTCCTAGGCAAATACCCCCGTTCCGGATACAATGGACTAGGTCCCGTCAGCCTATTTGATCGTCTTGGCCCACTTTTCTTTAAATTAAAATATAAATCATTTATTTATTTAATTCTATCGTACATTTTAATTTACTGGGGCCACATACGGACTCTAAAAAGTATAGAAAAATTATTTCTAGCTATGTTTTGACAATATAGTCCTAACAAGACTAATTTCATCGAATTCCGAGACCGTTTCAAAAATGGCCATTTTCTAGTCGATTAAATTTAACTGAAATTGACAGAACACATTTTCTTTTGTCATGCTCACATATTAATTCTAAAAATTATGAAAATTGAAACCTAGCAATAATTTGAAATTCCGGTTCCAACAAAAGTGGTTTCGTCGAAAATGGAGGTCATTTGAAAAATGGCTGTTTTTAATATTAAAAAATATATATATTCTACAGTAACTATTCTGAATTTTAAACTGGGCATAACGTTTGATTCCCGTTATGAAATTTCAATTTTTCGGATTCGTTGGAAAGATATTATTAAATAGATTCTAATATTTTTGGTTTCGCTAAAATCCATTTTATTTTGCATCCAATACAGTTGGTTAAATTTCAAATTCAAATTTTCAAACTACCGCGCTATTTTTAACTCCTTTTATAATTAAATAGAATTTATTCGTTTTAACTTTGATTAAAATAATTTACTCGTCATTATTATTTAAAATAAATGATTTTAACTTTTAAATTTCCATTAAAATTTCTAAAATAAAATTTTAAATTGGTTCAGAATTTGCGAGTTGTTACAATCTCCCCCACTTAAAATCTTTTCGTCCTCGAAAAGGAATAAAGCTGAAAGTTGTTAAATTAACCAATTTGATTTTTTTTCCTTTATTGGTTTCGATTACTTTTTATTCGTTGATTAACTTTTCAAATATATATAACTTTTATATATTCAAAATCATATTTTCTAATATTGGATTATATATAGAATCACATATACGTGAATTATAAATTTGTCACTCTAAACTCATTCTAGGCAATTACTAACCCTATATCTAACGAGTTTCTAAATCTAGGATACTGCTGATCCTATCTCTATGAGTATTCTTATTGGATTTTACTAATCCAATCTCTGGTGAGTCTTTTTGTCCAGTTCTAACGAGTTGTACCCCAAAGATTTGAGCTAACCAGAGCTCTAATACCAACTGTAACGATACGGATTTTGTCCGGACCTAATTGATCGTTAGATCGACCAAGTCCGTTCAAATCCCGTATATGTTAACTTTGGGAATAGAACACATTAGAACAAATAACAATAGACTTTTATAAACATTATGATAATGTTACATCAAAGTACAGAATATCAGAGTACATTGGATAAATAATATAGTGGAAGATTAAATTACAGCAAAACTAATACAATGCAGCGGAATCATTAAATTAACACACGGAAGACTACCAATGCTCTGGACACAGCTTTAAGCTTCGATCCAGAATCCTGCTCAACATATCTGCAAAATAAGCTACTCGACTGCCCGTGTGGAAAAGAGGGCACCCGAGTTTGCAAAGTGAAACCAACTATGGGTCAATCATGGGACTGGTATGAGAAATCCTTACTTAACTTAACTGGTAATAAGGCTAATCACAGGACCACCCTGCTTATGCGGAACGGGTTTACTCCATTGGATTGCCGATGCACAAAATAAAGTAAATCGTTAAAACAAACGCAATGCTTTTTAGAAAAATGAAACCATTATAAGACTCAGGTCCCATCACACAATGCAACGCAAGCCGGAGGATAGAGTTTTACCTTATAATGGTCAAAAATGCTTGATACGATAAAAACGGATTTGATATTATTATTAGTGTATATATGTTTTAAAAACATTTTAATCATAATGTATCAATCATAGACGGCATAGTAACCTATCCTACTACGTCGCCATACTAGTTCTACAATCAAAACCGCATGGTGTCGTATTGGAAGTTGGATTTCCATCAAGAGTCAAGGCTAGGAACGATCTCTTTACTAATTCAAGACACTCAAGCAATGTCTCAAGATTCCCCGCAGTGAACCCTTGAATCCTGCAGGGTCGGTCCACAAATAATGCTAGTGGATTAGTTATGCCTGAACACACGCTCCCCGATCCTATTGGACCTATAAAATGTCCATTGGCAACCAATAAAAATCTGAGGCACCTCATTCCATTAACCACATAAGTAAAAATGTCAGGCCTTGTAAAAACCCAAATACCACTTCTAGCTAGAAAGAAACATGTGCACTCCATGCGTTCCCTTGTCCCGTTTTTGACTATACTGGGACAGAAAGCTATGCCTAAATAGGCTATTCTTTGATCATCATCCACAAGGCTCTGCTTTTCAACAAAAGCCTCAATTAATTGCATCTTGGCATGTCACGTTGACAGTTCACACCATGCGATCGATGACTACCAATATATAACCTTCAAGCTCGTGCGTCTCAAAGAAGGGTGTTAAGTAAGAGAGTAAATTCTCGGCCACCGCAGATGTATATTAATAGATATCAATTTAATTACACAGAATGAAATTCAATGTCAGACACACATCCATTTACATGTCTGTTCTGCGTCTGAACGAAAACGGAGACACCCTATTCCTCGTCCCGTAAGTCCAATACAGAAGTGAGGTGCTTGTAACACCCCATAATTCTGTTAATATTAATATTCACAAATTAAAGAATAACTAATCTCAGACGTGAGAATGGTGGGAAATGGGTTGCGCCATTGTGTTCGTCTCGGAATTTTGGTTGAAATAGAGTCCGAGTTTGCGTGAATTGGACTTCGTATGAAGAAGTTATGGTCATCGGAAGTTTCAGAAAATTCAAAACAGATTTCAGAAATTTAAAATTCAAAATTCGGAGTCAAACAGGCTAGGCGGGAAAATTCCCGCCTAGCACCCCAGGTCGACTGGGGAGTCGACTGGGCAGTCGACCCCCCCAGGTCGACTAGGGAGTCGACCTGGGTGTCGACCTGGTCAGTCGGCTAGGGTTTTGACTGAGCCCAATCTTGAGCTGCTGATGTGTCTTTAGGGTTGAGTTGGCAAATTAAACGGTTCAGTTTAGTTCTGAGTTGATCTGATGGTCTAAATAAACCCTAAACTCTATAAATACCTAGGTAGTCTCTCACTCTAATTCGCATGAAAAATAGAATAGCCACCGTCATACCGCCGCCATGGAACTCAGTGTAGCCGCCGCCATCTAAGAAGGAAGAAAGCTAATCAAAAACCCCAATTCTACTCAAGTCTAAAAGCAAATCAAGACTCTCTTTTCTTCTCTAATTGTGAGTATGATGATCTTAACAAGATTATTGTTAAACTAATTAGATTAAGTTATGAATGGATTATAAGTAAATGATGTGAATTGTCATATATGTTGTTGTAAACCTTATGCTATCATGTATGTTGTAAATTCTATGTTATGTGATGATGATATCCTATATGTTGTAAATCATGCTATGATGAAATTGTATAGGTTGTGACTTTCTATGCTAAATTGTGATAAATCATACATGTTATAAAGTCATGATGTTATTATCTATGCTAATTAGCTCATGTTAATCAAATCATAATGTTTGGGTTATGTTGATCTATATGACAAATCACATATGCAAGTTTAGATTTATTAGTAAAGATTATGAACATATGCCATGACATCTATTTAGATCTAGAATTATGACATCTAGAATTATGCTATGACATATGTGAATTCTATGCTAGTTCACACCATCATTATGTTGCCTAAAACCCCATATGCAAGTTTATACATAAATTTGGGTTATGATCATATCATGTAAATTGTGACATTTAACAAGTTGACACCTTTAGATCCTTAACATGTGTGGTTTATGCAAGTTTCACCCCTATTATGATTGGATTATTTTATTTGTCTATATGTTGTGATAATTTATCTTTGTGCTATGAGTTAGACTATTCGAGTCTAACGTATACTCTACGTTGAATAAGCGAACGTATAAACGTGGGGTAGGGGTAATATTAAGGATTTAATAATAAGAAGTTGGGGTGCAATTGATATGACTTTGCATGCCATGAGTGGATGACCATAATTGAGTCAATTATGGGCATCATTAAAATTGGAGTTAATTAATAATTTGAATAGGGAATTATTAAAACTGGGGTAAAAGATTATAAGTGATAATCAATGCTTAGGACACGAGGTTGGACTCGTTTGTGACGTAAACCTGCCCGGACCCGCCCGACAATTCCAGTGGTCACAAATGTCAGCCCAATGTGAGAGGTCCTAGGCCTAAACTAAAGCATAACAGTTGTAAAGACACGAGGTTAGACTCTTTTATGGTGTAAGACTGCCCGGACCCGCCCGGCAAATCCAGCTGCCATAAATGCCAGTCTAATGTGAGAGGTCTTTATGAGGTTATGGCCTGAATGAATTAAGAAATACTTAACCACATAAACATGTAAGGTGGGACATGGGGGTTAAGTAGGTGCCTTGGGTGGCATGAGGAATCTATTGGGTGCCCTTGGTGGCATGTGAAATACGATTAGTAAGACTTAACCAAACACACATGTAAATGAACATGACTAAGAGGGTTAAGTGGGATGTACTAGTGGACAAGCTTAGGTCGGTAGCTTGTGGGGGCCCATTTCAACTAGTAACCCAAACGTATCTTTGTGGGCTCGACCCAAGTCGAGGACGGGACACGCATACTGTGTTTGACTATAAGAGGCCAAAGCGGGGAGCGGTGGCAACGCAAGTCCAACGGGTTTCATATGCGTGTATGGACCCGGGCTGGTAGGTAAGACGTTATGGCATCGTGTAGGTATAAGCTGTGCATTCTCAAGTTGTATCGGGTTGCCACTTTAGGGGAGTGATACACCCCACTGTGGGGCCAGCACGGGTATCTACGAGTAGGGAGCCGATCGCAATTGGGTAGTGGGGTACACCTAGCGGAGATAGGGGCAGACGGCACCTATATAGTCAGCTAGGGGTACGCAAGGCTATTTATATAGTTTCTGTGTGAAGCAAGCAGGATCAACCTTTAGGGTGACTGGTGGGGTGCAATGTAGTAATTATTCATTAGTAATTAGGTGTGCCTTTAACGTTATCTTTATCTGCTCTTCCATACCTAATAGTTCATAGACATTTACTTGTCTTCCAGCTTATGCCTTAATCTAGTTATTTTGATAGTAGTATTGTTAGAATTATCATACTCGCCAGACTTTATGTCTGACCCCCTCCATTTCTATCCTTTTTCCCCCTCCAAGTCCTCAGGTTGGGCCCAGCTCTAGTGGAGTTTGATTAGATTGCTTTATCTCTTTGGAAAGCTTGGACCGTTGAAGTAAAGTCCAGCTTGTTATCTTCTTTAATGGCTATTTGTGTAATCGGATTATGTATTTTGTTTTATTAAGATGGATATTGTACTTGACTCTGATTTATGGTTTTATGATGTAACAAACATGTTTAAATTCCGCTGCAATAAAATGAAGTTTTAGATTTCCAAGTACTACTTATTATCTGTCTTGTTGTAATTTTTCTGTTCTATATTCACTTATAACCTCCATGGAAGTTAATGCATTCCCTTTGTGAGTGACATTAATGGACGTGGGGTGTTACACGTGGTATCAGAGCTTAAGGTTACCAGAACAGATAATTTTTTTTGAAAAACTATTTTTCTAATGTATTTTTGGAAGAAGTATTTTCCAAAACATGTCTTGATGAGTAATTTAAAGAGAAAAGTTTTTATGAAAAACATAATCCCTAATAGCCATATATCTTCATCTTTCGAATTCTCCATTTTGAATCTTTCCTTTTTCATTTCAGCATGGCTGAAGATCTTAACCTTCCGGATGGTGTAACGATACCAGGATGGTATAGGAGGCTATTAGAGGCTAGGGCCGCCGCAGGTCCAGCCAATGTTCCTCCACCACCAGTTGCACTCGCTCCTCCTCCTCCTCCTCTCGTTGATACTTTTGCAAAGACGTGCAAGGAATTTAAGGCTATGGGTGGAAAACCTTTTCAAGGGTCAGAAACGTTTGTGGAGGCTAGAGATTGGCTTAGGGAGGTGGAAGAATTGCTAAAAATCTTTGAAGTAGAAGAAGGGAGGAAAGTCAAATTAGCAGCTTGGTTGATGAAGGGAGAGGCCTCGTTTTGGTGGGAGGTCACTAATGGGGAGCGTCCTGTTGATTCTTGGGCGGATTTCAGACGTAGGTTTGAGGCGAAGTTTCTCTCAAGGGCAGAAGAGAATTTATATATGGAAAGGTTCTTGACATTAAAGCAAGGAAGCTCATCAGTGAAAGAATATGTCAACAAATTTAATCAGTTAGCAAGGTTTGGCTTGGACTTAGTGAACACGCCGGAGAAGAAGGCTCTAAGGTTCGTTAATGGATTGAATGAACCATTGCAAGGGTTGGCTATGACCCACATCCCTATGGGGGCCACCTTTGAGAAGCTAGTAGACATGGCACTCATGCACGAGGAGAAAGGCACTAAAGCTGATAAGGCACCCGAGAAGAAAGGGGATCAGAAGAAACCACAACAGCAAAACAAGAAGGGTGGTAAAGATAATAATGGCAAGGGAAAGAATAAATGCTTTAACTGTGGGACACCAGGCCATCTCGGCAAGGATTGCCGAAAGAAAAAGAAGACTGGCTGTTTCCACTGTGGCGAAGCGGGACATCTAGTGAAGGACTGCCCAAAGAAGGGGCAGAGGGCAGGAGCTACCTCGGGAGGACAGGTGCAGGCTCTTATGGCACCAGGGCAGGCAAGGGGACAAGTTCAGGCTCTCGCGGTCCCACCGCTGTAAGAACGAGGTAGAACCATTTCTGTTGAAAGCTTAGTTTTTCTGTTTGATCATCCTATCCATACTTTATTCGATTCGGGCGCATCGCATTCGTTTATCTCTACATCATTAGTTGAATCACTGCACTTAAACACCAGTTTAGTATAGGATCCCTTAGTTGTTTCGAATCCAATTGGGGGCTCAGCTTATTTGTCCATGATGTGTTTGGATTTGAAAATTTCTATACTTAGCGTTGAGTTTAGATGTGATGCTTATGTGTTGGGCTTCACGGGCTATGGGCTAATTTTAGGAATGGATTGGTTATCTTGAAATGGGTCCGTTCTTGATTGTGAAAGGAGAGTAGTTAGGCTCGTGACTCGCCTTGGCAACACTCTCGAAATCTTTTGTAATCCCATAAATTCTGTTATGCTAAGTTATTTAGAATCGCTTGACGCGTCTGAGGAAAATCTACGATCTGTTAGAGTGGTCCGAGAATACTCGGATGTGTTTGAGGAGGTGAAGGGCTTACCTCCGAAGCGGGAGATAGATTTTCGAATATATCTTGTGGATAATGCAAAACCAGTATCTTTGCCAGTACGCCACATGGCTCCACGTGAAAGGAGGGAACTCTATAAGCAAGTGAAGGAGTTGCTTGAGAAGGGGTTCATAAGACGAAGTATATCGGAGTGGGGTGCTCCAGTAGTATTTGCCACGAAGGCGGATGAGTCCCTTAGACTTTGTGTGGACTATAGAGAACTTAATAAGCTTACTAAGAAGAATAGACACCCACTGCCGAGGATTGACGATCTCTTCGATCAGTTAGTTGGCGCCTCAGTGTTTTCGCAGTTGGACTTAGCCACTGGTTTCCATCAGTTGAGAGTGGCTGAGGATAGCATTGACAAGACTGCCTTTAGGACTCCGGACGGTTTCTATGAATGGCTAGTGATGCCCTTCGGTTTGACAAACGCCCCCCGCATACTTTGTTGATTTGATGAGTAGGGTGTTTAGGGAGTACCTTAACAAATTCGTGGTAGTCTTTGTAGATGACATCCTGATCTTTTCTAAGGATGAAGAAGAGCATGCCCTACATCTTAGGGAAGTGTTGGAGACCCTACGAGCGCATAATCTTAAAGCTAAATTTTCTAAGTGTCACTTCTGGAGGAAGTACGATTCCTAGGGCACGTGGTTTCCAAAGAAGGGATTGCTGTGGATCCCGCGAAGGTGGTGGCTATCCAAGATTGGAAGGTCCCTAAAAATGCTACCGAAGTGAGAAGTTTCTTGGGGTTGGCTGGCTACTATAGGAAGGTTATTAAAGACTTCGCAAAGATATCAGCTCCATTAACACGCTTGACGAAGAAGAACCTAGTCTTCGAGTGGGACGTAGATTGTGATGATGCGTTCCAACGTTTGAAGAGAGATTTGACTTCAGCCCCAGTCTTAGTATTGCCAGACGGGAGTAAGCCGTTTACTGTTTATACCGATGCTTGTGGGACAGGACTAGGCGCGGTCTTAATGCAAGAGGGAAGAGTAATAGCCTATGGTGGTGGAAGGCAGTTGAGAGCGCATGAGAAAAATTACCCTACACATGACCTAGAGTTGGCCGCTATTGTTTTCGCGCTTAAGTCTTGGCGTCATTATCTTCTTGGCGAGAAATTCGAATTATTCACTGATCACAAATCTTTAAAATACTTATTCTCTCAGAAGGACTTGAACTTAAGGCAGCAAAGGTGGATGGAGTTCTTAGCATCCTACGACTTCGAGATAGCATATACCCCTGTCAAGGGTAACGTAGTGGCAGATGCCTTTAGTAGAAAAAGATTATCCTTAAGTCCTTTGTTTGTTGAGCGGCGAAGCTTAGAATTCATTTCGATGTTTGACTTTAGACCTTCTGTTGACTTTGTACCCGGTTTGCTAGCATCCTTGGAGGTCAGACCTACACTTTTGGGACGGATTGGCGAGGCACAACGGGACGACCCACAGTTAGTTGAGTTAGTAGAAAAGCTCAAAGGAGGGGAGTCATCAAACCATCTCCGTAAGTATACCCTAGATGATAAGGGTTGGTTACGTAGGGACGGTAGACTTTGTGTACCAAAAGACGATGACCTAAAGAAGACCATTCTTGATGATGCACATCGTTCGAAGATGACCATTCATCCCGGCGGGGACAAGATGTACAAAGACATGAAGCGAGTTTACTTTTGAGCCGGCATGAAGAAAGATGTGGCCGAGTATGTCGCTAGATGCTTGGTGTGCCAACAAGTAAAAGCAGAGAAAAAGAAACCCGGTGGGTTGCTTCACCCATTGGAGGTTCCACTATGGAAGTGGGAGAGTGTCTCGATGGATTTTGTGGATGGATTAACAATATCAAGGAAGGGTAATACGGGGATTTGGGTTATAGTAGATAGACTTACTAAGAGCGCCCATTTCATTCCCGTGAAGAGTAAGAGGACTGCTCCATGGTTAGCTTCTGTGTACGTCCGAGAAATAGTTCGTTTGCACGGTGTTCCTTCTAGCATAGTAAGCGACCGCGATCCTATTTTCACTAGCGAATTTTGGAGAAGCTTGCAAGAGGCGGTAGGGACTCAGTTATGTTTGAGCACCGCATATCATCCTCAGATGGACGGCCAGACCGAGAGGGTGAATCGCATTCTAGAGGATCTTTTGAGGCTATGTATCCTAGACTTTGGGGTTACATGGAAAGAGCATCTTCCATTGGTAGAGTTCGCATATAATAATAGCTTTCAGTCCAGCATTGGCATGGCACCTTTCGAAGCTCTTTATGGACGACCTTGTCGTTCACCTACATGTTGGTGGGAATCTACGGATAAGATCTTACTTGGGCCCGATATGATTAGGGAGACTTCGGAGAAGATAGACTTGATTCGAAGGAGGATGAAAGCAGCGCAAGATAGGCATAAATCTTATGCGGATAAGAGGAGGACAGATCTTGAGTTTGAAGTTGGGGACATGGTCTTTATCAAAGTGTCTCCATTACGGAACGTTGTTCGCTTTGGGTCCGTTGGGAAATTAGCACCAAGGTTCGTAGGGTCGTTTCCTATTAAGGAGAAGATTGGACGGATGGCGTATAGAGTGGAGTTGCCCGAGAGACTTAGTGGTGTACACGACGTATTCCATGTGTCACATTTGAGGAAGTGCTTGCACGAGACCGCGGAAGTGGTAGGGCCGAGCTTGCTTAGAGAGGTGGAGATCGAGCGTGATGCGACGATTCGATGAGCTCCTACGCGCATTCTTGGGTCGGAGATCAAGAAGCTGAGAAATCGAGAGGTCAAACTAGTCAAAGTACAATGGGGAGATGATGAGAGCAACGCTACTTGGGAGACAGAAGAGAAGATGCGTTCACGATACCCTTTTCTTTTTGAGGGTATGTCCTTTAATTTCTCCTTTATCGCTTATCTTGTACTTATCTTATCTTTAGTATCCTCTCGCTAGTATTCTTAACCTTTAGTTAGGATAATCCTATGGTTGAAACATGTGTTTGAGACATGTTATGTATGATGGATGCAAAGTGGATGCAAGTGTTTGCTAGTGGTTGCTCGTGGACGCATATATACAAACTATTAGGCACTAGATCGGCTCAGTCACTTCATACTGCAGATTGCATATAAATGGCTGTATTTAGTAAAATGGATGTATGATGATTGTATTATCATATAGATGCGGCATTCAGATGATGATTGTGCATGCATATAGAGATAATATGTAGCATTAAGGAACTTTTGCATACATAATGGACGCATGGCACTATCATGATTTGCATTAAGGAGGTCAACTGAATCAGTGGACCGCCTGATTTTGCATTAGATATGGACATATACACACACTGTGCATTTAAACATGAAAGCATTAGAAGTCTATAAGGACAATGGATGCATGTGTTTGATGGTTGAGTAGATGGACGATTGGATGTTAGGATATACATTCTTCTTGACTTAAAGATTTCGGGGTCGAAATCCTTTAAGGAAGGGAGAATGTAACACCCCGTAATTCTGTTAATATTAATATTCACAAATTAAAGAATAACTAATCTCAGACGTGAGAATGGTGGGAAACGGGTTGCGCCATTGTGTTCGTCTCGGAATTCTGGTTGAAATAGAGTCCGAGTTTGCGTGAATTGGACTTCGTATGAAGAAGTTATGGCCATCGGAAGTTTCAGAAAATTCAAAATAGATTTCAGAAATTTAAAATTCAAAATTCGGAGTCAAACAGGCTAGACGGGAAAATTCCCGCCTAGCACCCCAGGTCGACTGGGGAGTCGACTGGGCAGTCGACCCCCCTCCCCCCCAGGTCGACTGGGCAGTCGACCTGCGTGTCGACCTGGTCAGTCGGCTAGGGTTTTGACTGAGCGCAATCTTGAGCTGCTGATGTGTCTTTAGGGCTGAGTTGGCAAATTAAACGGTTCAGTTTAGTTCTGAGTTGATCTGACGGTCTAAATAAACCCTAAACTCTATAAATACCTAGGTAGTCTCTCACTCTAATTCACATGAAAAATAGAATAGCCACCGTCATACCGCCGCCATGGAACTCAGTGTAGCCACCGCCATCTAAGAAGGAAGAAAGCTAATCAAAAACCCTAATTCTACTCAAGTCTAAAAGCAAATCAAGACACTCTTTTCTTCTCTAATTGTGAGTATGATGATCTTAACAAGATTATTGTTAAACTAATTAGATTAAGTTATGAGTGGATTATAAGTAAATGATGTGAATTGTCATATATGTTGTTGTAAACATTATGCTATCATGTATGTTGTAAATTCTATGTTATGTGATGATGATATCCTATATGTTGTAAATCATGCTATGATGAGATTGTATAGGTTGTAACTTTCTATGCTAAATTGTGATAAATCATACATGTTATAAAGTCATGATGTTATTATCTATGCTAATTAGCTCATGTTAATCAAATCATAATGTTTGGGTTATGTTGGTCTATATGACAAATCACATATGCAAGTTTAGATTTATTAGTAAAGATTATGAACATATGCCATGACATCTATTTAGATCTAGAATTATGACATCTAGAATTATGCTATGACATATGTGAATTCTATGCTAGTTCACACCATCATTATGTTGCCTAAAACCCCATATGCAAGTTTATACATAAATTTGGGTTATGATCATATCATGTAAATTGTGACATTTAACAAGTTGACACCTTTAGATCCTTAACATGTGTAGTTTATGCAAGTTTCACCCCTATTATGATTGGATTATTTTATTTTATTTGTCTATATGTTGTGATAATTTATCTTTGTGCTATGAGTTAGACTATTCGAGTCTAACGTATATTCTACGTTGAATAAGCGAACGTATAAATGTGGGGTAGGGGTAATATTAAGGATTTAATAATAAGAAGTTGGGGTGCAATCGATATGATTTTGCATGCCATGAGTGGATGATCATAATTGAGTCAATTATGGGCATCATTAAAATTGGAGTTAATTAATAATTTGAATAGGGAATTATTAAAACTGGGGTAAAAGATTATAAGTGATAATCAATGCTTAAGACACGAGGTTGGACTCGTTTGTGACGTAAACCTGCCCGGACCCGCCCGGCAAATCAGGTCGTCACAAATGTCAGCCCAATGTGAGAGGTCCTAGGCCTAAACTAAAGCATAACAGTTGTAAAGACACGAGGTTAGACTCTTTTATGGTGTAAGACTGCCCGGAGCCGCCCGGCAAATCCAGCTGCCATAAATGCCAGTCTAATGTGAGAGGTCTTTATGAGGTTATGGCCTGAATGAATTAAGAAATACTTAACCACATAAACATGTAAGGTGGGACATGGGGGTTAAGTAGGTGCCATGGGTGGCATGAGGAATCTAGTGGGTGCCCTTGGTGGCATGTGAAATACGATTAGTAAGACTTAACCAAACACACATGTAAATGAACATGACTAAGAGGGTTAAGTGGGATGTACTAGTGGACAAGCTTAGGTGGGTAGCTTGTGGGGGCCCATTTCAACCAGTAACCCAAACATATCTTTGTGGGCTCGACCCAAGTCGAGGACGGGACACGCATACTGGGTTTGACTATAAGAGGCCAAAACGGGGAGCGGTGGCAACGCAAGTCCAACGGGTTTCATATGCGTGTGTGGACCCGGGATGGTAGGTAAGACGTTGTGGCATCGTGTAGGTATAAGCCGTGCATTCTCAAGTTGTATCGGGTTGCCACTTTAGGGGAGTGATACACCCCACTGTGTGGCCAGCACGGGTATCTACGAGTAGGGAGCCAATCGCAAGTGGGTAGTGGGGGTACACCTAGCGGAGATAGGGGCAGACGGCACCTATGTAGTCAGCTAGGGGTACGCAAGGCTATTTATATAGTTTCTGTGTGAAGCAAGTGGGATCAACCTTTAGGGTGACTGGTGGGGTGCAGTGTAGTAATTATTCATTAGTAATTAGGTGTGCCTTTAACGTTATCTTTAACGTTATCTATCTGCTCTTCCATACCTAATAGTTCATAGACATTTACTTGTCTTCCAGCTTATGCCTTAGTCTAGTTATTTTGATAGTAGTATTGTTAGAATTATCATACTCGCCAGACTTTATGTCTGGCCCCCTCCATTTCTATCCTTTTTCCCCCTCCAGATCCTCAGGTTGGGCCCAGCTCTAGTGGAGTTTGATTAGATTGCTTTATCTCTTTGGAAAGCTTGGACCGTTGAAGTAAAGTCCAGCTTGTTATCTTCTTTAATGGCTATTTGTGTAATGGGATTATGTATTTTGTTTTATCAAGATGGATATTGTACTTGACTCTGATTTATGGTTTTATGATGTAACAAACATGTTTAAATTCCGCTGCAATAAAATGAAGTTTTAGATTTTCAAGTACTACTTATTATCTGTCTTGTTGTAATTTTTCTGTTCTATATTCACTTATAACCTCCATGGAAGTTAATGCATTCCCTTTGTGAGTGACATTAATGGACGTGGGGTGTTATAGTGCTTGCATATCCGGACAATCAACAAGTACGTCCGGACAACTACCACTTTAACCCTTTACTGGGAGCGACCCAGTTCCAGGCATATGTAGTCGTCCATTTGATGTGAAGATCGCCGGTCTTCCATCACCGTCTTCAATATCTTCGACTTTTAATCGTCGTAGTAATTATTCAGAATGGGTTAAACCCGGTCTTTCCGAATAACTCACGCATTTTTATAATTAAAAATCAAGTGCTATAAAGGCTCATCCAACGCCTCTTTCCAATTCAGAATATTCTTTTAATAAATTATTAGGGAAAGATTCCCATAAATTTTATCAAAGATAAATTCTTTTAAATAAAATCTTTAATCTTCTTTTTTTAAGATTTATTAAAACTCCAATTCGGTTTTAATATCAAAAATCATAACTTTATGATTACTCAATTTTTAAGAAATTAATCTTATCTATAACTGGGTTAAAAAACCAATGTCATTTAAAAACATCGTTCGCGATAAACCTAAAATCATATGTCAATTTATTTCAATACTAAATATAATTTGAAACTATAATAATATTAGTTAAAAGATTTATTCTTTCATACGGGGTTTAAGAATAGTGTTATTTAAGACACCATCCACGACAACCAAAAATCCAATTCTTTTATTAAATTTCAATGAAATATTAATTAATTAGAAGACACCATTAAATCTTAATTTAAAAGATTTATTCTAGTCAATAGCTAGTTCATTTTGATAAAAAAAATTATCTTTTGTATTCATCCAAAACGGACATAGAAATCATCAATTTATTCTTCATTGAATAATATTTTACAATATTTGTTATTTAAAAATATTCTTTATATAAATAGGTTCCTTATGTAAAATATTCTTTATATTACAATATCCTTTAAAAGTATTCTTTATTTAAAAGAAATTCTTTGTTTAAAATATTCTTTATATAAAAGATATTCTGAATCAGAAAGCGACTCAATCATTTACCATATAACTTCGGTTATATGGATTTCATACATCGTATTTAAATGTCAACAAATGATAAATAATCATCAAACCATCCATTCAACATCCAGAGTGAAGTTCACAACTGTGTGAGCATTAAAATGAAATAATAACGCTCATCGCAGCCTGTCAATCTATTGATTGACATACAAATAAATATTGGGACTAGTGTATATTGATTATCATCCCAATACCCGTGTGGGGTTTTCAGGCAACAATAGTCCATACAAATAAATAATTGGTTAGTGAATTTAACCCATTTATAATTCTGCTAACATATTGATGATGGTGAACAAAACATGATATTATATTCATAGTGCCGAATAAAAATATATTTTACTCGTATAATTTCCTTATACTTTGCTAATGTCTAATAAACTGTAATTTATTTATATGACATTATTGCGGATGACAAATAAAAGATAATTTTCATTATAATTTATTTGTATGTAATTATTCTTAACTTTAACATATAAAAGAAATAATCTCATTTGTATATGTTTTCAATGTATAACCTAATTCGTAAAAATATTTATTTTAAAGGGCATACAAATTCTAAAGTATGCATTAACATATAAAAATGTCACTTTAACTTGCCTATACATTCTAATGTATGTTTTAACCAAGAATATGATTCTTATATTTGAATATAAATTTCAATGTAAGTTTGCAAATAAAATGATTTTTATATTTGCGTATAAATCCTATTGTACGTTATGCAAATAAAAATGATTATTATATTTGAATATAAATTCCAATGTAAGTTTTCAAATAAAAATGATTTTTATATTTGCATATATATGCGATTGTATGTTATGCAAATAAAAATGATTATTATATTTGAATATAAATTCCAATGTAAGTTTGCAAATAAAAATGATTTTTATATTTGCATATAAATCCTATTGTATATTATGCAAATAGAAATGATTATTATATTAAATATAAATTCCAATGTAAGTTTGCAAATAAAAATGATTTTTATATTTGCATATAAATTCTATTTCAACAAAATGTATAAGAAGTGATACATCCATTTTGCTGACAATTCTATTTTACCAAAATGAATATTTTTGTTTATAACACAGACCTATTCAACAAAATACTATTTGTGTTTAACTCTTTTATTTAACCCAAAAATGTGAATTTTGTTTTATTTCAAATCTAATTAACAAAAATGTAATTTTTGTTCTCCACAATCATATTTAACAAAATGTAATTTTTCTTTCAACTATTGTATTTTTAACAAAAATAAATATTTTAGTTCAACTAAGCTATTTGGCCAAAATGTTCATTTTGATCAAAAAAGTGTATTTTGCTTCAACTAACCTCTCTTGACAAAAGTATATAATTTGACAAAAATATATGGTTTTCTTTAACTAATCTATTTTGACAAAAATGAATATTTTGACAAAATGTATATTTTGATTTAACTAATCTTTTTCAACAAAACATTAAAGATAATGACTTAGTTTTGTTGACAAATTTATCTCAACAAAGCAATAAGGATGATAACTTTGTCTGTCGACAATTCTTATTCAACAAAACAAATGAAAGTGACATATTTGTTTTGTCAAATCTAATGCGACAAAAATGACAATGTTTGTTTTAACCATTATAGTTGGACAAAAGTGACCAATTTGTTTTAACTACGATAATTTGACAAAAGCAACAAATTGGATTTAAACTTTGAAATTTTGACAAAAGTGAAAATTTGGTTTCTATTTTGTAATTTGATAAAAATGTATATTTTGTTTCAACTAATATAAATTACAAGATGAATGTTTTTATTTAACTGCACTATATTGGCAAAAATGAATATTTTTGTTTAACTACACCATATTGTCAAAATGAATATTTTTGTTTTTAACTATTCTATAGTGACAAAAATGAGTATTTTGTTTAACTGTTCTATGTTGACAAAAATGAGTATTTTTGTTTAATCCCTTTTAATGAACAAAAATGTATTCATTCTTTCTAATGAACAAAAATGCATTGAAAATGTATTATTTCAATGTTCACTCTTTTTACTGAAACCAAATGACAATAAAACATGATTTTAATTCTACTCTTTTATTATTGTAACTAAAATGACAATAAAAATGTTATTTTCAAATTTACTATTTTTATTGCATCTAAAATGAAAATCAAAATGTGGCATTTAATTATATTCTTTTTATTTTATCTGAAATGACACTAACAATGTAAATTTTACTTCTACTATTTTGTTACATCTAAATCGACAATAAAAATCGAATATCTTATTTTAATTCTTTTTATTGTAAACAATGTTACATAAAAATGAAATCTTTTAAATCTACTCTTTTATGACAATGAAAATAATTCTTTCATTCCTTCTAACAGGTTTTAACACAAATGTTTATCTTATTTCAACAAACATGCTTGACAAAAATGTTATTTTTATTACAATAATCATGTTTAACAAAATCTATATTTTTATTTTAATAATCATGTTTAACAAAAATGACTATTTTTATTTCATATAAGATGACAACAAAATGATACTTTTAAATCTTCTATTTTTATTGCATATAAAATGACAATAAAAATTCAATTTTAAAATCCATTCTTTTCATTGCAAGTAAAGTGACAATAAAATGTTATTTTTAAATCTATCCTTTTTATTGTAACTAAACTGACAAAATAAAATGTTGCTTTAAATTCAATCTTTTTATTATATATAAAATGAGAATAAAAATGTTACCTTTTTAATCTCAACTCTATTTCATTGTAACTAATTGAAAATAAATTTTGATCTCTTATAACTATTCTTTTTAATGAAAACAATATTACATAAAAATGTATGTCTTTTAATCCTATTCTGTTTATTGAAACAATTTATCAATAAAAATGGGATCTTTAATGTTTACTTTTATTTATTATAGAAAATGATCAATAAAAATGTAATCATGAATGTTAAATCTTTTTACTGAAGCGAATGATCAATAAATATGTAATCTTGAATGTTAAATCTTTTTATTATAATCTATGATGAAAATAAAAACATTTTATTTAATTTAACAAAGTTACAACAAAGATGAATTCTTTTTATCATAATCTTTTTATTTCTCTAGTTTAAAGGTAAAAAATGATACTTTTAATAGTATTCTTTTATTTACATCTAAAATGTAATAAAAGTGTAACTTCTTAAACAAAGCTTTTATTTGCATCTAAAATACGAATAAAAATGTAACATTTTAATTCCTGATTTATTTGCAACAAAGAATGCAAATAAAAATTTGAATTTTAATTTCATGTTTTATTTTCATCAAAGAAAGCAAATAAAAATTTGGCATTTAATTTCAGTTCTTTTTAATGTAAACAAATGATAGTAAAAATCAGATCTTGACGTTCATGTATTGAATAAAAATGATATTTTTATAAAATAAACAAATCAGTACTAGTGGATCTTAAATAAAAATGAATTCTTTATTATATAAAAAAATAAAAATAAATCAGTATTCATGGAGCTAAATAAAAGTTGTAAATTTTATTTTAAAACCAATATGTATTCATGGATCTAAAATAGAAGAAATAGATCCGAAATAAAGAGGATAAATTTAAATAAAAAAGGAACGATTCCATGTTCATGGATCAAAATAGAAGGAGAACTCTATTACGCACTAAATCAATATAGATCTAAAATAAAATATGATTTTTATTTCAGATCTAGATCTAACCAAACACATACATCACAATCACCATAATCGACAAACAACATATACAATATCATACATCGCAGATCTAAGATAAATTAACATACATACATGGCAATCAAATAACGAGAAAATAATTAATATTTTAATTATTTTTTAAATATGGAAATCTCACCATGAATTTTCAAAGTACTCCATTCTAGATCCGATCTGTTTCATGCTATAGTGTTCTTCAATACGATCGCAACGCATTTCATTTCGTTGAATTCTAATTTCGATTGCAGAAGATATCATTATTTAAAGTTTCGATTACATTAATTAATAATTAATTAAAAATAACTAAATCTCAATTACTTAATCACGTGAAGATGCCGCTCCTTCTTCTTCCTTCTTCTTCATTTACTGTAAAAAAAAAAGAACCCATAAAGCTCCAACCTTTGACCATGAACGCACACCTCTCCGTTCACCCGACCATCGATCTGAATGCACCACATCGAAGCCCTTGCCATGCTCCTCCAATGCCCCCGGTATGGGCGAACTCGCAGCCACCTAGAGTGCCTAGATCCACCTTGAACGATGCCACCTTCCCCACCAAATTTCAGCCAAAATAAAAAGCAAGAATCGATCTTAACCATACGGATTGAAAGCCCTCAGAACACTCTTTGATTTTTGTAAAAGAAGTATTATCTAATTTGATTTGTATTGGGAGAATTTGGGGATTGATTTTTGGATGATTTCAACCTTTGAAAGGCTTATGGCGGCTATGAACAAAGGGTTAGGGTGTTTTTAATCCTGTTATTTATAATATTTAATTATTAAATTTGCAAATAAACCCATAATCTCTCAACAGCTCCGATTTCAGCCCAACGAAGTATGTTTCTAGGCAAATACCCATGTTCTGGATCCAATGGACTAGGTCCCGTTTGATCCTCTTGGCCCACTTTTCTTTAAATTAAAATATAAATCATTTATTTATTTAATTCTATCGTACATTTTATTTTACCGGTGCCACATATGGACTCTAAAAATTACAAAAAAAATATTTCTAGCTATGTTTTGACAATACGGTCCTAACAAGACTAATTTCGTCGAATTCCGAGACCGTTTGGAAAATGGCCGTTTTCTAGTCGATTAAATTTGACTGAAATTGATAAAACATATTTTCTTTTGTCACGCTCACATATTAATTCTAAAAATTATGAAAATTAAAACCTAGTAATAATTTGACATTCCGGTTCCAACAAAAGTGGTTTCATTGAAAACAGAGGTCGTTTGAAAAATGGCTATTTTTAATATTAAAATATATATATATATTCTACAGCGACTATTATGAATTTTAAACTGGCATAACTTTTGATTCCCAATATGAAATTTTGATTTTTCGGATTCCTTGGAAAGATATTTTTAAATAGATTCTAATATTTTTGGTTTTACTAAAATCCGTTTTATTTTGCATCATGTACAGTCAGTTAAAGTTCAAATTCAAATTTTCAAACTACCGTGCTATTTTTAACTCCTTTTATAATTAAAATAGAATTTATTCGTTTTAACTTTGATTAAAATAATTTTTTCGTCGTTGTTATTTAAAATAAATTATTTTAACTATTAAATTTCCATCAAAATTTCTAAAATAAAAATTTTAAATTGGTTCAGAATTTGCGGGTTGTTACACCAACATACAACACACAAAATTGTCTACCTGTGTCGGGTTTATATTGACAAAAGTTGCATAGATATAGATAGATGTTTACTATTCATTCCATATACTTGTTTATTCAAGTAAATATTTAAACTACCATTTTCACTACATATATATATGTCATTTTAGGTACAGTGAATTATCAAAACCCTATTGTTAACTGTTTAATCACTTAACAAGCCAACGTAATTGACAAATATTTATTTTGCAATCAGTGTACATGAAACATGTCAACCAAGTTATCATCCAATTCAACCAACATTTTATTAGGGTTTTCAACTTCCATATCCCTTATATTACCATATCAATCACTAACAAACTTCAACAATTCATATTTCTACTCTAACTACAAACAACACTAAGCCACATAACATGTAATTTACTTGCAATATCAACACACAACATCAATAAGTATATATGCAACATATTAATTCAAACATGAGCTATAATTGCTCACTATTGCTATTCCACACCGTCTAACTTCAAAGATAGGATTTTTACGTCTCCACAACCTTGTTAGCAACTAAACGAACTACGTTTACACACAACACACCTATGTAATCAATATTTATATATTTATATGGGTTCTAACTTGGGTTTAAGGAAGAAAGATTGGATCTTTAAGGGTTTTAAGGGAAAAGGTTAGGCTTTTAGGTGCTAGGGTCTCACGACAAAGGTAGGGCCCATGGGTGGTGAAGTGGCAGTGTGGGAGGGATGATGTGGAGGGTGTAGGGGTTAGGGAGCGATGGTGGTGGTAGGAGCTAGGTTTAGTGGTGTATAAAAATTTAAAGAGAGCTAGAAAGGGTTTTGGAGAGAAAAGTGGGAGCTTTGAGTTGGTAAGGCCATGGGGAGGCATGGAAAGGGGTGGGGCTGCTAGGGGAGCACGACAGAAGTGAGGACGGTGGAGATGGCTAGCGGTGGTGTGGACGGAGAGAAGGAAAATGAAAAGTGGACGAGAAGAGAATAAATGAGAAGGAAAACAAATGAAGAATGAAGTGGTTTCTCTCTTAGGCTTCATGTACTTATAGGAGGGGGCAAGTCATAGGAAGGTACACATAGAAAGGGTGGCATGTGCTAGGGGGCAAGTTGTCTAATTCCTAAGTCTTTAGGAATAAGTGCAAATTGATGGTGATTAATTACCTTCTTTATTACATTACGTCAACTTGTTTTCATTCGTATGACCAGATGCTAACTCCAATTGCTAGGAAAACTGAAATATGCTACGTTTCATAGATACAGTTCTAATGGTCCTAATTTCGTCGAATTCGAAGATTGTTTCAAAATGGCTTGTTTCTATGTTATTTTTGAATTTTAACCGATTTTTTGACCTGCGTTTATATTATGCATGTTCACACACTAATTTCGATTGACTTGAAATTTGGAATCTTACAATAATCTAAAGTTACAGATCCGATAAAATGGGTTTTGCCGAAATCCGAGACTATTTGAAAAATGATCTTAATTTTAGCTTTTAAAATAGCATTGATTTATCGATTTTCAAAATATTCTTTTTTAATTATCATTTTAAAAAACAAATAACCTTATTTCAACTATTTTATAATATAAAATAAATTTAGAATTTATTTTCAAAAAAAAATTAGGTTTTGATTTTATATTTAACATTTTAAAGTTCCTCTATATTTAAAACCATATTTTATATTGACTGTAAAATCGGGTCATTACGAAACCTAAGTACCCTATATCAACAACAGTAATTTTCATTTTCAAAATTTTATTCGAAAATTAGATTTATGGTTGCATAAATCACACCAATTCAGAAATTCTCTTCATTTTATCTGTAATAATACTTTGAAAACATTAAGTCATGTCCCCTTCTTCAATTAACAAAAAAACCATTACCTTTTCGTTTCCATCCCCTTCTCATGGCCTATTTTAACACACAACCTTAGTAAGGAATTTGTACAGTTAATGCCCCATTATCACCCTACTATAACCCGGTTATATCCCATAGTGGATTTCTAATGCTATGATTTTCCAAAATATCCCCAAAAGTTGTCTTTTTTGCTTTATGCCTCACTATATTCTACTATTCCGGTATATCCCGTTATTGCTGCTATATTCCTCCTTTCCAGTTATATCTTCTATGAAAGAAATGAATTGAAAAATGACAATTATACATAACAAAAATCATGAAAATTAGTTTTTTGATTGAATATTTTAACATATACTTTTTTGAAACAAAAATACTCTAATACTATATTAAATCTAATTAAGTTAAATGAAAATTTACGTTTATTTACATGTATCTGCACATTTTTTCTATCTAAAATCAAGAATGTACTAATTATCATAAAATTAATGTTAAGTTTCCATTTAATTATTGTTTATATATTTGTAAAAACATTAATAAGAAGTTTTATACATTATTTTAGAGTCCTTCGCAACGCCCCGGCTATTCCTGCTTAATCTCCGCTATGTCTTTTTTTTTTACCTCTGTAGCATTGAATCCGCTAAGAGCTTTAACTTCATAGGCAAGGATCACTAAAGACGAAGGAGAAATGACAAATTCTCCTGAAATATTAATTGAAATTCAGCAATGCAAATAGACTGGTAAAGAAACAAGAGGGCCACTACTAGAAAAGTGGGCATATTCGACACTATTTTTATGTGGCAGTAGATCAAAAAAGCGTTTCCGTAGGCCATTTTTTCATATAGGCGACACCAGGGGGCATGGCATCCACGGCCGTTGCATTAGGCCTCTAAGGCAACGCTTTTTTCCATCTACTGCCACGGAAAGAAAGTGTTGCATTATAGCCGTAATGCAACACTATATGCACATAATGCAACGGTATTCAGCGTTGCCTTAAGCATTAGCTGCCAGGTCACGATAGTGAGGCCACGTCGACCTTCCACGTAAGCTGCCCATGTTTCACACGCCACATCAGCTTTCCATGTCAGCTGCATACGTGTCAGATGCCACGTCAGTTGTCCACGTATAACACGCCACGTCAGCTGTGGGGCCCACCAGTGGAATTAATAATATTTTTTCAAATGTAATACCACTGCATAATGTAATGCAACACAATTATCTTGAAATGCAACATAAAAAAAATCAAATGCAACAGTAAAGAAGGCAAATGCTACATAAGAAGAAAGAAAATACAATGCTTTAATTAAAAATTCTACAGTACCATTTTTGTACATAAGAGTGTCTTATTAACAAATAACATGAAATCGGATACAACTAATACATCAATAACACAATTTCGACTGAATACAACAAGAACATAAGAGCTACATGCTTCTATCATAAACCTAAACTATAATAACAAGCATCATTTGACATACAATATCAGAATATCAACCCATCTCATCGTCCCAGCAAATCCGCGTCCATTTGGAACCATGATTACTCTGTTTCCAACTTTGCATAGACTACGTATGACCCATGATTGTACCGAGTTCAGAATAAGTCCATATGTCACAGTTAAACCCGCAACACCTAAAACAATGAAAATTCCATTTGAGCATTCTGATCATTAAAGAAACTATTTTCATTTTAAAAGCCAATGTGAGTATAGTACCTGGATCAATACATCCTTTTGGAACCAACATCAAAAATATCAAAGAAAATGAAAGAGTGATGGAAGAGAGCATGTGTGACGACCCAAACTTCCCCATAAAGGAAAGCCTGAATTGCTTTAAGAACAACACACATTAGAACACAAATTGATGAACATTTTATTGCTGATTACAACAATTACATCAGAGTACAAGAAAACAACAGAGTATGAATACTTATTACACAATTGAAATACAATAATATCAGAGATTTAAATTACATTTAAATAGCAGTGGAAAAATAATACAAATATACAATTGAAAGGAATACACGGATATAGAGCTTTCTGAATACCGCTTCAGCTGTAAACCAGGATCCTGTGAATATATCTGCAAAAAGCTACTCGACTGCCCGTGTGGAAAATATGGGCACCTGAGTTTGCCAATGGAACAAACTACAGGTCAGTCGTGGGACTGGTATGAGAAATCTTAACTTAACTTATCTAATAATAAGGCTAATCACAGGACCACGCCGCTAACGCAGAACAGGTTTACTCCATTGGATTGCTAGTGCATAAAATAAAGTAACAATCAACAATAGTCCGGACGGCTACCACTGAAGCCCCTTCAAGGTAGCTACTCCCATCATGGGTCTCAGTAGCAACACATCCATTCGATGTGAAGATCGTCGGTCTTCAACCACCGTCTTCATCTTCGACTCTTCATCGTCGTAGTAATTATTGGGAATGGGTTAAACCCGGTCTTTCCGAATAATTCGCGTATTTTTATAATTAATAATCAAGTGCTATAAAAACACATCCAACGCCTCATTCCAATTCAGAATATTCCTTTAAATAAATTATTCCCATTATTCTATCAAAGATAAATTCTTTAAGTTTAACCTTAAATCTTTCTTTTAAAGATTTATTAAAACCCCAATTTGGATTTAAATATCAAAAATCATTATTCAATGATTATTTAAATTTAAGAAATTAATCTTATCTTTAACTGGGTTAAAGAGCTAATGTCACTTAAAAACATAGTTCACGGTAAACCCAAAATCATCTTCCATAAAATATGGAATTTCACAGAAATCAAATCAATATATACTTGTTATAAATTTCTGCATCCGACCAATAATATAAATGGAATAACGGCAAAGCGTCTTAAATTCCATATGTAGTATCGGTCTTCTTCTACAGAAGCTAATCTCGGTTATTATTAATTCGAATTCCATTCAATTCCAATTTAATATATTAATTGGAAAACTTTACTTTTGGAAGATTTCCATTTAAAACTTAATAAAAGATTTATAAATTTCAAATCATATTTTCACTGTCAGTTGGGTTAAAGAACAAATGTCGCTTAGAAACATAGTTCACAATAAACCCAACTCACATTTCATCTTATTCCAATTACTAAGTATAACTGAAACTTTAATAATCTAAATTAAAAGATTATTCTTTTCATACGGGGTTAAGAACAGTGTTATTTAAGACATTATTCACGACAAACCCAAAATCCAATTTATTCAATTTAACTTTCAATTAAATATTAACAAAGTGGAAAACTTCATTAAATCTTAATTTAATGATTTACATTAGTTAATAACTAGTTCATATTAATAAATATATTTTTCTAAAATATATTCTTTTTCTAAGATATTCTTTTTCTAAGATATTTTCTATAATATTCTTTACTGGAATGTGACACAATCAGCAACCATATATTGCATGAAATCAACCATCATGATAAATAATTATCAAACACCCAAATAACAACCAAAGTGGATTCTACACTAAATATTGGGACTAGTGTAGATCAAATATCATCCCAACACCCGTGTGGGGTTTCATCCAACAATCAAATAATAAATTATTTGTGCACTTAGGCGATGTGCAAAAATTATCAACCCAATCACATAAACAAGTCGGATGACATGTAAATGGAAGTGTAATATTCAGTTTTGAATATACTAACAATATATTTAACACATCCAAGATCTTAACATCACAGACATATATTTCAATTATTTTTATTGTGAACAAATGGCAATAAAAATCTAGTCTTTTATTTCCATTCTTTTTATTGTTGACAAATGACAATAAAAATCTTAACTTTTATTTCAATACTTTTTATTGTTAACGAATGACAATAAAATCTTAACTCTTATTTATTGACCAAAAAGTATATTTTTGGTCTCATTCATTTCTAAATGACAAAATGAATATTTTACTTCATCCTTTTTAAAATGACAAAAATGTCTCTTTTATTCTAATTCTTCTAAAGTGACAAAAAAATGTAATTTTTTCTAATTCCCTTTAATGTACAAAATATAATCATTTTGTCAAATCCCTGTCAATGTACAAAATATGATACTTTTGTCTAATCTTTTAAATGTAACAAAATGTGATAATTTTGTCTAGTCTTTTAAAGTAAACAAAAATGTTACTTTTGTCTTCATTATTTTAAAGTAAACAAAAATGCTAGTTTTTCTTTAATCCTTTTTAATGACCAAAATGTAATCTTTCCTCTTAATGAACAAAAATGTATATTTTGGTCAAACTCCTTTATTTATGACCAAAAATAAATGTTTCTATTTCATTCCTTATAAATGACAACATGTGTATTTTTACTTCGTTCTTTTTAATGTGACAAAAATGTCCATTTCTAATTCATTCTTTTTAATGTATAAAAATATACACTTCTAATTCATTCTTTTAATGTATAAAAATATACATTTCCAATTCATTCTTTTTAAAATGACCAAAACTGATAATTTTGTCTAATTCTTTTAATGTAAACAAAATGACAAATTTTGTCTAATCCTTTTAATGTAATCAAAATATGATGATTTTGTTTAATCCTTTTAAGTAAACAAAATGACAAATTTTGTCTAATTCTTTTAATGTAAACAAAATGACAAATTTTGTCTAATCCTTTTAATGTAAGCAAAATATGATGATTTTGTTAAATCCTTTTAAATAAACAAAATGACAAATTTTGTCTAATTCTTTTAATGTAAACAAAATGACAAATTTTGTCTAATTCTTTTTAATATACAAAATTGACTATTTTTGTTAAACTCTTTTTAATACACAAAAATGTTTATTTTGGTTAAACTCTTTTAAATGACCAAAAATAAATGTTTTTGTTTCATTCCTTATAAATGACAAAATGTGTATTCTTACTTCATTCTTTTTAATGTATAAAAATATACATTTCTAATTCATTATTATTTTTAAATGGCCAAAGATGCCTATTTTTAATTCATTCTTCTAAGGTGACAAAATGAATGCTTTCTAATTCATTTCTTTAAAGTGACAAAAATGAATGAATTTACTTCATTCCTTTCAAAGTGACAAAAAATGAATTTTTATTTCCATAATCATGTTTTCACAAAAATGTTAATTTTATTTGCAAAACGTATTTCTAATAAAAAGGTAGTTTTTATTTACATAACAAATTTCTATTTAAAAATGTTAATTTTTTAATTTTCAATATCATGTTTTCACAAAAATGTTATTTTTATTTCTATGATCATTCTTTCACAAAAATGTGATCTTTATTTCTATAATCATTCTTTTGACAAAAATGTGATTTTAATTCACTACTCATTCTTTTGACAAAAATGTGATTTTTATTCACTAATCAAGGTTTGATAAATATTATTTACATAGAAATGTAATTTTACATGTTAAACCATTCTAATCAAAGTTTTATTCTTTTTGATGAAAACTAATTTCATAGAAATTTAATTTTACATGGTAACACATTCTAAATGAACACTTCTAATTTAATGATCTTTTATTTCTAATGCCAACATCTTAGAGAATAAAAATGATGATTTTATAATGTTAACATTTCATACATAAAATGAGATTGCCTCTAATTTTAACATTTTATAAAATAAAATGTTACTTTTTCCCATTTTTTATTCAAACATTCTATGTAATTAAATGTTTTTCTATATACTGATATAAAAATGAGACTTCTATTATGCAAACATTTTATTCATAAAAATGTGCTCTTTTCAAATGTTAACATCCCTAACATCAATGTGTGATTTCCCTAATATTAACATTTCTAACATAAAAATGTGATCTTTGTAATGTCAACATAAAAGTGAGAATTTTATTTTATTAACATTTATAAATAAAAATGTTATTCTAACGACTTCTGTAAAAATTGATGTTTTTTCATGATGTAAACATTTCATATATTTCATACCGTCCATAGACACAATACAGTCAACTCACCACAATACAGTCACTTCAAACAATCACAAACATCACAATTACGATCAAAATAAATAAATATATTTATTTTAAATATTAAATTTGAGAAATCTCACATAGATTTTGATTCAAATCTAAAATTTTCCATATTTTCAACATGCTCGGTTTCAACTCTAGCCAGCTTCATAGCGTAGATCTTGCTGATGCGATCCCAACGCATCTGAAATCGTTCGATTCTGATAAGAACTGAATAAGTTATCGTCATTTTAAGTTACATGAATTTAAAAAAAATATTTAATCACTTAATTAGACAAGTTAAGTACATCATTAGGCTGTTAACTATTTCCTCTTCATCGTTGTTCATGCGCACCCGAGAAACCCATCGCTGCTCCCATTTGTTCACCTGCGCACGAGATTCCAGGACACCGGAGATCGATCAGATAACACCATGTTGAAGCCCTCCACCAGAGCCACCACCGACCCCGAGCCTGGCCATCACGGTGGGCCACTCCGTCGCGAACAGTCTTCCTAAGCTGACGGTTTTGGGTGCGAAATTTGAGAAATCCGTAGCTTTATTTCAGATCTTGACCGTTGAAATTATAGAGCTTGACATGCTCTTCAATAATCGTCTTGATTCCATGTTTTAATTCTTCGTAATTGGGGAGAAATTAGTGAATAAAATTGGTCGTGTTTAGGCCATTGAAATGAGAACAAGCGGCTATGGCATTAGGATATTAGGGTTTTGTGAAGTCAGCTTATGTATATTTATAATATTTTAATAATTAATGTTCTATTTTTACAAATAAGTCTGTTATCTCTCAACAGCTCCATTTCCAGACCAGCAGAAGTCATCCCCAGCAAATTGCCCCCGTCCCGGATGCAATGGGCTAGGTCCCGTCAGCCCAAACGGCTGTATTTGGCCTATTTTATTTAATTTTAATATTTAAATCATTTATTTAATTAATTCAGTCTTACATTTAAATTCACCGGGGCCACATACGACCTCTAAGAATTACAAAAAAATATTTTAGTTTTGTTTTGACAATACGGTTCTAACAAGACTAATTTCGTTGAATTCTGAGAC
Source organism: Allium sativum (assembly GCA_030737875.1). Classification (NCBI taxonomy): domain Eukaryota; kingdom Viridiplantae; phylum Streptophyta; class Magnoliopsida; order Asparagales; family Amaryllidaceae; genus Allium; species Allium sativum. The sequence goes on along the minus strand of CM060909.1, from coordinate 600,201,124 downwards.
TGTTTGAAAAATGGCATTTTTCTAGTCGATTAAATTTGACTGAAACTGACAAAACACATTTTCCTTTGCCACGCTCTCATATTAATTCGAAAATTTTTGAAAATTGAAACCTAGCAATAATTTGACATTCCGGTTCCAACAAAAGTGGTTTCGTCGAAAACAGAGGTCGTTTGAAAAATGACTATTTTTAAGGGCTAAATATTATATTAATATATATATATATATATATATATATATATAAAAATTCTACAGTGACTTTTCTAAATTTTAAATTGGACATAACTTTTTATTCCTACGATGAAATTTCAGTTTTTCAGATTCATTGGAAAGATATGATTAAACAGATTTAAATATTTCTTGTTTCGCTTAATTCTGATTTAAAATGAATTCAGTATATTCAGTCAAAGTTCAAACTCAAAATTTCAAACTGCAGCGCTGTTTTAAACTCCTTTCAGAATTAAATTAAATTTATTTGTTTTAAAATAAATTTTTAGTCATTCTTATTTTAAATAAATTATTTTAAATATTTGAATCCATTAAAATTCCTAAAATTAAAATTTTAAATTGGCCCCAAAATTCTGGGTTGTTACAATCGCCCCCACTTAAAATCTTTTCGTCCTCGAAAAGAAACGAAGCTAAAAGTTGTATAATTAACTAATTTAATTAAATTTCTATTTATTGTTTTCAATAATTTTATTAGTTAAAGTAATTATCATTCCAATAATTTTATTAGCTAAACTAATAATCCAACATCACAACCATCAATCAATTAGGTAATTAACTTTTCAAATATATATAACTTTTATATATAGCCAAAAATCATATTTTTAGTGCAAATCACAGCAATGTGTACTAACTAAGTTTTGGTTCTCATACCAGTCAATGGAAATATATAGAAATCCCACTTTCGAGACTCGAACCTAAACTCTGATGACGCTAGCAATCATCAGAATCATCTCTGGGCGACTAGAGTGTGATTCTATATCTATCCAGTATATTAAAACTTTGAATATCCGTTAATTACTCGTATACTCGAAATCTTTATATACTCGATTGTCCACATTAAAATATAATAAAACCAAATACGTATTTTAAGATAAAATTTTCAAAACTAAATTTGCTTTCATTCTTATTTTTAAAGAAAATAATACTCTTCACACTCGTTCTAGGATACTACTGATTCCATCTCTAACGAGTTATTCTTATTGGATATTACTAATCCAATCTCTGATGAATTCTTTCGGTTCTAATGTGTCTTGTTCTCGAGCTCTGTAAACCAAAGCTCTGATACCATATGTGACGACCCAAACTTCCCCATAAAGGAAAGCCTGAATTGCTTTGAGAATAACACACATTAGAACACAAACTGAAGAACATTTTATTGCTGATTACAACATTTACATCAGAGTAGAAGAAAATAACAGAATATGAATACTTATTACACAATTGAAATACAATAATATCAGAGATTTAAATTACATTTAAATAGCAACGGAAAAATAATACAAATATATAACTGAAAGGAATACACGGATACAGAGCTTTCCGAATGCCGCTTCAGCTGTAAACCAGGATCTTGTAAATATATCTGCAAAAAGCTACTCGACTGCCCGTGTGGAAAATATGGGCACCCGAATTTGCCAGTGGAACAAACTACAGGTCAGTCATGGAACTGGTATGAGAAATCTTAACTTAACTTATCTAATAATAAGGCTAATCACAGGACCACCCCGCTAACGTGGAACGGGTTTACTCCATTGGATTGCCAGTGCATAAAATAAAGTAAAACGTTAAACAACGCAATGCTTTTTAGAAAAATGAAACCATTATAAGACCCAAGTCCCATCACACAATGCAACGCAAACCGGAGGATAGGGTTTTACCTTATAATGGTCAAAAGATGCTTGATACGATAAAAACGGATTTAATATTAGTGTGTATACATTCTAATAAAAACATTTCAATCATAATGTATCAATCATAGACGACATAGTACCCCATCCTACTATGTCGCCAAACTAGTTCTACAATCAAAACCGCAAGGTCGTATTGGAAATTGGATTTCCATCATGAAATCGAGGCTAGGGATCGTCCTCTCCGATTTGAGACACTCTAGCAAATGCCTCAGGATCCCCCGTAGTGAACCGTTGGAGCGGTAGGGTCGGTCCCCACCTAACGGTGGTGGATTGGCAATTCCTGAACACACGCTTCCCGGTCCCTTTGGACCTCCATATGACCACTAACGGCCTATAAATCCGAGGCGCCTCCAAATCCATCGTCCACATAAGTAAAATGTCAGCCAGTTTAAGCACTGACACCACTTCTAGCTAGAAAGAAACGTGAGCACTCCCTACGGTCCATATCCTGCTTTTTGGCTCATACCGGGGTGTGAGGCTCGCGAAGTCATGCTATACACAAAGCTTTGCCATGATAGGCTATACTTTGATCATCCCACAAGGCCCTGCTTTTCAACAAAAGCCTTGATCAATTGCATCTTGGTGTGACACATTGATAATTTACGCCATGCGGTCAATCACTATCAATATATACCAGGGTGTTAAGCGGAGAATAAATTCTCCACCACCAATCAGATATACATTAATAAAAATCAATTTAATTCACATGGAACGAAATCCAATGTCAGACACGCATCCATTTACAAGTCCGTTCTAGGTCTGAACGAAACCGGAGACACGTGAGAGGTCCTCACATATCTGAAACAATCAACAATAGTCCGGACGGCTACCACTGAAGCCCCTTCAAGGTAGCTACTCCCATCATGGGTCTCAGTAGCAACACATTCATTCGATGTGAAGATCGTCGGTCTTCAACCACAGTCTTCATCTTCGACTCTTCATCGTTGTAGTAATTATTCGGAATGGGGTTCGGTCTTTCCAAATAATTCGCGTATTTTTATAATTAATAATCAAGCGCTATAAAAACACATCCAACGCCTCATTCCAATTCAGAATATTCCTTTAAATAAATTATTCCCATTATTCTATCAAAGATAAATTCTTTAAGTTTATCCTTAAATCTTTCTTTTAAAGATTTGTTAAAACCCCAATTTGGATTTAAATATCAAAAATCATTATTCAATGATTATTTAAATTTAAGAAATTAATCTTATCTTTAACTGGGTTAAAGAACTAATGTCACTTAAAAACATAGTTCACGGTAAACCCAAAATCATCTTCCATAAAATATGGAATTTCACATAAATCAAATCAATATATACTCGTTATAAATTTCTGCATCCGACCAATAATATAAATGGAATAACGGCAAAGCCTCTTAAATTCCATATGTAGTATCGGTCTTCTTCTACAGAAGCTTATCTCGGTTATTATTAATTCGAATTCCATTCAATTCCAATTTAATACATTAATTGGAAAACTTTACGTTTGGAAGATTTCCATTTAAAACTTAATAAAAGATTTATAAATTTCAAATCATATTTTCACTGTCAGTTGGGTTAAAGAACAAATGTCGCTTAGAAACACAATTCACAATAAACCCAACTCACATTTCATTTTATTCCAATTACTAAGTATAACTGAAACTTTAATAATCTAAATTAAAAGATTATTCTTTTCATACGGGGTTAAGAACAGTGTTATTTAAGATACTATTCACGACAAACCCAAAATCCAGTTTATTCAATTTAACTTTAAATTAAATATTAACAAAGTGGAAAACTTCATTAAATCTTAATTTAATGATTTACTCTAGTTAATAACTAGTTAATATCAATAAATATATTTTTCTAAAATATATTCTTTTTCTAAGATATTCTTTTTCTAAGATATTTTCTATAATATTCTTTACTGGAATGTGACTCAATCAGCAACCATATATTGCATGAAATCAACCATCATGATAAATAATTATCAAACACCCAAATAACAACCAAAGTGGATTCTACACTAAATATTGGGACTAGTGTAGATCAAATATCATCCCAGCACCCGTGTGGGGTTTCATCCAACAATCAAATAATAAATTATTTGTGCACTTGGGCGATGTGCAAAAATTATCAACCCAATCACATAAACAAGTCGGATGACCTGTAAATGGAAGTTTAATATTCAGTTTTGAATATACTAACAATATATTTAACACATCCAAGATCTTAACATCACAGACATATATTTCAATTATTTTTATTGTGAACAAATGGCTATAAAAATCTAGTCTTTTATTTCCATTCATTTTATTGTTGACAAATGACAATAAAAATCTTAACTTTTATTTCAATCCTTTTTATTGTTAACGAATGACAATAAAATCTTAACTCTTATTTATTGACCAAAAAGTATATTTTTGGTCTCATTCATTTCTAAATGACAAAATGAATATTTTACTTCATCCTTTTTAAAATGACAAAAATGTCTCTTTTATTCTAATTCTTCTAAAGTGACAAAAATTGTAATTTTGTCTGATTCCCTTTAATGTACAAAATATGATCATTTTGTCAAATCCCTGTCAATGTACAAAATATGATACTTTTGTCTAATCTTTTAAATGTAACAAAATGTGATAATTTTGTCTAGTCTTTTAAAGTAAACAAAAATGTTATTTTTGTCTTCATTCTTTTAAAGTAAACAAAAATGCTAGTTTTTCTTTAATCCTTTTTAATGACCAAAATGTAATCTTTCTTCTTAATGAACAAAAATGTATATTTTGGCCAAACTCCTTTATTTATGACCAAAAGTAAATGTTTTTATTTCATTCCTTATAAATGACAAAATGTGTATTTTTACTTCGTTCTTTTTAATGTGACAAAAATGTCCATTTCTAATTCATTCTTTTTAATGTATAAAAATATACACTTCTAATTCATTCTTTTAATGTATAAAAATATACATTTCCAATTCATTCTTTTTAAAATGACCAAAACTGATAATTTTGTCTAATTCTTTTAATGTAAACAAAATGACAAATTTTGTCTAATCCTTTTAATGTAATCAAAATATGATGATTTTGTTTAATCCTTTTAAATAAACAAAATGACAAATTTTGTCTAATTCTTTTAATGTAAACAAAATGACAAATTTTGTCTAATCCTTTTAATGTAAGCAAAATATGATGATTTTGTTTAATCCTTTTAAATAAACTAAATGACAAATTTTGTCTAATTCTTTTAATGTAAACAAAATGACAAATTTTGTCTAATTCTTTTTAATATACAAAATTAACTATTTTTGTTAAACTCTTTTTAATACACAAAAATGTTTATTTTGGTTAAACTCTTTTAAATGACCAAAAATAAATGTTTTTGTTTCATTCCTTATAAATGACAAAATGTGTATTCTTACTTCATTCTTTTTAATGTATAAAAATATACATTTCTAATTCATTCTTTTTTTTTAAATGGCCAAGATGCCTATTTTTAATTCATTCTTCTAAGGTGACAAAATGAATGCTTTCTAATTCATTTCTTTAAAGTGACAAAAATGAATGAATTTACTTCATTCCTTTCAAAGTGACAAAAAATGAATTTTTATTTTCATAATCATGTTTTCACAAAAATGTTATTTTTATTTGCAAAACGTATTTCTAATAAAAAGGTAGTTTTTATTTACATAACAAATTTCTATTTAAAAATGTTATTTTTTTTATTTTCAATATCATGTTTTCACAAAAATGTTATTTTTATTTCTATGATCATTCTTTCACAAAAATGTGATCTTTATTTCTATAATCATTCTTTTGACAAAAATGTGATTTTAATTCACTACTCATTCTTTTGACAAAAATGTGATTTTAATTCACTAATCAAGCTTTGATGAATATTGATTACATAGAAATGTAATTTTACATGTTAAACCATTCTAATCAAAGTTTTATTCTTTTTGATGAAAACTAATTTCATAGAAATGTAATTTTACATGGTAACACATTCTAAATGAACACTTCTAATTTAATGATCTTTTATTTCTAATGCCAACATCTTAGAGAATAAAAATGATGATTTTATAATGTTAACATTTCATACATAAAATGAGATTGCCTCTAATTTTAACATTTTATAAAATAAAATGTTACTTTTTCCCTTTTTTTTATTCTAACATTCTATGTAATAAAATGTTCTTCTATATACAGATATAAAAATGAGATTTCTATTATGCAAACATTTTATTCATAAAAATATGCTCTTTTCAAATGTTAACATCCCTAACATCAATGTGTGATTTCCCTAATATTAACATTTCTAACATAAAAATGTGATCTTTGTATTGCCAACATAAAAGTGAGATTTTTATTTTATTAACATTTATAAATAAAAATGTTATTCTAACAACTTATGTAACAAAATGATGTTTTTCCATGATGTAAACGTTATATCGTCCATAGACACAATACAATCAACTCACCACAATACAGTCACTTCAAACAATCACAAACATCACAATTACGATCAAAATAAATAAATATATTTATTTTAAATATTAAATTTGAGAAATCTCACATAGATTTTGATTCAGATATGAAATTTTCCAAATTTTCAACATGCTCGGTTTCAACTCTAGTCAGCTTCATAGCGTAGATCTTGCTGATGCGATCCCAACGCATCTGAAATCGTTCGATTCTGATGAGAACTGAATAAGTTATCGTCATTTTAAGTTACATGAATTTAAAAAAAATATTTAATCACTTAATTAGACAAGTTAATTACATCATCAGGACGTTAACTATTTCCTCTTCATCGTTGTTCATGCGCACCCGAGAAACCCATCGCTGCTCCCATTTGTTCAACTGCACACGAGATTCTAGGACACCGGACATCGATCAGGTAACAACATGTTGAAGCCCTCCACCAGAGCCACCACCGACCCCGAGCCTGACCATCACGGTGGGCCCCTCCGTCGCGAACAGTCTCCCTAAGCCGGTGGTTTTGGGTGCGAAATTCGAGAAATCCGTAGCTTTATTTCAGATCTTGACCGTTTAAATTATAGAGCTCGACATGCTCTTCAATAATCATCTTGATTCCATTTTTAATTCTTCGTAATTGGGGAGAAATTAGTGAATGAAATTGGCCGTGTTTAGGCCATTGAAATGAGAACAGGAGGCTATGGCATTAGGATATTAGGGTTTTGTGAAGTCAGCTTATGTATATTTATAATATTTTAATAATTAATGTTCTATTTTTACAAATAAGTTTGTAATCTCTCAACAGCTCCATTTCCAGACCCGCAGATGTAAGGACCCGCGACTTCCCAGTGAAGGAAAGAGCGGATACTTCGAGAACAAGCCACAAAAGAACGTAGACAGAAGAAAATTTCATTGTTTATTACAACAATTCATCAAAATACAAGAATATACAGAGTATAATCAAATAATATACATTATAAAATATCAGAGATTGCAATTCATTACATAGCAGCGGAAAATAATACAATACACAACTAGAAGTAATACACGGATACAGAGCTTTCCGAGTATCGTTCCAGCTGTAAATCAGGATCCTATGAATATAAATCTGCAAAACCAAAACTACTAGCTGCCCATGTCAAAATAAGGGCACCCAGAGTTTAGGTTAAAACAATAAACTCCAGGTCAGTCATGGGACTGGTGTGAGAACTAAAACAGTTATTAATCTTTATTTTTAAAGTTAGGAAAATCAAGGGACCACGCCGTATAACACGGAATGGATTTCCTCCCAAGAATACCAGTGCATAAAACAACAGCGCAATGCTAAATAAAGAACGATGAAGCTATTATAAGACCCAGGTCCCATCACACAATGCAACGCAAGCCGGAGGATAGGGTTTTTACCTTATAATAGCCAAGAATGCTTGATACGTTTAAAACAAATCATTTAATACAATTATAAGTGCTTAGTGTATACAACAACTTCAAATCATATGTATCAATCGTAGACGGCATAAGCGCTCCATTCCACTATGCCGCCATACTAGGCTCTACAAATAAAACCGCAAATGTCACGTATTTGGAAATTGGATTTCCGTCTGTGAACCGAGGCAAAAGATAGTCCTCTACCAATTCGAGATGCTATAGCCCGTGTCTCAGGAACATCCGCAACTGCCTCTTGGATCGTCAGGGCCGGTTGTATTAACCCAGAAATCCAAGCCAATTTAAAAAATTTATTTTGGCTATTTTACGAGTTTTAATTATTTAAAAAAGATTAGTTTAAATAATATTGACGAGAAAATTATTTTGAATATAATTCGAACGTATATATTCGTTTGAATCGACGATAGAATATAAATATTTATTTATATTTATAAAAGGAATTGAAAATGGCGTGGTAGTTCGATAATTCGATTTCAAAATTCAAATGAATGTACCGGGTGCAAAATAAACCGGATTTTAGTGAAACCAAAAATAATAGGATCTATTTGTGAATATCTTTCCAACGAATCCGAAAGATTGGAATTTCATAGCGGGAATCAAAAGATATGTCCAGTTGAAAATTCTGAATAGTCGCTATGGAATTCAGGCCCTTAAAAATGGAAATTTTGCAAACGACCTCGGATTTCGACGAAACCACTTTTGTTGGATCCGTGATGTCAAATTATTGATAGATTCCAAATTTCATAATTTTTCGAATCAATATGTGAGCGTGGCAAAGAAAAACGTGTTTTGACCATTTCAGTTGAATTTAATCGACTGGAAAATGGCCATTTTTCAAACGGTCTCAGAATTCGATGAAATTGGTTTTGTTAGGACCGTATCATCAATACGAATCTAGAAAATATTTTTCGGGAATTTTCAGAGTCTGTATGTGGCCCCAGTATATTGAAATGCACATTCAAATTCAATATATAGAGTTATATGTTGATTTTGACGAAAACTGATCAAAACGATCGAATCAGCTTACGATACATATCCCATTGTGTTCGGAATGGGGGTAATTAGCTATGGACGACAGGGAGTGGGCCTCGTTTAGAGGTCGTATGAAAAAGTCAACTTTCAGAAATTAAATAATTAAAAATAAAATTCCCTCTCCTATACCTTACCCCCCCCCCCACGTTCATTTCATCTCAGATAAGAAAAAAAAGAAAAAAAACCTTAATCGATCGCGACCCCCCCAGGCAGCGGCGCTGTGATTCCGCACCCCCCTCCTCCTGAGCGACGCGACCCCCCCTCCTCCTCCTGAGCGACGCGACCCCCCTCCTCCTACTGAGCGACGCGCACCCCCCCCCCTCTTCAGCTCCAACCTCCCACTCGAAAAACCAGCGCGCCGCCCGCCTCCACAGCCCGCTACCAATCATCAGCAACTCCAACGACCCCTTCATCCGTATGTAAGTTTTATTATTTACCTAGTTATAGAATAAAAATTCAATTTTTATGTATGCACTAGTGAGATAAAGGAACGATTTTTAATTATGCGAATAGCAAATAAAAATATGGTTTTTTATTTGTTTGAAAAGCGAAGAAAGTTCATATTTTTATTCGTATAAAAGTGTGATTTTTAAATAGATAAAAATCTGATCTTTATAAAGGAAAGGTTAGTTATTTAGCAAAGTAAAAATTCGATTTTTATATATTGAATAGCGAAGTAAAAATTCGATTTTTATATATTGAACAGCGAAGTAAAAATTCGATTTTTATATATTGAATAGCGAAGTAAAAATTCGATTTTTATATATTGAATAGCAAAGTAAAAATTCGATTTTTATATATTGAACAGCAAAGTAAAAATTCGTTTTTACATATGTAGAGAATACGGGCAAAGAAAGTGACAAGAGGCAAGAACGGCGAAGATTCCTATATAAGAAGAGTCGTGGAATTGTATTAGCTAATCTATGAGAACTTCTCACCTTTAATTTTATTTTCTAGTTATATAAATATATACAAGGATGCAGACGGTGTTTAGTAGCACCCGACACCCGTCGTCCACAGACCATGGACGGCTTGTATGCTTGTTTGTTTGATTTTGATGTGTAGTTGATTGTGTGATGTGATGTGAAATGAAATAAAATATTTATATAGTTAAAAATATTTTATAGTTAAAAATAGAATTTTTAACGTGTATTTAAAATGAAATAAAAATAAACAGATCGGACGATTTGTTTATATACACACATTTGACTGATATTGATTGGGACGATAAATTTTACACATCGCCCAACCGCACAAATAATATATGTGTTTGATTGTTTGAAAACCCCACACGGGTATTGGGATGATATATGACATACACTAATCCCAATAATTAGTTGTATGTCGATCGATTGATTGACAGACTGTTATGAGCGTTAAATATTTACATTTGATGCTTATACAGTGTAGAATGCACTTTGGATGATGGTTGATTATTCATCGTTGTTATTGTATACATGTGTTGTAGGGAATCCATATAATTAACATTATATGGAAACTGTTTGGGCCTCATTCCAGTTTTGACAAAAGAAATATTTGAATAGAGATATTTGAATAGAAATATTTGAAAAAGAAATATTTGAAATAGAATATTTGAAAATAGAAATATATGAAGCCGTGTTGATTAGATTGACGCCATTTTGACGTGAACGATATTTATATCGATTTTATTCATTTTATAATGAATATTGAAAGTGATTTCAAAATCTGATATTTTGAAAAGAAATGAATTCGAATCGAAATTAAATAGAAATGAATTCGAATCGAAATTGAATAGAAATGAATTCGAATCGAAATTGAATAGAAATGAATTCGAATTTAAATTGAATAGAAATGAATTCGAATTGAAATTGAATAGAAAGGAATTCGAATTGAAATTGAATTGAATTGAAAACGAACTTAAATTCAATTCAAAATCGATTTGAATTGAAATCAATTTGAAATGAATTTAAAACGAATTTATAAGGAAAAATTCAATTTTGATTTGAATTAGAATTGAAGTTGAAACCGTTTTGAAAACGAATTTAAAATGAATTATAAAAATACGTTTTAAAAGGAAATCGACGAAGTATATATTATATATATTATATATATAATATAATGGCCTGAATAGAACGCACCGCGGTAGTTCGCGAATTTCGACCATTGACTTCGAACGGATATTTCGGGAGATCCGACCGTCGGATTCTCCTAAAACCGGAACCGTTGGGTTCGTATCGAAAAGAGCTTTCTAACGAATATTAGAAATTATAAATCTAACAGTTGGATTTGGAATTATGTCCAAATCAAATTTGGAAAAGGTCGCTGTAAGTGCAGTTCGATGGCCGTTGATGGATATCGACTGTACAGGCCTTGATAAAATTATTAAAAATATCAATAATTTGTGTAAAATCATAAGAAATGATTTGGGAAGAATCAGGATGAAAAACTCCATATTTGAAAAGATAAAAATAGATTTTTATCGAAATGAACTAGTTTTGAACTAGAATAGTAATTTATTTATTTTCAAAATAAATAAATTGGATTTGAAATGGTTTTGAAAATAACCAGAATTTCCAATAATTGAATTGGAATAGATTTGAATCGAAATTGTCTTCGGAATATTTCGATGTTGGATTTCGTGATGATACAGATATTGTTATGGGAATTTGAAAGATATATTTATATCATTATTTCCAATACGATATTTGTTAGTCGCAGAGTTTGATATTGAATATAAGCCGATATAATTTCTATTCAGAGCCTTGTGTTTAATATCAAATGTGATTTGGGTTTGTCGTGAATGGTGTCTTCATTAACACTTTTCTTAAGCCCAGTTGAGAAAAATATTAAATCTTTTTATTTAGATTTAATGAAGTGTACCAATTAAATAATATTTAATTGGAATTGAATTGGTATTGATTTTTGGGTTTATCGTGAATAGTGTTTTAAATAACAATTGTTCTTTAACCCGATAATTAATGAAATGTGATTTTGGGTTGTCGTGAATGGTATCTTCAATAATACTGTTCTTAGACCCAAAGGAGTTAAGAAAATTCAGAAACTAACTAGAGATTAGTTGAGTTGAATGGTTTCTGGGGTATTGATCTGATGTTGGTTTCGACCTTCGGGGTTAATACTTAGGGAACTGCTCACTTGCTAATTTACGGTTAAGGACTGAATGAAATGTGATGTGATTTTGGGTTTATCGTGAACCGTGTTTTAAATGACACTGATTCTTTAACCAAGTCACAGATTAAAACTAAGTGGAGTTTTAATGAATCTTTAATTAGGTTGAAAAGATCGAGAATTGAGTATCACCAGTTTTGCTCCATGCGATAGTTAAATCTTTAATTAGATTTGAACGTGAAATGGTAATTGAATTTACCGATAACACCGTGGTGTTAGATATGAAGTATAACCAGTTTTACTTCATGGGATGAGGTTGGGGTTGGGAAATTAAAACAAATGATTACTTCAGTAAGGTTCGTTAATCCCGACTAGTTTGAATTGATATTCAAAAGAAGATTAAAGAATAAATTTAAAGGAATTTATCTTTGATAAAATTAATGGGAATCTTTCCCCTATGAATGTGAAATTTAGAAACTAACTGTCGGTTAGCTAAGCAGAATGGTTTTCTAGATATTGATCTGATGTTGGTTTCAACCTTCGGGGTTAATATTTGTGGAATTATTCTCTTGATTAATTTACGGTTAGTGACTGATGAATTGGAATGGGGCGTATGTTGTGTTTGTGTAACACTTATTTAAAATATACGCGAGTTATTCGGAAAGACCGGGTTTATCCCATTCTGAATAACTGATACGACGATAAGTCGAAGATGAAGACGGTGGTCGAAGACCGGAGGTCTTCACGTCGTTTGGGTGATTACTGATGATCTTGATTGGGATGTACACCCAAGAAGATGGAAACAGTTGGTGATCGTCTAGACGTACTTGGAGATCGATGGATATGCGGGGTACTTGGTGCCTCCGGTTTCATTCAGACCCAGAACGGACTTGTAAATGGACTGTTTGTCTGACATCGGATTTCATCCTGTGTGACTGATATCGGTTGCATAGAGTGGTTTGCCTGTGTGGCATGCTAAGATGCAAATGATCAAGGCTTCTGTTGAAAAGCAAAGTCTTGTGGTTGATGATCAAAGCACGGCCTTTGTGGCATCGCTTTGTGTAGCATTGATTCGCGGGCCTCACACCCCGGGGTGAACCAAAAACAGGAGATGGACCTCTAGGAGGACATGCATTTCTTTCTAGTTAGAAGTGGCGTCAGTGGTTTTACACGCCTTGACGAGTTTGACTTATGTGGTTGTTGCTGTTGCGAGGTGCCTTGGTTTGATCGGGCGATCCAGGTCCGATGGAGTCATTTATTGGCTCACCTACGCCCCATAGGGCGGGGAAACGCATTGTTCAGGCATTTTAATCCACATCGGTGGACCGGCCCTGACGATCCAAAGGCTTGACTGAGTACTTGCCTGAGGCTCGGGCTAGAGAGTCTCGATTCGGTAGAGGACTATCTTTTGCCTCGGTTCATAGAAGGAAATCCAATTTCCAATACGTGACTTTGCGATTTTATTTGTAGAGCCTAGTATGGCGACATAGTGGGATGGGGCGCTTATGTCGTCTATGATTGATACTTATGATTTGAAGTTGTTTTTTACACTATGCACTTATAATAGTATCAAATGATTTAATTTAAACATATCATGCATTCTTGGCTATTATAAGGTAAAAACCCTATCCTCCGGCTTGCGTTGCATTGTGTGTTGGGAACTGGGTCTTATAATAGCTTCATTGTTCTTTATTTAGCATTGCGTTGTTGTTTTATGCACTGGTATTCTTGGGAGGAAACCCGTTCCGTGTTATACGGCGTGGTCCCTTGATTTACCTAACTTTAAAATAAAGATTTAAAACTGTTTTAGTTCTCACACCAGTCCCATAACGGACCTGGAGTTTATTGTTTTAACCTAAACTCTGGGTGCCCTTATTTTAATACGGGCAGCTAGTAGTTTTGGTTTTGCAGATTTATATTCACAGGATCCTGGTTTACAGCTGGAACGATATCCGGAAAGCTTTGTATCTGTATATCTCCTTCAGTTGTGTATTGTATTATTTTCCGCTGCTATGTAATATATTGTAATCTCTGATATTTCTGTGTAATATTGATTCATTTACACTCTGTATATTCTTGTAATCTGATGGAATTGTTGTAATTTGCAATGAAATGTTCTTCTGTTTGCGTTCCAATTTGTCCTGTTCTCAAAACGATCAGGCGTTTCGAACGGTCAAGATCGGTTTCGCGACTGATTTGGATCGAGCGAAATTCTTTTTTGTCACATTTGGTATTAGAGCTTTGGTTTACAAAGCTCAGAGAACAAGACACATTAGAACCATACGAAAGAATTCATCAGATAGTGGATTAGTAATATCCAATGGGAATGACTCGTTAGAGATGGGATCAGTTGTATCCTAGAACGAGTGTGAAAAGTATATTTTTAAAATGAAAACAAATTTTGTTTTGAAAATTTAAATCACTTATTCGTATTTGATCATTTATTATATATGAATTTGGACAATCCAATATATAGAGATTTTGCATATATGTCTTGCAAACGTGTATTCGAATTTTTAATATACTGGGTAGATATAGAATCCCTCTAGTGCCCGGGGATAATTCTGGTAACGGGGCACCGTCGCCAGTATTTATTTTCGAGTAACGAAAGTGAGATTTCTATATATTTCCAATTGACTGGTGTGAGAACCGAAACTAGATAGGGCTTATGGTTGTGATTTGGCATCAAAAATCTGATTTTTTGACTATATATCAAAGTTATGAATTTGAAAATCTAATCAACTAATTGATTGATGGTTGTGTTGCTTGATTATTGTTTGATTAAATTAAATGTTGTACGTTTAGCCAAATTGTATCAAATAGTAAATTGTATTGAAATTTGTCGCATTTGCTTGCATATACATGTACTTACATTGAACAATTCATAGCAAGGAGGCTAGAGCAGAGAATAAAATTTGTTTGCCCGACAAATAGGTACATGTTTACCATAATTTACTGTTTTGTTTGGGTGATGATGATTTTATGAGCCGATTGGCTAGCCGCTTGGCTTTTTCTTTTTCTTTCTGAGATCAGAAGGCCTGTATGGCAATTTCGGGATTTTCCCGTGCTCCCGGTGCAGGGGAGGTTATGGCGAAATTTTTCGAAAATTTAGGGTGTTAGCCAAATTTTTGAAAAATTTGAAAAGTTCTTAGAAACTGAAAAGTTGAAGAACTTAAGCCATAATAAAAATTATGAAAGTTGAGTTGATTAATGAAACAACTTTCGGCTTTGTTCCTTTTCGGGGACGAAAAGTTTTAAGTGGGGGAGATTGTAATAACCCGGAAATCCGAGCCAATTTAAATTTTTTATTTTGGCTATTTTAGCGAGTTTTAATTATTTAAAATAGATTAGTTTAAATAATATCGACGAGAAAATTATTTTGAATATAATTCAAACGTATATATTCGTTTGAATCGACGATAGAATATAAATATTTATTTATATTTATAAAAGGAATTGAAAATGGCGCGGTAGTTCGATAATTCGATTTCAAACTTCAAATGAATGTACCAGGTGCAAAATAAACCGGATTTTAGTGAAACCAAAAATAATAGGATCTATTTGTGAATATCTTTCCAACGAATCCAAAAGATTGGAATTTCATAGCGGGAATCAAAAGATATGTCCAGTTGAAAATTCTGAATAGTCGCTATGGAATTCAGGCCCTTAAAAATGGAAAATTTGCAAACGACCTCGGATTTCGACGAAACCACTTTTGTTGGATCCGTGATGTCAAATTATTGCTAGATTCCAAATTTCATAATTTTTCGAATTAATCTGTGAGCGAGGAAAAGGAAAACGTGTTTTGACCATTTCAGTTGAATTTAATCGACTGGAAAATGGCCATTTTTCAATTGGTCTCAGAATTCAATGAAATTGGTTTTGTTAGGACCGTATCGTCAATACGAATCTAGAAAATATTTTTCGGGAATTTTTAGAGTCTGTATGTGGCCCCAGTAAATTGAAATGCGCATTCAAATTCATTGTATAGAGTTATATGTTGATTTTGACGAAAACTGATCGAAACGATCGAATCAGCTTACGATACATATCCCATTGTGTTCGAAATGGGGGTAATTAGCTATGCACGACAGGCGGTATGCCTCGTTTAGAGGTCGTATGAAAAATTCAACTTTCAGAAATTAAATAATTAAAATAATTAAAAATAAAATCCCCTTTCCCACTCCTATACATTGCCCCCCCCCCCCCCACGTTCATTTCATCTCAGATAAGAAAAGAAAGGAAAAAAACCTTAATCGATCACGACCTCCACCAGGCGGCGCCGCCGCGATTCCGCACCCCCTCCTCCTGAGCGACGCGACCCCCCGCCTCCTGCTGAGCGACGCGACCCCCCCCCCTCCTCCTACTGAGCGATGCGCACCCCCCCTCTTCAGCTCCAACCTCCCACTCGAGAAACCAGCGCGCCGCCCGCCTCCACAGCCCGCTACCGATCGCCAGCAACTCCACCGACCCCTTCATCCGTATGTAAGTTTTATTATTTACCTAGTTATAGAATAAAAATTCAATTTTTATGTATGTACTAGTGAGATAAAGGAACGATTTTTAATTATGCGAATAACAAATAAAAATATGGTTTTTTATTTGTTTGAATAGCGAAGAAAGTTCATATTTTTATTCGTATAAAAGTGTGATTTTTAAATAGATAAAAATCTGATCTTTATAAAGGAAAGGTTAGTTATTTAGCAAAGTAAAAATTCGATTTTTATATATTGAATAGCGAAGTAAAAATTTGATTTTTATATATTGAATAGTGAAGTAAAAATTCAATTTTTATATATTGAACAGCGAAGTAAAAATTCGATTTTTATATATTGAATAGCAAAGTAAAAATTCGATTTTTATATATTGAATAGCAAAGTAAAAATTCGTTTTTACATATGTAGAGAATACGGGCAAAGAAAGTGACAAGAGGCAAGAACGGCGAAGATTCCTACATAAGAAGAGTCGTGGAATTGGATTAGCTAATCTGTGAGAACTTCTCACCTTTAATTTTATTTTCTAGTTATATAAATATATACTAGGATGAAGACGGTGTTTAGTAGCACCCGACACCCGTCGTCCACAGATCATGGACGGCTTGTATGCTTGTTTGTTTGATTTTAATGTGTAGTTGATTGTGTGATGTGATGTGAAATGAAATAAAATATTTATATAGTTAAAAATATTTTATAGTTAAAAATAGAATTTTTAACGTGTATTTAAAATGAAATAAAAATAAACAGATCGGACGATTTGTTTATATACACACATTTGACTGATATTGATTGGGACGATAAATTTTACACATCGCCCAACTATACAAATAAAATTTGTGTTTGATTGTTTGAAAACCCCACACGGGTATTGGGATGATATATGACCTACACTAATCCCAATAATTAGTTGTATGTCAATCGATTGATTGACAGACTGTTATGAGCGTTAAATATTTACATTTGATGCTTATACAGTGTAGAATGCACTTTGGATGATGGTTGATTATTCATTGTTGTTATTGTATACATGTGTTGTAGGAAATCCATATAATTAACATTATATGGAAATTGTTTGGGCCTCATTCTAGTTTTGAGAATAGAAATATTTGAATAGAAATATTTGAATAGAAATATTTGAAAAAGAAATATTTGAAATAGAATATTTGAAAATAGAAATATATGAAGCCGTGTTGATTAGATTGACGCCATTTTGACGTGAACGGTATTTATATCGATTTTATTCATTTTATAATGAATATTGAAAGTGATTTCAAAATCTGATATTTTGAAAAGAATTGAAATTCGAATCGAAATTAAATAGAAATGAATTCGAATCGAAATTGAATAGAAATGAATTCGAGTCGAAATTGAATAGAAATGAATTCGAGTCGAAATTGAATAGAAATGAATTCGAATTGAAATTGAATAGAAACGAATTCGAATTGAAATTGAATAGAAAGGAATTCAAATTGAAATTGAGTTGAATTGAAAACGAACTTAAATTGAATTCAAAATCGATTTGAATTGAAATCAATTTGAAATGAATTTAAAACGAATTTATAAGGAAAAATTCAATTTTGATTTGAATTAGAATTGAAGTTGAAATCGTTTTGAAAACTAATTTAAAACGAATTATAAAAATATGTTTTAAAAGGAAATCGACGAAGTATATATTATGTATATAATATAATGGCCTGAATAGAACGCGCCGCGCCGAACTACAGAACGCGCCGCGCCGCGGTAGTTCGCGAATTTCGACCATTGACTTCGAACGGATATATCGGGAGATCCGACCGTCGGATTCTCTTAAAACCGGAACCGTTGGGTTCATATCGAAAAGAGCTTTCTAACGAATATTAGAAATTAGAAATCTAACGGTTGGATTTGGAATTATGTCCAAATCAAATTTGGAAAAGGTCGCTGTAAATGCAGTTCGATGGCCGTTGATAGATATCGACTGTACGGGCCTTGATAAAATTATTAAAAATATCAATAATTTGTGTAAAATCATAAGAAATGATTTAGGAAGAATCGGGATGAAAAAATCCATACTTGAAAAGATAAAAATAGATTTTTATCGAAATGAACTAGTTTTGAACTAGAATAGTAATTTATTTATTTTTTAAATAAATAAATTGGATTTGAAATGGTTTTGAAAATAACCAGAATTTCCAATAATTGAATTGGAATAGATTTGAATCGAAATTGTCTTCGGAATATTTCGATGTTGGATTTCGTGATGATATTGTTATGGGATTTTGAAAGATATATTTATATCGTTATTTCCAATACGATATTTGTTAGTCGTAGAGTTTGATATTGAATATAAGCCGATATAATTTCTATTCAGAGCCTTGTATTTAATATCAAATGTGATTTGGGTTTTTCGTGAATGGTGTCTTCATTAACACTTTTCTTAAGCCCAGTTGAGAAAAAGATTAAATCTTTTTATTTAGATTTAATGAAGTGTACCAATTAAATAAAATTTAATTGGAATTGAATTGGTATTGATTTTTGGGTTTATCGTGAACAGTGTTTTAAATAACACTTGTTCTTTAACCCGATAATTAATGAAATGTGATTTTGGGTTGTCGTGAACGGTATCTTCAATAATACTGTTCTTAGACCCAAAGGAGTTAAGAAAATTCAGAAACTAACTGGAGATTAGTTGAGTTGAATAGTTTTTGGGGTATTGATCTGATGTTGGTTTCGGCCTTCGGAGTTAATACTTAGGGAACCGCTCACTTGCTAATTTACGGTTAGGGACTGAATGAAATGTGATGTGATTTTGGGTTTATCGTGAACCGTGTTTTAAATGACACTGATTCTTTAACCCAGTCACAGATTAAAACTAAGTAGAGTTTTAATGGATCTTTAATTAGATTGAAAAGATCGAGAATGGAGTATCACCAGTTTTGCTCCAGGCGATGGTTAAATCTTTAATTAGATTTGAACATGAAATGGTAATTGAATTTACCGATAACACCGTGTTGTTAGATATGAAGTATAACCAGTTTTACTTCATGGGATGAATAGGTTGGGGTTGGAAAATTAAAACAAATGATTACTTCGGTAAGGTTCGTTAATCCCGACTAGTTTGAATTGATATTCAAAAGAAGATTAAAGAATAAATTTAAAGGAATTTATCTTTGATAAAATTAATGGGAATCTTTCCCCTATGAATGTGAAATTTAGAAACTAACTGTCGGTTAGCTAAGCAGAATGTTTTTCTGGATATTGATCTGATGTTGGTTTCGGCCTTCGAGGTTAATATTTGGGGAATTATTCTCTTGATTAATTTACGGTTAGTGACTGATGAATTAGAATGAGGCGTATGTTGTGTTTGTGTAACACTTATTTAAAATATACGCGAGTTATTCGGAAAGACCGGGTTTATCCCATTCTGAATAACTGATACGACGATAAGTCGAAGATGAAGACGGTGGTCGAAGACCGGAGGTCTTCACGTCGTTTGGGTGATTACTGATGATCTTGATTGGGATGTACACCCAAGAAGATGGAAACAGTTGGTGATCGTCCAGACGTACTTGGAGATCGATGGATATGCGGAGTACTAGGTGCCTCCGGTTTCGTTCAGACCCAGAACGGACTTGTAAATGGACTGTGTGTCTGACATCGGATTTCATTCTGTGTGACTGATATCGGTTGCATAGAGTGGTTTGCCTATGTGGCATGCTAAGATGCAAATGATCAAGGCTTCTGTTGAAAATCAAAGTCTTGTGGTTGATGATCAAAGCACGGCCTTTGTGGCATCGCTTTGTGTAGCGTTGATTCTCGGGCCTCACACCCCGGGGTGAACCAAAAATGGGAGACGGACCTCAAGGAGGACATGCATTTCTTTCTAGTTAGAAGTGGCGTCAGTGGTTTTACACGCCCTGACGAGTTTGACTTATGTGGTTGTTGCTGTTGCGAGGCGCCTCGGTTTGATCGGACGATCCGGGTCCGATGGAGTCATTTATTGGCTCACCTACGCCCCAATAGGGCAGGGAAACGCATTGTTCAGGCATTTTAATCCACATCGGTGGACCGGCCCTGGCGATCCAAAGGCTTGACTGAGTACTTCCCTGAGGCTCGGGCTAGAGAGTCTCGAATCGGTAGAGGACTATCTTTTGCCTCGGTTCATAGAAGGAAATCCAATTTCCAATACGTGACTTTGCGATTTTATTTGTAGAGCCTAGTATGGCGACATAGTGGGATGGGGCGCTTATGCCGTCTATGATTGATACTTATGATTTGAAGTTGTTTTATACACTATGCACTTATAATAGTATCAAATGATTTAATTTAAACGTATCAAGCATTCTTGGCTATTATAAGGTAAAAACCCTATCCTCCGGCTTGCGTTGCATTGTGTGATGGGAACTGGGTCTTATAATAGCTTCATTGTTCTTTATTTAACATTGCGCTGTTGTTTTATGCACTGGTATTCTTGGGAGGAAACCCGTTCCGTGTTATACGGCGTGGTCCCTTGATTTACCCAACTTTAAAATAAAGATTTACAACTGTTTTAGTTCTCACACCTGTCCCATGACTGACCTGGAGTTTATTGTTTTAACCTAAACTCTGGGTGCCTTTATTTTAACACGGGCAGCTAGTAGTTTTGGTTTTGCAGATTTATATTCACAAGATCCTGGTTTACAGCTGGAACGATATCCGAAAAGCTTTGTATCCGTATATCTCTTTCAGTTGTGTATTGTATTATTTTCCACTGCTATGTAATATATTGTAATCTCTGATATTTCTGTGTAATATTGATTCATTTATACTCTGTATATTCTTGTAATCTGATGGAATTGTTGTAATATGCAATGAAATGTTCTTCTGTTTGCGTTCCAATTTGTCCTGTTCTCAAAACGATCAGGCGTTTCGAACGATCTAGATCGGTGTAATGACCCGCACTGTCAGAGGTATTATAATTAATTAATTTAATTATATTTAGGGAATTAAATCGTCGTTAATTAAATTATAGTGAATATGTAATTAAAATAAATAATTAAATAATATATTTAATTCAAAAATAATTAAAAATATTGGAAATCACAATATTCTGTGAACGGAGTCGTCCCTTAGATTTAATTCAGCTTAGAGTTGAATTATATTGACGAATATATTCAATCGACGCCAGTTTGAAATGTAGAATTATAATATAATTAAAATCGAGCTTGAAATGGCGCTGCGGTTCGTATATTGGCGATTTGAACTTCAACTGAATGTACAAGATTCGTTTTAAGCCGGATTTCTGTGAAACAAGAAACGTGTGGAGCTGGTGGAGTATATCTTTCTAGTGGAAGAGAAAAATCAAGATTTCGTCGTGTAGATTGTGATTTATGTCCAAATCAAATTTCAGAAAAAGTCGCTGTAGAATTCCTTTATAATTTGCAATGCTTTATATACGTTATAAATAGATTTTCCATTATAAACTGAATACCGAGATAATCTGAAATCTGAAATATCAAGCTGTAAATTCTGATATGATATTCTGGAGCTGTACGATATCATATGTGAAGATATACGATAATATAAATTTATTTATATTTAAATATATTTATATATTTAAATGGTTCATCCAGAGCTTTAAAAATAGCCAGGTTTGCAAACGACCTCAGAATTCGACGAAACTAATTTTGTTGGATCCGCAATGTCAAATAGTTGTTAGATTTCTAGTTCTGTGATTTTTGAAGTCAGTATGTGGCCGTACGGATTTTTAGAGTGAAAAACAGTCAGTATTTCGATGGTTAAAAATACGCTACGTGAGCATACGGAGTCGGAATTCGACGAAACCAGTTTCGTTGGGACCGTAATGTCGAGCTCTAGCTACATGTGCAGTTTCGTGATTTTTGGGTATCGTGTCTGATCACACGGATTTTTAGAAGGAGAAAACTAATTTAAAAAAAAGAATATTCCGAGAATATTCTCTAACTCAAAATATCTAGATATTTAACTCCATTATAAATACACCCTTTACAAATCCTTAAAACCTAATTATCTCATCTCCTCAAATTTTCAAGCCGCTGAAGTCCTTCTCCTCAGCAAACGAAAATGCCATCTTCTAAATTCTCTACTAATTCAAATAAAATTTTAATTATCCCCAAACATACATATCTGAATTCACCAATCGTTTGCCTACCAGTTTATACCCTTTTCAAACAATTCGAAGTCACGGTTGGGTACTCCAGTTTTTCCAGCGGGACCTAGGTTTCGAGGTAATGGCGAATGTAAGCATTGAATCTCGAATTCGAGGTTGATTTTGGGGTGAGGGGACCGAGTACTTGGATTTGTGGAATTTTTGAGGGATTCCGTGCAAAACAATGTCGAACTGCTACTGTTCAGTTGCGGGTTTTTCCCCGACGTCGCGATGGACCAGTTTGGTGCGAGTTTGTTCCGGTGGGGTCTGAGGTGAAGAGGTTTTCGAGGGGAGTATCGTGGTGTATTTCGTTGTTGATTCCATGGAAGAACCGGGGGTCGGTGGAGGGTAAAAGAATGGGAAGGCCATGAGTAGGTTACGGGAAAATTGGGGAAGACGGTATTGTTTGGAGCAGATCTGGAAGTTAAGGGTTGGTGATGGGCCTTAGGTATATGGTGAGCCCAATAATTAAAAGGATATTTAAGTTTATTTTTATATTAAATAAGGTTCAAACTTGTAAATGCCATATCTTCGTCATACGATATCAGATTTGGACGAAACAAGATCCGTCAGGATCGTATGGGCGGTGGCTACACCATGGAACCGACTAGAAGTGGATTGGAACTCATTTGAATTTACGGCGAAATAAATTGTTTGATTCAAATCAAACAACAGTTTATCGTTCTTCAACGATGAACTGCAAAAGTGAGTAAATCTCACTAACTCTGAACAGTTATATTTTTATAATGTATTTTTAGAACTGTTAATCATCTGTTGATTGTTGTGTGTTGGTTGATTTATTGAACTGCTAGTCAGTTAGTGAAAATTATATATATATATATATATGTAATTATATATATATATAGACCGTTAAAATATTTATATATTGATTCTACTATCAGAATAATTTATATTGAACTGAAAGTGATGATAATCATATTGTGTAACATCTGTGGATGCAGGGAGACATGTTGGAGGAATCCGACTGGATTCCTCAACAGTTATTTTATTGTTTTTCGTATATTTTGATATATGATGTGAAGTATAACCTGTTGTTGATTGTGTGGGTATGGACGATATTGAACATCGTGATTTGATATGATTGAATACCATGACATACCGGAATGTTGATAAGGGGATTTTCAAAGTGATACTGAAAATAGAATATTTATAAAATGGGATATTTATAAATAAGAGATATTTATAAAGTGGAATATTTATAAATAAGAAATGTTTATAAATTGGAATATTTATAAATAGGAGATATTCAAAAAGGAAATAATTACAAACCATTTTCTTTTTGAATGGAAAGGCCTGTGTGGCGGGTTTGGGGATTTTCCCGATGCTCCCGTTACAAAGGAGGTTAGGGCGAATTTTTCAGAGAATTTAAGGAGTTAGAATATTTCAAGAATAAATTTGAAAAGGAAATATTTGTAAACCATTTACAAATAGAATTGAAAAGGAAACGTTATAAAAAGGAAATCATTTTTAAAGTGTAGAACCGTTATTTAAAAGTAAATCTTTTCAAATGAATAAAACATTGTTAAAAAGGAAATCTTTATAAAGTGAATAAAGTAAATCGAATATGGTATTCGAAAGGAGTTAAATCGAATATGGTATTCGAAGTGAGTAAATCGAATATGGTATTCGAAAGTTAGTAAAACGAATATGCTATTCGAAAGGGGTTAGTCGAGTCGAGTTAGTTGAATAGAGTTAACTAGTTCAGTAGAGTTAACCAGTTCAGTAGAGTTAACCAGATCAGTAGAGTTAACCAGTTCAGTAGAGTTAACCAGTTCAGTAGAGTTAACCAGATCAGTAGAGTTAACCAGTTCAGTAGAGTTAACCAGTTCAGTAGAGTTAACCAGACCAGTAGAGTTAACCAGTTCAATAGAGTTAACCAGTGAGTTAAGTAAGTCAAGTTAACCAGTGAGTTAAGTAAGTCAAGTTAACCAGTGAGTTAAGTAAGTCAAGTTAACCAGTGAGTTAAGTAAGTCGAGTTAATCAAGTCGAGTTGATCGAGTTAGAGTTACTCAGTTAGAGTTAATCGATTAGAGTTAAAACGAACTAGAGTTAATCAAATATAGTTATTTGAGACAGAGTTAGTCAAACATAGTATTCAGGGTAAGTTGCCATCTCGTACGACTGCTAGCGAAATTCGCAGGGCTGTATATAGCCTAAGGCGGTCGGATGTTGCCTAAGGGAATCAGGCGTAACCATTGTGATCGATGCGATCAAGAGTCAAGCGAATGGAGTTAAATCGAATCTAGTTATTCGATAGGAGTTAATCAAGATGAGTTAAATATGTTGAGTTAAATCGAATCTAGTTATTCGATAGGAGTTAATCAAGATGAGTTAAATAAGTTGAGTTGATCGAATCTAGTCATTCGATAGGAGTTAATCAAGATGAGTTAAATAAGTTAAGTTAATCGAATCTGGTTATTCGATAGGAGTTAATCAAGATGAGTTAAATAAGTTAAGTTGATCGAATCTAGTCATTCGATAGGAGTTAATCAAGTTAAGTTCAATAAGTTAAGTTAATCGAATCTAGTTATTCGAGAGGAGATTATCGAATATAGTTTATTCGAAGGAGTTATCAATTATTAGTTATTCGAAGTGAGTAGTCGAATATTGGTTATTCGAAGTGAGTTAATCGAATATTGGTTATTCGAAAAGGGGAGTTATCAAATCAAATAGATTAAAGGAGTTAATCGAATATAGTTTATTCGAGTAGAGTTAGAGGAGTTATCGAATATAGTTTATTCAACAGGAGTTAAGTGAATAGTTAGATTAATCAAAGTGAATTAGTTAAGTTAAACTAAGTGAATTAGTTAAGTGAATTGGTTAAGTTAACCAAAGTGAATTTGTCGAGTTAATCAAAGTGATTAGTTCAGTTAATCGAATTGAATTTGTCAGTCGAGTTAATAAATGGAGTTAGTCAAACCAAGTAAAACCAGTTAGAGTTAATTAATTAAGGTTGACCAGTTAGAGTTAATCAATTAGAGTTAATCAAATAGAGTTAAGTAAAATTAGAACTGACTAGAGATTAGTAAATTGAATGGTTTTCTAAGTGTCTATCTGATGTTGGTTTCGGCCTTCGGGATTTATACTTAGGGAATTGTTCTCATACTAGTTCACAGTCAGGGACTGATAGTTGGGGAAGAGTAGTGATTTGTAAATAAGCAGATGGAAACGTTTTCCAGTGTTAATAACATATATTTTCTGAACATAGAAAATAAGGCAATGTAAATATATATATAGATATATGTTGATGATTGATCGATATAATTTCCATCTAGAAATAATATCGTTGTTTGCACACTTGTTTTTCTTTGATAGTTAAATCACAGACTATCGAAGTTTTGACCATTTTAACGTTGTTAATATGGAGAGACCGGTTGGATTATTATCCAAAGAAACACTCTGTATTGGCATAAGCGTTGCGAATCATATATGCCAAAGTTAATTGAAGACGGAGTAAAATGCAAGGGCTGTTGTATAAGTCTTAGATAACAGTGACTAAGATGGATATACTGAATAGTGCCTTCGGTTTGTCCAGTCCCAGGACAACTTGTATGGACGAAGGTCTGGCAGAGTATATCCAATGGATCGCGTAAGTTTATCTGTTCAAACGTATTCACGTTTGGTGGCGGAGGAATTCGTTTCTCTTAGCTGTATACCCGTGTTATTTTTGGATAAGTCAATTTGTGATTTGGCGGGTATGACGATGTGATATTTTAAGTAAATGAAGATGGATGTCTGACAGAGTATTTCCAGAAAGGTCACGTACATTGATTTCTTCAACCGTACCAAGAGTGGAAGCGGAGAAGGAAACTTCTTTTAGTTGACACGTAATGTACTGTTGTAAACGTCAATTAGTGATTTCGATGGATTTGACAATGTAGCATTCGAAGTGAATCTGATGTAATGATAAAGCGTAGCTTCTAGCCTCATCAACCGGTAAATGACAGAAATCGGGCAAGCAGCATGGCTAAGTCGGTCGCACCGAAGTAGGGTGTATAATCACCTATCTAGAGAATATTCATTTGTTTCTTAAATCTATCAATGTTGTCCCATATATATACGGGAACGGTTGCTGATCCCAACCGTTGGTGATGTACATTCGATACACTCAAGCGAAATGAGTGGTCGGTCATGTGTGGCTGAGTTGCAAGACGTTCTTGTTGAACTCCAGTGTATCGTTCCTAGAGTACACTGATCGGAAGGTGGTTCCATACCTTGTCATAGTTGGAAATCCATTATCCAATATGTGCTTGCGATTTTGATTGTATACTATATATGTAGAACGTGAGATGAGAGCGTTTCTGCTAGTTCATATCTATTTGTACATAGACATTATTATAATATCAAAAGGTTTTCGATATAAAGATATTTTGGATCCTCATAAGGGAAAAACCCGTTCCGTTCTGCGGCATGGTCTTATGAGATATCGTTTACTTGTTCATATACCTGTTTAAACTGTTTTACTCACACCAGTCCCATGACTGACCTGGAGTTTACTTTGTTGTTTTCCCTAAACTCTTGGGTGCCTAAATTTGTACGGGCAGTCAAGTAGTCGGGATTTACAGATATACTTGAAGAGCTGGAGCAGGAGGCTTCTGGATTCTATAGCTATTATTATTTCCGCTGTTGTTGTAAGTGCTGTATTCTGATAAGTGCTATTGTATATATAATTGTTTGTATTTCAAAAGTTATGTTATATTTTATTCGTTCCGCTGTGAGATTCGTGTTTACTCTGATGATGATGTTCTTCTTCTTCTTCTATTCTATTAGTTCTATCTTATCTTTCCTCACCCTCTAATTTCTTTCATTAATTACCGGGATTTTTCGATGTTTTGGTTATCGACATCGAGCTTATGTCGATAACCAAAGTCGCCGAAAATCCGGGTCGTTACAGTTGGTATCAGAGCTTAAGTTAAGAATTACTTGGCTCTGTGGCGTGACTCGGTAGAGATAGGGTTAGTAATACCCTAGATTGAGTTTGAGTGTATAGATACGAGTGCGTATTTGTATTTAATATAAAAATGGTTTTATATTGTGGAGATTCATTGGCTGAGTTGTTTATGAATTCTGGTCGATCAGTTTGATCCACTGTATCTGTAGGAATAAATAAACACTTGAATACGATGGACCGACACAGTATGGATATGTGATATATTATCATATATAGGTTGTGATTATAATCGAGTAAGATTATAACATGTGGAATGGTTATATATATAACCAATCAGAATTCATATAAGTGAAATACGTGAAATAAGATGAATTAAATTTGAATTTAAATCAGATTTGGAATTAAAATAAGGAAATTTTAAGTTCCTGGGAGATTTTGAAAATGTTTTTCAATCTGAAAGCGATATAGTATTGAACTCACATTGATAGCTAGAAAATAGATTCTGATGATGAATCGCGACATCATCAGTGTTCATTTTCGAGTTTCGAAGTGACGGATTACTACCAAAGGTTTTGTTTTTGAATTGTTTTGAGAAAAACAAGTTATTTAGAAATTCAAAGGTTTTGAATTGGCATTTTGATTTCAAATTGATTTGAAATTTACCTAGGAATTTATGTTCTGGAATTTAAATTTAACTTATGAAGATAAATAAAATGAGATGGTAAAAATAAATTGAAATTTAACTTGAACTAAGTTAAAAAGAATTGAATGGATAAGTCAAGAATTTGAAATTTAGCTGGACTTAGAATTTGGAAATCAGGAATGAAACTTGAGATTTGAAAATGGAATTCGGCTTGAATAAGCGAATGGTTGTGTTAAGAATAACTTGGTTGGAGTTGATTGGGATGGCATTTGTATATGCCGAGTTGATAACAGATGGTAGGGATATAATGATATGCCCAACAAAAAAGGTACAAGTTTATATTTTATATGAGTTTGGAATTTACGAGCCGAATTGGCAAGCCGTTTGGCGTTTTGAGTTTCTTTTGGGTTGAAGAAGGCCCAGAGAGGCGAGTTGGAGTTTGAGCTATTGACCAGTACAAAGGAGGTGCTGGCGAAATTTTCCAAAAATTTAAAGTGTTAGAAAATTTTCAAAATTTTTGAAAATTTTAGTTAGTCGGAGGGAATTAATATTTTAGTCAATATTAATGGATTCAGTTGAAATCAGAAATAAGGGGTAAACAAATCTTAGGAGTTCCAATAGATAGGGTCGTCCACTACCTTAGCAATTTCGAGGACGAAATTATTTTAAGTGGGGAAGAATGTAATGACCCGCACTGTCAGAGGTATTATAATTAATTTATTTAATTATATTTAGGGAATTAAATCGTCGTTAATTAAATTATAGTGAATATGTAATTAAAATAAATAATTAAATAATATATTTAATTCAGAAATAATCAAAAATATTGGAAATCACAATATTCTGTGAACGGGGTCGTCCCTTAGATTTAATTCAGCTTAGAGTTGAATTATATTGACGAATATATTCAATCGACGCCAGTTTGAAACGTAGAATTATAATATAATTAAAATCGAGCTTGAAATGGCGCTGCAGTTCGTAAATTGGCGATTTGAACTTCAACTGAATGTACAAGATTCGTTTTAAGCCGGATTTCTGTGAAACAAGAAACGTGTGGAGCTGGTGGAGTATATCTTTCTAGTGGAAGAGAAAAATCGAGATTTCGTCATGTAGATTGTGATTTATGTCCAAATCAAATTTCAGAAAAAGTCGCTGTAGAATTCCTTTATAATTTGCAACGCTTTATATACGTTATAAATAGATTTTCCAGTATAAACTGAATACCGAGATAATCTGAAATATGAAATATCAAGCTGTAAATTCTGATATGGTATTTTGGAGCTGTACGATATCATATGTGAAGATATATGATAATATAAATTTATTTATATTTAATTTAATTATATTTAAATATATTTATATATTTAAATGGGTCATCCAGAGCTTTAAAAATAGCCAGTTTTGCAAACGACCTCAGAATTCGACGAAACTAATTTTGTTGGATCCGCAATGTCAAATAGTTGTTAGATTTCCAGTTCCGTGATTTTTGAAGTCAGTATGTGGTCGTACGGATTTTTAGAGTGAAAAACAGTCAGTATTTCGATGGTTAAAAATACGCTACGTGAGCATACGGAGTCGGAATTCGACGAAACCAGTTTTGTTGGGAACGTAATGTCGAGCTCTAGCTACTTGTCCAGTTTCGTGATTTTTGGGTATCGTGTGTGATCACACGGATTTTTAGAAGGAGAAAACTAATTAAAAAAAAAAGAATATTCCAAGAATATTCTCTAACACAAAATATCTAGATATTTAACTCCATTATAAATACACCCTTTACAAATCCTTAAAACTTAATTATCTCATCTCCTCAAATTTTCAAGCCGTCGAAGTCCTTCTCCTCAGCAAACGAAAATGCCATCTTCTAAATTCTCTACTAATTCAAATAAAATTTTAATTATCCCCAAACATACATATCTTAATTCACCAATCGTTTGCCTACCAGTTTATACCCTTTTCAACCAATTCGAAGTCACGGTTGGGTACTCCAGTTTTTCCAACGGGACCTAGGTTTCGAGGTAATGGCGAATGTAAGCATTGAATCTCGAATTCGAGGTTGATTATGGGGTGAGGGGACCGAGTACTTGGATTTGTGGAATTTTTGAGGGATTCCGTGCAAAACAATGTCGAACTGCTACTGTTCAGTTGCGGGTTATTCCCCGACGTCGCGATGGACCAGTTTGGTGCGAGTTTGTTCTGGTGGGGTCTGAGGTGAAGAGGTTTTTGAGGGGAGTATCGTGGTGTATTCCGTTGTTAATTCCATGGAAGAACCAGGGGTCGGTGGAGGGTAAAAGAATGGGAATGGCCATGAGTAGGTTACGGGAAAATTGGGGAAGACGGTATTGTTTGGAGCGGATCTGGAAGTTAAGGGTTGGTGATGGGCCTTAGGTATATGGTGAGCCCAATAATTAAAAGGATATTTAAGTTTATTTTTATATTAAATAAGGTTCAAACTTGTAAATGCCATATCTTCGTCATACGATATCATATTTGGACGAAACAAGATCCGTCGGGATCGTATGGGCGGTGGCTACACCATGGAACCGACTAGAAGTGGATTGGAACTCGTTTGAATTTACGGTGAAATAAATTGTTTGATTCAAATCAAACAACAGTTTATCGTTCTTCAACGATGAATTGCAAAAGTAAGTTAATCTCACTAACTCTGAATAGTTATATTTTTATAATGTATTTTTAGAACTGTTAATCATCTGTTGGTTGTTGTGTGTTGGTTGATTTATTGAACTGCTAGTCAATTAGTGAAAATTATATATATATAGACCGTTAAAATATTTATATATTGATTCTGCTATCAGAATAATTTATATTGAACTGAAAGTGATGATAATCATATTGTGTAACATCTGTGGATGCAGGGAGACAGGTTGGAGGAATCCGACTGGATTCCTCAACAGTTATTTTTATTGTTTTTCATATATTTTGATATATGATGTGAAGTATAACCTGTTGTTGATTGTGTGGGTATGGACGATATTGAACATCGTGATTTGATATGATTGAATACCATGACATACCGGAATGTTGATAAGGGGATTTTCAAAGTGATATTGAAAATAGAATATTTATAAAATGGGATATTTATAAATAAGAGACATTTATAAACTGGAATATTTATAAATAAGAAATGTTTATAAATTGGAATATTTATAAATAGGAGATATTCAAAAAGGAAATAATTACAAACCATTTTCTTTTTGAATGGAAAGGCCTGTGTGGCGGGTTTGGGGATTTTCCCGATGCTCCCATTACAATGGAGGTTATGATGAATTTTTCAGAGAATTTAAGGAGTTAGAATATTTCAAGAATAAATTTGAAAAGGAAATATTTGTAAACCATTTACAAATAGAATTGAAAAGGAAACGTTATAAAAAGGAAATCATTTTTAAAGTGTAGAACCGTTATTTAAAAGTAAATCTTTTCAAATGAATAAAACGTTGTTAAAAAGGAAATCTTTATAAAGTGAATAAAGTAAATCGAATATGGTATTCGAAAGGAGTTAAATCGAATATGGTATTCGAAGGGAGTAAATCGAATATGGTATTCGAAAGTTAGTAAAACGAATATGATATTCGAAAGGGGTTAGTCGAGTCGAGTTAGTTGAATAGAGTTAACTAGTTCAGTAGAGTGAACCAGTTCAGTAGAGTTAACCAGATCAGTAGAGTTAACCAGTTCAGTAGAGTTAACCAGTTCAGTAGAGTTAACCAGATCAGTAGAGTTAACCAGTTCAGTAGAGTTAACCAGTTCAGTAGAGTTAACCAGACCAGTAGAGTTAACCAGTTTAATAGAGTTAACCCGTGAGTTAAGTAAGTCAAGTTAACCAGTGAGTTAAGTAAGTCAAGTTAACCAGTGAGTTAAGTAAGTCAAGTTAACCAGTGAGTTAAGTAAGTCGAGTTAATCAAGTCGAGTTGATCGAGTTAGAGTTACTCAGTTAGAGTTAATCGATTAGAGTTAAAACGAACTAGAGTTAATCAAATATAGTTATTTGAGACAGAGTTAGTCAAACATAGTATTCAGGGTAAGTTGCCATCTCGTACTACTGCTAGCAAAATTCGCAGGGCTGTAAATAGCCTAAGGCGGTCGGATGTTGCCTAAGGGAATCAGGCGTAACCATTGTGATCGATGCGATCTAGAGTCAAGCGAATGGAGTTAAATCGAATCTAGTTATTCGATAGGAGTTAATCAAGATGAGTTAAATAAGTTGAGTTAAATCGAATCTAGTTATTCGATAGGAGTTAATCAAGATGAATTAAATAAGTTGAGTTGATCGAATCTAGTCATTCGATAGGAGTTAATCAAGATGAGTTAAATAAGTTAAGTTAATCGAATCTAGTTATTCGATAGGAGTTAATCAAGATGAGTTAAATAAGTTAAGTTGATCGAATCTAGTCATTCGATAGGAGTTAATCAAGTTAAGTTAAATAAGTTAAGTTAATCGAATCTAGTTATTCGAGAGGAGATTATCAAATATAGTTTATTCGAAGGAGTAATCAATTATTAGTTATTCGAAGTGAGTAGTCGAATATTGGTTATTCGAAGTGAGTTAATCGAATATTGGTTATTCGAAAAGGGGAGTTATCAAATCGAATAGATTAAAGGAGTTAATCTAATATAGTTTATTCGAGTAGAGTTAGAGGAGTTATCGAATCTAGTTTATTCGACAGGAGTTAAGTGAATAGTTAGATTAATCAAAGTAAATTAGTTAAGTTAAACTAAGTGAATTAGTTAAGTGAATTGGTTAAGTTAACCAAAGTGAATTTGTCGAGTTAATCAAAGTGATTAGTTCAGTTAATCGAATTGAATTTGTCAGTCAAGTTAATAAATGGAGTTAGTCAAACCAAGTAAAACCAGTTAGAGTTAATTAATTAAGGTTGACCAGTTAATCAAATAGAGTTAAGTGAAATTAGAACTGACGAGAGATTAGTAAATTGAATGGTTTTCTAAGTGTCTATCTGATGTTGGTTTTGGCCTTTGGGATTTATACTTAGGGAATTGTTCTCATAATAGTTCACTGTCAGGGACTGATAGTTGGGGAAGAGTAGTGATTTGTAAATAAGCAGATGGAAACGTTTTCCAGTGTTAATAACATATATTTTCTGAACATAGAAAATAAGGCAATGTAAATATATATATATATATATGTTGATGATTGATCGATATAATTTCCATCTGGAAATAATATCGTTGTTTGCACACTTGTTTTTCTTTGATTGTTAAATCACAGACTATCGAAGTTTTGACCATTTTAACGTTGTTAATATGGAGAGACCGGTTGGATTATTATCCAAAGAACCACTCTGTATTAGCATAAGCATTGCGAATCATATGTGCCAAAGTTAATTGAAGACGGAGTAAAATGCAAGGGCTGTTGTATAAGTCTTAGATAACAGTGACTAAGATGGATATACTGAATAGTGCCTTCGGTTTGTCCAGTCCCAGGACAACTTGTATGGACGAAGGTCTGACAGAGTATATCCAATGGATCGCGTAAGCTGATCTGTTCAAACGTATTCACGTTTGGTGGCGGAGGAATTCGTTTCTCTTAGCTGTATACCCGTGTTATTTTTGGATAAGTCAATTTGTGATTTGGTGGGTATGACGATGTGACATTTTAAGTAAATGAAGATGGATGTCTGACAGAGTATTTCCAGAAAGGTCACGTACATTGATTTCTTCAACCGTACCAAGAGTGGAAGCGGAGAAGGAAACTTCTTTTAGTTGACACGTAATGTACTGTTGTAAACGTCAATTAGTGATTTCGATGGATTTGACAATGTAGCATTCGAAGTGAATCTGATGTAATGATAAAGCGTAGCTTCAAGCCTCATCAACCGGTAAATGACAGAAATCGGGCAGGCAACATGGCTAAGTCGGTCGCACCGAAGTAGGGTGTATAATCACCTATCTAGAGAATATTCATTTGTTTCTTAAATCTATCAATGTTGTCCCATATATATACGGGAACGGTTGCTGATCCCAACCGTTGGTGATGTACATTCGATACACTCAAGTGAAATGAGTGGTCGGTCATGTGTGGCTGAGTTGCAAGACGTTCTTGTTGAACTCCAGTGTATTGTTCCTAGAGTACACTGATCGGAAGGTGGTTCCATACCTTGTCATAGTTGGAAATCCATTATCCAATACGTGCTTGCGATTTTGATTGTATACTATATATGTAGAACGTGAGATGAAAGCGTTTCTGCTAGTTGATATCTATTTGTACATAGACATTATTATAATATCAAAAGGATTTTGATATAAAGATATTTTGGATTCTCATAAGGGAAAAACCCGTTCCGTTCTGCGGCGTGGTCTTATGATATATCATTTACTTGTTCATATACATGTTTAAATTGTTTTACTCACACGAGTCCCATGACTGACCCGGAGTTTACTTTGTTGTTTTCCCTAAACTCTTGGGTGCCTAAATTTGTACGGGCAGTCAAGTAGTCGGGATTTACAGATATACTTGAAGAGCTGGAGCAGTAGGCTTCTGGATTCTACAGCTATAATTATTTCCGCTGTTGTTGTAAGTGCTGTACTCTGATAAGTGCTATTGTATATATAACTGTTTGTATTTCAAAAGTTATGTTATATTTTATTCGTTCCGCTGTGAGATTCGTGTTTACTCTGATGATGATGTTCTTCTTCTTCTTCTATTCTATTAGTTCTATCTTATCTTTCCTCGCCCTCTAATTTCTTTCATTAATTACCGGGATTTTTCGATGTTTTGGTTATCGACATCGAGCTTATGTCGATAACCAAAGTCGCCGAAAATCCGGGTCGTTACAATCGGTTTAGCGACTGATTCGGATCGAGCGAAATTCTTTTTCGTCACACCGGTCCACCGATGTGGATTATAATGCCTGAACACTACGTTTCCCCGCCCTTTGGGGTGTAAGTCTGGTCCGTCTGCCGACCAGAATGCATCGGCCGAAACCGATATAACCAAGGCGCCTCGCAACAGCAACAACCACATAAGTCAAACTCGTCAGGGCGTGTAAAACCACTGACGCCACTTCTAACTAGAAAGAAACGCATGTCCCCCCTGAGGTCCTCTCCCGCTTCTGGTTCACAACCAGGGTGTGAGGCTCGCGAATCAACGCTACACAAAGCTGTGCCACACAGGCTATGATTTGATCATCGACCACAAGACTCTGCTTTTCAACAGAAGTCTTGATCATTTGCATCTTAGCATGCCACATAGGCAGACCACTCCATGCTACCGATATCCATCAATCACACAAAATGATATCCAATGTCAGACACACAGTCCATCTACAAGTCCGTTCTGGGTCTGAACAAAACCAGAGGCACCTTGTACCTCGCATATCCATCGATCTCCAAGTACGTCTGGACGATTTCCAACTGATTCCCTCCTCTTGGGTGTACGGCCCAATCCAGATCATCAGTAATTATCCGAACGACGTGAAGACCTCCGGTCTTCAGCCACCGTCTTCATCTTGTACTAATCGTCGAATCAGTTATTCAGAATGGGATAAACCCTATCTTTCTAAATAACTCGTGTTTATTATAAACAAATGTTACATAAACACAACATATGCCTCATTCCAATTCATCAGTCACTAACTGTAAATTAGTAAGAGAACAATTCCCAAAACATTAACCCCGAAGGCCGAAACCAACATCAGATCAATACCTAGGAAACCATTCTACTTAGCTAACCTACAGTTAGTTTCTAAATTTCACATTCTTAGGGAAAGGTTCCCATTAATTTTATCAAAGATAAATTCTTTTAAAATTATTCTTTAATCTTCCTTTGAAAATCACTTTTAACTAGTCGGGATTAGCGAACCACACCGAAGTAATTATTTATTTTATTTCCCAATCCCAACCTATTTATTCCATGAAGTAAAACTGGTCATACTTCATATCTAACACCACGGTGTTATCGGTAAATTCAATTACCATTTCACGTTCAAATCTAATTAAAGATTTAACTACCGTCTGGAGTAAAACTGGTGATACTCCATTCTCGATCTTTTCAATCTAATTAAAGATTCATTAAAACTCCACTTAGTTTTAATCTTTAACTAGGTTAAAGAATCGGTGTCATTTAAAACACGGTTCACGATAAACCCCAAAATCACATCACATTTCAATCAGCCCCTAACCGTAAATTAGCAAGTGAGCAATTCTCTAAGTATTAACCCCGAAGGCCGAAACCAACATCAGATCAATACCCTGGAAACCATTCAACTTAACTAATCTCCAGTTAGTTCTGATTTTCTTAACTCCTTTGGGTCTAAGAGCAGTATTATTGAAGATACCATTCATGACAACCCAAAATCACATTCCGTTAATTATCGGGTTAAAGAACAAGTGTTATTTAAAACACTGTTCACGATAAACCTCAAAATCAATACCAATTCAATTCCAAATAAATATTATTTAATTGGTACACCTCATTAAATCTAAATAAAAATATTTAATCTTTTCCTCAACTGGGCTTAAGAACAGTGTTAATGGAGACACCATTCACGACAAACCCAAATCACATTTGATATTAAATACAAGGCTCTGAATAGAAAATATATCGGCTTATATTCAATATCAAATTCTACAACCAACTAATATCATATTTGAAATAACGATATCTATATATCTTTCAAATTTCCATAACGCTATCTGTATAATCATGAAATCCAACATCGAATTATTCCAAAGACAATTTCGATTCAAATCCATTCCAATTCAATTGTTGGAAATTCTGGTTACTTTTAAAACCCTTTTCAAATTCAATTTATTTATTTAAAAATAAATAGAATTATAATTCTAGCGCAAAACTAGTTCATTTCGATAAAAATCTATTTTTATCTTTTCAAATATGGAGTTTTTCATCCCGATTCTTCACAAATCATTTCTTATGATTTTACACAAATTATTACTATTTTTAATAATTTTATCAAGGCCCGTACAGTCGATTTCCACCAACGGCCATCGAAGTGCACTTACAGCGACCTTTTCCAAATTTGATTTGGACATAATTCCAAATCCAACCATTAGATTTCTAATTTCTCACATTCGATAGAAAGCTCTTTTCGATACGAACCCAACGGTTCATGTTTTAGGAGAATTCGACGGTCGGATCTCCCGCAATATCCATTCGAAGTCAATGGTCGAAATTCGCAAACTACTGCGGCGCGTTCTATTCAGGCCATTATATATATATAATATATATATTTTATATATCGTCAATTTCCTTTCAAAACGTATTTTAAAAACCGTTTTAAATTCGTTTTCAAAACGATTTCAACTTCTATCTCAAATTCAAATCAAAATTGAATTTTCCAATAGAAATTCATTTTAAATTCATTTCAAATTGATTTCAATTCAAATCAATTTTAACTCAATTTCAATTCGTTTTCAATTCAATTTGAATTTCAAATTAATTCAATTTCAATTCGAATTCATTTCTATTCAATTTCAATTCGAATTCAATTCTATTCAATTTAATTCGAATTTCAATTCTATTTGAATTTCAAATCATTTCAGTTTATTTTGAATTTCAAATCAATTTAATTTAATTCGAATTTCAATTCACTTTAATATTCATTTCAATTTGAATAAAATCGATATAAATATCGTTCACGTCAAAATGGCGCAAATCTAATCAACACGGCTTCATATATTTCTATTTTCAAATATTTCTATTTCAAATATTTCTTTTTCAAATATTTCTCTTTCAAATATATCTATTTCAAATATTTCTATTTCAAATATTTCTATTTCAAATATTTCTATTTCAAATATTTCTCTTTCAAAACTGGAATGAGGCCCAATCAATTACCATAGATTTTACTTCTATGGATTTACATACAACGCATGTATATATCGACATTGACAAATAATCAACCATCATCCAAAGTGCATTCTACACTACATAAGCATCAAATATAAATATTTAACGCTTATAACAGTCTGTCAATCAATCGATCGACATACCACTAATTATTGGGATTAGTGTATGTCATATATCGTCCCAATACCCGTGTGGGGTTTCAAACAATCAAACATAGATTTTATTTGTGTAGTTGGACGATGTGTAAAATTTATCGTCCCAATCAATATCAGTCAAATGTGTGTATATAAACAAATCGTCCGATTTGTTTATATTTATTTATTCACATTCACGTTAAAAATTATATTTTCAACTATAAAATATTTTTAGCTATATAAATATTTTATTTCTTTTCACATCACATCACACAATCAACTACACATCAAAATCAAACAAACAAGCATACAAGTCGTCCAAGGTCTGTGGACGACAGGTGTCGGGTGCTACTAAACACCGTCTACATCCTAGTATATATTTCAACTAGAAAAAAAATAAAAATAAAAAGGTGAGGAGTTCTCACCAACTAGCTAAACCGAACGCCACACTCTTCAAATGTAGAAGTCTTCGCCATTCCTTCTTTCATCACTTTCATCATCCATAATCACTACATATATAAAAATCAAATTTTTACTTCGCTATTCAATATATAAAAGTCGAATTTTTACTTCTCTATTCAATATATAAAAATCGAATTTTTACTTCGCTATTCAATATTTTAAAATCAAATTTTTACTTCGCTATTCAATATATAAATCGAATTTTTACTTCGCTATTCAATATATAAAAATCATATTTTTATATTCTCTACCCCATAAAAATTATATTTTTGATCTTCACATCTAATAAAAATCATATTTTTATTATCCTAATTATATAAAAATTATATTTTTAACTTCTTGCTTATATAAAAATTATATTTTTAATCTTCTACTATAATAAAAATCATATTTTTAATCTTTTACTATAATAAAAATAATATTTTTAATCTTCTACTATAATAAAAATCATATTTTTAATCTTCTACCATAATAAAAATCATATTTTTAATCTTACTATACATATTACAAATAAACTGATTTAACTATGTTAATATAAAAAAAAATCATAAAAGGAGAAAACTCACGTTCAAAAGGGGAAGTAGGGTTCGTGGTTTTGCCGAGGGGGCATCGGCGCTCGCTGGAGGTGGTGGATCTCGTTCAAGCAGTCGCAGCTGGTCTGGGGCTGCGATGGGGTTGAGGATTTGGGTGCCGCTTTCCGTTTTTTTTTGGGGGGGGGGGAAGAGGATGCGGTTTCCGGAGAAGAAGGAAGGAAGAGAGAGGAGGAGGAGGGGAGGGAGAAGAGGGCTTGAGGGGGGTCGCCGCCATCGGTGACGGAGGGGGAGACCGCGCCTCGGCGGGCGCAGCAGTAGTCGCCATTCCTTCTTTTTTTTTCAATTATGAACTGATTTTGAACCCGGGGGGGGGGGGGGGGGGCTGAATGGTTAAGGAGAAGAGGGGTTTCTTTTTTATTTATTTAATTATTTAACTAATTAATTTCAAAAAGCAACTTTTTATTTCGACTTCGAAATCGAACCCACCGACTGTCGTCCATAGCTAATTACCCCCATTCCGAACACAATGGGATATGTATCGTAAGCCGATTCGATCGTTTTGATCAGTTTTCGTCAAAATCAAAATATAACTCTATATATTGAATTTGAACGCACATTTCAATTTATCGGGCCCATATACAAATTCTAAAAATTCCCAAAAAATATTTCCTAGCTTCGTATTGACGATACGGTCCTAACAAAACTAGTTTCATCGAATTCTGAGACCGTTCGAAAAAATGCCATTTTCTTGTCGATTAAAATCAACTAAAACCGGTCAAACGCGTTTTCCTTTGCCATGCTCACATATTGATTCGAAAAATTATGAAATTTGAAACCTAGCAATAATTTGACATTGCGGATCCAACAAAAGTGGTTTCGTCGAAAACCGAGGTCATTTGCAAAATTCCCATTTTTAAGGGCCAGAATTCCATAGCGACTATTCTGAATTTTCAATTGGACATATCTTTTGATTCCCGCTATGAAAATTCGATTTTTCGGTTGGAAAGATATTCACAAATAGATTCTAATATTTTTGGTTTCACTAAAATCCGGTTTATTTTGAATCCTGTACATTCATTTGAAATTTGAAATTGAATTATCGAACTACCGCGCCATTTTCAATTCCTTTTATAATTAAAATAAAATATTTATATTCTAACGTCAAGCTATATAAATATATACGTTTTAATTCCATTCAAACTAAATTTTTCATCGTTACTATTTAAAATAATCTATTTTAAATAATCAAAATTCGCTAAAATAGCCAAAATAAAAAATTTAAATTGGCTCGGATTTCCGGGTTATTACAGTAGAAGTCATCCCTAGCCAATTGCCCCCGTCCCGGACGCAATAGGCTAGGTCCCGTCAGCCCAAACGGCTGTATTTGGCCTGTTTTATTTAATTTTAATATTTAAATCATTTATTTAAATAATTCAGTCTTACATTTAAATTCACCGGGGCCACATATGACCTCTAAAAATCGCAGAAAAAAATATTTTTAGTTTTGTTTTGACAATACGGTTCTAACAAGACTAATTTCATCGAATTCTGAGACTGTTTGAAAAATGTCCTTTTTCTAGTCGATTAAATTTGACTGAAACTGACAAAACACATTTTCCTTTGCCACGCTCTCATATTAATTCGAAAAATTATGAAAATTGAAACCTAGAAATAATTTGACATTCCAGTTTCAACAATAGTGGTTTCATCGAAAACAGAGATCGTTTGAAAAATGACTATTTTTAAGGGCTAAATATTATATTAATATATATATAAATTCTACAGCGACTTTTCTAAATATTAAACTGGACATAACTTTTTATTCCTGCGATGAAATTTCAGTTTTTCAGATTCGTTGGAAAGATATGATTAAACAGATTTAAATATTTCTTATTTCGCTCAATTCTGATTTAAAATGAATTCAGTATATTCAGTCAAAGTTCAAATTCAAAATTTCAAACTGCAGCGCTGTTTTAAACTCCTTTTAGAATTAAATTTATTCGTTTTAAAATAAATTTTTAGTCATTCTTATTTTAAATATTTGAATCCATTAAAATTCCTAAAATAAAAATTTTAAATTGGCCCCAAAATTCCGGGTTGTTACAGCATGTCCAAATGAAAATAAAGCCATTCCGTAGCACTAACATTGTGAAATTTTGGTCGAGAGTAATCATCGGATAAGCAGAAGTTTGTGTTGATAAATCTTGTTTCTTGATTAAAACTTCTTATTGTCACCATTCCTACGATTATTTCAGCAAAATGTTGTATGATTGGAGCTTTGCACACCCTAATTAATATTGCTAATTCTCGTGTAGTGTCTATATGCATACTTTCCAATTGATGCACCACATTCTTTCCAATTGATGCACCACATTCTTTCAAGGAAACAATGGCTTTCCAGACAACATTTCTGCAAATATGCATCCTATAATCCATATATCAATAGCTAGTGTGTACTGCAATCAACGATATTTATACAAACTAAACAGATATGTACTTGCAAGTCTAAAAGACATGATTCAAAACAAATAATTAAACCAACCTTGGAGAAGAATGATCCACACAGTTCAAGAGCTCTATACCATCTTGTCGCCATGTAATCCTACAGTAAACATACCTCATCAATCAACATTGACATAGTACTAGTAATGCAAATAGAAGGGGAGCAAAGCTTCATACTGTCTAAAATATAACTGATGGAGCATCATCAAAAGCAACTCTAGCAAGACCAAAGTCACAAACTTTCAACTTGCAATCAACATTGGCAGTATGAATGTACTTTATAGCACGTAAAAGATGGTATAGGAAGAATTGATGATGTTCAGGAGTCAAATCATTGTTAGCTTTTATTAATGATGAAGGTCAGATTCCATTAACTCGAAAACGACGAAGGCATAGCAGCTTGATCTCTCTTAATATGCGATTTGCATCAGAAACATGTTCAAATACATCGTTTATCTTCTTGAGTGCTACTCTTTCTCTTAATATGTGAGCTGCCAGCAAATGCTACATTGCAGGATCGACGACAGGCAAATATAAGCAAATTGCCTTCTCATCACCAAACTGAATTGACAACAAAAATACGAGTCAAGTATCAAATTTGATAAAAGGTCATATAAGCTAATCAAACTATTCTAGGATAAACACAGTACGCTTATGTTACGTGTGATTCTTATAATTAGTGAAAATATTTTTTTAGTCTATTAGAGCAGTAACGTGTTCGTTTATGTAAATACATAAGCTCATTGCCTTCATAGCACTAAACTCAACCCAGACCAAAAATTTAACTTGAACCATATGATAAAATGGTACACTAACAAAAAAGAATCTAAAGAATGTTAGTGTACTTCTTATAGTTCTCCAATTATATTGAAACAAACCACATCTGTTACCTTCTTTACTTGTTAGCAGCCACACACAGTCTAAATTAATAAATAAAATAACAAAAGAATCATGTTTTTCAAATAAAAAAATCCTCATTAAATCAGAACTTTTGGGAAACAGTATAAGTTGTTTATTTTATATTCAAACTAGGATGGTGCTGAATTAGGTAGATATTGAAATCCAATGTAATCAAAGAAATCAAATATACATTTCAAACAAAAGAAACGGTCAGGGTACTTACTTCTTGTGTCTGGGATGGTGATGCAACCTCGCCAGTTCCAATAGCTAGACAGGCTCATGCAACTCTTCATCCTAGCATCCCAAACCATTTTTGATTACTTCTTGTTTTTAGCATCGCTGATAAGTTCAAATGAACCAAGACAAAGGTAGTGACAAAGACAGTGAAGAAGATAGTTACGATTTGAGCGGCTTACGATTATGATTTAGTGAAGAACAAATTATATTGGGTGGTTAAAGATAAATGCAAAATGGAGCACAAGAGATTTGCTCTAAAAATAACCATTAAAAATTCTTTCTGTTATATTCATTATTTACTCCAAAAATAGACAATCGATGAAACTAAAATCATCAAGCACTACTTCTCCAACCACATCTGAGTTCACTCAAGCCCATCATGATATTAAAAACATCAACCGCTACTCAATCGAATACCCTTCAAACTTCTCCGACCATAACCCTACTACAATCATGAACAATCCTATCATTCACGAGCTGAGATTTCAGAACATATATCATCGTGTTATATAACTGTAGATTTTATAATTTGACATGTAGACAGACCTGAGACGGCCCATAGAGATGAGATTCAAGGGAAAAAAACAGTGTCCCCCAAATAAAACCAAATTTTTAAACAGTTGATCACTTTACCTTTTAAAAATAGATATGTTGATTGAAAGTATATATAAAAAATCAATATTTCCAAGGCCCTACATTTCAGAGACCGAAGATGACCAACCGTCGTCGTTGCCTTGAGCTTGCCCGAGTTACAAGCTAGTAATTCACTTTTTACTGCTATTTAGTACAACATCAGTCTAGTGTACACTTTATTACATTTGAAGTAACATTCAATGTAAATGAGAATAAAGATTGGGTAGTTTCAATATTTACTCCAAATTCTATTTAAAGTATATATGAATTAAGATGTAATATAAATGACAATGTAGAGTGGTTGTTTTCCATTTTTTATATTAAGAATGTAAAATTTTAAAATGTATTCTTTCAAATTTTGAGATCTGATTGATAAACTATATATTTTGGGAAAATAAATAAATTAGAAAGATTTAGCATTTCTGATCATTTTCAAATTCTGGAGAAAGCTGCATATTGCATATTGCATATTGCATATTACAAGTTCGTTTGATGCTAAAAAACATATCATTTTAAAATAGAGCACTCTTAAAACACCAAACCAAATGCATCCTAAACTTTTATAATTTTATTCATTTTCACACAAGATTAAATCATTAAATCAGAATCTTTCTACCTGCAAGAGATTATTGGATTTCTCTAACACTTAACCAGTCCTGCTTGACGACAAATTTGAGCAGCAATTTCTTTATGGGGAAGCCCAGCAGCAGAGAAGAGGGTAATCTTCTGCCCTCGAGTAATGGAGTTCATCACATCAATAGTAGATATTCCAGTCTGCATCATCTCTTCAGGATAAGTTCATGTAAAGGCATAATTTTGCTGAATTACGATA
The DNA here is from genome assembly GCA_030737875.1 of Allium sativum. NCBI lineage: Eukaryota > Viridiplantae > Streptophyta > Magnoliopsida > Asparagales > Amaryllidaceae > Allium > Allium sativum. The sequence goes on along the minus strand of CM060909.1, from coordinate 600,156,899 downwards.
GGAAATATTGGAAACATCAAGTCATATGCATAGATCAACAATGTATTACATGTAAGCTAACGAATGTTGGAGGTTTTCACTTACAAGCTTCAAAAGTGTATGGCTGTAACTCTCAATTTCAAAGACTTCGGTAATAGAATCAACTCTTATGCAATACTTCTAAATAAGATATTAATTGGATTATAGCAAGATATTTTAATGATGTTATATGTTCCACTAATTGAATTAATAACTTACGTTCACTATCTAATATTAGTGATCAATTTTGTTTTTAGGTATATGACATAATGGTCAAGTATTCACTAATAATAGTTGTGGTCAAGATTAAAAGCAGGGGGAACGCGTTTAATTTCTAAAATGGTTAATTCATTCTAGGTGTATAGACATTTCAAATATTAACGCTATAGAGTGTCTGTAATTGTTGGTATTAGCATTGTCAGTTAAGACATTTAGATTTGGTTTGTTTTTAAGAAGCCATTAACCCAAGATTTTCTATAAATATTTGCTACAGCTTTTTGAAGAAGCTTGGACAGTTCTCAAAATCAAAATTTCCATCTTTTCTATGATAAGTAATAATAATTTGTGTTCCTCGTCATACACATTTAATTCACAAAAAGCATCTCTATGTGGTTAATTCATCGGCTAAACAGCCTTACAAAATAAAGGCTAAACAACATACAATAAATGTTTAACTAAGCACTTATAGCTAATGCTATAAAACAACATACACAAGTATCGAGTTATGTCATTTGAGAAGAAACAAGCTATAATCCAACATCAAACCCATCACAAATCACCACATTTCCCCTTTCTACCTAAGTATACAAACCAAAAGTACTTGGCAAAATCCAACTCTTACAGAATCAGCTAAATAAAAAATGTACTAATAAGGACTCGGTCTTTCTAGGAAAAAGGAACAACTAATCGTTCTAGGAGAAAACAACATTACCAAAAAATACATTCGCGAACAACAAATTTCGATCTCCAATTTTATTAGGGCTTTTGATTTTAAGGCGTCGTGTCTTCGATCTCCAATTCTCTAGGGTTTTCGATTTGAGGCTTCATGTTTTCGATCTCCAATTCATTGTTTTTGATTTGAAGGATTGGGGAAAGTTATGGGTGCGACGGATTAGACAAGGGTGTAAAAAGAAGATTTGGTGGGAACAAAATGAAAATAAGTATTGCGTTCGCGGGAATGAAAATCTTAGCGCGAACCAGGAAAGGGGAACGTGGATTGATCAATGTGGATGGACGGTCGTGATTTTTCATTTATGAGGACATGGATCGATGAGGTGCACTTTTTAACTGATGTAACGCAATGCTTTTAACTGGTGTTGCATGTTAGAACACTAGAATTTATACCGCAACAGTGCATTCTCGTTTAATGCAACAGCATATGAATATTATTGCAGAAGATCAAAAAAAACATAGCTTTCGCCACATTATTCATGCAACGCACACAAATTAGTGTCGAATATGCCCACTTTTGTAGTAGTGGGTCAAGGAGAGATACTTAGGAATTTTATAAATCCAATCATCATTAATGATGAATCATCAAACATATCCATTTATAATCCTCTTCGGGGCAGTGAGAAGAAGAAAATGAAGAAACAGAAGAAGAAAAGAAGAGGAAGAGTAGGAGGAAAAAGAAAATGATATGGAGAAGATGACAAGCTTCATTGTTTAAGAGAAGCTTGATTTAATAAAAATAGAAATTATATCAAATTAAAAGAGAAATTTTGTCAATATTATCCAATCTATCACATCTACAAGTCCCTGATTGTAACGACCCACATTCTACGCATCGGAGGATCGTAAAATATTTATTTCATTTTCATGTGTGGTCGTATGGTCGTGTAACTTTAAGAAACGACTATTAGGGTCATTTCCCATGTTCATTATTTTTGCCAATTTTTAAATGACTGTTTTGCCCCTAGCGAATCTTGTTTCGCCTATAACTTTTGATTGGTAAAGAGTTTAGACCTGAAACCACTTCCATTGGATTTGGATGATGGTTTTCTTTTTATAGAGTGCTCACATTAGTCAAACTGACTTACCCTTTGGGAGATATGATTCAAATAAGGTTTGGAAGGTGAAAAACAGCTTAACTGGGCCTAATTAGGGTGATTAGCAGCTAGGCCCATAATCCATTTGGGATTAGGGTTATGGGGAGACTGACATCGGTTAGGAAACGATTTTATTTCATTTTCTCAGCCGCCTAAAACATTTCTCTAACCCTAGCCATGGCCTCCACCTTCTAAACTACCTTCTAATCACTGTTTAATCACATATTAGCCTAATCAACGCCAAATCAAGGAAGATTAGCATCAAATCAGAGTTGGGCTGCTGATATACATTGGGATTCGACCCATAACAATAGAGTTTCAGATCTAAAGTTTTATTTGTGGCTAAGGTGAGTGATTTGCATTGTTTTCCTCTAATTACGGCTAATTACGGGTGATTAGTGTTAATTAGTGAAATTATGCATGTTAAAATTCTGGAAAAATATGTAAAATTTCTTAAATATTATTTTAGGGCTCTGATAAAAATTCGGGTTAATTTGGACATGTTTTGTTAATCCTATCATTAGATGTGGTTAAACATGATTAAGGGGAAAACCATGGGTTTTGGTTATGTTTGATCTAAAATGACCTATATGCTTGATGTTTCAATCTTTTTAATTGAACCCATATGTTGTTACTGTTGTTTGTGATGTTTTGTGATTATTTAGTAAAGTTAGAATGATTGAAAACGCCATCGTATGGCGAGAATTAACGAAACAAGCTTGCTGGAAATGCTACAGAGAACCTGATCGGATCAGTTAAGGGGGATCGGATCGGATAACCGAACCGGAGTGGTGGCATCTTCAGCAACACACAAAGTCAAGGGCAACAAGGAAGGCCAATTGGATCGAATTGGGGTAGGGTATCGAATCCAAGATGATGGGGGAACCGGATCGGAATCTGGAGATGAGAAAAAAGCACAAAGGGGACCCAGACCGAACCAAATGAGAGACCCGAACCGAACCGATGATAGCACTATGCATATTCAAACCGAACCAAGGCGTGGGCTATAAGCACCGAACCAAACTGGGTATGGCATACCGAAACGAACCGTATGTATACTTTTACTTCTACTCGATGACTTTTCTGAAGACCAACTCCAATTCAACCAAAACCCGAGATGCAAAGGAAGTCCAAATGGGAGGTTTTTACTCAGGATACCAATGGGGATCAACGAGTTAACTTCATGAGTTGGGCTTTGCTGCGAGATGTGTGCAAAGGGTTATCAATGTCAATAGCTTTGACTCACCACTGAGAGACGGATATTGACTATGGATCAGTGCAGTGGACCATTATGACTCCATGAGGAAAAGTGATCGTAGAAGGGCCACGAGCCAGTGTAGTAGAGTTGTCATGACTCCATGGGGCAGAGTCGACATAGCAAAGTATTAGTGGTTACGGATCAGTGCAGTGAAGCTGCCATGATTCCGTGGGGAAGAGTGATCGTAACAAAGAATTGGGTGATCAAAGTGGTAAATATCGTATGCTTTACGCACTGAGTGAGAGATGTGAGGATGATTTCTATATTTGATGTTTGCTATCACCATGACATACACACCCCCTCCCCATTATTTTCACACCATGTGTTAGTATCACCTAAGAGTATTGTACATCCTGTTGTGCAAACTCTTTGGTTGCAGATCCAGGTTTAGGTATGGTTATGTACCTGTTATTGTTCTATTTTTGCTACTTGTCCCTCATGCCAGAATTTTGTATGAACCCGAGTTTTATGTCTCTTCTTATTACTCTGGATGCTCCTAAATGAGCATACTAGAGACAGGTTAGCTGGTTATGCACGAGTAGCTGTCCGGAGACGAGCAGGAGGCTTACACGTATTGTTCCCGTATTTTCCCTGCGTTGTTGCTGGTCACTACTTTGGGCATTAGTAGTGTACCTTCCTATTTTGCTTTAGAGACAGTTTTAAAATTTGTAATAATGTTGGTTTAGATCATAATTTGTATTTTGAATCTTTCCGCTGCTTTGATGGTTTAGTTTTCAGCTTATGCACTATCTCGCTTGTTTTATATCAGGTTATGTTATTATTATATTTTGTTCCATGCACTATGAGATATACTATAGGTTCTTTGATAATTCATAGTTTCAAACTCCTTCCTTTTTCCTTTCTTTTGACGACCGTCCCGTGCTGGTTGGGCATCGGCACAACGCATTCTATTGGAAATGTCAGCTGGTGCGTGGCGGGCTGTCACACTTGGTATCAGAGCTCTAGGTGTCGTAGTTAACCTAGGGAAAGACACCAAGGAGAGATAATATGTATATGAGAGTGTGTATTTGTGATATTTTTGTTTTCAAAATCTATATATATATACTATTAGTATATCTAAGGATGGAGTCACACTGCACTGGCACCACTAAAGAGATGGTTAATCGTTTTCTCTTTACAGATTGAACGGTGAGCCGATATAAGAGGGGTACGGGTTCAGGGGCTAATAATAGGAATGCTCCTGATATGAGGATGATGTTCACTGACTTCATGAGAGTGATACTTAGGGATATGCAAGGAGTAGTTCTTAATGCTACTAATGGTGGTCGTGTAGCAGTTTATGCGCCTAGGGACGATTTTGCCAAGCTTTGCAAGGATTACACTAGTCTTGGTGGGAAGCTGTTCCATGGAACGGAATCGGGTACAGATGTCCAAGATTGAGTCGATAGTTGTGAGCGCATCTTCGAGGACTTAGAGATCGATGATGCAATGGAGAGAAAGCTAACATCGCGTGAACTGCAAGGACAGGCAATGAATTGGTGGAATGCCATTAAGGAAGCTACTCTTGAGGATCAAGTTACTTGGAATCAGTTTAAGACCTGCTTTAGTGACAAGTTTATCCCAGCTGCCTAGAAGTCAGAGTTGTTTAGGAAGTTCTTGGAGCTTAAACAGAAAGGTAGGGCAGTCTCGGAATACATTACCGAGTTCGATACTTTATCAAAGTATGGATTATCCCTTATTGACACTGCCGAGAAGAAGAATGAGAAGTTCATAACAGGCTTAGATAAGTACTTGGGGGAAAGGCTTATAAACCATATTGATGAGACTTTTGAATCGATTGTTGGGAAAGCATTGAAGAGAGCCTTTATCCTAAGACCAAGACTGAGGCCACTGTTACATCTGCACAGGGGCCAAAACCACAGGCAAGCGGTGGAGGCAAGAATAATTCTCAAAATAAAAAGAAGCAGAGTCAGACCAAGGATGGTCAGAAAAAGAAAGACAGGAAAGAGGTAGAGTGCTTTAGCTGTGGTAAGAAGGTCCATTATTCTAAAGAATGTCGAGCAAAGCCGGCGGATAGGAAGTGCTTCAATTGTGGCCAATCGGACATCATAAGGATAAGTGTCCACAACCTCCCAAAGAAAGGCAGATTGTGAAAGCATATGCTATTAATGTTGTTCCTTCTTTGTTGAATGCCTTAACTACAGCGGAGAAAGGAAAGAATGTCATCATTCAAGGTATGCTTTCTATTTATGATATTCCTGTTCGAGTATTGTTTGACACTGGAGCTTCCCGTTCCTTTATATCTAGTGACCTGGTAGATAGGTTCAGATTGGAACCCGAGATAGTCGATAGACCTTTAGTTGTGATGAACCCGATTGGTGGTTCGACTAGCCATAGTACGATTTGTCGAAATTTGGTCCTATCAAGTCATGGATGTGTGTTTGCTTGTGATTGCTTTGTTTTGGGCTATACTGGGTATGGCATTATTTTGGGAGTCGAGTGGCTCCAAAGGTATGGGATGGTGGTAGACTGTGAGGGATTTTCGATGATTATTAGGGAAGATGATGGGCGGAGGGTAGTGTTTGGTGGCCTACCTAGTGATGAAGTGATGGCTAGTTTTCTAAATTCCCTCGACATCCTGCAGGATGTGTTATTAGGGGTTCCCGTTGCTGGCCAGTATCTGGGTATCTTCGAGGAAGTGACCGGACTTCCACCACACTGAGAGATTGAGTTTCATATTGATTTAGTGAAAGATGCCAGATCTATAGTGATGCCACTTCGTCGTATGGCACCAAGGGAGCAGCAAGAGCTTGGGGTACAAGTAAGCGATCTTTTGAAGACGAGATTTATCCGAAGAAGTGTCTCCGAGTGGGGACTACCAGTTGTATTTTCCACTAAGCAAAATGGTTCCCTTCGTTTATGTGTGGATTATCGCGAGTTGAATAAAGTGACTAGGAAGAATAAGTATTCTCTTCCATGGATAGATGATTTGTTTGATCAACTTGAAGGAGCAAGAGACACTCCCAGTTGGACCTCGGTACAGGATTTTATCATCTTCGAGTAGCAGCTGAGAGTATTCTTAAAACGGCCTTTCGGACGCCATCTGGATTCTATGAGTGGTTGGTCATGCATTCGGGTTGACCAATGCACCAACATATTTTTTGGATCTTATGAACAAAGTTTTCAGATATCAGTTGAATAAGTTTGTTCTTGTGTTTGTGGATGATATCTTGGTTTACTCGAGGACAGAGGAAGAACACAAAGAACATTTGAGGATAGTGATGGAGGTGTTGAGAAAACACCAATTGAAAGCGAAATTTTCTAAGTGTCACTTCTGGAGAAAGGAAGTGAGATTCTTGGGCCATGTTGTTTCAGAGAATGGTATTGCCGTGGACCCTGCGAAGGTGGCTAGGGTATAAGATTGGTCTACGCCCAAGAATGCAATAAACGTGAGAAGTTTCTTAGGATTGGCTGGATATTATCATAAGTTTATCCAAGACTTCTCCAAGATAGTGGCACCGCTAACTCAGTTGACCAAGAAGAATCAAGCTTTCATCTGGGACGGAAGGTGTGAAAATGCATTTAAGAGTCTAAAGGAAAGGTTGACGTGTGCACCAGTTTTAGTTAATCCTAAAGGGAATGAAGAGATGATGGTATACACAGATGCCTGTGGTACCGGACTAGGTTGTAACAACCCGTATTTTCAATAACCTGTTATAACATAAATGGAGGCAGAATTAAACTGTAAAATCTGAATCAAGGGAAACGGGCTATGCCATTGCGTTCGTCTCGGAAAAATACGCGAAATAGAGTCCGAGTTTTCGAAAATCGGAGTCCGTATGACCAAGATATGGCCTCGCGAAGTTTCACGAAAAATTCCCAAATTAAAGTATACTTAATTAAGTGAAATGGGTTGCGCAGAGAAATATATATATATTGATATATATATATATATATTGATATATATATATATATATATGTAATTGAAAATTAAATAAATAAATATGCAAAAATGTTCAATACAGCGAATTGGGAGAGGGGAATAACCGAACCGGCCGATTTTTGAGGTCGACCCAAGCCCGCTGGGTCGACTAGGGGTTAATCCAGGGTGTTTGGCTGTCAACCCGTGGGCCGATTCGCTCAAATGCAGATTTTGCATTTGGATGGTTCTCATGGTTCATCTTTAATCTAAAGGCCCTAGATGGTTCCTACACTTGACTTCTTCCCCAAGACATGCTTTGATGGCTTGGATTGAATCTAGGTTTAATCCTATGGCCTAAAACACTTGCTTAATCTATAAATAAGACCCTAACCTATCCTAAATCCTCATTATTCATTCATGCAACTAAACTATGGCAAAATTTTACCTCTCATGGCCTCCACTCTCTTCATAAAATTTCTAAATGGTTTCTATGAGAGATTTTCCATGCATACAAGTGTTTTCAAGCTTGTATGAGTGTCATTAGCTTGCATTCAAGTCAAGTTTCTATCTTTGCATCATAAAGCAAGGGTTTTGATCATTTTGGCTCAAGGGTTTTTATGTTAGAGCTTGCATTTTGGGTCTATTTGATTGCATAAGGGGTTTGTCATATCTTTTGTGCCTTCATAGCAATGTAAGCCCTTTCCTTACTCTTAGATATTAACTATGAAGTTAAATGTTCATGTTGCAAGTTTGGGTTTGATCATTGAGTATGATACATGCTATCATGTCATGCAAATTTATGAAGTCATTATCTTGATCTTGTGAGCTAAAAGCTACAACCTTTATGTTGAAATGTTGCATTAGGCAACATGAGAACCCTCATAACCTTTATGTCAACTTGCATATGAAGTCATAACCCTTATATGATGATATATGCGAGTTACTAGTCATCATTCCATATCTTTTGTCACCATGATTCGCTTATGTGCCAAGTTTGGGTTTATGCATGTTTTGAGGCTTAAGAATGTAACATGCAAGTTAATGAACACATTTGTGCCTCATTTGCCACCATGATTAACTTGTGGCTTAATATCCATTTTTGTCATGCCTTTGCCAAGTCTCTTCTTTTAATCCATTACGTTGTCGCGAACGTATATGCGAGTTTAAAAGCGTTGGGTTATGTTATGGGTAATTTCTAATGACATGAAAATACAACTTGAAAACATGACTTGAAATATAACATGGAAGTTGACATGTAAGTATGCATAAAAACATAAGCTTGGGAATTTACCTATTAAGTTAGGTCTACCCAAATGCTTGAAAACTTGTAACATGTTTTGGGAAACATGATGGACATGACACTTAGATAATATAAGTGTGGCCAACTCGAGGTTGGGTTGAGTTTGCAACGTAAAACTACCCGGAACCGACCGGCCTAACTAGTAGTTGCAAACAATAGGACCCAATGTGAGAAGTTGGTCATGTTGTGCTTGAACCCGAGGTTAGACCAAGTTGTGGTGTAAAGCTACCCGGAACCGACCGGCTTAACTAGTAACCACAACAAAGTCTAATGTGAGAGGTGAAGGGGCATTAAGTAATTAATGCCACATGATAGGGTTAAGTTAATTTGATTAATGACTCTTAACCAAATATGACATGGACAAATGGGTTAAGTAATTTGATTAGGCTAATGATACTTAACAAAACATGACAAGGTTGGGTAGGTTAAGTAACTTGATTTGCCTAATGACACTTAACCATTTTTATATGACTAGTGGATGGGGTTAAGTTAACCAACACTTAATCAATCCAACGCGATAACTTGGTAAGGTTAAGTAAGTTTTCTTAATGATGCTTAACCGAAAAATACGGTTAACGAATGGGGTTAAGATTAGACTCAACTAGTCTAAACATGGAAATCGGATGGGGTTAAGTTAGCCTAGACTTAATTAATCCCACTTGGTAGTTTAATGGGGTTAAGTTAAACACTTAACTAATCTAAACATGATGAATTGATGTGGTTAAGTGACCTATACTTATCCAATCTAACTCGTTAATTTATTGTGGTTAAGTTAACCAATACTTAACCAATATAACGTGAAAACATGATAAGGCTAAGTCACGAATCGCTTGAATACACTTGACCGATTTGACTAAGTAAATTGATAGGGTCAAGTTAATATATACTTAACCAATCTAGAATGATAATTGGACGAGGTTAAGTCGTGAATTGCTTAATATACTTAACCAACTTGAGCATGGTTTGTAGGGTGAAGCCTTGAACTTGGATACTTAGCCAATTTTGACAGGATTTGTAGACGGGTTAAGTCATGAACTTAAGTGACACTTAATCCATTATGTAAACCCTAGTTCTGAGGATTAGGTGGATAACCGTAGTTAACAAGGATAACGGGAACAATGCTAAGTGGTAAACCTTAGTTGAAGAATAACTAAGTAATGATTCTTAGTCAAGGAAATTTAGACCAGTTTATAGATAGATGAGTAACCTGATACGGTAGGTCATCGTTTAAGTATACGAGTAGGAGCAAGTATCTGATTTAGATAAAGGCTCCAGCGAACTGGGTAACGAAGCAGCGGCTTCGGGGAACGTGAGGATATTCTTGGTATCCCTCTATGAGCTGCCAGGTGATTATACTAGGCTCATTAGAGGTTAAGGTCTGCGTTAGAAGAACCAAGAGTATGCCTTGGTTTCTATACGAGCGACCTAAAGACGGGGATGGATAGGGGATAGTCGACGATACACGGTCGTACCCTAGATAGTATTTCGTCAGGCTACCTACCATCTTTGGTCAAGCGTGTACGTACGGAAAGGCAGAGAACACCCAAAAGACCATAATTGCTATCTAATTATGGTTGCGGTAATGCTTGGATGTGGGTTGGCCAGTGTTGTGTTCTCATACAGGATTTATCCTGTCTTGTCTTTCACTAGTTGAGGGAGTGGTCTCGTGGGACCATAGCCACGTATAAGAAAAACAGACCTTAGCATCTGCATCGGCAGATAAATCGAAAGCTCCCGACCGAGTCCTGTATTTCTTGATTTGCCCTGTGACAGGACTCGGATGGCACGATGTGATACATGTACATACAGTCATGGAAAAGCGATTCACGATGAATGCGTGGGAAAAAGGGCGCGGTTGGCGGTTAGCGTAATCCCTAGTGGCCCTAGGTGGTTGAACCCAAACCGAGATACAAAAACGTGCAATAGGTAAGCCTAATCCCTAGCAGCCCTAGGTAGCATAAGTCCTAGTTGTACAAACAATAATTCATGTTGGAAGACCCTAGCTAGGTTTAGGGTAACAGTCCAAACCGATCTTAAGGATCATGGAACTATGTTAAAGTAATATAGAATCTCATGGGAAAGCCCGTATGGTCTATGGTAAGGGACTGAACATTTACATGGAATAAAACATACAAGTTGAGTAACCTATATATGCGATATATTAGGTTGACATGGACCATTACACGACTTTTGAGTGAGGGTCATTCTTGGTTAACACATGACACGGTGGGGATACTAGTACGGTAGGTGCAGAGCTAAAATACAGGATAGATATCACGGGGCGTTATACGTGACAAATATCTTGGGGATATTATACTTGATAGAAACCTGACGATGTGATACCTTGTTTTATCTTGACATCGTAATTTATCATGACACCTTAGTTTATCTGAGTTCAGTAGTTCATCCTGTTATTTTGATTTAGCTTATCTATCTTGTTATCATGCTTATGTTCATCTCAGTTTCTCATGTCAGTTAACTTTACTAGTTTTTATGCTAATAGTAGATAAGGCTTACTCAGTCTTTTTGACTGACCCGTTTTGTTTCGCCTCTTTTCTTCCGTTTCCCCCCCAGGTTACAGGGAGGAAATACTGTTGTTTAGTTCGGACTTCTTCTGCTTGAAGGTCATCATGGATGGCTTGGACTTTTCTTGGCTAATGGCTACTTTACTGTTTTTACTTGGGGAATAATTTATGAAAATGTCTTTATGCTTCTTTACTATTGCAAGACAGGTTTTGATGTACTCTGATGTAAAAGGCTTTAGACCTTATTTATTCATGTTATGAAAGTTTGATTTTACTTCCGCTATTTTATATGTTCTGTCTTGTGATATTTCTGTGCATGTTTACCAACAATGCCCCTCTAAAGCGAGTGCATTCCTTTGCGAGTGACCCTAGCGGAGGCGGGGTGTTACACGTGGTATCAGAGCAGAAGGTTACCAGACTAGGCAAAAGTTTTTAAAGACCTTCTGAAAACTATTTGAAAAAAAACCGTTTACAAAGAAGCATTTTTCAAGAAAATTTTCTTTTAAAAGAAAAAGGCTATTCCCCAAAGGCCATTAGCACTATCCTTGTTTCCTTAATTGAGTCTCTTTTCCTTTCTTTCCTCCATCTGTAGTCACAATAGTTTTAACTGCGACTAGTCTTTTCTACCTATGAAAGTGCTTTCTATACGATGGAGGTGGTTCTCGAGAGACCAGTGGCCGCGTTATAAGAAAGGATCGTGAGAAAGAAGGATAAAGGATACGAGCTTAAGGATGAGCAACTTGTTGGTATGGCTTAGTCCTCAAAGGAGGGAGAAAGATGAACAATGAAACCCATGACGAGAGAGTACCTTTGGCATGGTAAAACGGGGCGGATAGTTAAGTATTATGGGACAAGGACAAGATCATCGGGAGGGCAGTAGTATGCTCTCATTTCTAGATTACCTCGGAAGGAGGGTAACGATCTTGTTAAAGGTTTAGCTTTTCTTCTCTATCATCCCGTTAGGACTTCGTTGTTCGTATCATTTAAGTCTGCTTCGATAGTTGAGTCTCTGCACCTTAAGTACTAGCGTAATAGAGAATCCCATTTTTGTCTCAAAGTCCTATTGGAGAATCAGTCCATTTATACATGACTTGTTTGGATTTGGGAATGTCTATGCCAAGTGTTGAGTTTGGAAATAATGCTTATGTTTATAAGCTATGGATGGATTCTAGGGATGAAGTGGTTATCCAGTAGGGGGTGCCACTCTCGGTTTTGATAGGAGGGTAGTTAGACCTTTTGACTAGCCTTGGTAATGCCCTCGAAGTATCGGGTAACCTTTTTGAGGTTCTGTCATGACTAGTTACTTAGAATCCCTTGATGCCTTTATTGGAAATTTGAAGCCCGATCGAGTGGTGTTCGCCAATAAGACGGATGGTTTACTTCATTTATGCATGGGTTATAGAGATCACCCTAGTAAGTGCGCATGATAACCTGATTGACATCTGTTTACTTTCAAGAGAAAGTTCTTCTACATGGAATGCCTTATAGTATATAAACGAGATCCAAGATTCTCTAGTGAATTTTGGAAAGCTTGCATGAGATCATGAGTACGCAGTCATGTTTGCGTCAAGTATTCTAGGAAAAGGATAAGTGCAAGTGGAACGAGAGGCGACGAAGAAATGAGTTCCATCTCATGTTATGGAAACAGGAATAAGAAGCTACAAAATCGCGAAGTTAAAAGACGACTTTGATGGTCAAAGACTAGATACGCGCATGATATCTCTTTTTGGGAGTATATCCTTGATCCCTGTTTTCTGTAGAGCTTACTTGTAGGCTATCTTTTGTGGACATTCTCTCGGTCCTATTCTCCGTTACAAACCCTGTAAGGAGTTTGTCCTGTTTATCTTCTCGACCCTGTTTCAGGGAATTCTAGGTAGAACCCTATGGATGTAAACATGTATTTGAAACATGTTATGATTGATATGGTTGCAAGTGGTTGCAAGTGGTTGCTCGTGGATGCGCGAATACACATTAGATACTAGCTCGACTCGGTCACATTTCATATTGCATATGCACGAGTATTTATACTTGTTTATGGATGAAATCGAATGTATTATCATGCGGTTGTTGCATATGAATGAATGATTGTGCACGCATATAGTATCTATATGACTAGGACTATTTGCATGCATGTTGGATTCATGGCACTATACATATTTTGCATTAGAAAGATTATTCAGGCCTGATCATTAGCATTAGCTAAGGAACATGTACACACACGTTTTGCATATATTCATACAGCATTAGAAATCATCTAAGGACAATGGTTGCTTGTGGATGATATTTTGAGTAGATGGATGATGGATGGTAGGATATGTTCTTCCTAACTTGGAGATTTCGGGGACGAAATCCTAAAAGGTGGGGAGAATGTAACAACCCGTATTTTCAATAACCAGTTATAACATAAATGGAGGCAGAATTAAACTTTAAATTCTGAATCAAGGGAAACGGGCTATGCCATTGCGTTCGCCTCGGAAAAATACGCGAAATAGAGTCCGAGTTTTCGAAAATCGGAGTCCGTATGACCAAGATATGGCCTCGCGAAGTTTCACGAAAAATTCCCAAATTAAAGTATACTTAATTAAGTGAAATGGGTTGCACAGAGAAATAAATATATATTGATATATATATATATATATAATTGAAAATTAAATAAATAAATATGCAAAAATGTTCAAAACAGCGAATTGGGAGAGGGGAATAACCGAACCGGCCGATTTTTGAGGTCGACCCGAGCTCGCTGGGTCGACTAGGGGTTAATCCAGGGTGTTTGGCTGTCAACCCGTGGGCCGATTCGCTCAAATGCAGATTTTGCATTTGGATGGTTCTCATGGTTCATCTTTAATCTAAAGGCCCTAGATGGTTCCTACACTTGACTTCTTCCCCAAGACATGCTTTGATGGCTTGGATTGAATCTAGGTTTAATCCTATGGCCTAAAACACTTGCTTAATCTATAAATAAGACCCTAACCTATCCTAAATCCTCATTATTCATTCATGCAACTAAACTATGGCAAAATTTTACCTCTCATGGCCTCCACTCTCTTCATAAAATTTCTAAATGGTTTCTATGAGAGATTTTCCATGCATACAAGTGTTTTCAAGCTTGTATGAGTGTCATTAGCTTGCATTCAAGTCAAGTTTCTATCTTTGCATCATAAAGCAAGGGTTTTGATCATTTTGGCTCAAGGGTTTTTATGTTAGAGCTTGCATTTTGGGTCTATTTGATTGCATAAGGGGTTTGTCATATCTTTTGTGCCTTCATAGCAATGTAAGCCCTTTCCTTACTCTTAGATATTAACTATGAAGTTAAATGTTCATGTTGCAAGTTTGGGTTTGATCATTGAGTATGATACATGCTATCATGTCATGCAAGTTTATGAAGTCATTATCTTGATCTTGTGAGCTAAAAGCTACAACCTTTATGTTGAAATGTTGCATTAGGCAACATGAGAACCCTCATAACCTTTATGTCAACTTGCATATGAAGTCATAACCCTTATATGATGATATATGCGAGTTACTAGTCATCATTCCATATCTTTTGTCACCATGATTCGCTTATGTGCCAAGTTTGGGTTTATGCATGTTTTGAGGCTTAAGAATGTAACATGCAAGTTAATGAACACATTTGTGCCTCATTTGCCACCATGATTAACTTGTGGCTTAATATCCATTTTTGTCATGCCTTTGCCAAGTCTCTTCTTTTAATCCATTACGTTGTCGCGAACGTATATGCAAGTTTAAAAGCGTTGGGTTATGTTATGGGTAATTTCTAATGACATGAAAATACAACTTGAAAACATGACTTGAAATATAACATGGAAGTTGACATGTAAGTATGCATAAAAACATAAGCTTGGGAATTTACTTATTAAGTTAGGTCTACCCTTTGGGAATTTACCTATTAAGTTAGGTCTACCCAAATGCTTGAAAACTTGTAACATGTTTTGGGAAACATGATGGACATGACACTTAGATAATATAAGTGTGGCCAACTCGAGGTTGGGTTGAGTTTGCAACGTAAAACTACCCGGAACCGACCGGCCTAACTAGTAGTTGCAAACAATAGGACCCAATGTGAGAAGTTGGTCATGTTGTGCTTGAACCCGAGGTTAGACCAAGTTGTGGTGTAAAGCTACCCGGAACCGACCGACTTAACTAGTAACCACAACAAAGTCTAATGTGAGAGGTGAAGGTGCATTAAGTAATTAATGCCACATGATAGGGTTAAGTTAATTTGATTAATGACTCTTAACCAAATATGACATGGACAAATGGGTTAAGTAATTTGATTAGGCTAATGATACTTAACAAAACATGACAAGGTTGGGTAGGTTAAGTAACTTGATTTGCCTAATGACACTTAACCATTTTTATACGACTAGTGGATGGGGTTAAGTTAACCAACACTTAATCAATCCAACGCGATAACTTGGTAAGGTTAAGTAAGTTTTCTTAATGACGCTTAACCGAAAAATACGGTTAACGAATGGGGTTAAGATTAGACTCAACTAGTCTAAACATGGAAATCGGATGGGGTTAAGTTAGCCTAGACTTAATTAATCCCACTTGGTAGTTCAATGGGGTTAAGTTAAACACTTAACTAATCTAAACATGATGAATTGATATGGTTAAGTGACCTATACTTATCCAATCTAACTCGTTAATTTATTGTGGTTAAGTTAACCAATACTTAACCAATATAACGTGAAAACATGATAAGGCTAAGTCACGAATCGCTTGAATACACTTGACCGATTTGACTAAGTAAATTGATAGGGTCAAGTTAATATATACTTAACCAATCTAGAATGATAATTGGATGAGGTTAAGTCGTGAATTGCTTAATATACTTAACCAACTTGAGCATGGTTTGTAGGGTTAAGCCTTGAACTTGGATACTTATCCAATTTTGACAGGATTTGTAGACGGGTTAAGTCATGAACTCACTTAATCCATTATGTAAACCCTAGTTCTGAGGATTAGGTGGATAACCGTAGTTAACAAGGATAACGGGAACAATGCTAAGTGGTAAACCTTAGTTGAAGAATAACTAAGTAATGATTCTTAGTCAAGGAAATTTAGACCAGTTCATAGATAGATGAGTAACCTGATACGGTAGGTCATCGTTTAAGTATACGAGTAGGAGCAAGTATCTGATTTAGATAAAGGCTCCAGCGAACTGGGTAACGAAGCAGCGGCTTCGGGGAACGTGAGGATATTCTTGGTATCCCTCTATGAGCTGCCAGGTGATTATACTAGGCTCATGAGAGGTTAAGGTCTGCGTTAGAAGAACCAAGAGTTTGCCTTGGTTGCTATACGAGCGACCTAAAGACGGGGATGGATAGGGGATAGTCGACGATACACGGTCGTACCCTAGATAGCATTTCGTCAGGCTACCTACCATCTTTGGTCAAGCGTGTACGTACGGAAAGGCAGAGAACACCCAAAAGACCATAATTGCTATCTAATTATGGTTGCGGTAAGGCTTGGATGTGGGTTGGCCAGTGTTGTGTTCTCATACAGGATTTATCCTGTCTTGTCTTTCACTAGTTGAGGGAGTGGTCTCGTGGGACCATAGCCACGTATAAGAAAAACAGACCTTAGCATCTGCATCGGTAGATAAATCGAAAGCTCCCGACCGAGTCCTGTATTTCTTGATTTGCCCTGTGATAGGACTCGGATGGCACGATGTGATACATGTGCATACAGTCATGGAAAAGCGATTCACGATGAATGCATGGGAAAAAGGGCGCGGTTGGCGGTTAGCGTAATCCCTAGTGGCCCTAGGTGGTTGAACCCAAACCGAGATACGAAAACGTTCAATAGGTAAGCATAATCCCTAGCAGCCCTAGGTAGCATAAGTCCTAGTTGTACAAACAATAATTCATGTTGGAAAACCCTAGCTAGGTTTAGGGTAATAGTCCAAACCGATCTTAAGGATCATGGAACTATGTTAAAGTAATATAGAATCTCATGGGAAAGCCCGTATGGTCTACGACAAGGGACTGAACATTTACATGGAATAAAACATACAAGTTGAGTAACCTATATATGCGATATATTAGGTTGACATGGACCATTACACGACTTTTGAGTGAGGGTCATTCTTGGTTAATACATGACACGGTGGGGATACTAGTACGGTAGGTGCAGAGCTAAAATACAGGATAGATATCACGGGGCATTATACGTGACAGATATCTTGGGGATATTATACTTGATAGAAACCTGACGATGTGATACCTTGTTTTATCTTGACATCGTAATTTATCATGACACCTTAGTTTATCTGAGTTCAGTAGTTCATCCTGTTATTTTGATTTAGCTTATCTATCTTTTTATCATGCTTATGTTCATCTCAGTTTCTCATGTCAGTTAACTTTACTAGTTTTTATGCTAATAGTAGATAGGGCTTACTCAGTCTTTTTGACTGACCCGTTTTGTTTCGCCTCTTTTCTTCCGTTTCCCCCCAGGTTACAGGGAGGAAATACTATTGTTTAGTTCGGACTTCTTCTGCTTGAAGGTCATCATGGATGGCTTGGACTTTTCTTGGCTAATGGCTACTTTACTGTTTTTACTTGGGGAATAATTTATGAAAATGTCTTTATGCTTCTTTACTGTTAGCCTACTTTGTGAACTAGGCAACACAAAGTCAAGAAACCAACCATTGAAGAGTATTTTAAGTTATAAGACTTCGGTTCGGATCGGAAGAAGACACCACAATTCAGATTGATAGCAGCATATTGGTTCGGATCGGATAGAGTTCCCTGTTCGGATCGGATGGCTCTTACTGGGTAAATTGGCAAAACATATCTGATCGGATCGGAAGGCCAATGAATCTCAAATGGATCGGAAAGCCTTTTGCTTGCCACGACGCTGCAGCGGAGCGGAGTATGATTAGTGAAGGAGAGACGTCCGAGCCACTCCGGTTCGGATCGGGTATTCCGATCCGACCCCCAACCTGCACGCCTCCGACCCGCACCCATGATCCAGGTTAATCTCCTATAAAGTAGCCTGGAGAACCGGACCGGCTATGACTGATTCCTACCCCTAACGTCCATCTCTTTGATGTGTTGTCAGCTTGATAGTTCATCCGAACCCGAAGAGAGTGCGATGGATGACACGTGTTCCGACCCGGATTGAATCTCAGGCAAATTCATACCTATAAATACCCCATCTAGAGACAAAGAGAAGGATCTTTTTCAGCACTTTTGAGAATCCCAGTACCTCCATCATCCGAACTCCTTTACTCCCGGAGAATCCAAATCATCTTTCATTTCTTGTTTTAATCATTTGAGTGAACAAAAGTGAGTTGTGAGTGAATCTATCATTGTATTTGTAACTGGATTACTGAATATAGTGAAAAATAAGTGGACGTAGGCATTTCTTCGCCGAACCACTATAAATCCTGTGTGTTCATTTTTATTATTGTCTCACATAATCTTGTTTCTAATCAATTTGGGTGTTAGAACCACTTTTGGGTCTAACATTTTGGTGCTTTCACTGAGAAACCTCATCTAAATTCTTTATTTTCCGGGATCTCTTTCTACTTTTTGGACCGTTGAGTTCAAAGAAGTGAATCCTTAAGTTTCTCCGCTTTCTTACATTCGTTGAAGTAATTGTCAAAGACTCATGGCCAAAGGAAAAGGCAAGGAAGTTCAGTCTGTTCAAGGAAATGGAGCTGGTGAAGATCAGCAACATGCTGTTGTAACAAGGTCTCGGGGGCAGAGTTCAGCAGCAGGGAGAATCAATGCAGGAAATCCGAACCGACAGCAAGGGGAGAGCTCCGATCCGATCCGGGTAGGAGACTCTGAAGCAGTGCACTCCCCCAATCTGAACCGACCCGAGTTGCTCGCTGTACACCGATCCGACCAGGCACCCCAGCTCCGATCCGACCCGGCTTCCTACCTCCGATCCGACCCGATGCTTGGTGATGCTGGAACATCTACTCGAGTCCCCACGAATGCTCCAATTCCAGCTGCCAGGGTTGGAGACCAGGTCAATCCATCTGCTCCCATCACTCAAGGAGATTTCTCGCGCTTGCTTGATATGCTTGAGAGCACGAGGGAAGCTATGAGAGTTCATGAGCGCACTAATCTCATGATGCAGGAAAATATGAGGCTCATGAGTCGGGAGATCAATGAGCTCCGCCGGCAGAGAACTCCATCACCGGTTCGTCACACACCCGTAGATCAATCTTCATCTTCCGAGGAAGAGAGGCCCCGTGAACGAAGGCCACTCGAACGACCTCAGAACGTGGAGCAGCTAACGTTTGGATCTTTGGGATCTCGCGAGGATATCGCACGGGCATTAGGAAACGATAGCCCCGCTCGGGGGCAAAGACTCCAGTCCCCTCATCCCGAGATCGACCGGGAACACAGGGAAAGGAATCGAGTAGAGGCAGCTCGAAGAAGAAGGGCATCTCCTGAGCAAGAGCCCCGAAGGAACTCGGACACTAGGGCCAGGGAACCTGAGCAGCCCCTAACTAGTGCCGATGTGCAGGCGATGGTTCGCCGAATTATGTCCGAGAGCCGGAATTATACAAATGAAGACTATGGCATTGAGCGAAGCCATACTCCGTTCACTGACGATATCCTAGACTTCCAGTTTCCCCGACGCTTTAACTTGCCACAGATGGACAAATATAACGGAAGGACTGATCCGGGACAGCATTTGATGCGGTATTCGTGGCTCATGAACGCCGCTGCTGCCCCTGATGAAGTGAAGTGCAAAGCATTCCCAATCTACCTGGAAGATGTGGCATTATTCTGGTTTACCCGGCTTCCTCCTCGTTCAATTTCTAATTACAAAGAACTAAGCGAGCGTTTCATGAACCAGTTCCGACTACATGCCCGAAAGTCCAAGAGTGTTATTGAATTGTCGAGAATCAAACAGGCACTGGGAGAGTCTTTAAGGGCATATTTAGATCGTTTTAACCAAGCTGTAACTGAGGTCAGTGACCCGCATGAGCCCACTATTCTGATGGCATTGAAGGAAGGAGTCGATCCTGAATCTGAGTTTGGAGACTACCTTTCTGGGAAGACACCCCCCACAAGGGCAATATTCTACGAAAAAGCCGATATTTATCTAAGACGAGAGGAGGCCCGGGCAAACCGGAAGAGAAAGTCTGAGACAGCTTCAAAGGAGAATGTGCAGAGTAATATTGCCGTGAAGCAGTCTGGGGAAAGTTCTGGCAAGGTTGAAGTAAATGTAGGAAACAAGGGTGGAAACAGCAATACTGGAAACGGGGGAAACAACAACAACCGTAATTCGAACGGTAACAGGAGAAACAGAAATAGGGGAAGCGACCCTAACAAAAGGCCCCGATTCCAGAACTACGAGAACTATACACCATTGAATGACACCCTGGAAAATATTTACCTGGATACGTACAACGTGTTGCAGTATAAAAGACCGCCACCTCGTGACTCGACCGAGAAAGAAATGGCAACAGGGAAATTTTGCTTGTTTCACGGAACACATGGACATTCGACCAATGAGTGTCGGCATTTGAGGGATGTAATTGAAAAGCTGCTGCGTGAAGGAAAGTTGGATGAGTACAAGGTTGCCCCGAGGGACAGGGGGCAAGGAGAGCAGGCTCCAAAACAGATCCTACCTGCTCCTAAGCCTACCACGCAGCAGAAAGGTAAAGGGATCGTCATCAACTCCATAGTAGGCGGACCTCACCCGGTAATCCGAAGTTTTAGGTCAATGGACCAATATGTGAATGCTGCCAAGCATCTAGATGTGAATGAAGGTGACGATTTGGAAGATGCCACCCCTATAAAACAACAAAAAACCATGTTCGACGACGTAGTATTTCGCAGCCGAGACAACACGGGGATACAATCTCCCACCAACGATCCGTTGGTTATTACTACCACTATTGGGCCGGCCTTGGTCCATAAGGTATTAGTAGACAACGGAAGTTCCGTTAATATCTTGTTCAAGAAGTCATTTGATCAAATGAAGCTTGAGCCCGAAGATCTGAAACCTTGTGAAGGATGGATTAGAGGCTTCAACGGAGCGACGACAGCTCCCATGGGATATATAGAGTTGCCCGTGACCCTAGGGCAAGGAGAACGTAGAAGGGTGCGAATGCTTCAGTTTGTAGTACTGGACGTAGATTCGCCATATAACGCATTTTTAGGGAGACCTGCCCTCGCTGAGTTTAGAATTTGTATCGCCCCTTGGTGCTTGTTACTAAAGTTCCCAACCGAAGCCGGGACTGGAGTAATAAGAGGGGATCAGGTTTCTGGACGGGCCTGCTATGTGGCCGAACTGAAGATGTTGATGAAAGGAGTTAATGCTGAGAGTAAGGATGCCTCATCTCCCTCAAAGGGGGACTCGGCATAGCAATTAGAGAGATTGAACCCAAGGGAGTTGCCCAAAGGAACGCCTGAAGACCTGGATCCTAGAAAAGACGAGGAACCAGAGGCTAGGAATGCAACTCCTAATGAAGCGACAGTGGAAATTCCTGTTGATAAAACTGATCCGACGAAAGTTTTGAAGATTGGTTCCCAATTGGATCCACGTCGTGCTGAAGAGCTGACGGACTTCTTGAAGGCAAACTTAGATGTGTTCGCCTGGACCCATGCTGACATGTGTGGGATATCGCCTTCCATTATCAGTCACAAATTGAATGTAAATCCGAAGCATCCGCCTGTGAAGCAAAAGAGACGCATGCTGGGCCCAGAGAGGTCGGCTGCTCTCAAAGAGGAAGTAGAGAAATTGAAGCAAAATGGATTTATTCGAGATTCGACTTATCCCGACTGGATATCGAATCCTGTCTTGGTAAAGAAGCCAAACGGAAAGTGGCGAACTTGTATTGACTTTTCAGATTTAAACAAGGCTTGCCCAAAAGATAGTTTCCCACTTCCCAGGATTGACCAGCTTGTAGACTCGACAGCAGGTCATGAACTTCTCTCTTTCATGGATACATACTCTGGATACAATCAAATTCCTATGCATGTACCAGACCAAGAGCATACAAGTTTCATTACGAATTTGGGGCTATATTGTTATGTTGTAATGCCATTCGGATTAAAAAATGCTGGAGCTACTTATCAGCGGTTGGTAAATAGAATGTTTTATGATCAAATAGGAAAAACTATGGAAGTTTATGTGGACGATATGCTTGTTAAATCAAAGCAATCTTCCAGTCATACGCAAGACTTAGCGGAAATGTTTGGTATCTTGCGAAAATACCGTATGAAATTGAATCCTTTAAAATGTTCATTTGGGGTGGCGTCGGGAAAGTTCCTTGGCTTCATTGTGAGTTCCCGAGGAATTGAGATCAACCCTAGCCAGATAGCGGCGATTAGAAATATCGAAGAACCAAGGAGAATTAAAGACGTCCAGAGTCTGGCGGGGAAGGTAGCGGCGCTGAGTAGATTCATCTCCAAGGCCACCGATAAATGTGTTCCGTTTTTTGATTTGATAAAAAGGGGAAAGAAGAACTTCCAGTGGACTCCCGATTGTGTCGAGGCCTTTCAAAATCTGTTAGAGCTGTTAGAGAAACCGCCAATCTTATCAAAGCCCGTAGATCACGAAGAACTATTTGTTTATCTAGCAGTCTCGGCTCACGCTGTCAGCACAGTCCTGGTTCGAGAAGAAGACAAAGTACAAAGGCCAGTATACTATGTGAGTAAGAAATTAGCAGCGGCAGAGCGCAACTACCCAAAGATCGAGAAGCTTGCTTACAGCCTCCTGATTGCATCCCGAAAGCTTCGTCACTACTTCCAAGCCCATCCAATAACCATATACACCGATCAGCCGTTAAGACAGGTGTTGCAGAGACCCGAAGCGTCGGGAAGGTTGATTAAATGGAACATAGAACTAAGCCAGTTTGATTTGAATTTTCAACCACGAAAGTCAATCAGGGGGCAAGCTCTAGCAGACTTTATTGCAGAGTTCACCATTCCAGAGGAAGAAATAATCAATGACCGAGTGGTCAAATCCGATGATAAGCTAGAGATGAATTCGTGGAAATTATATACAGATGGAGCTAAAAATGACCGAAGATCCGGAGCTGGAATTGTCTTAGTCACTCCCGAGGGACGGTCGTTATATTACGCCCTGCGATTAGAATTTTCGGCAACAAACAATGACTCTGAGTATGAAGCTCTGATTGCCGGGCTGAAACTCGCTAAAGACCTCGGGGTAAAAATGATGGACATATTTTGTGACTCTAAGATTGTTGTTTGTCAAGTGCGAGAGGAGTTCGCGGCTCGAGGACCTCGACTTGTCGCTTACCTCAAGAAAGTGAAAGAGCTATTAAATAGCTTAGAGCGGTACAACATAACACATATTCCCAGAGTAGAAAACCAGAAAGCGGATAGACTAGCAAAATTGGCAAGTTCCGACAATCCAGAAGAGACTGAGGTAATTCCAATTGAAACGTTGGAATCGCCAAGCTTTGAGTCCATGGAAATTGAATTCGTTCATGAAGCGGAACCAGAGAAGGAGTCATGGATGACTCCAATCAAGAGTTTTCTTAAGAATGGGACACTCCCATCGAAGAAAAGTGAGAAAAGAACTGTAGTTCGTAAAGCTGCCAGATATGTTATGCAAGACGATACTCTCTATAGACAAGGATTTTCTATGCCCCTGTTACGATGTATCGCACACGACGACATCAAGCGTGTACTGAGAGAAGTGCACGAAGGTGAGTGTGGAGATCATACAGGAGGTCAAACTCTAGCAAAGAAAATATTGCGGTACGGATACTTCTGGCCTACGATCAACAAAGATGCAGCTGATTATTCACGACGCTGCGATAAGTGCCAGAGATTCGCCAAAATCCCCAGGGCACCGTCAACCCAGCTTAAATCGATGGTGAGTCCTTGGCCATTTGCCACATGGGGAATCGATATCATTGGAGTTTTACCGATTGCTAAAGGAGGGGCTAAGTATGCCATAGTAGCCGTGGATTATTTCACAAAGTGGGTGGAAGCTGAGCCCTTGACTAAGATCACCGCAAGAAAGGTGATAAGTTTTGTGGTCAGAAATATTATATGCCGATTTGGATCCCAAGGACGATTATTACTGATAACGGAACCCAATTTGATAGCACTGAATTCAGAAATTTTTGCCAGAAATATAAGATAGACAAACGATATACTGCAGTTGCCTATCCACAATCGAATGGGCAAGTAAAGGCAATAAACAAGGTAATAAAATCCATCCTCAAGAAGCGGTTAGAGCGTGAAAAGGCAAAATGGGTTGATGAATTGCCCTTAGCCTTGTGGGCATATCGAACAACGTTTAAAACGGCTACCGGTCATACCCCTTTCTCTCTCTCCTTTGGCTCAGAAGCAGTAATTCCAGTTGAACTGGAAGTTCCTTCCCACAGGGTGACATATTATGACCCGATGACGAATCGGGCACTTTTACTTGAGTCTCTTGATGAAATCGAAGAGAAAAGGGACGAAGCAGACTTGCGTGCAGCGAGACATCGGCGTCAGATGGCACGCTATTATGATAAAAAAGTTCGTCTCAGGACTTTTGAACCAGGAGATTTGGTACTAAAGAGAGTTTTTCCATCCCTTCCTCACCTCGGCCCAAAATGGGAAGGACCCTTTGTCATCCAACGGAAACTTGAAAAGGGAACCTTCAAGTTAACGACCGTAGATGGCGAAGAAGTTCCTCGAGCATGGAATGCCCAACACTTAATGCGGTATTTGGATTAGAAATGCTATGTTTTTTATTTTTACTGTGGATTCTGTAACAAGACATGCTTTGCCTTGGGAAAATCTGATGATATGAATAAAGGACTATAAAGTGGATGTAGGCTATGACTTAGCTGAACCACTATAAAAATATTGTGTGTTATTTACTTTTATGCATTTACATTCGTTAGTTGTTCTGTTGTGATTATAAAATACAGGATAACTTAGAGCCTAAAAAGGTTGAAACAGTTTGGACATAAAAAGAAGCACAATGATTATTTGTGCAATAAGACATAAAAGAATGAGAAAACGACATTCTTAACTCTAACTCTCCAGAGAAAGAGAGAGAGTATAAAAGCGTCTCAGACTGAGCGCTGGAAAAGAAATTCTATTCTTAACTCTAACTCTCCAGAGAAAGAGAGAGAGTATAAAAGCGTCTCAGACTGAGCGCTGAGAAAGAGGTTCAACTCCGAACTCTAACTTTCCAGAGAGAAAGAGAGTATAAAGGCGTCTCCGACCGAGCGCCGAGAAAGAAATCTTTTCCCGTTGAACGACCGGGGAATAAACAAATAACTGAATTCGAACTCTAACTCTCAAGAGAATGAGAGAGAGTATAAAAGAAATGCCAGGAAAAACAACAGGTATTGATGACACAGGAAATACTATCCCGTTAGAGAATCGGGAGCATTCAGATTGCATGGTTAAGCACTGAATAACTTATGGAGATTGACTGGGGACACATATACATACACATATCTCCCCTCTCCACAACTTTGTTTCATAACTATAGATATGCATTTTTACATAAGTGCAGAACTGCTAACAGATAAACATTGCAAAAGGTGAATTATTTTTATTTACAAATGAATGAATTTGTACAGGGAAATAACTGAAAAAGAAAGTGCGGAAGCTGCTGGTGTAGCAGCACTTATTGGTTTACAAAAATGCTAAAAAGATACAGGGGAACCCACTATTTGGGTTTGGGATGAGCCTTCGATTTCTTGGCAGCTTTTTCCGCATCTTTTGCTTCTTTCTCGGCTTCAGTCAAGATCCGCTTTGATTTCTTTTTCCCTGAAGATGTAGTACTGGAGCCAGCAGACTTCTTCCCGGAGGGCGGGGCACTGGAATCAAGAGAAGATTTTTTAGCAAGTTCTTCGGTAATAGATCTAGTTTAGAGCTTAACAACTAACCTTGAACCTGCATCCACAACTGCGAGGGGCTTGAGGACCTCAGGGTCTAATTCTTCAGCCTTTAATTGCAAGCGTTTGTCTTGATCGGCCTTCATGGCCGCCAAGGTAATGTCATCGGCGCTTTTTGACTCCCCGGTTATGGTAACCTCCGGTTCCTCATCATGCCCCTCATCTCCTCCGTCGTCTTTTAAAGCTGCAATCATTTCTTCATCATGGGGAGTAGTGACCTTAGTTGGCTCACTTCTGTCCCCCAGGTCTGTTGAAGCAGCCTTGTCTTCCCCTTCTTTGACCCTATCAGCGGGTTGTGTCCCAGCGGTAGCTCTTTGAGCTACATCTGTCTTCGTGGATGATTCAACGCCTACAAAATGAGAAACATTGGTTATCAACTCAGGCGAGAGCAAAGGATTTCTCATCGAACGTTCAGTCATGTAACCAAAGGTAGTAGTAGCCTTGACAAATTGAGGAGAAAAGATAGGGATACCTTCTGAAGACTTTTCAGCGGGGGTGACTACTACCTCTGGAGTTATTTCAGGAATGGGAGATAGCAAAGTTGTTCGGGGAATTCCCGGGTTTTCGGGATCATACCCTTCTACTTCGGGAGTTACAGGAGCAGAAGAAGAGGAACCAGCTTCAGGAATGGTTTTCTGTTTAGACTTCCGCCTCTCTTCTTCCATGGCCTCAGCAATTAGACGGCGCCCTTCAGCTAGGCGCTCCGGTTCGTCGTCTCTTAGGTATTTCTCCATCAGCTTATCTTCATCGAGAGAATCGACCTGAAGTTCTTCTTTTTCCCACTCGACGATTTGATTCCACACATGAACCAGAGTGGATGGATAGTCCTCAATCCAAGAAATGTTTCGACGACGAATAATGTGCGCGAAGAATTCAATCATTAGCTCGCCGAAGCCCTGAATATCAGCCTCCGCCTCTGATAGTTGTTTGCGGGTTTCCTCAGCAGATTTAATAGCGCATTCCACATTGCCCTCAGCCAGAGCAGCCCTGTTTTCCGCCTCCAACAATTTTGAAGCCAAGTCTGCGTTTTTCTTTTCTAACTCAGCACTCCTTTTCGCTAACTCGGCGTTTTTCTGCTCAAGCTCAGCATAAGCAAGACGTGCCTTAGCGGCCTCTGATTTGGCTTCGTCAGCTTGCTTCTTCAACTCAGAACGCTCCTGAGTGTGGGATTCAAGCAAATCATGATAGCGCTTTTGCATGTCCTCGAATTGTTGTTTGAAGTTAGAAGCGTTCTTTTGAGCGACAGCTAGTTGAGCTTGAGTGTCTTCTAAGTTTTTTCCTAAGGTTTTTAAGGCCTTAGCATCCTCCTTTGCGGTCTTCTGCATTGAGTCAGCATTTGTCATTAGAGTGCGGATGATTCTAGAAAGAGTGCGGGAATACTTGAACATCTCGGTATATTGTTTTTCCACCAAATCAATCTTTGCTCTGGCCTCCTCTGCCCAATTAGAAGAAATAGGTTCAAGGGAAGGTAGAAAGGTCAGAGTCTCGAAGTAGTGCTCGGGAAATTGCTCCTTTAAATATGCCAGCCTTACTGCGGTTCCCGCATCTGGTGGAGGAGGGGCGAGGATTGTTAGTTCAGTGTCCCTTCCTGAAGAAGATTCTGTAGAACCCTTGTCTGTCCGAGGTCGCTTAGTAGCAGGGACTTTTTGCTTACTTCTAGACCCAGTTTCCTTTGGAGGAGTTTTCTCTCTACTCCGCTTTTCATGGGAGGAAGTGGAATCCCTAGATTGTGGTCTATCCTCCTCCCTACGACCTTGATAGCTTTTGTATTTTTCTTGTTCCGGTCGAACTGGTGAGCGGGAGCGTGAGGGTCGAGATCGATAAGGATCATAGGGTCTTCTTTCCTCCCTACCACGGTCATCCCGGCGATTATACTCGGCATCCTGAGGAGGATTGGACATGCTGCGGCGAAGCTTTCTTATATCATAAGAGGATCGAGACATTGTACCTGCACGATAAATTAAACGAAGTTTAGAATCGATGGATCCATGGAGAAAGAATTGCAATGAATGCTAGTGCTGCGGTGTAAAGTGCATCCTAAGTGGTGTGTGTGCCCCCCCAACCAACCCGAGTCTGAAGCTAGACTGGTGCGGGCAGGCTCTTTGGCCTTGGCAGGAGTAGTTTCTTCAGAAGAAGTGAAGACTAAAGGGTCCTTCCTGAAATCTTCTGAAGTATATATAGTCTCGGGTAAGGGGAGATCCCCCAAACCCTGAAATATGTGCTCGTCGGTGCTAGGAACATCCCCTTCGGAAGCGTGAAGTGGCGACCCTTGGAAAGACTTTGACTTGTCTGGAGAAGTAGTCTCCTCGGGGGCAATATACCCTTCACGATTTTTTTCGGCCAGATTAGCCAGTTCGTCATCTTGTGTGGAAGAGGGAGAAGGTGAAGTTTGAAGAGGAGCTGCAGGAATTCCCGAGCCTTCTCCTATTTCTGGAACTGTTTCCACTGGAGGAATATATGCATAAGGGACCGTCCCATGACCGATGCTACGGAAAACGGATAGCAGCCCGTGAAAATGAAGGTACTCATCTTTAAGGACCTCGTCAATAGTAAGGAATTTTTGGTCGCCGTTGAGAAGACGGTGCATTCGATCAAAGAATGCTTGGTCTGATACCTGTTTGGGATTGTCGACTGCAAATAAAAAGGAAAACAGGTCAGGGTGATGATTCAAGTGTATAGAGTCCAGGATTAGAAAATCAGTGCTTTACTTGATTTTGTCCACCTCCTGGCGCATCCAGACTGTTGCTTTATATAGAACCACTCTAGTCTGGAATCTCCAGCTTTACTGCTAAACGGCGTAGAGATTATCTTCCTCTTTGGGACTGATTCAAAGTAACAGAAAGAAGGGGTTTCTCTAATTCGATGTTTGAAATTATAGAAGAAATGAACATCGTCAAACGTAAGCTCCACGCCTAGAATTTCACGATATGCTATGAATAAGGTATGCAGATAGGCATATGAATTGGGATGCAGCTGCATGGGGGCAATCCGCATTTGTCTTAAGAAGTCGACGATGAAAGGCGAGAATGGAGGAATGGCGCCAACCATGCACATCAGACGAGTGACCGTCATATATCCTTCTGGAGGGTTATGGGGACGGTCAGAGCGTGAGGGCACTAAAGTGTCCCTTTTCATTATTCCATACTTCAAGCAAATCCGAACAAGTCGGTCGTTGTCAATTGTCGATTCTACGGAATCTGGAGGTGACTCCAATATAATGGCCGAGTCAAATTCATCAGGTGCTCGATTGTCACCAATCCCTCCTTCCTCCTCAAAGCCTAGGGAAACTTCGCTTTCTGAAGACATTTCGTCGCTTTCCCGATGACCAACTCCGTAATCCGGACCCTCGCTGTCCCATTCTGGGTCAGACGAAGAAGATATATCCTCGAGAGTGGTTTTGTTGGAAGTTTCCGGAGCTTCTTTCCTCTCAGCTAGACGAGAAGAGCGTCTGGGCCTCATTGTCATGGAACTATTGAAGAAGCAATAGCACGAATTAGAGTAAATTATCCCGTGTCCCCCTTCTTTGTGTATGTGTGTGAACTAAAGTGTGTGCAGCAAACGTGGGAAATACAAAATAAAAGTACAGCAATGTAAGACGAAGCTTTAAAGAGAAAGTGATGGTCAGAGTTGTTCTTAATTCTCGTTTATGTTTACAAGGCACTATCCTAACTGTCCGCGAAGCATATTCGTCTAGAGTAAGTGTTAGTTGAATTAGTTGAGTAGTCTTTATGTGCCAAGTTTGGTACGTTCGGTTCGGTTCGGATATGCATATGACAACTGGCTCAATACAAATGTGGATAACGATCGGTTCGGATGCCTCATTAAAGCATGGTCAGTTCAAGACAAGGGAAGCAATGGGGTCGGAAGCAGGACTGATCTGATCGGATCGGGTAACCCGATCCGAACCGAATCAGCACCATTTAACCGGTCCGTTTACTTCAACCTCTTATCCCATTCACTTTTCCGACCCGAACCGACTTTTTCTTTCCTTTCCATCTTTCTAAAATGTGCAATCCGAACCGATCCCCTTTCCTTCTCCTTCCTTTTTTGGTCCTCCGTCTTCTACCCGAACCGACTCCAGTTGGTCACCACGCTCCTCATCTTCTTCCTCTTTCCCCCCTTTCTCACAAACAAGTCCATGTTATCACCAAAGCCATCATTGAGGATAAAATATTCTGCCCTCTCCAGCCTCGCAACGCCTCGACGCGATGGCACATCCACCAGCAGCGGCGGGGGGTTCAAGCGAAGCTTATGGCCAAGCCATCCCAATCCAACGCGAATTGAAATCGAAAACGGTTACAACGAAGCTATTCGAGATTAGAAAAGCTACCTATGTGTTCGATTTAAGAAATCTACGAGGAATAGTTTCAGAATATCCGAGTTTCTGGACGTTTTCAAATACTTAGGTTGGGAGCGGCAATAGAAACGAAGGAGAAAAGAATGAAGGCAGTAGTGAATTTATATAGGGAATGGTGTTGACTCCTCGTCTTCCTATTTTGTCTCACCTGCTCGGACCGGAGTGAAGGCCCAATAGCATGACTTTGTCTGAAGGCCCAACGTCCAAGAACCTAACCAACGAAAACGCTTCGGATCGGAATCCGAACCGAGTGGAAATTTCACACGTTGATTTAGCATCCGACCCGAATTGAAGAGAAGGAGAGTAAAGGAAGAGCATACCTGCAAGAAGCATTACATGGCGAGAAGAGTTCCCGAATTTGCTCAGAAATGAAGAAAAGGTACTCGGATCGGACGCCGAACCGAATAGAAATCTGTGCATTACTCCTCACAATTCTGATTAAACGACGTCAAAGCACGCTTTGTACAACAGAAGCATCCTTTGAGGGGGCAAAATGTTAGCCTACTTTGTGAACTAGGCAACACAAAGTCAAGAAACCAACCATTGAAGAGTATTTTAAGTTATAAGACTTCGGTTCGGATCGGAAGAAGACACCACAATTCAGATTGATAGCAGCATATTGGTTCGGATCGGATAGAGTTCCCTGTTCGGATCGGATGGCTCTTACTGGGTAAATTGGCAAAACATATCTGATCGGATCGGAAGGCCAATGAATCTCAAATGGATCGGAAAGCCTTTTGCTTGCCACGACGCTGCAGCGGAGCGGAGTATGATTAGTGAAGGAGAGACGTCCGAGCCACTCCGGTTCGGATCGGGTATTCCGATCCGACCCCCAACCTGCACGCCTCCGACCCGCACCCATGATCCAGGTTAATCTCCTATAAAGTAGCCTGGAGAACCGGACCGGCTATGACTGATTCCTACCCCTAACGTCCATCTCTTTGATGTGTTGTCAGCTTGATAGTTCATCCGAACCCGAAGAGAGTGCGATGGATGACACGTGTTCCGACCCGGATTGAATCTCAGGCAAATTCATACCTATAAATACCCCATCTAGAGACAAAGAGAAGGATCTTTTTCAGCACTTTTGAGAATCCCAGTACCTCCATCATCCGA
Organism: Allium sativum; assembly: GCA_030737875.1. Classification (NCBI taxonomy): domain Eukaryota; kingdom Viridiplantae; phylum Streptophyta; class Magnoliopsida; order Asparagales; family Amaryllidaceae; genus Allium; species Allium sativum. The sequence goes on along the minus strand of CM060909.1, from coordinate 600,125,519 downwards.
ACTCCTTTACTCCCGGAGAATCCAAATCATCTTTCATTTCTTGTTTTAATCATTTGAGTGAACAAAAGTGAGTTGTGAGTGAATCTATCATTGTATTTGTAACTGGATTACTGAATATAGTGAAAAATAAGTGGACGTAGGCATTTCTTCGCCGAACCACTATAAATCCTGTGTGTTCATTTTTATTATTGTCTCACATAATCTTGTTTCTAATCAATTTGGGTGTTAGAACCACTTTTGGGTCTAACATTTACTATTGCAAGACAGGTTTTGATGTACTCTGATGTAAAAGGCTTTAGACCTTATTTATTCATGTTATGAAAGTTTGATTTTACTTCCGCTATTTTATATGTTCTGTCTTGTGATATTTCTGTGCATGTTTACCAACAATGCCCCTCTAAAGCTAGTGCATTCCTTTGCGAGTGACCCTAGCGGAGGCGGGGTGTTACATAGGTGCTGTATTGATGTAAAGAGGTAGGGTTGTAGCTTATGCTAGTCGACAACTGAAACCGCATGAGAAAAGATATCCTACCTATGATTTGGAATTGGCAACGATCGTGTTCGCATTAAAGATGTGGAGACATTATTTCTTAGGAGAAAGGTTCGAGTTGTTTACCGATCATTAGTCATTAAAGTACCTTTTCTCTCAGAAGGATCTAAATCTTCGTCAGTAGAGATGGTTAGAATTCTTGGCTTCCTATGATTTTGATATCGCATATACACTAGGAAAGGGCAATGTGGTAGCCGATGCATTAAGTAGGAGACATGCCAATTTAGGGGCTATGTTTCTTAAATGGAAGCAACTGGAGTATATTGCGAGATATGATTTTAGACCTATGTGCGAATTAGATCCAGGGATGTTAGCAAGTTTGATGATCAGACCCACTTTGATTGAGCGAATCGGTTCCAGTCAGAGGGACGATCCTAACCTATTGGAAATCATCTCCAAGTTAGAGATGGGTATCGTCGGGGAGATGAACAAGTATAGGCTTGATCGAGATGGTTGGCTTAGAACGAATGGGAGATTAGTTGTACCTAATGGTAATGGATTGAGAGATGAAGTGCCTAGAGAATGTCATCACTCAAAACTGACTATACATCCCAGTGGTAACAAAATGTATCGAGACATGAAGCAGACCTACTACTAGGAAGGGATTAAAAGAGACGTTGGGAAGTTTATATCCAAATGCATGAACTGCCAGCTAGTTAAGGCAGAACAAAAGAAGCCTAGTTGTTTGTTACAACCACTAGAAATTCCAAAATGGAAATGGGAACAAGTCTCAATGGATTTCATTGATGGGTTACCAAGGACTAGATCGGGCCATGATAGCATTTGAGTGATTGTGGACCGATTGACCAAGAGTGCAAGGTTTATACCTGTCAAGTTGAATAGAACAATAACTAAGTTAGGAGAACTGTATATGAAGTGGATAGTGAGATTTCACGGAGTACCCAACCGAGATCCGTTGTTTACTAGTGGATTTTGGAAGAGCTTACAAGAGGCTTTAGGGTCAGAATTACATCTCAGTACCGTGTACCATCCTCAAACCGACGATCAAACAGAGAGGGTGAATCGAGTACTAGAAGATCTCTTGAGAGCTTGCATATTATATTTTGGAGGGTCATGGGATGACCATTTGCATCTAGTGGAGTTCGCATATAATAATAGCTATCAGTCCAGTATTGGTATGGCTCCATTTGAAGCTTTATATGGAAGACCGTGCAACTCACCATCATGTTGGTTAGAAACCGGTGAGAAATTTGTGCTTGGACCGGATGTGATAAGAGAAACCTCAGATTAGATCAAGCTTATCCAACAATAAATGAAGGCTTCCCAAGATAGGCAGAAGAGTTATGTTGATAAAAGTCGAAGAGACTTGAAATTCTACGCTGGCGACTTGATGTTTGTCAAGATTTCTCCGTTAAAGAGTGTGATTCAATTTGGTAGGAGAGGCAAGTTAACACCAAGATTTGTTGGTCCATTCCCAGTTCTCGAACAAATTGGGAATTTAGCATATAAAATTGAATTACCTGACAAGATGGCAAGAGTTCGCAACGTATTTCATGTTTCCCAGTTAAGGAAGTTCGTGCACGACCCCGATATGACTATTTCATAGGATCAGTTGGATGACATCGAAGTAGATCCCAAGGCAGTTGGGAACCTCAGGCCGATCCGTATTGTCCAGTACGATATGAAGCAACTTCGAAGGAAGGTGGTGAAACAAGTCAAGGTTCAGTGGGGCGAGAATGAAAATGACTGTACTTGGGAAACAGAGGAGAGCATAAGGGAGTCGTATCCAAAACTCTTTGCCTGGTAAAATTTTAAATTGCGATTTAGTTATTCCGCATGCTAGTATAGTCTTGATGTGTTTATAATGTATATTTGATTGTTTGTAAATGGCTGTTAGGCATGCGGGACTCGTTGTATACTTAAATTAGGGAATTTCGGGGGAGGGGGGATTTCTTAAGGGGGGGGATGTAATGAACCGCAATCTACGCATCGGAGGATCGTAAAATATTTATTTCATTTTCATATGAGGTCGTATGGTCGTGTAACTTTGGGGAACGATTATTAGGGTCATTTCCCATGTTCATGATTTTTTGCCGATTTTTAAATGATCGTTTTGCCCCTGTCGAATCTTGTTTCACCTATAACTTTTGATTGGTAAGGAATTTTGACCTAAAACCACATCCATTGGATTCAGATGATGATTTACCTTTCCGTAGAGTGGTCATGTTAGTCTAACGGACTTACCGTTTGGGAGATATGATTCAAATAAGGTTTGGAAGGTGAAAAATAGCTTAACCTGGCCTAATTAGGGTGATTAGCAGCTAGGCCCATAAACCATTTCGGGATTAGGGTTATGGGGAGACTGAAATCAGTTAGGAAACGATTTTATTTCATTTTCTCAACCGTCTAAAACATTTCTCTAACCCTAGCCATGGCTTCCATCTTCTAAACTACCTCTTAATCACCGTTTAATCACATATTAGCCTAATCAACAACAAATCAAGGAAGATTAGCATCAAATCAGAGTTGGGGCTGCTGCTATACATTGGGATTCGACCCACAATAGTAGAGTTTCAGATCTAAAGTTTTATTTGTGGCTAAGGTGAGTGATTTGCATTGTTTTCCACTAGTTACGGCTAATTAGGGGTGATTAGTGTTAATTCGCAAAATTATGCATGTTAAAATTTTGGAAAAATATGTAAAAATTCTTAAATATTATTTCAGGGCTTTGATAAAAATTTGGCTTAGTTTGGACATGTTTTGTTAATCCTATCATTAGATGTGGTTAAACATGATTAAGGGGACAACCATGGGTTTTGGGTATGTTTGATCAAAAATGACCTATATGCTTGATGTTTTAATCTTTTTAATTGAACCCATATGTTGTTATTATTGTTTGTGATGTTCTGTGATTATTTAGTAAAGTTAGAATGATTGAAAATGTCGTCATATGGCGAGAATGGACGAAACAAGCCTGTTGGAAATGCTGCAGGGATCCGAATCGGTTAAGGGGGATCGGATCGGATTGAATAACTGAACCAAACCGGAGTGGTGGCATCTTCAGTAGTGCACAAAGGAAAGGGCAACAAGTAAGGCCAAAAGGCCAATCGGATCGAATTGGGGCAGGGGATCGGATCGGAGATGAAGGGAGAACCGGATCAGAATATAGAGATGAGAAGGAAGCACAAAGGGGACCCGAACCGAACCAAATGAGAGACCTGAACCGAACTGATGATGACTGGAGCACTATGCATATTCAAACCGAACCAAGGCATGGGCTACAAGCACCGAACCGAACAGGGTATGTCGTACCGAACCGAAGCGGATGTATAGTTTTACTTCTACACGATGACTTTTCTGAAGACCAACTCCAATTCGACCAAAACCTGAGATGCAAAGGAAGTCTAAATGGGAAGTTATTACTCAGAATCCCAGTAGGGATCAACGAGTTAACTTCATGAGTTGGGCTTTGTTGCGGGACGTGTGCAAAGGGGTTTTCGATGTCTATAGCTTTGACTCACCACTGAGAGACGGATATTGGCTATGGATCAGTGCAGTGGAGCCGTTATGACTCTATGGAGCAATGCGATCGTAGCAGGGCTATGAGCTAGTGCAGTGGAGTTGTCATGACTCCATGGGGCAGAGTGGACGTAGCAAAGTATTAGTGGTTATGGATCAGTGCAATGGAGCCATCATGACTCCGTGGGGCGGAGTGATCGTAACAAAGAATTGGGTGATCAAAGTGGTAGATATCGTATACTTTATGCACTGAGTGAGAGATGTGAGGATGATTGTTATGTTTGATGTTTGCTATCACCATGACATGCACACTCCCTCCCCATTATTTTCACACCATGTGTTAGTATCACCTAAGAGTATTGTACATCCTGTTGTGCTAACTCTTTGGTTGCAAGTCCAGGTTCAGGTATGGTTATGTATACCTATTATTGTTCTGTTTTTGTTGCTTATCACTCATACCAGACTTTTGTCTGACCCATAGTTTTATGTCTCTTCTTATTACTCTGGGTGCTCCTAAATGAGCAGACTAGAGATAGGTTAGCTGGTGATGCACGAGTAGTTGTCCGGAGACGAGCAGGATGCTTACACGTATTGTTCCCATATTCTTCCTGTGTTGTTGTTGGTCACTACTTTGGGCATTAGTAGTGTACCTTCCTATTTTGCTTTAGAGACAGTTTTAAAAGTTGTAATAATGTTGGTTTAGATCATAAGCTGTATTTTGAATCTTTCCGCTGCTATGATGGTTTAGTTTTCAGCTTATGCACTATCTCGCCTGTTTTATATCAAGTTATGTTATTACTATATTTTGTTCCATGCATTGTTAGATATACTATAGGTTCTTTGATGATTCATAGTTTCAAACTCCTTCCCTTTTCCTTTCTTTTGATGGCCGTCCCGTGCTGGTTGGGCATCGGCACAGTCCATTCCATTGGAAATGTCAGCTGGTGCGGAGCGGTCCGTCACACTGATCATCAAGAAATCTCATTAGATATTATAAGTTGTGTATAATTGGATTGGACAAGTATTAATATATGGATTGGTTTGATGTAAAAATAATTATGAATTGATTAAGAATAAATATATAATTTGGTTTGGTTACTATTAATGATTAGTGTTTTCACTTATCATTTCTTATATATTGTTATGACCCGAATTCGCTAGCCTCCGAGGAGGCCGGAAAACACGGATTTAATGGGAACATGACACATCAGAACACAAACAATAGAACGTTTCATTGCTATTACAACAATTTACATTAGAGTACAAGATATCGGAGTATTAATAAATAATATACAACAGAAAAATATCAGAGATTTAAATTACAATGCAGCGGAAAAATAATACATAACCCAACTGAAATAAATACATGGATACAAAGCTTTCCGAATATAGCTCCAGCTGTAAATCCGAGATCGTGGAAAAGAAATATCTGCAAAAACCAAAACTACTAGCTGCCCATGTGGAAAATAGGGGCACCTAGAGTTTAGGTTAAAACAAAAAACTCCAAGCCAGTCATGGGACTGGTGTGAGAACTAAAACGGTTATTTAAAACTTTACTTTAGAAACAAAGTAAATCAAGGGACCATGCCGTATAACACGGAATGGGTTTTCTCCCAAGAATACTAGTGCATAAAACAAACAGCGTAATGCTTTTTGGAAAAATGAAGCTATAATAAGACTCGGGTCCCATCACACAATGCAACGCAAGTCAGAGGACAGAGTTTTCCCTTATAATAGCCAAACATGCTTGGTACATTTAAAACAAATCATTTTGATATTACTATAAGTGTATAGTGTCTAAAACAACTTCAAATATAAATGTATCAATCATAGACGGCATGGGTACCATATATTATGTCGCCATACTAGGCTCTGTAATTAAAACTGAAATGTCACATATTGGAAATTGTATTTCCATCATGATTCGAGGCAAGGGATGTACTCCTCGCCGGCTTCGAGACACTCTAGCAATTGCATTAGGATTCCCCGTAATGAACGCTTGGATCCTCCAAGGCCGGTCCTCCCTTGCGTTTGAGGATTGACAATTCCTAAACACATATTTTGCGGCCCTGTCGGACCTATCACTTGGCCACTAGGGACCAATATCTGAGGGGCCTCGCATTCCCTCATCCACATAGGTAAAAATAAATAAATGTCTGGGCTCCATACCATGACACCACCCATAGCTAGAAAGAAACATCGTGTACTCCTTGGGTCCCTTATCCCCTTTTTTACTCATACTGAGGTGTGAGGCTCGCGAATTAATGCTATACACAAAGATATGCTATTTAAAGCTGTGCTTTGATCATCAACCACAAGACTCTGCTTTTCAACAAAAGCCTTGATCATTTGCATCTCAGCATGCCACACTGACAATTCACGCCATGCAACTGATGTCTATCAATATATAACCTCTAAGCTCATACGTCTCAGAGAAGGGTGTTAAGCAAGAGAATAAATTCTCCGCCACCAAACAGATATATATTTAATAGAAATCAATCAACACAGAATAAAATCCAATGTCAGACGCACTTCCATTTACAAGTTCATTCTGGGTTTGAACGAAACCGAAGGCACCTTATTCCTCGTCCCATATGTCCAATACAGGAGAGAGGTCCTCGCATATCCAATCGATCTCCAAGTATGTTTGGACAATCACCACTTATTACCTTGTCTTGGGTGTAAAGCCCAATCAAGACATCAGTAATCATCCAAACGATGTGAAGAACTCTGGTTTTCGACCACCATCTTTATCGTTGACTTATTGTCGAATCAATTATTCAGAATGGGCATAAACCCGGTCTTTCCGAATAACTCGCGTTTCTCATAAACAAGTGCTACACAAACACAACATACGTCTCATTCCAATTCAGAATATTCTTTTATTCAAATATTCACATCTTTAGGGAAAGGCTCCCGTTAATTTTATCAAAGATAAATCCTTTTAAATTTATTCTTTAACCTTCCTTTGGATATCAATTTCCAAAAGATTCATTTACTTTTTCACAATTCTAAACCAAATTAAGGTTTATAAACTAGTCGGGATTATCGAACCATACCGAAGTAATCATTTCTCTTATTATCCCAATCCCAAACTATTCATCCCATGGAGTGAAACTGGTAATACTCCATATCTAACACCATGGTGTTATCGGTAAAATTAATTACATCTCCCGTTAAAACATAATTAGAGATATAATTATCGCCTGGAGTAAAACTGGTAGTACTCCATTCTCGATCATTTCCCAAGTTTGATAAATTAAATTATCATATTCACATTTCAATCTAATTAAAGATTCATTAAAACTCCACTTAGTTTTAATATTCCAACAATCATTATTAATGATTATTTAACTTTGGGAAATCAAACATGCCGCCTCGACAATCTACACCGTACCATTGATTTCTCCAATTTATAACCTCTAAGCTTATACGTCTTAGAGAAGGGTGTTGAGAAAGAGAATAAATTTTCCTCCACCAAATAGAAATATATTTAGAATAGATCAACAATACAATTCAAAATACAATGTTAGATATGTAATATTGTCTTTAACTGAGTTAAAGAACTAATGTCATTTAAAACATCGTTCACGATAAATCCAAATCCTCTTCCATAAAAATGGAACTTTCGTGGGAAATAGATCAACATATAACCGATATCAATTTCCGTATCTGACTAATAATATAATGGAATAACGGGAAAGCCTTTTAAGTTCCATATAGAGTAATAGACTTCCTCCACAGAAGCACATCTCGATTATCACCAAATCAAATTCTATTCAATTCCAATTTAATATATTAAATTGGAAAACTTTACTTTGGAAAACTCCATTAATCTTAATTAAAAGATTTATACATTCCAGATCACATTTTCACTATTAATTTAGGTTAAAGAACAAACGTCGTTAAAAACACAGTTCACAATAAATCTAATTCACATTCCATTTTATTCCAATTACTAAATATAACTGGAAACTCTAATAATCTTAATTAAAAGATCACAATGGGGTTTAAGAATAGTGTTACTGAATATACCATTCACGAAAAACTCAAAATCTAATTCAATATTAAATATAAGGCTCTAAACAGAATTTATATCAGCTTACATTCAATATCAAATTCTGAAACCAACACATATCGTATGAGGAATAACGATATATATCTATCTTCCAAGTTCCTCCACAATATCCATATAGTCGCGTAATCCAATATCGAAATATCCCGAAGATTATTTCTATTCAAATCCATTCAAATTCATACATTGGAAAATTCTGGTTAGATTAAAACCATTCACAAATCCAATTTATTTATTTACAAACGTTGGATTATCTTTCTAGTTAATAATTAGTTCATTTTGATAAAAATATATTTTTATCTTTACAAACGTGGAATTTTTCATCCAAATTCTTTCCAAACCATTTATTATGATTTGACACAAATTATTAATATTTTTAATAATTTTATCAAGGCCCGTACAGTCGGTTTCCAATAACGGCCACCAAACTGCATCCATAGCGACATTTTCCAAATTTTATTTGGACATAATTCCAAATCCAACCATTAGATTTCAAATCTCTTATATTCATTGGAAAGCTCTTTTTGATACGAACCCAAGGTTCCGGTTTTAGGATAATCCGACGGTCGGATCTCCAGTAATGTCAATTCGAAGTCAATGGTCGAAATTCGCGATTGGTCGCGGCGCGATGCGTTCTATTCAAACCATTAATATATATATATATATAATATTTCGTTCAAAACGTATTTTATAAATTCATTTTAAAAACGATTCCCACTTTCACTTCAATTCTAAATCCCAATTGAAAACTCTTTATCATTATAATGTTTAAATGATAATATTTTCAAAATATCAGATTTTGAAATCTTTTCCTTTTCGATATTCATTATAAAAATGAATAAAATCGATATAAATATCGTTCGCGTTAAAATGGCACAAATCTAACCAACAAGACTTCACATATTTCAATATTTTCGTGTCCATCCAAAATCGAACATCAAAATCACATTTTAATCCTTTATGGAATATTATTCTAAAATATTCGTTATTTTAAAATATTCGTTATTCTTGAATTGGAATCAAACCCAATCAATTACCATATAATGTTAGTTTTATGGATTTCATACATCACATGTATACAACAACAATGATAACCAATCTTCCATCATCCATAGTGCATCACACAACTGCATAAGCATTAAATATAAATAATTAACGCTTACAACGGTCTGTCAACCAGTTGATTGACATATAAATAAACAATTGGGATTAGTGTACATCAAATATCATCCCAATACCCGTGTGGGGTTTCAACCAACAAATACTGAATATTATTTGTGCAGTTGGGCGATGTGTAAAATTTATCGTCCCAATCAATGTCAGTTAAATGGGTGTACATAAACAAATCGTCCAATTTGTGAATGAATATTCATTTTCATTTCAGGAGAATTTTATGTCATTCACATATACGTTAATAATTATATTTTTAACGTTAAAATATTTATTTCAATACTTGACTATTTTATATAGTTCATTTATTCAATAAAAATGATATTTTTATTGTTTAAACATTTTATTCAACACATGAATATTTTATATAGTTTATTTCAGAAAATTATATATACATTTCAATTTCAGAAAAATTCAGCATTATAACGACGCGATATTAGAACCGAAGTAATGTCGAGCATTACCCCTCTTCTGATACTAGCTCGCGCCATACACAATAATCGTAATCAATCCAAACAATCCCACAATCAATTTTAAAACTACAATCCAAATTTTCACAATACAATCCAAATAAACAACTATGGTCTGTACAATAAATAGTGTCGGGAGCTACTAAGCCCCGTCTGCAACCTAGGATATATTTAATAGTACAATAATTTGAGCGAGAAGGTGTTCTCACATTGGGATTCACTCCACCGTTATTTTCCAACACTCTGATTTGCTTTTCTGGTTCCAGAATTTGCAATCGAGCTCCAATCTTCACACGATCTTCTATCCTAGCTTAAACGCGTCATTCCGGACAACTTTCGCCCAGTGGCCTTTCTTTCGAAAATGCTCCAATTTGCTAGAATTTGCGAAAAGATAGTATTTGGACAGCAGACTTTGGACGCGTTTTAAGAACAACTCAGCAATCCAAAATATGACTTCCATATACTCAAATCGAAGAGAAAATCATGCTCTTCGACTTTGGCATTGTGGAGTTTGGCTATAAGCGCACGGTTTGGAAGATATTGGCTTGGGAAGGTTGGGGGTTAGATTAAAAACTGAAATTTGTAAAAATGGGATTTTTGGTCAATGGGGGGGGGGGGGGGTCCACAGTCGGACTGAGTGGCGGAGGAGGGGCGTAGGTGGTCGGGAATGGTGATGGTGGTCGGTGATGCAGCTGTGGGGACTAGCGGTTGGGTTTTTGGGGGCTAGGGCTTACAGTGTTGAATGGAGGAAGGAAAGAGAGAAGGGGAGTCGAGGTCAGAGGGTGCGGCGACGTCGGGAGAGACGGCGACGGTCGTGGGGGAGGGGGCGGCGGCCTGGAGCGGCGGTGGCATGGCCTGAAAGGGGGATCAGGTTTTTGTTTTTTTAACGATGGGGGGAGAGAGATAGAGAGAGAAAGAGAAAAGGGGGTTTGACTTTATATAATTAATTTAATTTTTAATATCAAAAAGTTACTTTTTAATTCAAATTCAAATCGAACCCAATGATTGTCATCCCTAGCCAAATACCCGCATTCCGGACACAATGGGACAAGTCCTGTAAGCCAATTCGATTATTTCGACCAGTTTTCATTAAAATATAAATTAATATAATGTTCAAAATTGATTTTAACGTACATTTTAATTTACCGGGGCCACACATTGACTCCAAAAATTGCATAAAAATAAATCTAGCTATGTTTTGACGATACAGTCCTAATAAAATTAATTTCGTCGAATTTGGAGGTTGTTTGAAAAATTGCCAATTTCTAATCGATTAAATTCAAACTGAAATTACAAAACACATTTAAATTCACCACGCTCATATATTAATTCCAAAAATAATGAAAATTGGAATATAGCAATAATTTGACATTCCGGATCCAACAAAAGTAGTTTCATCGAAAACGGAGGTTGTTTATAAAATGGCTATTTTTAAGGGCTATATGTTATATTAAATATATATAAATTCCATAGCGACTATTTTAAATTTTAAACTAGACATAACTTTCAAATTATATTATGAAATCTGAATTTTTCACACTCATTTGAAAGATATAATTAAACAGGATTAAATGTTTGGTTTAACTTAAATCCGATTTATCTTGAATTCTATACATTCAATTGAAATTTGAAATCGAAATTTCAAACTACCGTGCCACTTCGAGATCATTTTGTAACTAAAATAAATTTATACGTTCTAATTTCGATGTAAATAAATTTTTAGTCATTATTATTTAAAATAAATCATTTTGAATATCCAAAATCCATTAAAATAGCCAAAATAAAAAATTTAAATTGGCTTAGAAATTCCGGATTGTTACAAATATTATGTTAGAACCTCCATTCTTGAGCTATATTTTCACATTGATAACTATATAGTAATAATATCGATCAATAGTGTTTATTACAAGAGGAAAGGAGAAGAATATTGATTAAATACAAGAAGAATCGACAATAAGATATATTGGTATATTATTATTGTAATCGAGTCAGCATTTAATTAGATTTAATGTTAAAATCTCTCCTAATATACATATATATATATATATTATGATTTTAATTTACAGGTTGAAGCACATATGCCCAAAATTATATCCAACAGCCGGATGATTCAAAAATTCAATCGGTTGATTACTGAGTTGTTCAAACTTTTTAGTTTGAACATTCAGCCGGCTAAATGACATGACTTTGTGCGTATGCACCTATTTTTAAATTATATCATTTTTTATCTAATTGCATTCTAAATTCATTCGGTCGAACAGAAGGGTTGCGACTTTTCAACGAGTCTTAACTTTATAATCCAAGAGTTATGACTATGTCTTTTAATCAAACCGTTTCACTAATAATTACAACATTTCATTTGATATACATACACTTCAAAATCACTTGTTTCAATCACCGAACTTTCCTAATTTAATATTCTTTGATTTTGAAATCATTCTATACAATATTAACCTATCTCTCAAATTTTCAATACTCTATGACTATTAATTACTTTCATTCTTAATTTTTCACTCTCTCTCACACACACACACATTAATATGTGTGTGTATATATATATATGCGAAGATTATAGGGATGGTGCACTGTATATTGTCTTATCTATGTTACTTAGAACACATAATTAGTCAAACAAACATTTTTGTTATTTGAAATCTTGGTTCGCTACTCAGGCAAGTAAAGTCCTCTTCGGCTGCTTAAGTGAGGGTTGTTGATTAATAAAAATTCCAGAAGGAGTCTAGGAATGGACATAGGACGCTGCTAAGAACCAGTATAAAAATCTTTGGTGTTCCTTACTTTTGTTTACTGATTTTATACTATTTACTTGCAGCGTCATTTCTATTATTTATCTTATTAAGTATTTACTTGCATATATTAAAGTTAATGCACTATCTATTAAGTCTGTTAGGGACTACGGAATGGATCGTTAAGGCAAAGAAAACACTAGAGGGGGGTGAATAGTGTTTGTAAGAATTTAACCAAAACTTAAAACTAAAGAGAATTATGTAATGAATAGAACAACACAAATATAATCAAAGATGCAGATTCAAACACAAATGAAAAATAAAAAGAAATAAAAATGCAGAAAAGGAAAGAACACAACGAATTTTATACTGGTTCGGATTACTCCTATGTCTAGTCCCGCATAACGTTGGATTGTGCAGAGTTTTATTACTTTCAATAGTCAATTACACCCTCCTTGATTTCACGGCTCACAGACGAGACACTGATTCCTACTTTCTTGATTTCACGGCTCACGAGAACATACCGACTCCTATTTCCTTGATTTCACGGCCCACAAGGACACACCGACTCCTCTTTGACTCACAACAAGGTTTATTCAACCCAACCAATTACAAAACAGCCCTATAGCTCTTCAATAACGCTTGATTCAGAGAGTAGAGAGTGTAGAGAGAAGAAGTTTGATCAATAGAGTATAAGTATAAAAACCATAAAAATGATTAAGTATGATGGTGGGATGAAATATTATGAAGTTAGAGAAGAAGATATGTTAAAAAATTCGGTTTTAGCCTCTTTTTATAGAGTATGAAGGGTTGCAACGGTTCTGAAGTGTTTCAAAAGTGAAAAGACACTTCCCTTCAAAATTAGAAAAAATAGCTGTTATATGTCGACATACACTTTTTACTATGTCGACATAGTCATGTGTATTTTTCATTTTCAAAACATTTTTCAAGTATTTTGATATAAATCTAATTCTGGAAATTCTTGAGTGAAATTCTAGTGTTGTAAATTAATATCATATGATAGAAAAACGTATGAAAACATATTTTTAAACTATATAATATATTTATAAAATTATAAGGTTTAACTATATAAAGTATAAATATGAAATATATAAAAAATCTAGGTTTGAAAAACAAAGAAGAATAAAAAATAGAAACAAATAGAAAAACAAAATAGAGAAGATTAAGGAAAAATAGGAAAAAAATGGAGAGGATCGTGGATAGAATTGAAAATCAGATTTTGAATTTGAACTTGGAGTTCTATTTAGAGTCTTACAAAATCTAGACTCTATAATTATATTAATCTTGAACTTTTGAAATCTTGATTACTCATGAGTCTTGAATGAATTCAGAGTTTCTTTTAGATTTTCACTTAGATTATGGATAGTGTTTGCCATGGATTTGATGAGAAATTATTAAGGAAGAAGGAGTAATGGAATAATGAAGTTTCCTAGAAGAAATGTACTTAAATAGGGTCTGGAGTTCGTTGGATTTTGAATGGACATGAGTAGTTATTTTAATTTTAAAATTTGAAAAGATTTGAAAGTATGTCTATTATATGTCGATATGCATGTTTTGTCATGTCGACATATTATAGTATGTTTTTTGAATTTTTGAGTACTTTTAAACTATTGTAATGTTATAATATGTTTTATGTTTTTTTTAAAACATAAAGATGATTTAATCAGAAATAAAATTCCATTCATTACTTAATAGAAAGTAAATACATCCAACTAAACAAGACACACTTTAAATACGAGATTCGAAAACAAATACAAGGAAATATATAAAGATAGATTAAACTAGATGGCCTAGTTTTCAGATGATAATGAGGAAGATGAAATTCCAAGCTTTCTTCCTATCTTGATCATGAAATTGGATATTTTGGAAAGCTTCTTGTTAAGATTCTTTCGATTTTTGATGATTTTAACTTGATTTTGAACAACCATGTCTTTGTGGTTACGCTTTGAGGTTGGATACTCAATGCTTTCCATAGAAGTCTCTTCTTCTTATTCAACTTCCATTGGGTCTTGTTCTTGTTGCAATCGAGCTTGTTTGGCCTCGTATGTCTCAAGGTTTGAAAGTGAGAGGAATTTCCATGAGATGAATGTTTGATGCGTCATACACTTTCTAAGGACAAATTCTTCTCAGTGAAGATCAAATCTAAAGTATTTGAAAATGCGAGTGAGATAAACACCATATTAGAGAGTGTTTTCTCTTGAAGATACATCTATGGGCTTAAATTCATTTAGATTTCATATCGGCCAATTTATAAGGTAGTTACCCATAATGGCAAAGAGAGCCTTTTGGACTTTAAGAGCTGGATTGTTGTAATTTCTGGAATGAGGAGTGATGGTATGTTGAAGGAGAAGGTTGACAATTCTTGTTTGTGGACAAAATAAACGATTTTTGAAATCCATCGGAGCACTATCTTCAAAGATATCGTGATAAGTTTCCATATCGGTTTCATCAACAGCGAAAGTTGAGAAATCCGTACCCTCACTTCTACAATTTAGAATTCCGCCTAAAAGATCGGCATCGAGAACAATTTGAGTTCCCTTGACACTCTCCAAATTTGGTTTTCGTTGCCTTGATAAAATCCGCAGTTGAGATTCGCATAGAACATATTCATGAGTTTGGGATAACATACTTCGTTGTTTTCACGAGAGTCAATTAGACTCAAGATTTCGTTGTGTTGGAAAAGAGAGGCGAGATCATAAGATGGAAAGTCGCTAAAGACGGTGAAAGCACCTGTGTTAACTTTAGTATTTGCTAAATAGTTATCATAGGTTTTGATGGCCTCTTTGTCATTGTAAAGATAACCTTTTATAGTTTTGGTTATCTTCAATTTCTGAGATGAACTTGAGGAAGCCATTATATGACAATTTTGAAGAGAATAAATATGAAGAATATTGTTTTGAGTTGTAAATGAAAGGTAGAAAGGATGGATATATATAGAAAATGAATTGATATGAATTGAATGAATACGAATTGAGTAGGCACAACTTTTTAGGTTGAAAGGACACCTTTTCATACCTTGGGAGTTGGTGAAAAGATTGAAAGGAAGTTTGAAAGTTTAAACTTTTGAAATTCAAAATTTAAATTTCAAAACTGTTGGATATATCAACATGAATATTTTTGCATGTCGACATACAAGGCTTATTTCAAAAGGAAATTACCTTTTCAAGTTTTGAATTAAATTATCGATTTATTTTCAGGTTTAACGATTTCCTAAAATACTTCTAATCCTAATGATCATACAAACAATTTATATTATTAATTTATTGATTATTTAATATTATATTATTATTTTAAATTTCAAATTTTGAATTTCAAAAATTTATTTCCTAAAGTTTTAAATTTAAATAAAAACAAACAAAGCAACCATTCAACCAAATAAAATTAAAATTTAATTAATGCGTACCCAGTTTTTTGATCCTTTTCTTCATGATCTTCTGAATTCTGAATTGTTGTAAAGCATATATTTGTATTTCCAGTTTCTGATTCTTCATCACTTGATGATGATTCTGAATTGTCTAATGTTGCTGCGTATGCTTTCTTTCTTTTCCTTGATGAATTGGTGTTGTCCATTTCTTGAGTAGATTTATCTGGATATGAATTGTCCATCATTTAATTTTGCTTGATTATAACCCTTCCTTCTATATTTTAGAAATTTTCAAAAATTATTTGTCATGAGTGTTATTTCTTCATCATCTTTACTACTTGAGTCAAAATTATTTATTATTGCTTTCAGTGTAATAGATTTATTTTCAGTTGATACATTTTCTTTTCTTTTCTGTAATTGAACTTCATATGACATCAAATTCCCAATCAAATCTTCAATCTTCATTTCATTGACATCATTGGCTTCTTCTATAGCCAAAGTCTTCTGATTCCATTCTTGAGTTAGTGAATTTAATATTTTTTTCTAACTTAATCTACTTATGAATAAGTTTTTCCAAGTGCAGTTAGTGAATGCACTATCTCTTGAAATCTGCAATACATATCTAAATAGACTCATTCTCGTTCATTTTGAATAATTCAAACTGATTAACTAGCATGCCTATCTTAGTCTGTTTAACTTTACTAGTTCCTTCATAAGTAACTTGTAAAGTTCTCCAGATTTCATAAGCAGTCTTACATACTTCATTTCTATCTAATGAACAAAATAACATATTCATGGCTTTAGAATTGCTCTATGCAACAGCCTTTTGTTCATTTATCCATTGTGCAAATGCAGTTGTGGGTTCAACATATTCATTTTGTGTACTATTCCATGTGTCTAATCCTACAGACTGTAAATAAATTTTCATTCTACATGCCCAATATGAATAATTACTACCAATAAATAATGGTGGTCTAACAGTGGATTGACCCTTTATAAAAGAACTGTTATTCTACCAATGTTGGTTGCCATTATCACTATTTTCAGAAATTAGGTTATGAACTTTTTGAAAGACATTTCTCTGATACCAATTGTTAGGGACTGCGGAATGGATTGTTAAGGCAAAGTAAACACTAGAGGGGGGGGGGTGAATAGTGTTTGTAAAAATTTAACCAAAACTTCAAACTAAAGAGAATTATGGAATGAATAGAGCAATACAAACACAATTACAGACACGGATTCTGTAATAACCCGAAAATCTGGGCCAGTTTAAAATTTTTATTTTGGCAATTTTAGCGAATTTCGAATATTTAAAATAGATTATTTTAAATAAAATCGACGAAAATTTATTTTGAATATAATTAGAACGTATATATTATATACGCGTCGTCGTTAGAATATAAATAATTATATATAATTATAAATAGAATTGAAAATGGCGCGGTAGTTCGATAATTCGATTTCAAACTTCAATTGAATATACCGGGTGCAAAACAATCCGGATTTTAGTGAAACCAAAAATAATTGAATCTAATTGTGACTATCTTTCCAACGAATCCGAAAAATCAAAATTTCATAGCGGGAATCAAAAGATATGTCCAGTTGAAAATTCTGAATAGTCGCTATGGAATTCAGGCCCTTAAAAATGGAAATTTTGCAAGCGACCTCGGATTTCGACGAAACCACTTTTGTTGGATCCGTGATGTCAAATTATTGCTAGGTTTCAAATTTCATAATTTTTCGAATCAATATGTGAGTGTGGCATAGGAAAACGCGTTTGACCAGTTTAAGTTGATTTTAATCGACTGGAAATTGGCCATTTTTCTAACGGTCTCAGAATTCGACGAAACTAGTTTTGTTAGGACCGTATCGTCAATATGAAGCTAGAAAATATTTTTCAGGAATTTTTCTAGTTAGTATGTGACCCCGGTAATTTAAAATGTACGTTCAAACTCAATTTTAACTAATTTATATTTTAATTTAAATGGAAACTGAGCGTAACAGTCGAATTGGCTTGCGAAACATATCCCATTGTGTTCGGAATGGGGGTAATTAGCTAGGGGCGACAGTCGTTGGGTTTCGTTTGGAGTTCAAATGTAAAGTCAACAAATTAATGAATTAAATAATAAAATAATTATATTATTTATAGTTTACACCCTAGCCCCTTTTCTTTTCTCCTTCACACCGTCAAAGGCAGAAACCGATTAAAAAAAAAGGAAAGAGGGCGCTGAGCCCGTCGCCTACCTCGACGGAGTTGCCACCACCAGCGCCAGACGCCGACCGCCCCCACCGATCCTCCAGTCGCTCCTCCTCCGCTTCTTTCTCCCCCCGTTCTCTCCTAAACCGATCCCCAATCGCAAAGCCCCAAACCCCATGGCCCCACCGACTGTCGATCGCACCCCCACCCAAACCGCACCTCCGCTCCACCCTCGACCCCCTCGTTCTCTCTCTCTCTTCTACTTCAAATCGCCCCTCAAAGCCGTATGACAGCCGCGCCCAATCCCTCCACCGCGAAGACCAGGCCCTAACGCCGATTGTCCGACCTCCGCGAGCACTCCCCTCCGCCCCGCTACACAGCAGCCCGACGCCAAGATTCCAGCCCCCTCTTCGACTGTAAGCCTTTAATTTGTTCAATTTGGTTTGTTATTTATTTTTACAAATTTAAAATAACTAGTTTTAAATAAAAAAATTAGTTTTTGTTAAAGGAATTCGCATTTTAAAAATTAGATTGTTATGAACAGAAAAGATAAGATTTTTAAAATAGAAAAGATAAGATTTTAAAATAGAAAAGATAAGATTTTAAAATAGAAAAGATAAGATTTTAAAATAGAAAAGATAAGATTTTTAAATAGAAAAGATAAGATTTTTAAATAGAAAAGATAAGATTTTTAAATAGAAAAGATAAGATTTTAAATAGAAAAGATAAGATTTTTAAAATAGAAAAGACGAGATTTTTAAAATAGAAAAGATATGATTTTTGAAATAGAAAAGGTTAGTTTTTTTTAAAAATAGAAAAGATTAGATTTTTGAAATGGAAAAGGCGAAATCTTTATATATAGTAACGGTGTAAAAAATCGATTTTTATATATTGAATAGCGAAGTAAAAATTCGATTTTTATATATTGAATAGCGAAGTAAAAATTTGATTTTTATATATTGACTAGCGAAGTAAAAATTCGATTTTTATATATTGAATAGCGAAGTAAAAATTCGATTTTTATATATTGAATAGCGAAGTAAAAATTCGATTTTTATATATGTAGTGAATACGGATGAAGAAAGTGACAAAAAGGTGAGAATGGCGAAGATTTCTCTAAAAGAAGAGTCGTGGTATTGGATAGCTATTGGTGAGAATTTCTCACCTTTCAATTTCTTTTTCTAGTTATATATATACACTAGGATGCAGACGGTGCTTAGTAGCACCCGACACAATCGTCCACAGACCATGGACTTGTTTGTTTGATTGCAAAAATTAGTTAGATCATTTGATTGAAATTGAACTGTGTGGTGAAATGAATGGATTTGATTGATGTGTGAATGGCGTGGGCCTTCACTAGACCGGGGATAAGGCTAGGCCTCGTCCCGTTTCTAGTATCGTGCCGTTATGCCGCCGAAATTTTCTAAAATAAGTTAGAAAAATAAAAATATCATTTTTATTTGGTAAATGAACTGAATAAAAATTCATGTGTTAAAATAAAATGTTTTATCGTTAAAAATATAATTTTTAACGTGAAAGTGAATAAATAAATATTTATAAACAAATCGGCCGATTTGTTTATATACACTGATTTGACTGATATTGATTGGGTCGATAAATTTTACACATCGCCCAACTGCACAACTAAAATCTGTGTTTGATTGTTTGAAACCCCACACGGGTATTGGGATGATATTTGACGTACACTAATCCCGATTGTTTAGTTGTATGTCGATCGATTGATTGACAGACTGTTATAAGCGTCGAATATTTATATTTGATGCTTATACAGTGTAGAATGCACTTTGGATGATGGTTGATTATTCATCGTTGTTATTTTATACATATGTTGTAGAAAATCCATATAATTAACATTATATGGTAATTTATTGGGCCTCATTCCAGTTTCGAAATAAAAATATTTGAAATAAAATTATTTGAAATAGAAATATTTGAAATAGAATATTTGAAAATAGAAACATATGAAGCCGTGTTGGTTAGATTGACGCCATTTCGACGTGAACGATATTTATATCGATTTTATTCATTCTTCAATGAATATTGAATAGATTTGAAATTGAATAGATTTGAAATTCGAACTATATTGAAATGAATTGAAATTCGAATTATATTTAAAGTGAATTGAAATTCGAATTATATTTAAAGTGAATTGAAATTCGAAATACACTGAATTGATTCGAAATTCGAAATACACTGAAATGATTTGAAATTCGAATATAAATGAACTTGAATTGAAATTGCATATAAATGAATTCGAATTGAAAATGAATTCGAATTGAAATCGAACTGAAATTGAATTCGAATATAAATGAATTGAATTGAAATCGATTTGAAAGGAATTTAAAACGAATTTATATTGGAATATTCAATTTTGATTTGAAATTGAATATGAAGTTGAAACCGTTTTGAAAACGAATTTAAAACGATTTGTAAAGCACGTTTTGAATGGTAATCGACGAAGTATATATTATATATATTATATATATAATATAATGGCCTGAATAGAACGCGCCACGCCGCGGCAGTTCGCGTATTTCGACCATTGACTTCGAACGGATATTGCGGGAGATCCGACCGTCGGATTCTCCAATAACCGGAACCGTTGGGTTCGTATCGAAAAGAGCTTTCTAAGAATATTAGAAATTAGAAATCTAACGGTTGGATTTGGAATTATGACCAAATCAAATTTGAAAAAGGTCGCTGTAAGTGCAGTTCGATGACCGTTGATGGAAATCGACTGTACGGGCCTTGTTAAAATTATTAAAAATAGTAATAATTTGTGTAAAATCATAAGAAATGATTTAGAAAGGATTGGGATGGAAAAACTCCATATTTGAAAAGATAAAAATAGATTTTTATCGAAATGAACTAGTTTTGAACTAGAATTATAATTCTATTTATTTTTAAATAAATAAATTGAAATTGAACCGGTTTTGAAAATAACCAGAATTTCCAATGATTGCATTGGAATGGATTTGAATCGAAATTGTCTTCGGAATATTTCGATGTTGGATTTCGTGATTATACAGATGTTGTTATGGAAATTTGAAAGATATAGATATATATATCGTTATTTCCAACACGATATTTGTTGGTCATAGAATTGATATTGAATATAAGTCGAGATATTTTCTATTCAAAGCCTTGTATGTAATATCGAATGTGATTTGGGTTTGTCGTGAATGGTGTCTTGACTAACACTGTTCTTGAACCCAGTTGAGAAAAGATTAAATCTTTTTATTTAGATTTAATGAAGTGTACCAATTAAATGATATTTAATTGGAATCGCATTAGTATTGATTTTTGGGTTTATCGTGAACAGTGTTTTAAATAACACTTGTTCTTTAACCCGATAATTAATGGAAGGTGATTTTGGGTTTACCGTGAACCGTGTTTTAAATGACACTGATTCTTTAACCCAGTCAAAGATTAAAACTAAGTGGAGTTTTAATGAATCTTTAATTAGATTGAAAAGATCGAGGATGGAGTATCACCAGTTTTGCTCCAGGCGATAGATAAATCTTTAATTAGATTTGAACGTGAAATGGTAATTGAATTTACCGATAACACCGTGGTGTTAGATATGAAGTACTACCAGTTTTACTTCATGGGATGAATAGGTCGGGATTGGAAATTAAAACAAATAATTACTTCGGTAAAGTTCGTTAATCCCGACTAGTTAGAATCGAAATTCAAAAGGATAGATTAAAGAATAAATATAAAGAATTTATCTTTGATAAAATTAATGGGAACCTTTCCCTATGAATGTGAAATTTAGAAACTAACTGTCAGTTAGCTAAGCAGAATGGTTTCCTGGATATTGATCTGATGTTGGTTTCGGCTTTCGGGGTTAATATTTGGGGAATTATTCTCTTGTTAATTTACGATTAGTGACTAATGAATTGGAATGAGGCGTATGTTGTGTTTGTGTAACACTTATTTAAATTATACGCG
Source organism: Allium sativum (assembly GCA_030737875.1). NCBI lineage: Eukaryota > Viridiplantae > Streptophyta > Magnoliopsida > Asparagales > Amaryllidaceae > Allium > Allium sativum. Next base: position 600,103,473 of record CM060909.1, on the reverse strand, counting down.
AGTTATTCAGAAAGACCGGGTTTATCCCATTCTGAATAACTGATACGACGATAAGTCGAAGATGAAGACGATGGTCGAAGACCGGAAGTCTTCACGTCGTTTGGGTGATTACTGATGATCTTGATTGGGCTGTACACCCAAGAAGATGGAAACAGTTGGTGATCGTCCAGATGTACTTGGAGATCGATGGATATGCGGGGTACTAGGTGCCTCCGGTTTCGTTCAGACCCAGAACGGACTTGTAAATGGACTGTGTGTCTGACATTGGATTTTAGTCCGTGTGATTGATCTCTATTAAATATATATCTGTTTGGCGGCGGAGAATTTATTCTCTTGCTTAACGCCCTTCTCTGAGACGTACGAGCTCAGGGGTTATATATTGATGGATATCAAACACATGGAGTGAATTGCCTGTGTGGCATGCCTCAGTGGCAATTGATCGAGGCTTCTGTTGAAAAGCAAAGTCTTGTGGTGATGATCAAAGCACGGCCTTCGTGGCGTAGCTTTGTGCAACGTTTACTTCGCGAGTTTCGCACCCCGGTTGTGAACCAAAAACGGGAGAGGACCTCAGGGAGGGCATGCATTTCCTTCTAGCTAGGGTGGTGTCAGTGACCTACCAGCCCTGACATTTATATACTTTTCACCTGTGTGGTTGTTGCTGTTACGAGGCGCCTCGGTTTGATCGGACGATCCGGGTCCGATGGAGTCATTTTTTGGCTCATTGACGCACCAAAGGGCGAGGAGACGTATTGTTCAGGCATAATAATCCACATCGGTGGACCGGCCCTGACGATCCAAGGCTTGCCTGCGCGCTTGCCTGAGACACGGGCTAGAGCGTCTCGAATCGGTAGAGGACGATCCCTAGCCTCGGTTCATAGATGGAAATCCAATTTCCAAATACGTGACTCTTGCGGTTTTAATTGTAGAACTAGTATGGCGACATGATATATGGTACCCATGCCGCCTATGATTGATACTTATGATTTGAAGTTGTTTTATACACTATGCACTTATTATAGTATCAAATGATTTGTTTCAAACGTATCAACCATTCTTTGGCTGTTATAAGGGAAAACCCTATCCCCCGGCTTGCGTTGCATTGTGTGATAGGACCTGGGTCTTATAACAACTTCATTTTTCTTTATTTAGCATTGCGCTGTTTGTTTCATGCACTGGTATTCTTGGGAGGAAACCCGTTCCGTGTTATACGACGTGGTCCCTTGATTTACCGAACTTTAAAAACAAAGATTAATAACTGTTTTAGTTCTCACACCAGTCCCATGACTGACCTGGAGTTTATTGTTTTAACCTAAACTCTGGGTGCCCCTATTTTGACACGGGCAGCTAGTAGTTTTGGTTTTGCAGATTTATATTCACAGGATCCTGGTTTACAGGTGGAACGATATCCAGAAAGCTTTGTATCCGTATATCTCCTTCTAGTTGTGTATTGTATTATTTTCCGCTGCTATGTATTTAAATGTAATTTAAATCTCTGATATTTCTGTGTAATATTTATTCCTTTATACTCTGTATATTCTTGTAATCTGATGCATTGTTGTAATATACAATGAAATGTTCTTCCGTCTACGCTCTATTTTGTCGTGTTCTCAAAACGATTAGGGCATTTCGAACGGTCTGGGTCGGTTTAGCGACTGGTTCGGCTCGAGCGAAATTCCTTTTCGTCACATTTGGTATCAGAGCTTTGGTTTACAAAGCTTAGAGAACAAGGCACATTAGAACCGTACGAAAGAATTCATCAGATATTGGATTAGTAATATCCAATTAGAATGACTCGTTAGAGATGGGATCAGTAGTATCCTAGGACGAGTGTGAAGAGTATATTTTTAAAATGAAAACAATTTTTGTTTTGAAAATCTAAATCAACTATTCGTATTTGATTATTTATTTCATATTGATTAGGACAGTCCAGTATACAAAGATTTTGCATATACGCCTTGCAAACGTGTATTTGAAGTTTTAATATACTGGATAGATATAGAATCACACTCTAGTCACCCGGAGATGATTCTGGTGATAGTTCGAACATCATCAGAATTGGTATTCGTGTTTCGAAGGTGTGATATCTATATATTTCCTATTGACTGGTGTGAGAACCAAAAATTAGATAAGGCCTATTGTTGTGATTTGGCATCAAAAATGTGATTTTTGTATACATAGTAAAATTATGAATTTGAAACTCTAATTCACTAATTGATTGATGTTTGTGTTGTTTGTTTATTTGTTTGATAATTTTGAAACATTTAGTCAAATTGTACCAAAAAGTGAGTTGTATTGAAAATTTATCGCATTTGCTTGCATATACATGTACTTACATTGAACAGGTCATAGCAAGGAAGCTAGAGCAGAGAATAAAATTTGTTTGCCCGACAAATAGGTACATGTTTACTACATAATTTCCTGTTTTGTTTGGGTGATGATGATTTTATGAGCCTATTGGCTAGCCGCTTGGCTTTTTCTTTTTCTTTTTGAGATCAGAAGGCCTATATGGCAATTTCGGGATTTTCCCGTGGCTCCTGGTGCAGGGGAGGTTATGGCGAAATTTTTCGAAAATTCCGGGTGTTAGCCAAATTTTTGAAGAATTTGAAAATTCTCAGAAACTGAAAAGTTGGAGAATGGAAGCCAGATCGAACATAGAGTTGAATGATCAAACCACTTTCGACTTTGTTCCTTTTCGGGGAAGAAAAGTTTTAAGTGGGGGAGATTGTAATAACCCGAAAATCTGGGCCAGTTTAAAATTTTTATTTTGGCAATTTTAGCGAATTTCGAATATTTAAAATAGATTATTTTAAATAAAATCGACGAAAATTTATTTTGAATATAATTAGAACGTATATATTATATACGCGTCGTCGTTAGAATATAAATAATTATATATAATTATAAATAGAATTGAAAATGGCGCGGTAGTTCGATAATTCGATTTCAAACTTCAATTGAATATACCGGGTGCAAAACAATTCGGATTTTAGTGAAACCAAAAATAATGGAATCTAATTGTGACTATCTTTCCAACGAATCCGAAAAATCAAAATTTCATAGCGGGAATCAAAAGATATGTCCAGTTGAAAATTCTGAATAGTCGCTATGGAATTCAGGCCCTTAAAAATGGAAATTTTGCAAGCGACCTCGGATTTCGACGAAACCACTTTTGTTGGATCCGTGATGTCAAATTATTGCTAGGTTTCAAATTTCATAATTTTTCGAATCAATATGTGAGCGTGGCATAGGAAAACGCGTTTGACCAGTTTTAGTTGATTTTAATCGACTAGAAATTGGCCATTTTTCTAACGATCTCAGAATTCGACGAAACTAGTTTTGTTAGGACCGTATCATCAATATGAAGCTAGAAAATATTTTTCAGGAATTTTTCTAGTTAGTATGTGACCCCGGTAATTTAAAATGTACGTTCAAACTCAATTTTAACTGATTTATATTTTAATTTAAATGGAAACTGAGCGTAACAGTCGAATTGGCTTGCGAAACATATCCCATTGTGTTCGGAATGGGGGTAATTAGCTAGGGGCGACAGTCGTTGGGTTTCGTTTGGAGTTCAAATGTAAAGTCAACAAATTAATGAATTAAATAATAAAATAATTATATTATTTATAGTTTACACCCTAGCCCCTTTTCTTTTCTCCTTCACACCGTCAAAGGCAGAAATCGATTAAAAAAAAAGAAGGAAAGAGGGCGCTGAGCCCGTCGCCCACCTCGACGGAGTTGCCACCACCGGCGCCAGACGCCGACCGCCCCCACCGATCCTCCAGTCGCTCCTCCTCCGCTTCTTTCTCCCCCCGTTCTCTCCTAAACCGATCCCCAATCGCAAAGCCCCAAACCCCATGGCCCCACCGACTGTCGATCGCACCCCCACCCAAACCGCACCTCCGCTCCACCCTCGACCCCCTCGTTCTCTCTCTCTCTTCTACTTCAAATCGCCCCTCAAAGCCGTATGACAGCCGCGCCCAATCCCTCCACCGCGAAGACCAGGCCCTAACGCCGATTGTCCGACCTCCGCGAGCACTCCCCTCCGCCCCGCTACACAGCAGCCCGACGCCAAGATTCCAGCCCCCTCTTCGACTGTAAGCCTTTAATTTGTTCAATTTGGTTAGTTATTTATTTTTACAAATTTAAAATAACTAGTTTTAAATAAAAAAAATCAGTTTTTGTAAAAGGAATTCGCATTTTAAAAATTAGATTGTTATGAACAGAAAAGATAAGATTTTTAAAATAGAAAAGATAAGATTTTAAAATAGAAAAGATAAGATTTTAAAATAGAAAAGATTCGATTTTTAAATAGAAAAGATAAGATTTTTAAATAGAAAAGATAATATTTTTAAATAGAAAAGATAAGATTTTTAAATAGAAAAGATAAGATTTTAAATAGAAAAGATAAGATTTTTAAAATAGAAAAGACGAGATTTTTAAAATAGAAAAGATATGATTTTTGAAATAGAAAAGATTAGTTTTTTTAAAAATAGAAAAGATTAGATTTTTGAAATGGAAAAGGCGAAATCTTTATATATAGTAACGGTGTAAAAATTCGATTTTTATATATTGAATAGCGAAGTAAAAATTCGATTTTTATATATTGAATAGCGAAGTAAAAATTCGATTTTTATATATTGAATAGCGAAGTAAAAATTTGATTTTTATATATTGAATAGCGAAGTAAAAATTCGATTTTTATATATTGAATAGCGAAGTAAAAATTCGATTTTTATATATTGAATAGCGAAGTAAAAATTCGATTTTTATATATGTAGTGAATACGGATGAAGAAAGTGACAAAAAGGCGAGAATGGCGAAGATTTCTCTAAAAGAAGAGTCGTGGTATTGGATAGCTATTGGTGAGAATTTCTCACCTTTCAATTTCTTTTTCTAGTTATATATATATACTAGGATGCAGACGGTGCTTAGTAGCACCCGACACAATCGTCCACAGACCATGAACTTGTTTGTTTGATTGCAAAAATTAGTTAGATCATTTGATTGAAATTGAACTGTGTGGTGAAATGAATGGATTTGATTGATGTGTGAATGGCATGGGCCTTTACTAGACCGGGGATAAGGCTAGGCCTCGTCCCGTTTCTAGTATCGTGCCGTTATGCAGCCGAAATTTTCTAAAATAAGTTAGAAAAATAAAAATATCATTTTTATTTGGTAAATGAACTGGATAAAAATTCATGTGTTAAAATAAAATGTTTTATCGTTAAAAATATAATTTTTAACGTGAAAGTGAATAAATAAATATTTATAAACAAATCGGCCGATTTATTTATATACACTGATTTGACTGATATTGATTGGGTCGATAAATTTTACACATCGCCCAACTACACAACTAAAATCTATGTTTGATTGTTTGAAACCCCACATGGGTATTGGGATGATATTTGACGTACACTAATCCCGATTGTTTAGTTGTATGTCGATCGATTGATTGACAGACTGTTATAAGCGTCGAATATTTATATTTGATGCTTATACAGTGTAGAATGCACTTTGGATGATGGTTGATTATTCATCGTTGTTATTTTATACATATGTTGTAGAAAATCCATATAATTAACATTATATGGTAATTGATTGGGCCTCATTCCAGTTTCGAAATAAAAATATTTGAAATAAAATTATTTGAAATAGAAATATTTGAAATAGAATATTTGAAAATAGAAACATATGAAGCCGTGTTGGTTTGATTGACGCCATTTCGACGTGAACGATATTTATATCGATTTTATTCATTCTTCAATGAATATTGAATAGATTTGAAATTGAATAGATTTGAAATTCGAACTATATTGAAATGAATTGAAATTCGAATTATATTTAAAGTGAATTGAAATTCGAATTATATTTAAAGTGAATTGAAATTCGAAATACACTGAATTGATTAGAAATTCGAAATACACTGAAATGATTTGAAATTCGAATATAAATGAACTTGAATTGAAATTGCATATAAATGAATTCGAATTGAAAATGAATTCGAATTGAAATCGAACTGAAATTGAATTCGAATATAAATGAATTGAATTGAAATCGATTTGAAAGGAATTTAAAACGAATTTATATTGGAATATTCAATTTTGATTTGAAATTGAATATGAAGTTGAAACCGTTATGAAAACGAATTTAAAACGATTTGTAAAGCACGTTTTGAATGGTAATCGACGAAGTATATATTATATATATTATATATATAATATAATGGCCTGAATAGAACGTGCCGCGCCGCGGCAGTTCGCGTATTTCAACCATTGACTTCGAACGGATATTGCGGGAGATCCGACCGTCGGATTCTCCTAAAACCGGAACCGTTGGATTCGTATCGAAAAGAGCTTTCTAACGAATATTAGAAATTAGAAATCTAACGGTTGGATTTGGAATTATGTCCAAATCAAATTTGAAAAAGGTCGCTGTAAGTGCAGTTCGATGACCGTTGATGGAAATCGACTGTACGGGCCTTGATAAAATTATTAAAAATAGTAATAATTTGTGTAAAATCATAAGAAATGATTTAGAAAGGATTGGGATGGAAAAACTCCATATTTGAAAAGATAAAAATAGATTTTTATCGAAATGAACTAGTTTTGAACTAGAATTATAATTCTATTTATTTTTAAATAAATTGAAATTGAAATGGTTTTGAAAATAACCAGAATTTCCAATGATTGCATTGGAATGGATTTGGATCGAAATTGTCTTCGGAATATTTCGATGTTGGATTTCGTGATTATACAGATGTTGTTATGGAAATTTGAAAGATATAGATATATATATATATATATATCGTTATTTCCAACATGATATTTGTTGGTCGTAGAATCGATATTGAATATAAGCCGAGATATTTTCTATTCAAAGCCTTGTATGTAATATCGAATGTGATTTGGGTTTGTCGTGAATGGTGTCTTGACTAACACTATTCTTGAACCCAGTTGAGAAAAGATTAAATCTTTTTATTTAGATTTAATGAAGTGTACCAATTAAATGATATTTAATTGGAATCGCATTAGTATTGATTTTTGGGTTTATCGTGAACAGTGTTTTAAATAACACTTGTTCTTTAACCCGATAATTAATGGAAGGTGATTTTGGGTTTATCGTGAACCGTGTTTTAAATGACACTGATTCTTTAACCCAGTCAAAGATTAAAACTAAGTGGAGTTTTAATGAATCTTTAATTAGATTGAAAAGATCGAGGATGGAGTATCACCAGTTTTGCTCCAAGCGATAGTTAAATCTTTAATTAGATTTGAACGTGAAATGGTAATTAAATTTACCGATAACACCGTGGTGTTAGATATGAAGTACTACCAGTTTTACTTCATGGGATGAATAGGTTGGGATTGGAAATTAAAACAAATGATTACTTCGGTAAAGTTCGTTAATCCCGACTAGTTAGAATTGAAATTCAAAAGGATAGAATAAAGAATAAATATAAAGAATTTATCTTTGATAAAATTAATGGGAACCTTTCGCTATGAATGTGAAATTTAGAAACTAACTGTCGGTTAGTTAAGCAGAATGGTTTCCTGGATATTGATCTGATGTTGGTTTCGGCTTTCGGGGTTAATATTTGGGGAATTATTCTCTTGTTAATTTACGATTAGTGACTAATGAATTGGAATGAGGCGTATGTTGTGTTTTTGTAACACTTATTTAAAATATACGTGAGTTATTCAGAAAGACCGGGTTTATCCCATTCTGAATAACTGATACGACGATAAGTCGAAGATGAAGACGATGGTCGAAGACCGGAAGTCTTCACGTCGTTTGGGTGATTACTGATGATCTTGATTGGGCTGTACACCCAAGAAGATGGAAACAGTTGGTGATCGTCCAGATGTACTTGGAGATCGATGGATATGCGGGGTACTAGGTGCCTCCGGTTTCGTTCAGACCCAGAACGGACTTGTAAATGGACTGTGTGTCTGACATTGGATTTTAGTCCGTGTGATTGATCTCTATTAAATATATATCTGTTTGGCGGCGGAGAATTTATTCTCTTGCTTAACGCCCTTTTCTGAGATGTACGAGCTCAGGGGTTATATATTGATGGATATCAAACACATGGAGTGAATTGCCTGTGTGGCATGCCTAAGTGGCAATTGATCGAGGCTTCTGTTGAAAAGCAAAGTCTTGTGGTGATGATCAAAGCACGGCCTTCGTGGCGTAGCTTTGTGTAACGTTTACTTCGCGAGTTTCGCACCCCGGTTGTGAACCAAAAACGGGAGAGGACCTCAGGGAGGGCATGCGTTTCCTTCTAGCTAGGGTGGTGTCAGTGACCTACCAGCCCTGACATTTATATACTTTTCACCTGTGTGGTTGTTGCTGTTGCGAGGCGCCTCGGTTTGATAGGACGATCCGGGTCCGATGGAGTCATTTTTTGGCTCATTGACGCCTATTGTTCAGGCATAATAATCCACATCGGTGGACCAGCCCTGACGATCCAAGGCTTGCCTGCGCGCTTGCCTGAGACACGGGCTAGAGCGTCTCGAATCGGTAGAGGACGATCCCTAGCCTCGGTTCATAGATGGAAATCCAATTTCCAAATACGTGACTCTTGCGGTTTTAATTGTAGAACTAGTATGGCGACATGATATATGGTACTCATGCCGCTTATGATTGATACTTATGATTTGAAGTTGTTTTATACACTATGCACTTATTATAGTATCAAATGATTTGTTTCAAACGTATCAAGCATTCTTTGGTTGTTATAAGGGAAAACCCTATCCCCCGGCTTGCATTGCATTGTGTGATAGGACCTGGGTCTTATAACAGCTTCATTTTTCTTTATTTAGCATTGCGCTGTTTGTTTCATGCACTGGTATTCTTGGGAGGAAACCCATTCCGTGTTATACGGCGTGGTCCCTTGATTTACCGAACTTTAAAAACAAAGATTAATAACTGTTTTAGTTCTCACACCAGTCCCATGACTGACCTGGAGTTTATTGTTTTAACCTAAATTCTGGGTGCCCCTATTTTGACACGGGCAGCTAGTAGTTTTGTTTTTGCAGATTTATATTCACAGGATCCTGGTTTACAGCTGGAATGATATCCGGAAAGCTTTGTATCCGTATATCTCCTTCTAGTTGTGTATTGTATTATTTTCCGCTGCTATGTATTTAAATGTAATTTAAATCTCTGATATTTCTGTGTAATATTTATTCCTTTATACTCTGTATATTCTTGTAATCTGATGCATTGTTGTAATATACAATGAAATGTTCTTCCGTCTGCGCTCTATTTTGTCATGTTCTCAAAACGATTAGGGCGTTTCGAACGGTCTGGGTCGGTTTAGCGACTGGTTCGGACCGAGCGAAATTCCTTTTCGTCACAGATTCAAACACAAATGCGAAATAAAAATGCAGAAAAGGAAAGAACACACCAGATTTTATGCTGGTTCGGATTACTCCTACGTCCATTCATGCACAACGCTGTATTGTGCAGAGTTTTATTACTCTTTCAATAGTCAATTACACCCTTCCTAATTTCATGGCTCACAAGGAGACACTGATTCCTACTTTCTTGATTTCACGGCTCACAAGAACACACAGACTCCTATTTCCTTGATTACACAGCCCATAAGGGCACAACAACTCCTCTTTGACTCACAACAAGGTTTATTCAACTCAACCAATTACAAAACAGCCCTATAACTCTTCAATATCACTTGATTCAGAGAATAGAGAGTGTAGAGAGAAGAAGTTTGATCAAAACAGAAGTGAATTCGGCAGAGTATAAGTATAAAAACCATAAAAATGATTAAGAATAATGGTGGGATGAAAGGGTATGAAGTTAGAGAAGAAGATATGTTAAAATAATCGATTTTAACCTCTTTTATAGAGTATGAAGGGTTGTAATGGTTCTGAAGCGTTTCAAAAGTGAAAAGACACTTCCCTTCGAAATTAGAAGAAATAACTGTTATATGTCGACATACACTTCAAAACATTTTCAAGTATTTTGATATAAAACTAATTCTGGAAATTCTTGAGTAAAATTCTAGTGTTGTAAGTTAATATTATATGATAGAAAAACATATGAAAACATGTTTTAAACTATATAAATATATTCATAAAATTATAAGGTTTTAAACTATATAAAGTATAAATATAAAATATATAAAAAATCTAAGTTTGAAAAACAAAGAAGAATAAAAAATAGAAACAAATAAAAAAACAAAATAGAGAAGATTGAGGAAAAATAGAAAAATAAAATGGAGAGGATAGAAATGAAAATCATATTTTGAATTTGACTTTAAATTTGAATTTGACTTTAAATTTGAATTTGACTTTAAATTTGAATTTGAATTTGGAATTTGAACATGGAGTGCTATTTAGAGTCTTACTAAATCTAGACTCTATAATTATATTAATCTTGTACTCTTAAAATCTTGATTACTCATGAGTCTTCAAATTTCTTTGATCTTTGTATCTCTATCATCTTTATAACTGTACAGTCTTCAATAATATTTCATGTATATAATTTATGCACACACACATACATATATGTATATATATTTATATATATATATATATATATATATATATATTCTATACAAAAAGTGTTAGCATATATTTTATTATCAATGATAATTGAAATAAGGTTGTTGTCATCAAAACTCCATTCTCCAACAAAGTCTTCCACATTCAATCTATTATATGTACTTCCATATTGCATGATCATACTCCTCTTTTCATTTGGTATCAAAGCAAGGTTATCTTATAAGCGAAACAGTTATTTGATATCTTGATAATATGGAAAATAACACTAACACTAGTTTTATGGAAGGTCAATCCATTGCACGACCTCCATTATTTAATGGCATGAACTATAACTATTGGGCTACACAAAGAAGAATATATATGCAAGCAAATGGATTTGACTCATGCAATATTACTCAAATTAAATATACATCTCCTACTACATAATATTTTTCACTGTCAAATTCAAAAAAGTAGATGCTACTTCTAATGCTAAAGCTACGAATATGTTGCGTTGCGCCCTCGATAGAGATGAGTTTAACCATTGAAACAACCTGAAATCCCCCTTGCGGGAAATCACGGATTGAGTTGAGAACAAGCCACATCAGAACGCAGACAGAAGAACATTTCATTGCTTATTATAGCTATTCCATCAGATTACAAGAATATGCAGAGTATAAATCAATATTACACATCATAAAATATTAGAGATTACAATACATTACATAGCAGTGGAAAATAATACAATACACAACTAGAAATAATACACGGATACAGAGCTTTCCGAGTATCGTTCCAGCTGTAAATCAGGATCCTGTGAATATAAATCTGCAAAACCAAAACTACTAGCTGCCCATGTCAAAATAAGGGCACCCAGAGTTTAGGTTAAAACAATAAACTCCAGGTCAGTCATGTGACTGGTGTGAGAACTAAAACAGTTATTTATCTTTATTTTAAAGTTAGGTAAATCAAGGGACCACGCCGTATAACACGGAACGGGTTTCCTCCCAAGAACACTAGTGCATAAAACAAACAGCGCAATGCTAAATAAAGAACAATGAAGCTATTATAAGACCCAGGTCCCATCACACAATGCAACGCAAGCCGGGAGGATAGGGTTTTTACCTTATAATAGCCAAAGAATGCTTGATACGCTAAATTTCCTGTTTTAATTCTTAATCAGACTCCAACCGTAAATTAGTAAGAGAACATTCTCTAAGTATTAACCCCGAAGGCCGAAACCAACATCAGACCAATACCCAGGAAACCACTCATCTTAGCTCGTTTCCAGTTAGTTTCTGATTTTATATACAATCATAAATATCAATCATAGGCGGCATGAATGTCCCATACCACTATGTCGCCATATATAGGTATACAATCAAAACCGCAAAATGTCGTTTTGGAAGTTGGATTATCATTTATGATATGAACCGAGGCTAGGGATCATCCTCACCGATTCGAGACTGTCTAGTCTGAGTCTCAGGAACTGAACGCATCGTCCCTTGGACTCAGGGCCAGTCCACCAATGTGGATTATAATTCCTGAACACTGCGTTTCCCCGCCCTGTGGGGCGTAAATGAGCCAACAAATGACTCCATCGGCTTCACATAGTCACCGATATATCTGAGGCGCCTCGCCATAGCAACAACCACATAAGTTAAACTCGTCAGGGCGTGTAAAACCACTGACGCCACTTCTAACTAGAAGGAAACGCATGCCCCCCTGATATCCGTCTCCCGTTTTTGGTTCATACCGGATGTGAAACTCGCGAATTAAACGTTACATAAAGCTATGCCACAAAGGCCGTGCTTTGATCATCAACCACAAGACTTTGATTTTCAACAGAAGCCTTGATCATTTTCCACTTAGGCATGCCACATAGGCAATTCACTCTATGCGTTTGATATCCATTAGTATATAACCCCTGAGCTCGTACGTCTCAAAGAAGGGCGTTAAGCAAGAGAATAAATTCTCCGCTGCCAAACAGATATATATTTAATAGAAATCAATCACACAGAATAAAATCCAACGTCAGACACACAATCCATTTACAAGTTCGTTCTGGGTCTGAACGAAACCGGAGGAACCTAGTACCCCGCATATCCATCGATCTCCAAGTATGTCTGGACGATCACTAACTGATTCCCTCCACTTGGGTGTACGGCCCAATCAAGATCATCAGTAATCACCCAAACGACGTGAAGACCTCCGGTCTTCAACCGCCATCTTCATCTTCGACTTATTGTCGTATCAGTTATTCAGAATGGGATAAACCCGGTCTTTCCAAATAACTCGCGTATGTAATAAACAAGTGTTACATAAACACAACATACGTCCCATTCCAATTCATCAGTCACTAACCGTAAATTAGTAAGGGAACAATTCCCCAAATATTAACCCTGAAGGTCGAAACCAACATCAGATCAATACCCAGGAAACCATTCATCTTAACTAATCTTCAGTTAGTTGCTAAATTTCGCATTCTTAGGGATAGGTTCCCATTAATTCTTATGTGACTAGGAAATCAACTTAATAATGGTGACCTTCAAAACCCTAATGGAGAATTCCAAAAACGTGATCAATAACCTCACTTCCTCTATCTCAAATCACGTTTCTTCTTCACTAGACGACAGATCAGATAAAAACAAAGGTGTACTTCCATCGTATAAGGAGATCTTGTTGCGGCCAGGTGTAAAGCGTAACGTTCCTCGAAATAATATATTTAAATCTCACTTCTCTCCTCAGCCGCCGCCTCGTATTTCGATCAATTACTTCGAAAAATTAAAAAACATCAAATCTGATAATGGTTGCTTCAGATGCGGCTCTCCAGATCACTGGGCTAGGAGCTGTCGAAATCCTATGGTTTGTTTCCGCTGTAACAAAATTGGGCATAAGGGCTTCAACTGCAAATTTCATATCAAAATTCCGAAAAAAATGGAAAACCCTAAATCGCTCCCTCCTCTTTCAGCGGCGTTTTACCCCGACGATTTTAAAAAGGCTAGATCGATGGTTGTTCTCTCCATCGCTCGTGGTGCTTTCTCGATCAATGAAATGGAGACTTTATTGGGAACTCATTTTGGCAAGCGAGCGCCGGGCTGGGTGTGGACGGTGCGTAGATTTGGTGATGATTTCATAGCGAAATTTCCTCCCTTTTTGTTGACTGAAACATTTTACTACTCACTCTTCGACTCAAAGGGAGTAATTAATTTGAAGCGTTGGGGCCCACAAATTGGGAGCATGGCGAAAAAGAGGATTGAAGTCTGGGTTTCACTTAAAAATATTCCATTAGTGTGTAGAAGTGTTGATTCCCTCAAGTCGGCGTTGGCGGAGGTAGGTGAAGTGATTAGACTCCAGCATGGAGTGTGGAATGTAACCGATTTTTCCTCTCTGAAGGCGTTGATGTGGATTGATGAGGATTTGGAGCTTCCTCCTTCGATTGTGGTTCCTGTTGAGGGCTTTTTCCATAATGTCTCCATTACGAAAGTCGACGGTGAATCTTCTGAGGACGTGGACAGACAGGAACTTCGTAAGACGGTGTTTGTTAGAGGGGAGAACGGCAAGATGAAAGTGCTAAAGGCCAGAAGCGTTAGCGCTCCCACGGCTTATGTTGGGTTGGGCAGTAATTCTTTTGCACCAATTCCTGTAGACAGAGAAGATGATGTGATGGATCGTAATGTTGCTAAAGATAAGGTGGAAGCTCTTGAAGCGAATGCTGTTGATGATGGTAATGAAGACACTGGTAGGGAGGAGAGCGGTTTCGATGGCTTGAGGAATATATTTAGAGAAGATAATGATGAGGACTATGATCTTGGGGGGGATGATAATGATTACGATCTTGGTGGTGGGAGTAATGCTTTGGCTGTTTCAGATTCTGATGAACGCTCCTGTGCAACAAGCAAAAGAAAAGGCAAGATGCCAGTGGATTCCGGTGTGGTTATCCTAAGGAGAAGTGCTCGTGGCCTTCCTCATCCTCTCGAAGGTAGCGTTTTTATCCCTGCTATCCTTAATTCTTTTTCTCCTGATCAAATGCATGCTGTTGCTAGTAGCTCTAGTTTTTTGTTAAATGATTCTGTTGCCAGTGATATTAGAAGTAAAGAGTTAGATAGGGCTGACGCACCCCAATGATTGTTTTAACTTGGAATGTTAGAGGTTTGGGTAATTATGACAAACGTCTTAGAGTTAAAAACTATCTCAAGTCGGTCAAGCCCCACATTGTGTTGCTTCAAGAGACTAAACTTGAAAATCCTGATTTTCTTATTTTTAAAACTCTGGGTTGGGGGGTTATTGATGAGTGGAGATTTATACCGGCCACTGGAAGTGCTGGAGGATTGTTCACTGGCTGGGATAGTAATTTGTGGACATTTAAACAAGAGATTTGTCAAACATATTGCCTACATGTTGCATTGGAATGTGTAACGACTAAGAAGCTTTATTTTTTCTCAAACGTTTATGGTCCAAACACTAGAAGTGAAAGGAAAACTTTGTGGAGAGAAGCGATGGAATTTCATAGTTTGATGTACGGCCCTTGGGTTATTGGAGGAGACTTTAATGTTACTAGATTTGGTTATGAAAGAAGTAACTCTGGTGCTAATCATGTTGGTGACATGGCTGATTTTAGTGAGTTTGTTGGGGAGTGTGAGTTAATTGACCTCCCTCTTGCTAATCGAAAGTTCACTTGGTCTGATGGCAGAACTCCACCGACTCTTGTGAAACTTGATCGTTTTTTCATCAATGCTCACTTTGAGGATCTTCATCCTTTAACCTCCCAAAAAGGCTTATCTTCGGTTATTTCCGATCATTGCCCTGTTGTATTAGATTCTGGAGATGCCATTAGGAAAAAGACTTTTTTTAGATTTGAAAAAATGTGGTGCTTGGAAGATAACTTTACCGATTTTTTGTACAATAAATGGTCTGAATTTGGGGAGAGTGGTGATGCAGCGAGAACCCTTTGTAATAAACTTAAACTTTTGAGGAAATTTCTTAAAAAGTGGAATACTGAGGAGTTTGGTCATATTAGAATTAAAAAGGAGAGGTTAGAAAAACTGATTCTTGAACTTAATATTCTGGAAGAGGAAAGAGGACTCGATGATGTTGAAAGAGATTTGCTTCAGCAGCGAGAACGAGAACTCAACAAAGTTTTGGATCAGGAAGAGATATTTTGGAGACAGCGATCAAGATCTCAGTGGCTGAAGGAAGGGGATAGAAACACAGCGTATTTTCATAGGGTTGCCAATGGTAGACGCCGTACCAATTTGATTCACAGTATTTGGAAGGATGGTGTGGAGATTTGTGAGCAACAACTTTTGAGTGATACTTTCACTGAATATTATAAAAGCATCTTCGGTTCTCGTGTTGAGAACCGTATTTCTGTTGAATGGAGCAAATTGTATCCTGATGTAACTGATCTCTCGGATGTTGCAAGTGCTTTTTCTGAAGAGGAAATTCTGAATGCCTTGAAGGAGATGCCGGGCGACAAAGCACCTGGGCCTGATGGATTTCCCACCTTTTTCTTTCAACAATACTGGGGCATGTTGAAAAATGATGTTTTGCGCTTGTTTGACGAGTTCCACAAAGGCTCTTTGAGGTTGGATTTGATTAGCTATGCTAACGTAGTTTTAATCCCCAAAAAAGAAGGTAATGTTTCTGCCGCTGACTTCAGACCGATTAGTCTTCTCAACACTAGTTTCAAACTAATTACGAAGGTTTTGGCCAATAGGCTGAAAACTAAGATGGATTCGTTGATTGATATATCCCAAACCGCTTTTATCAAAGGAAGAAACATTCTGGATGGTGCTGCGTTGGTTGGCGAAGTGATTTCTCATTGTGATAGATTTGATGTCCCTTGTGCTATCCTTAAGCTGGACTTCGCCAAAGCTTTTGACACTGTTGACTGGCGATTTATGATTGAAGTGCTGAAGGCAAGAGGCTTCCCCACCAAGTGGATTGATTGGATTTCCATGATTCTTTCATCAAGTAGATCCAACATTTGTGCTAATGGAGTTGCTGGCTCTACCATCCATTCTAGGCGTGGACTAAGACAGGGCGATCCACTTTCCCCTCTCCTTTTTGACTTGGCGGCAGATGTTTTTTCCAGAATTCTGAAGCTGGGTTGTGCAGAGGGGATCATTAGCGGTTTTGGCAGTGACCATGTGGTTGGGGGCATCAATTCTTTGCAATATGCCGATGACACCATCATATTCAGTAAACCTGACTGTAAATTCCTTGCTGCACTTAAATTTATTCTATATGCTTTTGAAAGTTTATCTGGCTTAAAAATTAACTTTCATAAGAGCAGTGTTTACACGTTGGGTTGTAGTGATGATTTACGCAGGTCTTGTGCTGAAATGTTCAATTGCAAGGCTGAAGTTTTTCCTTTGAATTATCTGGGTATGTACATTCGCCCCAAGAAATTAATGAAGAAAGACTGGCAGCACTTGATCGAAAAAGTGGACACTAGACTGGCGAGGTGGAAAGGCAACTCTTTATCCCGAGCTGGTCGCCTTGTGCTTGTCAATTCTGTCCTGTCGTCGATTCCATTGTACTGGATGTCCTTCTATCACTTTCCAGGTTGGGTGGTGGAAAAGATTGACACAATTCGTCGTAACTTTTTCTGGACTGGTTCTAAAGAGACGAAGAAGCTAAGCTGTTTGATATCGTGGAACCAAGTATGCAAATCTAAAGACCAAGGGGGCCTTGATGTTATAAACTTAAAGACAATGAATTCGGCTCTTCTTTGTAAGTGGTTGTGGTTTATGATTTCTGACAAGCACGCTTTATGGAAGGAGTGGATCATTAGTACATATTACAACGGTAATTTTGGTTGGAACAATGATTTTTCAAGATGCTCGGCGTTTTGGCGCAATGTCATGGTTCATGCACAGTGGATGAAGTTGGGTACTACGATTGTGGTGAAGAATGGACACAACACATCATTTTGGTTGGATAGCTGGCTAATTAATGTCCCTTTAAGTGTGGAGTTTCCAGAGCTTTTTGGTATTGCTTGTAACAAAAACTTCACTGTTAGAGAGATGTATGATAATGATTCAGCGGGTTTCAAATGGAGATTGAATTTCTCAAGACTTGTGGCTGGTAATGCATTGTTTCAGCTATGCAGTTTGTTTGATTTGCTTGAAACGGTGAGTTTGACTAATGAGCGGGATGATTTTATTTGGATGTTGGAGGGGGAAAGGAAGTTGTTTAGTGTTCGTAGCATCTATAAGTTGTTTAATTTTGCTGGGGTTAGGAGGCCGGGGTTTGAGCTTATGTGGCGATTCAAAATCCCTGATAAAGTCAAAATTCATATGTGGGTCGTGATACATGGTAGATTGAATACGGTTAACAGAATTCGTCAGAGAGGAGTGCATGTTCTAGATGGCTGTGTATTTTGTGGTCTTGACGACGAGGACTACCACCATCTATTTTTGGCTTGTGACTTTGCTTTTTACATTTGGACAAAATGTTTGGTTGCGCTTCACCTTGACTTGCACTGGAGTGATTTCATTGCAGACCAATTTGTTTTTTGGCACACAATTTACCCGACCTTGCATGCCTCTCATGATAGTCTTCTTTTTGCTTTGTTGAACTTTGCTTACATTTGGTTGCTCTGGCATGAACGAAACTCCAGAAAATTTAACCGCAAATTGAAAGCTCCTAACAGTATTATTTACTCTATTCTTAATTTTGTCTATGACTGGGCAGGCATGGAGCGTAAAAGACATGTTGAGAGCATTGCAGACCGAGTTCGTAAGAGGGGGCGGACCTCTGGCCAACATGATTGACGATGATGCTTACTGTTTCTTGCTGTTTTACTGTTATGTTTAATGATATGTAATGTTAACTTTGATGTATGGCTCCTTTTTGTATGGCCGTATATGTTGGCCTGTTTTGCTGTTTTGCTGTTTTGGTTGTACATATTTTGTAAATATACGCACGGATACTTGATGTATGTTATATATTTTAGGCGTGAATCATGTTGATTCACTACCTTTTACTTCAAAAAAAAAAAAAAATTCCTTAAATTTATTCTTTATTCTTCTTTTGAATATCAATTCAACTAGTCGGGATTAACGAACCTTACCAAAGTAATCATTTGTTTTAATTTCCCAATCCCAACTTATTCATCTCATGAAGTAAAACTGGTCATACTTCATATCTAACACCACGGTGTTATCGGTAAATTCAATTATCATTTCACGTTTAAATCTAATTAAAGATTTAACTATCGCCTGGAGCAAAACTGGTGATACTCCATTCTCGATCATTTCAATCTAATTAAAGATTCATTAAAACTCCACTTAGTTCTAATCTTTAACTGGGTTAAAGAACCGATGTCATTTAAAACACGGTTCACGATAAACCCCAAAATCACATCACATTTTAATCAGTCCCTAACCGTAAATCGGCAAGTGAGCAATTCCCTAAGTATTAACCCCGAAGGCCGAAACCAACATCAGATCAATACCCAAGAAACCATTCAACTTAACTAACCTCCAATTAGTTTCTGATTTTCTTAACTCCTTTGGGACTAAGAACAGTATATTTGAAGATACCGTTCACGACAACCCAAAATCACATTCCATTAATTAACGGGTTAAAGAACCAGTGTTATTTAAAACAACGTTCACGATAAACCCAAAAATCAATTCAAATTCAATTCCAATTAAATACCGTTTAATTGGCACACTTTATTAAATCTAAATAAAAAGATTTAATCTTTTTCTCAACTGGGTTTAAAAACAGTGTTAATGATGACACCATTCACGGCAAACCCAAATCACATTTGATATTAAATACAAGGCTCTGAATAGAAAATATATCGGCTTATATTCAATATCAAATTCTATGACCAACAAATATCGTATTGGAAATAACGATATGAATATATCTTTCAAATTCCCATAACAATATCTATTTCATCACGAAATCCAACATCGAAATATTCCAAAGACAATTTCGATTCAAATCCATTCCAATTCAATTATTGGAAATCCTGGTTACTTTTAAAACCATTTCAAATTCAATTTATTTATTTCAAAATCAAATTGATTTTAATTCTAGTTCAAAACTAGTTCATTTCGATAAAAAAACTATTTTTATCTTTTCAAATATGGAGTTTTTCATCCCAATTCTTCACATATCATTTCTTATGATTTTACACAAATTATTACAATTTTTAATAATTTTATCAAGGCCCGTACAGTTGATTTTCATCAATGGCCATCGAACTGCACTTACAGCGACCTTTTCCAAATTTGACTTGGACATAATTCCAAATCCAACCGTTAGATTTCAAATCTTTAATATTCGTTAGAAAGCTCTTTTCGATACGAACCCAACAGTTTTGGTTTTAGGAGAATCCGACAATCGGATCTCCCGCAATGTCCATTCGAAGTGAATGGTCGAAATTCGCGAACTGCCATAGCGCGGCGCGTTCTATTCAGGCCATTATATATATATATATATATATATATATATATATATATATGTTATATATATTTCGTCGATTTCCTTTTAAAACGTATTTTATAAATCGTTTTAAATTCGTTTTCAAAACGATTTCCACTTCATATTCAATTTCTAATCAAAATTGAATATTCCACATCATCGATATACAAATGATAATATTTTCAAAACGTTGTATTTTGAAATCAATTCCTTTTCTATATTCATTATAAAAATGAATAAAATCGATATAAATATCGTTCACGTCAAAATGGCGTCAATCTAATCAAATGGCTTTTTATATTTCAATAACTTCGTTATTCTATTCAACAAATGAATATTTTCTCTATTCAACACATGAATTTTCTTTACTATTCAACAAATGAATTTCCTTTACTATTCAACAAATGAATTTTCTTTACAATTCAACAAATGAATTTTCTTTACAAATCAATAAATGAATTTTCTTTCTATTCAACAAATGAATTTTTCTTTACTATTCAACAAATGAATTTTCTTTACTATTCAACAAATGAATTTTCTTTACAATTCAACAAATGAATTTTCTTTCTATATTCCAAATTGGAATGAGGCTCAATCAATTACCATATAACGTTAATTATATGGATTCCCTACAACACATGTATATAATAGCAACGATAAATCATCAACCATCATTTAGAGTGCATTCTACACTGTATAAGTATCAAATATAAATATTCAATGCTTATAACAGCCTGTCAATCAATCGATCGACATAAAACTAATTATTGGGATTAGTGTATGTCCAATTTCATCCCAACACCCATGTGGGGTTTCAAACAATCAAACACAGATTTTATTTGTGCAATTGGGTGATGTGTAAAATTTATCGTCCCAATCAATATCAGTTAAATCAGTGTATATAAACAAATCGTCCGATTTGTTTATAAATATTTATTTTATATACATGTTAAAAATTATATTTTTAACTATAAAATATTTTTCACTATAAAATATTTTATTTCATTCCACATCACACAATCAAATTTCACAACATAGCAACCAAACAAACAAGTCATCCATGGTCTGTAAACGATGTGTGTCGGGTGCTACTAACCACCGTCTGCATCCTAGTATATATTTCAACTAGAAATAAATTTAAAAGTGAGGAGTTATCACCATGCTTTCGGCTTCGCCTAAAATTGTAGCGAGCTAAAAAAAATCTCTGGTTTCTTATTGTAATAACCCGAAAATCTGGGCCAGTTTAAAATTTTTATTTTGACAATTTTATTGAATTTTGATTATTTAAAATAGATTATTTTAAATAATATCGACGAGAAATTTATTTTGAATAGAATTCGAACGTTATATATTATATACGTCGTCGTTAGAATATAAATAATTATATATAATTATAAATAGAATTGAAAAGGCGTTGTAGTTCGATAATTCGATTTCAAACTTCAATTGAATATACCGGGTGCAAAACAATCCGGATTTTAGTGAAACCAAAAACATTAGGATCTAATTGTGAATATCTTTCCAACGAATCCGAAAAATCAAGATTTCATAGCGGGAATCAAAAGATATGTTCAGTTGAAAATTCTGAATAGTCGCTATGGAATTCAGGCCCTTAAAAATGGAGATTTTGCAAACGACCTCGGATTTCGACGAAACCACTTTTGTTGGATCCGTGATGTCAAATTATTGCTAGGTTTCAAATTTCATAATTTTTTGAATCAATATGTGAGCGTGGCAAAGGAAAACGCGTTTGACCAGTTTCAGTTGATTTTAATCGACTGGAAATTGGCCATTTTCAAACGGTCTCAGAATTCGACGAAATTAGTTTTGTTAGGACCGTATCGTCAATACGAAGCTGGAAAATATTTTTTCTGGAATTTTTCGAGTTAGTATGTGACCCCAGTAAATTGAAATGCGCGTTCAAATTCAATATATAGAGTTATATGTTGATTTTGACGAAAACTGATCGAAACGGTCGAATCAGCTTACGATCCATATCCCATTGTGTTCGGAATGGGGGTGAAACGCTATGGACGACAGGCGGTGGGCCTCGTTTAGAGGTCTAATAAAAAGTCGACTTTTTGAAATTAAAATAATTAAAAATATATTATATTATATAACTCACCTCACTCCTCTCTCTTACTTTCCCTTCTCAGTCAAACCAAAAAAAAACTGATTTAAAGAAAAAAACCTAGTCCCCTCCCCCACCCCCCCCCCCCCCCCGACGTTGACCATCGCGTCGCTCAGCCCCAGGAGGCGCCGCCACCCCCTCCTCCTGTAGCTGCTGCCGCTGCTTCTTCTTCTCTCCCCTCTTCTACCCTCGAATCGTGACGCGCCCGAACCCAACCCCCCCCCCCCTCGGCCACCAAATCGTCATCGCACCCCTCTCCGCAACCACCTCCATCGCCTTTCCCCCCTTCTCCGATCAACTCATGCCCCCCCCCACCTCATTTCTCTCTCCTCCCTCCGAGGATGACTGCTGCGCCACCGAGACCACCACCGACACCAAACAAACCCCCCCTCTCCTCTTCGTATGCTGTAAGTCCTTTTTTTACTTTTATTTATTTTTATTTTCTCGTTTCTTTTTAGTTGTTGTGATTTTTTTTATATATCATAACATTGTTTTGAAAGTAAAAGAGAAGTTTGATTTTTATTTTTAAAAGAAAAGTTTTGATCTTTATTTATAAAGATCAAAATTTTATAGTGTTGAAGAAGAGAATAATAAAGATGTAATTTTTATATATTGAATAGCATAGTAAAAATTCAATTTTTATATATTGAATAGCGAAGTAAAAATTCAATTTTTATATATTGAATAGCATAGTAAAAATTCAATTTTTATATATTGAATGGCATAGTAAAAATTCAATTATATATATTGAATAGCGAAGTAAAAATTCAATTTTTATATATTGAATAGCATAGTAAAAAGTCAATTTTTATATATTGAATGGCATAGTAAAAATTCGATTTTTATATATTGAATAGCGAAGTAAAAATTCGATTTTTATATATTGAATAGCATAGTAAAAATTCAATTTTTATATATTGAATAGCATAGCAAAAATTCAATTTTTATATATTGAATAGCGAAGTAAAAATGTGATTTTTATATAGGTAGAGAATACGGGCAGTGAAAGTTGACAAAAAGCGAAAACAGCGAAGATTTCTACAAAAGAAGAGCCGTGGCGTTGGATTAGCTATTCGGTGAGAATTTCTCACTCTTTGACTTAATTTTCTAGTTATATATATATATACTAGGATGCAGACGGTGTTCAGTAGCATCCGACACCCGTCGTCCACAGACCATGGACGGCTTGTATGCTTGGTTGTTTGATTTTGATGTGTAGTTGATTGTGTGATGTGAAGTGAAATAAAATATTTATATAGTTAAAAATATTTTATAGTTGAAAATAGGATTTTCAACGTATATGAAACGAAAGAAATAAAAATAAACAAATCGGACGATTTGTTTATATACACACATTTGACTGATATTGATTGGGACGATAAATTTTACACATCGCCCAACTGCACAAATAAAATCTGTGTTTGATTGTTTGAAACCCCACACGGGTATTGGGGTGATATATGACATACACTAGTCCCAATAATTAGTTGTATGTCGATCGATTGATTGACAAACTGTTATAAGCGTTGAATATTTATATTTGATGCTTATACAGTGTAGAATGCAATTTGGATGATGGTTGATTATTCATCGTTGTTATTGTATACATGTGTTGTAGAAAATCCATATAATTAACATTATATGGTAATTGATTGGGCCTCATTCCAGTTTCGAAATAGAAATATTTGAATAGAAATATTTGAAATAAAAATATTTGAAACAGAATATTTGAAAATAGAAACATATGAAGCCGTGTTGGTTAGATTGATGCCATTTTGACGTGAACGATATTTATATCAATTTTATTCATTCTTCAATGAATATTGAATAGATTTGAAATTCGAACTATATTGAAATGAATTGAAATTCGAACTATATTTAAAGTGAATTGAAATTCGAATTAAACTGAATTGATTTGAAATTCGAAATACACTGAAATGATTTGAAATTCGAATAGAAATGAATTCGAATTGAATTTGAATAGAAATGAATTCGAATTGAAATTTAATGGAATTGAATACGAATTGAAATTTAATTGAAAACGAATCGAAATTGAATTAAAAATCGATTTGAATTGGAATCAATTTGAAATGAATTTAAAACGAATTTGAAAGGGAAAATTCAGTTTTGATTTGAATTTGAAAATGAAGTTGAAAACGTTTTGAAAACGAATTTAAAACGATTTATAAATTTCGTTTAAATAGAAATCGACGAAATATATATTATATATTATATATATATATATATATATATATATATATAATATAATGGGCTGAATAGAACGCGCCGCGCCACGGCAGTTCGCGAATTTCGACCATTGACTTTGAACCGATATTACGGGAGATCCGACCGTCGGATTCTCCTAAAACAGGAACCGTTGGGTTCGTATCGAAAAGAGCTTTCTAACGAATATTAGAAATTAGAAATCTAACGGTTAGATTTGGAATTATGTCCAAATCAAATTTGAAAAAGGTCGCTGTAAGTGCAGTTCGATGGCCGTTGATGGAAATCGACTGTATGGGCCTTGATAAAATTATTAAAACTAGTAATAATTTCTGTAAAATCATAAGAAATGATTTAGAAAGAATTGGGATGAAAAACTCCATATTTGAAAAGATAAAAATAGATTTTTATCGAAATGAACTAGTTTTGAACTAGAATTATAATTCTATTTATTTTTAAAATAAATAAACTGGATTAGAAATGGTTTTGAAAATAACCAGAATTTCCAATAATTATATTGGAATGGATTTGAATCGAAATTGTCTTTGGATTATTTCGATGTTGGATTTCATGATGATACCGATATTGTTATGGGAATTTGAAAGATATATATATATATATTGTTATTTCCAATACGATATTTGTTAGTCGTAGAATTTGATATTGAATATAAGCCGGTATATTTTCTATCCAGAGCCTTGTGTTTAATATCAAATGTGATTTGGGTTTGTCGTGAATGGTGTCTTCATCAACACTGTTCTTGAACCCAGTTGAGAAAATATTAAATATTTTATTTAGGTTTAATGAAGTGTAACAATTAAATGATATTTAATTGGAATTGAACTGATATTGATTTTTGGGTTTATCGTGAACAGTGTTTTAAATAACACTTGTTCTTTAACCCGGTGATTAATGGAATGTGATCTTGGGGTTTATCGTGAACAGTGTTTTTAAATGACACTGATTCTTTAACCCCGTTAAAGATTAAAACTAAGTGGAGTTTTAATGAATCTTTAATTAGATTGAAATGATCGAGGATCGAGTATCACCAGTTTTTGCTCCAGGTGTTAGTTAAATCTTTAATTAGATTTGAACGTGAAAAGGTAATTAAATTTACCGATAACACCGTGGTGTTAGACATGAAGTATTACCAGTTTTACTTCATGGGATGAATAGGTTGGGGTTGGGAAATTAAAACAAATGATTGCTTCGGTAAGGTTCGTTAATCTCGACTAGTTGAATCGAAATTCAAAAGATGATTAAAGAATAAATTCAAGGAATTTATCTTGGATAAAATTAATGGGGACCTTTCCCTATGAATGTGAAATTTAGAAACTTACTGTCGGTTAGCCAAGCAGAATGGTTTTCTGGATATTGATCTGATGTTGGTTTCGGCCTTCGGGGTTAATATTTGGGAAATTATTCTCTTGATTAATTTACGGTTAGTGACTGATGAATTGGAATGAGGCGTATGTTGTGTTTGTGTGACACTTATTTAAAATATACGCGAGTTATTCGGAAAGACCGGGTTTATCCCATTCTGAATAACTGATACGACGATAAGTCAAAGATGAAGATGGTGGTTGAAGACCGGAGGTCTTCATGTCGTTTGGGTGATTACTGATGATCTTGATTGGGCTGTACACCCAAGAAGATGAAAACAGTTGGTGATCGTCCAGACGTATTTGGAGATCGATGGATATGCGGGGTACTAGGTGCCTCCGGTTTCGTTCAGACCCAGAACGAACGTGTAATGGACTGTGTGTCTGACATTGGATTTTAGTCTGTGTGATTGATCTCTATTAAATATATATCAGTTTGGCGGCAGAGAATTTATTCTCTTGCTTAACGCCCTTCTCTGAGACGTACGAGCTCAGGGGTTATATATTGATGGATATCAAACGCATGGAGTGAATTGCCTGTGTGGCATGCCTAAGTGGCAATTGATCGAGGCTTCTGTTGAAAAGCAAAGTCTTGTGGTTGATGATCAAAGCACCGCCTGTGTGGCATAGCTTTGTGTAACGTGAATTCGCGAGCCTCACACCCCGGTTGTGAACTAGAAACGGGAGAGGACCTCAGGGAGGGCATGTGTTTCCTTCTAGCTAGGGTGGTGTCAGTGACCTACCAGCCCTGACATTTATATACTTTTCACCTGTGTGGTTGTTGCTGTTGCGAGGCGCCTCGGTTTGATCGGACGATCCGGGTCCGATGGAGTCATTCGTTGGCTCATTTACGCCCCATAGGGCGGGGAAACGCAGTGTTCAGGCATTTTAATCCACATCGATGGACCGGCCCTGACGATCCAAGGGTCACTCGAGCTTTGATCCTGAGGGGCGGGCTAGAGCATCTCGAATCGGTTGAGGACTATCTTTTGCCTCGGTTCATAGACGAAAATCCAATTTCCAAATACGTGACATTTTCGGTTTTATTTGTAGAGCCTAGTATGGCACATAGTGGTATGGGGCATTCATGCCGCCTATGATTGATACTTATGATTTGAAGTTGTTTTATACACTATGCACTCATAATAGTATCAAATGATTTGTTTTTCAACGTATCAAGCATTCTTGGCTATTATAAGGTAAAAACTCTATCCCCCGGCTTGCGTTGCATTGTGTGATAGGACCTGGGTCTTATAATAGCTTCATTTTTCTTTATTTAGCATTGCGCTGTTGTTTTATGCACTGGTATTCTTGGGAGTAAACCCGTTCCGTGTTATACGGCGTGGTCCCTTGATTTACCGAACTTTAAAATAAAGATGGATAACTGTTTAGTTCTCACACCCGTCCCATGACTGACCTGGAGTTTATTGTTTTGACCTAAACTCTGGGTGCCCTTATTTTGACACGGGCAGCTAGCAGTTTTGGTTTTGCGGATTTATATTCACAGGATCCTGGTTTACAGCTGGAATGATATCCGGAAAGCTTTGTATCCGTATATCTCTTCTAGTTGTGTATTGTATTATTTTCCGCTGCGATGTATTTTAATGTAATTTAAATCTCTGATATTTCTGTGTAATATTCATTTATACTTTGTATATTCCGTATTCTGATGCATTGTTGTAATATACAATGAAATGTTCTTCCGTCTACGTTCTGATTTGTCGTGTTCTCGACTCAATCCGTGCTTTCTCTTCTCTTCGGAGACCGGGGAAGTTCGGGTTGTCACAGGTGGTATCAGAGCTTTGGTTTACAAAGCTCAGAGAACAAGACACATTAGAACCATACGAAAGAAATCATCAGATATTGGATTAGTAACATCCAATGGGAATGACTCGTTAGAGATGGGATCAGTAGTATCCTAGAACGAGTGTGAAGAGTATATTTTTTTAAAATGAAAACAAAATTTTGTTTTGAAAATTTAAATCAATTATTTGTATTTGATTATTTATTTGTATTGATTTGGACAGTCCAGTATTTAAAGATTTTGCATATACGCCTTGCAAACGTGTATTTGAAGTTTTAATATACTGGATAGATATAGAATTACACTCTAATCGCCCGGAGATGATTTTGATGATGGAGCTCCATCATTAGAATTTATGTTCGTGCGACGAAAGTGGGATTTCTATATATTTCCAATTGACTGGTGTGAGAACCAAAGCTATATAGGATTTATTGTTGTGATTTGGCATCAAAAAAATCTGATTTTTGACTATATATCAAAGTTATGAATTTCAAAAGCTAATCAACTAATTGATTGATGGTTGTGTTGTTTGATTATTGTTTGTTAATTGAAAAGTTGAACCATTTAGCCAAATTGTACCAAATAGTGAATTTTATTGAAAATTTATCGCATTTGCTTGCATATACTTGTACTTACATTGAACAGGTCATAGCAAGGAGGCTAGAGCAGAGAATAAAATTTGTTTGCCTGACAAATAGGTACATGTTTACATAATTTACTGTTTTGTTTGGGTGATGATGATTTTATGAGCCGATTGGCTAGCCGCTTGGCTTTTTCTTTTTCTTTTTGAGATCAGAAGGCCTACATGGCAATTTTGGGATTTTCCCGTGGCTCCCGGTGCAGGGGAGGTTATGGTGAAATTTTTCGAAAATTTAGGGTGTTAGCCAAAATTTTCAAATTTTTGAAAATTCTCAGAAACTGAAAAGTTGGGGAATGGATGCCAGATCGAACGTAGAGTTGGTTAATCAAACCACTTTCGACTTTATTCCTTTTCGGGGATGAAAAGTTTTAAGTGGGGGAGATTGTAATAACCCGAAAATCTGGGCCAGTTTAAAATTTTTACTTTGACAATTTTATTGAATTTTGATTATTTAAAATAGATTATTTTAAATAATATCGACGAGAAATTTATTTTGAACAGAATTCGAACGTATATATTATATACGTCGTCGTTAGAATATAAATAATTATATATAATTATAAATAGAGTTGAAAAGGCGAGGTAGTTCGATAATTCGATTTCAAACTTCAATTGAATGTACCGGGTGCAAAACAATCCGGATTTTAGTGAAACCAAAAACATTAGGATCTAATTGTGAATATCTTTCCAACGAATCCGAAAAATCAAGATTTCATAGCGGGAATCAAAAGATATGTTCAGTTGAAAATTCTGAATAGTCGTTATGGAATTCAGGCCCTTAAAAATGGAGATTTTGCAAACGACCTCGGATTTCGACGAAACCACTTTTGTTGGATCCGTGATGTCAAATTATTGCTAGGTTTCAAATTTCATAATTTTTCGAATCAATATGTGAGCGTGGCAAAGGAAAACACATTTGACCAGTTTCAGTTGATTTTAATCGACTGGAAATTGGCCATTTTTCAAACGGTCTCAGAATTCGACGAAATTAGTTTTTTTAGGACCGTATCGTCAATACGAAGCTGGAAAATATTTTTCTGGAATTTTTCGAGTTAGTATGTGACCCCAGTAAATTGAAATGCACGTTCAAATTCAATATATAGAGTTATATGTTGATTTTGACGAAAACTGATCGAAACGGTCGAATCGGCTTACGATACATATCCCATTGTGTTCGGAATGGGGGTGAAATGATATGAACGATAGGCGGTGGGCCTCGTTTAGAGGTCGAATAAAAAGTTGACTTTTTGAAATTAAAATAATTAAAAATATATTATATTATATTATATAACTCACCTCACTCCTCTCACTTACTTTCCCTTCTCAATCAAACCAAAAAAAAACCGATTTAAAGAAAAAAAACCTAGTCCGCCCCACCCCCCCCCCCCCCCCCCCGACGTTGACCATCGTGTCGCTCAGCCCCAGGAGGCGCCGCCACCTCCGCACGCCGCCACCCCTCCTCCTGTAGCTGCTGCCGCTGCTTCTTCTTCTCTCCCCTCTTCTACCCTCGAATCGTGACGCACCCGAACCCCCCCCCCCCCCCCCCGGCCACCAAATCGTCATCGCACCCCTCTCCGCAACCACCTCCATCGCCTTTCCCCCCCTTCTCCGATCAACTCACGACCCCCCCCCCTCGTTTCTCTCTCCTCCCTCCGAGGATGACTGCCGCGCCACCGAGACCACCACCGACGCCAAACAAACCCCCCCCTCTCCTCTTCGTATGCTATAAGTCCTTTTTTTACTTTTATTTATTTTTATTTTCTCGTTTCTTTTTAGTTGTTGTGATTTTTTTTATATATCATAACATTGTTTTGAAAGTAAAAGAGAAGTTTGATTTTTGTTTTTAAAAGATAAGTTTTGATCTTTATTTATAAAGATCAAATTTTTATAGTGTTGAAGAAGAGAATAATAAAGATGTAATTTTTATATATTGAATAGCATAGTAAAAATTCAATTTTTATATATTGAATAGCGAAGTAAAAATTCAATTTTTATATATTGAATAGCATAGTAAAAATTCAATTTTTATATATTGAATGGCATAGTAAAAATTCAATTTTTATATATTGAATAGCGAAGTAAAAATTCAATTTTTATATATTGAATAGCATAGTAAAAATTCAATTTTTATATATTGAATGGCATAGTAAAAATTTGATTTTTATATATTGAATAGCGAAGTAAAAATTCGATTTTTATATATTGAATAGCATAGTAAAAATTCAATTTTTATATATTGAATAGCATAGCAAAAATTCAATTTTTATATATTGAATAGCGAAGTAAAAATGTGATTTTTATATAGGTAGAGAATACGGGCAGTGAAAGTTGACAAAAAGCGAAAACAGCGAAGATTTCTACAAAAGAAGAGCCGTGGCGTTGGATTAGCTATTCAGTGAGAATTTCTCACTCTTTTATTTAATTTTCTAGTTATATATATATACTAGGATGCAGACGGTGTTTAGTAGCACCCGACACCCGTCGTCCACAGACCATAGACGGCTTGTATGCTTGGTTGTTTGATTTTGATGTGTAGTTGATTGTGTGATGTGATGTGAAATAAAATATTTATATAGTTAAAAATATTTTATAGTTGAAAATAGGATTTTTAACGTGTATATGAAATGAAAGAAATAAAAATAAACAAATCGGACGATTTGTTTATATACACACATTTGACTGATATTGATTGGGACGATAAATTTTACACATCGCCCAACTGCACAAATAAAATCTGTGTTTGATTGTTTGAAACCCCACATGGGTATTGGGGTGATATATGACATACACTAGTCCCAATAATTAGTTGTATGTCGATCGATTGATTGACAGACTGTTATAAGCGTTGAATATTTATATTTGATGCTTATACAGTGTAGAATGCACTTTGGATGATGGTTGATTATTCATCGTTGTTATTGTATACATGTGTTGTAGAAAATCCACATAATTAACATTATATGGTAATTGATTGGGCCTCATTCCAGTTTCGAAATAGAAATATTTGAATAGAAATATTTGAAATAAAAATATTTGAAATAGAAATATTTGAAATAGAATATTTGAAAATAGAAACATATGAAGCCGTGTTGGTTAGATTGACGCCATTTTGACGTGAACGATATTTATATCGATTTTATTCATTCTTCAATGAATATTGAATAGATTTGAAATTCGAACTATATTGAAATGAATTGAAATTCGAATTATATTTAAAGTGAATTGAAATTCGAATTAAACTGAATTGATTTGAAATTCGAAATACACTGAAATGATTTGAAATTCGAATAGAAATGAATTCGAATTGAATTTGAATAGAAATGAATTCGAATTGAAATTTAATAGAATTGAATACGAATCGAAATTTAATTGAAAACGAATCGAAATTGAATTAAAAATCGATTTGAATTGGAATCAATTTGAAATGAATTTAAAACGAATTTGAAAGGGAAAATTCAGTTTTGATTTGAATTTGAAAATGAAGTTGAAAACGAATTTAAAACGATTTATAAATTTCGTTTTAAATAGAAATCGACGAAATATATATTATATATATTATATATATAATATAATGGCCTGAATAGAACGCGCCGCGCCGCGGCAGTTCGCGAATTTCGAACATTGACTTTGAACGGATATTACAGGAGATCCGACCGTCGGATTCTCCTAAAACCGGAACCATTGGGTTCATATCGAAAAGAGCTTTCTAACAAATATTAGAAATTAGAAATCTAACGGTTAGATTTGGAATTATGTCCAAATCAAATTTGAAAAAGGTCGCTGTAAGTGCAGTTCGATGGCCATTGATGGAAATCGAATGTACGGGCATTGATAAAATTATTAAAAATAGTAATAATTTGTGTAAAATCATAAGATATGATTTAGAAAGAATTGGGATGAGAAACTCCATATTTGAAAAGATAAAAATAGATTTTTATCGAAATGAACTAGTTTTGAACTAGAATTATAATTCTATTTATTTTTAAAATAAATAAACTGGATTAGAAATGGTTTTGAAAATAACCAGAATTTCCAATAATTATATTGGAATGGATTTGAATCGAAATTGTCTTTTCATTATTTCGATGTTGGATTTCGTGATGATACCGATATTGTTATGGGAATTTGAAAGATATATATATATCGTTATTTCCAATACGATATTTGTTAGTCGTAGAATTTGATATTGAATATAAGACGGTATATTTTCTATTCAGAGCCTTGTTTTTAATATCAAATGTGATTTGGGTTTTTCGTGAATGGTGTCTTCATCAACACTGTTCTTGAACCCAGTTGAGAAAAGATTAAATCTTTTATTTAGATTTAATGAAGTGTAACAATTAAATGATATTTAATTGGAATTGAACTGATATTGATTTTTGGGTTTATCGTGAACAGTGTTTTAAATAACACTTGTTCTTTAACCCGGTGATTAATGGAATGTGATCTTGGGGTTTATCGTGAACAGTGTTTTTAAATGACACTGATTCTTTACCCCCGTTAAAGATTAAAACTAAGTGGAGTTTTAATGAATCTTTAATTAGATTGAAATGATCGAGGATGGAGTATCACCAGTTTTTGCTCCAGGCGTTAGTTAAATCTTTAATTAGATTTGAACGTGAAAAGGTAATTAAATTTACCGATAATACTGTGGTGTTAGACATGAAGTATTAACAGTTTTACTTCATGGGATGAATAGGTTGGGGTTGGGAAATTAAAACAAATGATTACTTCGGTAAGGTTCGTTAATCCCGACTAGTTGAATCGAAATTCAAAAGATGATTAAAGAATAAATTCAAGGAATTTATCTTGGATAAAATTAATGGGAACCTTTCCCTATGAATGTGAAATTTAGAAACTAACTGTCGGTTAGCCAAGCAAAATGGTTTTCTGGATATTGATCTGATGTTGGTTTCGGCCTTCGGGGTTAATATTTGGGAAATTATTCTCTTGATTAATTTACGGTTAGTGACTGATGAATTGGAATGAGGCGTATGTTGTGTTTGTGTAACACTTATTTAAAATATACGCGAGTTATTCGGAAAGACCGGGTTTATCCCATTCTGAATAACTGATACGACGATAAGTCGAAGATGAAGACGGTGGTTGAAGACCGGAGGTCTTCACGTCGTTTGGGTGATTACTGATGATCTTGATTGGGCTGTACACCCAAGAAGATGGAAACAGTTGGTGATCGTCCAGACGTATTTGGAGATCGATGGATATGCGGGGTACTAGGTGCCTCCGGTTTCGTTCAGACCCAGAACGGACTTGTAATGGACTGTGTGTCTGACATTGGATTTTAGTCTGTGTGATTGATCTCTATTAAATATATATCTGTTTGGCGGCAGAGAATTTATTCTCTTGCTTAACGCCCTTCTCTGAGACGTACGAGCTTAGGGGTTATATATTGATGGATATCAAACGCATGAAGTGAATTGCCTGTGTGGCATGCCTAAGTGGCAATTGATCGAGGCTTCTGTTGAAAAGCAAAGTCTTGTGGTTGATGATCAAAGCACCGCCTGTGTGGCATAGCTTTGTGTAACGTGAATTCGCGAGCCTCACACCCCGGTTGTGAACCAGAAACGGGAGAGAACCTCAGGGAGGACATGCGTTTCCTTCTAGCTAGGGTGGTGTCAGTGACCTACCAGCCCTGACATTTATATACTTTTCACCTGTGTGGTTGTTGCTGTTGCGAGGCGCCTCGGTTTGATTGGACGATCCGGGTCCGATGGAGTCATTCGTTGGCTCATTCACGCTCCATAGGGCGGGGAAACGCAGTGTTCAGGCATTTTAATCCACATCGATGGACCGGCCCTGACGATCCAAGGGTCACTCGAGCTCTGATCCTGAGGGGCGGGCTAGAGCGTCTCGAATCGGTTGAGGACTATCTTTTGCCTCGGTTCATAGATGGAAATCCAATTTCCAAATACGTGACATTTGCGGTTTTATTTGTAGAGCCTAGTATGGTGACATAGTGGTATGGGGCATTCATGCCGCCTATGATTGATACTTATGATTTGAAGTTGTTTTATACACTATGCACTCATAATAGTATCAAATGATTTGTTTTTCAACGTATCAAGCATTCTTGGCTATTATAAGGTAAAAACCCTATCCCCCGGCTTGCGTTGCATTGTGTGATAGGACCTGGGTCTTATAATAGCTTCATTTTTCTTTATTTAGCATTGCGCTGTTGTTTTATGCACTGGTATTCTTGGAAGGAAACCCGTTCCGTGTTATACGGCGTGGTCCCTTGATTTACCGAACTTTAAAATAAAGATTGATAACTGTTTTAGTTCTCACACCAGTCCCATGACTGACCTGGAGTTTATTGTTTTGACCTAAACTCTGGGTGCCCTTATTTTGACACGGGCAGCTAGTAGTTTTGGTTTTGCAGATTTATATTCACAGGATCCTGGTTTACAGCTGGAATGATATCCGGAAAGCTTTGTATCCGTATATCTCTTCTAGTTGTGTATTGTATTATTTTTCGCTGCGATGTATTTAAATGTAATTTAAATCTCTGATATTTCTGTGTAATATTCATTTATACTCTGTATATTCTGTATTCTGATGCATTATTGTAATATACAATGAAATGTTCTTCCGTCTGCGTTCTGATTTGTCATGTTCTCGACTCAATCCGTGCTTTCTCTTCTCTTCGGAGACCGGGGAAGTTCAGGTCGTCACACTTCTAGAATGTAGAGGACGTCGACACTGTCCCGGTGGCTCTTGTTTCACTGGATTTCGACCTCGTATGACAAAGTTAGGGATTTTTAAACCTTAGCTAATTTAAATAAGTAATTAATTAAATTAATAATCTGATTAACCTTTTTAATTATGTTTACCTAAGTGTTGTCGTATCCAAATCCTTCTTCTTCCAGCATTCTTCACGGGTTCAAGAAACCCATCGCTCCACTGGGAAACTCCACCGTCGCGCCTCCTCCATTCATCATTACCCCGATCATCCAACACCCCCGTGACCGCCCTGGCGCACGCCACCTCTGCCCCGAAACCCTCACCGTGCGGCGCCTTCCTGAGCCCGCAAACCCGCTCCAAAGTCCACCGGTTTAAACCCAAAATTCGAGCGCCACTCTCAATGAAAAACGATCAAATTTGTATAGGATTAAAGCTCTTGAATCGTTGTTTGATTTTCGCCTTATGATAGTGGATTAATTCGTGCTAATTTGAGAGAAAGGGGCGAATAAATTTGGGACGATTTGGGCCTTAGAATTGGGGCTGACGGCGGGATATTTTAGGGTTAGGGTTAATGAGAATTTTGGGCTATTTATATATTTTATTTTATTATATTTAATTCTCTTCATTTCAAAAATGTATGATTATCGATACGAACTCCAAATCAAACCCAACGAATGTCGCCCCTAGCCAAATACCCCCATTCCAAATACAATGGGATATGCTTCATAAGCCAATTCAACAGTTAAGATCAGTTTTTCTTTAAATTAAAATATAAATCAATACATAGTTAATTTAAACGTACATTTTAATTCTCCAGGGTCACATACGGACTCTAAAAATTCCAAAAAAATTATTTCTAACTTCGTATTGACGATACGGTCCTAAAAAAAACTAATTTCATCGAATTCCGAGACCGTTTGAAAAATGGCCATTTTCCAGTCGATTAAAATCAACTGAAACTGGTCAAATGCGTTTAACTTCGCCACGCCCACATATTGATTCGAAAAATTACGAATTTTGGAATCTAGCAATAACTTGACATCACGGATCCAACAAAAGTGGATTTGTCGAAATCCGAGGTCGTTTGCAAAATTTTCATTTTTAAGGGCCTGAATTCCATAGCGACTATTTTGAATTTTCAACTGGACATATCTTACAACTTTTAAAGTGGAATCTCAGTTTCTTACATCCGTTAGAAAGATATCGTCAAACAGATTTAGATATTTCTAGTTTTATCCAATTCTAACTTAAAATGAATTATGTATATTCATTTGAAATTCAAAATCGAAATTTCAAACTAATGCGCCATTTCAGGCTCGTTATATAATTAAAATAAATTTATTCGTTTTAACTTCGTCGAAAATAAATTTTTCGTCGTTATTATTTAAAATAATTCATTTAAAGTAATCAAAATTCATCAAAATTTCCAAAATAAATTTTTTTAAATTGGCTCGGATTTCCGGGTTATTACAACCATATTAGAATATGCAAGACTGGATATGAAACATGGCGACCACTCAAAGTAATTCGCGAAGGAACTAATTAGATGAAGCAAAGCAATAAATTCGTGCTTAAAAGTCAATTTTAGAACTTTAGAATGAATCAAGATGAATCTATCAGTGATATGTATTCTAAATTTTAAGATATTTATCACTCACTATGAGGACTAGGAGAAAAATATTATGATTATGATATGGTATCAGAAATCCTAAACTCCTTGACGGAAGGTCGGGTGTGACGACCCAAATTTCCGATACCTTTTGAGTTGACTAAACAACCCAAGTCCAATCCAAAATGCACTGGAAACTCAGATAGTTATTAGCAAGAAATTAGAGGGTAAGATAAGAAAGAAATATTAGAATAGAAGAAGAACCAACACAGAATCAGAGTCTCACATTGCATCGGAACAAAATATAATATATAAATAAACCTTTATTGAGAGCTTTGAAAATATTTACAATCACCAGAGTACATCAACACCTCTGGAAATTTATATGATCATGTCCTCAAATACGACACACAATGGAATATATATATATATATATACATATATATATATATATATATTATACGTCTGAATTCCTCCAGCACACCTTCTGAACTTCACAGCATTCGATAACCTAAACCCATAAAACCCGGTTTAACCCGAGCATTACAAACGCTGGATCAGTCTGGTGAACCAGAGTGAGAAAAACACACTAAGTTTATAGGTATCTTCCAACTTGATTTTTAAGTTCAAATCTTTCCGAAAGAAAAGGATAATCATAAGACCAAATCCACACATAAATATGGACGGTTTTTTCCTTATGATAACCAAAACATTTTTGAAATCGTATATTTCCTGATATTACAATAATGTCTAAATACAAGTAAATAACAATCTAGCAGAATGCTTGCATCTCACGCTCTACATGCATAGTATACAATCAAAACCGCGGGCTCTTATTATAGAATGGATTTCCATGGCAAGGTATGGAAAACCACTTTTTCGACAATGTACCTTCGTAGATGAATACATTGGGGTTCAAGAAGAACATCTTGCAACTCAGGCTAAACATGATCGGACCCTTACTTTGCTTGAGAGTACCGAATATACCATTACCACGGTTGGGGGCCAGCCAACCGTCGAAAGCATACATATAAAAGTAAAAGGGACAACCGAAGGCAATTGATTTCACCAAATCAATAATGATATATCCTAATGGGTGTGACCCATATAGCCATGTGAACTACCCGATTTTTACCATTTCCCCATTGATAAGGCTTGAGGTCATAATTACCTTTAGAACATCATATCATCATTCATTTTGAATGTCACATCATCAGATCCGCCAGAAAATCACTAATTGACGTCCACAAAAATACTCTGGTTGATAATATAAGAGAATGGCCATTCTCCGCTACCAACTACGATACGTTTGAAGAAATCAACGTATGTGATCCTTTTGGAAATAGTCTATCAGATATTCGTACATACAAGTCATCCAGTAACAGGATGAACTGAAGGCACTCTCCTACCACATCCTAGGAATCACCCTATGGATCAGTAGCAAGTAGTCCTTGCAATCCATAGATTTCAATCACGACAGATTCACAAGTCAAAATAACTCTGGTTGCAACATCAGAGAAATTTGAGAGTAGTTCTTCCATTTATGAAGATCCACGGTCTTCATTTGCTCCATCTTCAATCAGCATCATCATGTATTTGCTGGTTTGGAATGTTTTTCGAATATAAATTCGATCCCGTTCTATCCGTACTAACAATCGTATGGGTCAGATTTAATAGTCGGTCATTAAACTATCAAATAAAAAATCATGAAAATAAAAATGAGTTCACTGATTCAGTACTTGGTAATACTTGGCCTCTTTAATTAAAAAAAATATCAAAGGTAAATTTTAAAAACTCTTAAATCTTTCAACATTATGAATATAGCTTTTCACTTTTATTTAACATAAGATTTATTTTCAAAACTATTATATTTCATACCTAGGAAAATATTCTATAATTATATCAATTTTTCTATTTACTATCATTTTCAAAACATTTGCTACATCATTTCTCATTATCTATAATTAGGAAAATCAACTCGGCTTATCACTTAGGAAAATCAACTCAGCTTATCACTTGTGAAACAACGTTACGAAATCTCTTTGTTTCATTGTTTGAAAACAATAACCAACTCTTATTCTTTAAGAATAAATCTATTCCAAACTCCACATTTTCATTTCCTTTTCCTCGAAAATACCGTTATAATTTCGCAAAGTATCTTTTTATTTCCTTTACTTTAGAAATATCATTGTATTTATCTTCTCAAATTTACCCATTTCCGTTGTTTTGGAAATCTCATTATATATTCTCGAAACTTGCAATTAACATTGCATTATTATTTCTCATATGGAAATAATAAATTATTCATTACCTCTTTCCCATTACCAACTAATATAATCCTCAGATAATCCCGAAGTCATTCAAGTTGGGGTATTTCTTACTTCTTAGACCTTAATCAACAACGTTCTTACCTTTAGATAGACATAAGTTGTAATTTACAACCCCATATTCATTTTAATATCAAACAAATCTCATTAAACTATTCTATTGAAAATATGGTTTATAAAACCTTTTTACTTTTGAAAATATCTCTTTTTAAATATAACTTATCATTACTTAATATGTTGATTAAGTAATTTCTTAATAAAAATCACTTCTTAACCTTAATTCCATTCAAAGAATTCATTTTATAACTTGAATTATTAATACCGAAGCCCATTGTTAAATCCCCTACCAAATTCAATTACAAATCCCTTCTAATCATTCCTTTTTGAAAAACTCATTTCGAATCCATTAATTCTCTCAATTCCATTATTTAATAACATTAATTCAAAATTAACGCTTTGACTTCGCAACTCTTTTTAGAAACCTTGTTTACAAAATATAGGTTTAGTATAAAACCCCTCTTATATTCATTCCCTTTACTTAATTCAATTATTAAGTAAACATTCACTTTAAGCTATCGTATTCACTTAAAATTCCATTTATAACTTCGTTATAAAAACTCGGATATTAATTTCAAACCTATTCATAAATTCCTATCACAATTCCCTTAGATTTCATTTCCACTTCGATTACTTTTTAAATGAATTTCAATTGAAAAGAAATCTTCTAAATTATTATTAATTAAAATATTAATTTACTTCAACCATTTACTACTGTAGAAGTAGTTAATTTCTTTATTAACTAAAATAAATAGTAAATTCTTTTTATAAATCTCATTAAAATTAAAACAAATCTTCATTAACTATTACATTAGATTAATTGATAAGAAAATAATTTAATAACCGGTTAAAACGGTTATCTCGTTAACCAATTTCAATTAGTCCTTCCTTTAAATTAATTAATAATATAATTAATTTAAATAATTCCATTTTAGTTGTTTCTTAAAAAAATTATCCAACTCTTAACCGTTAGGTTAATTTCTGCTCATTTGCTTATAAACCTTATTAACATAAGCCTTCGCATTATAACATCATTTAATACTCGTTTAAAAATTTAAATAATAGATAATAAATAATATATATTTAATTTCTTTTAATGACTTCTATTCAAAATAATTGATTTAAAAAATTCTATCTTCAATTATAAAATAAAATTTTAACTTCACTTGTATCGATTCACCTAACTGTAAATCAATATTTGGAAAATGATTTGTAACGAACTGGGATTTTCGACTCCGAAAATCGACACAAAACCCAGCGTCGACTGTTCAGACATCGAAAATACCGGATCATTAATAGAAAGAAATAAGAGAATGAGAAAGATAAGATAGAACTAATAGAATAGAAGAAGAAGAAGAAGAAGAAGAACATACTGAACCGAATCAGAGTAAACCCGAATCTCACAGCGGAACGAATAAAATATATTATATAGCATAACTTTGAAATACAAAACTGTATTTTGTATACATACCATTATCAGAGTACAATACATCATACCACAATGGAAATAATCTCTAAATACTAACGGTGAAGCCTTCTGCTTTTAGCTCCTCCAAGTGTATCTGTAAAGCCTGAAACACTTGACTGCCCGTACAAATTTGAGCACCCAAGAGTTTAGGGGAAAACAAACAAAATAAACTCTGGGTCAGTCATGGGACTGGTGTGAGTAAATTCCAACCATACGGTTTAACTTTGAAAATCCTTTTGAAATAAAAGGATAATAGTAAGACCAACCCACACATAAACATGGATGGTTTATACCTTACTATAACCCAAAATATTTTGATATCAAAATCCAGTGATATTATAATAATGTCTAATCAAGTAAATAACCAAATAGCAGAACGCTTGCATCTCATGCTCTACATACATAGTATAAAATCAAAAACCGCAGGGCGCTTATTGGGGATTGGATTCCAACTATGACAAGGTACGGGACCACCTTCCGATGATGTATCTCTAGAGACAAATACACCTGGGTTCAACAAGAACGTCTTGCAACCCGGCCCACACATGACCGACCACTCATTTCGCTTGAGTGTATTGAATGTATATCACCAACGGTTGGACTCAAACTACCGTTTCCTGAATGGGCAGAATCGATAGATTAATAAACAAAAGGAATTTCTCTAGATAGGTGATTATACACCCTAATGGGAGCGACCCACATAGCCATGCTGCCTGTCCGATTTTTGTCATTTCCAGGTTGTGAGGCTTGAGGCTACGCCTATCTTTTAGAACATCTGGCCACCATACACTTTGAATGCCACATCATCAAACCCATCAAATCACTAGTTGATCTTCCCAAAAATATTATGGGTATAAAAGCTAAGAGAAACGAATTTCTCCGCCACCAGACGTAATATCTTGAAAAGATCGCCTTATGTGACCGTTAGGAATACTCAGTCAGACATTCGTCCATACAAGTTGTCCTGGGACTGGACAAATAGAAAACACCATTCTGAAACAGAACGACCCTTGCATTCCTCTCCGTCTTCAATTTTCTTCAGCATAACATAATTCGCAGCGCTTATGCCTATACGGAGTGGTTTCGGATAATAAATCCAACCGGTCTCTCCGTATCGACAACGATGGTCAAAACACTTCGATAGTCGGTTATTTAACTATCGAAGTATAAACAACATCCATTCAAATGGACAACTAAACATCACACAACCACGGGCACTTTTTATTTAACATTCGTTTTATTATTCGAATTCCCATATCTTACCAGATATTTCTCAAATCTCGTTTTAGCACTTTCACACTTCTTGGAAGATATTCTCAGTTATTATAACTCTTATTCTTATATTTCTTTGGACAACATCGTTGCTTATTACTTTAGAATAAGTGGATTTCAAACCAAATTGTTTTCATCTCCTAGGGAGTAGTGCTATATATAAAAAATTATGCTTAAGCTTGGCCAACACCGTTAATTTAACGTTATAGTTCAAAACTTGCCATACGCTGTAATATTCCCCTTATAACTAATCTTGACATAACAGTCACACTTACGTTTAGTCAACAGCGTTATTTTATCGCTATAGTTCTAGGACTTGTCATACGCTGTAATGTTCTCTTTATAACTAATCTTGACATCCCTCTCCGTTACAAAAATCTTGACATCACTTTCCATTACAAAAATCTTGACATCTCTTTCCGTTACAAAAATCTTGACATCTCCTTCCGTTACAAACAAATACCATCCTTCGATAATAGTGAAGCCGTTCAAGTTGGGGTATTTTAATTACCTCTCAGACCTTGATCGACAACGTTCTTATCTTAGAATAGATATAAGTTCATAACTCTAACCTCTTATACTTTATAATCCGTCAAATCATACTTCTGCTCTATTTTAAATATGGTTTTATAACGCCATATTCTCATTTTAAAAACTCGGTTATTTATAATTATTTATCTTAAACATTAACTTTCCATTTCATCATATTTATACAATTCCATTTATTACTTCTTTACCAAAACACACTTACGTTCTGTCTTTAGTCATTTAACTTTTACTTGAATTGTTATACTTAATTCAACTAACATACCATTACAACTCCATGCCATCTTAAATGAAATCCATTTAAGAAACAATTACTTTAAAAAAAATCATTCATTGCTGAAGTAAAACAACTTATTTCTTTATTATCCAAAAAGATTTACTCATAGGATAATTTACAACTTTTTTTTCTTTATAACTTTATATAGAATGTCTAAAGCAATTGTTCATATTCACTTTGTAAAAGTAACTACAAAGTATTAATTTATAATAGAACTTCTATCATAAATTTAAAACTTCACCTCAATTATGAAAATATAATTTTTAAAAATTTAACCTCGTTGATTCGTCTGATGACAATTCAACATCTTAACAAAAAGATGAAATTACGGTCGTCTGCTGCCATTTCTTAATCGATACCGTCTGTTGATTAAATCAAAACCATTGTTGAATTTTCATTCAATATCAATATCACATAGGGTTTAAATATCATTTGTGTTCAAATAGTGCATATAAAACAAACAGTACATATAAATATTGAGGAATCCGTTTGGGTTCCCTCAACCGGTTTCCTGCATTCATTGATGTTAGTTAAAACAATATCCAACCAATGATGTGTACATATACAACGATGAATATCTATTTCAACCAGTTTAACTGTAATTTACCTAAACGACCATCACACAGCATTCAAACAATAATTAAAATATTTTAAAAA
Organism: Allium sativum; assembly: GCA_030737875.1. NCBI lineage: Eukaryota > Viridiplantae > Streptophyta > Magnoliopsida > Asparagales > Amaryllidaceae > Allium > Allium sativum. Next base: position 600,060,420 of record CM060909.1, on the reverse strand, counting down.
GAAATCAGAGTTAGTGAGTTTACTCACCTTGGCGCGTTAACCGTTAAATAACGATTTGCGTCAGTTGATTAACCCAGGCGTTCAATTCTACCATAAATTAAACGTGCTTCAAATTTGCTCCAAACTGACTTTATAGCGTCGCCAGTTTCCGTGCGATTCCAAAATGATGGACCGTTCGTCAAACGATTTTCTACTTTGTTCTCCAACCCGTACCGGTGCTATCTTCTACAAAAAGAACACCCGTCCAATCCCATGACCAGAAAGCTGCTGCTCATCAACAGAACCACCCCGAGCCCGGTCGACTCCATGCTGGTGATCTCAACCCTCACCATATCTGTCTCAGGTCAGCCACTACGAGGTCAATTTCAAACTGTCCTGCGTCGTTCATCATTTCAAGCCGACGTTCACCACAAAAACTTTGAACTTGTTTAATACAAGATTTCCCAAACCAACCGTGAACCATGTTGAACTACTCACCAATATGCATACCATATTTGCTTCGTGAATTTTGCTTACCAATTTTCAAATATCCCAAGCCTCACTGAGACCACACTCAACATCCACTCATTTCCATTTCACGTTCTGCCCTCTTATATTCGCAGTAACCCATCAATGTGGTCATTAACTTGCTTCCTCCCATTTTTATCATTTTAAAAACAACAAAGTACCATTTTTTCCCTCATGAACTTCTACACTCCTATTTCCATTTGAACGCAACTCAGGCATCTTCCTCTTTTTCTACAATACAAGTACATCGCGTCCTTATCACCTTTCATCTCCTACTTACCCCGTCATCTTATTTTCCTCCCGCGAGCGACACACACACCAACTGAGGCCGCCGGTCTTTCCTCCTATGTAAGCGACACCACCTCAACACCTTCACGTTTCAACTCGATCAAACCATGGCAGAACAACGACGGTGCTTACACACTTAGTGACAGTTTTCTGTTTGGGAACTCACCATACGTCCTATGTACCTCACTTCTTCACCACTTTCTCACCCCCACACGTCTCACATACACGGCATTATCCCCTCCCAAAGCAAATCCGAATACTGCTCCTACTTCCTCAAGCCATTTGCTACCACTCACAGCTCTCTGCCTTTCAATTCCTCACTCTTCCATACTTCCAGTACACAATACTCACTTGCCGCATGCTTCTCATCCTTCGATGCATACTTTCCTTCACGTTCTTCCATCATCCAAGTGTTTCTCCTCATGAATAAATCAATCCGAGCTTTACTGTGCTTGTTTTTGCAGCGACTAATATGTTTTTAATGTTTAAATTTTAAGAAGCCATTAAACCAGCTTCGTCATTTCAGTTTTGCAGGAGAAGAAATGCGCGAGCGTGTCTATTTATAGGATTCAACTCCTTGGTTGGCAAGGAATAGGCCTGTGCATTTTCCCTTAGGCATGTGTTTACATTTAATGTATACAGATTTCCGTTTGAGTTTTCACTTCTTAACAGTGTTGGATTAGAAATCACAGGCGCTGTGAGGTCTGCATTATTTTAAATGTTTAGTCTGCGCTCTATAGGGTACCTGTGTTAGGAAAAGATGTTTGTGAACCTTGCCAAGGAAGAAAAGTAAATGATATATTCTGTTTGAAATCATTATCACACACGGGTTGGTTTTCTGAAGTTAAAGAAATGAAGGATCGGTATATTTTTAGGCATGCAGTGTTATTTCCTATGTCTGCATAGCATGTGGTTTTGTACATGTTTAGGTCTGTACCTTCATTTTTGGTTTTCGGATTTTGAAGAAACCTTGATTTGCCAACACATAGATCTACAGGGTTTTTCCCATTCCCTCTTCTGGTGTATATATGTATATGAAAATATATTAAACTATATTGGACTATTAGTCTCACACAAAAAAAATGGTGCCAAACACACTTGAGTTAAACCACATAGGTGTGTTTCCAGTAGCAACAAGGATGGATAACACGACATGTATATAATTTATGTATTCAAAAATCTAAGTGTATTGCGTTACGTAAATTTCGTTCATGTCCGGGTGGCTGCGGACCGAAATAAAAATATAGTCGTGTTCAGTGAGGTGCCACGATCATAAAAATATAATAATATCGGTAGATTAACTCATATTGTGAAACCCCGAAATACTGATACAGGGTGCAAAATACTCCAAATAAAAAGTTGCTTATTTAATTAATTAAAAATTACAGTAAAATTCTAAAAATTAAATTATAACTACGCCTTAAAAGAACCTTGTCTAAATTTGAATCCGATATTTAGTTATATCAAATAAACTGTTACGGTTGATATACGATTTCACAACGACTATTTGAAAATTTGATTTGTACATATCTTGAGATCTATAAGATGAAATCTTGATTTTTCTCTTCCATTAGAAAAATACAGTTCAACAGATTTCATCGTTTCTTGTTTCGAAGAAATCCGATTTATAACGGGTCATGTACACTCAGTTGAAGTTCAGAACGTTAAATTACGAACTACAGCGTCGTTATGAGCTCGATTATTTTTAATATATATTTTTATACGTTCAACTTCGTTCTAATTAATATATAAATTCACTTATATTACGAATTCAATATTTAAACTGATTTAAATATTCAAATACAAACCGATGAAAATGCGGGACTTTACATTCCTTCCCCCTTAAAATAATTTCGTCCTCGAAATTGCTAAAAAGTGAAGATGCTCTATTTCTAACTCCTCACAACCTGCTTGGTTGAAATTTCATACTTCACATCCCCATAACTCAATCCTTGGTTGATCTCTCATCAATCCATTCTCAAACCAATCTTTCGCTTTTACTAAGCCAAATATTTTAATTCAAACTCCAATTCCATAACCAAGCACGACTCCTAATCAAAAATCTTAATCAATTACTTCACCAAGTTGAATTATATTCTAATGCAGTTTCCACTTAACTGGCTATAGTTCAATTCCAGTTCTATTTCAATACCATTTTCATCGAATATAATTTCCATTTAACTAGTTCCAGTTAAATTTCAATATTCTATCTTCTTTCACAAATTCACTCTATTTCTTCATCAAATTAAATTCTGCTCCAACACAATTTTCATTTAATCGGCTTCAATTCAAATTCCAAATTTATTTCACTTAGTTTTAAGTTAAATTCTACTTTTATCATTTTAATCACTTTATAAGTTAAATCCTTATGTCAGAATTCAAATTCCTGGGGTTTTTCATTTCAAATCAGTTTGAAACCATATGTTATTCAAAACATTTGAATTTCCGATAACTTGTTTCCTCACAATTATTCAAAAACAAAATCTTTGGTAGTAATCCGTCACTTAGAACTCGAAAATGAACACCGATAATGGTCGACTTCATCATCGGAATTTATTTCCTAGCGATCAAAGTGACTTCAATACTATATCACTTTCAAAACTCATATTCAAATACTTTTATTTGAAATTACTTCAAAAATGTCTTTTCGAAACTTGGATAATATTTCAAAATTTCCCCAAGATCTTAAAATTCCATATATTGAATCCAAACATTATTTCCAACTTCTTTCCAAATTTCTAGAGTTTTATTTCAATTCTGGTTTAAATTCAGATTCAGTTCATCTGATTTTGCATATTATATTCATTGGTTATCTATAATCACTTCACTTATCACCCTATTTGATTATAATTTCAACCAACGCATTCAATATATATTAGATAATTCCAATATATATGCTTTCTTTATATCAAAATATATTTTGGGTAAGATTATTTCATTTACCCTCTTCTCCAAAACATACCATGTCGAATTGCTCTGTTCAAGAGTTTAGAAACACCTATCGATACAGTTTGCATTACTGTTTCGACCAGAATTCATAAACCACTCGACTGACCAGTCAACACGATATAAAACATTTTTTATATTAATTTACAACTACGCGCTCATATATATACACTCAAACTCAATCCAAGGTACTGCTAACCTTATCTCTATTGAGTCACGCCACAGAGCCAAGGTAATCACTTAACCTTCAGCTCTGATACCAACTGTAACGAACTGGGATTTTCGACTCCGAAAATCGACACAAAACCCAGCATCAACTGTTCAGACATCGAAAATACCGGATCATTAATAAAAAGAAATAAGAGGATGAGAAAGATAAGATATAACTAATAGAATAGAAGAAGAAGAAGAAGAACATACTGAACCGAATCAGAGTAAACCCGAATCTCACAGCGGAACGAATAAAATATATTATATAGCATAACTTTGAAATACAAAACGGTATTTTATATACATACCATTATCAGAGTACAATACATCATACCACAGCGGAAATAATCTCTAAATACTAACGGTGAAGCCTTCTGCTTTTAGCTCCTCCAAGTGTATCTGTAAAGCCTGAAACACTTGACTGCCCATACAAATTTGAGCACCCAAGAGTTTAGGGGAAAACAAACAAAATAAACTCTGGGTCAGTCATGGGACTGGTGTGAGTAAATTCCAACCATACGGTTTAACTTTGAAAATCCTTTTGAAACAAAAGGATAATAGTAAGACCAACCCACACATAAACATGGACGGTTTTTACCTTACTATAACCCAAAATATTTTGATATCAAAATCCAGTGATATTATAATAATGTCTAATCAAGTAAATAACCAAATAGCAGAACGCTTGCATCTCACGCTCTACATACATAGTATAAAATCAAAAACCACAGGGCGCTTATTGGGGATTGGATTCCAACTATGACAAGGTATGGGACCACCTTCCGATGATGTATCTCTAGAGGCAAATACACCTGGGTTCAACAAGAACGTCTTGCAACCCGGCCCACACATGACCGACCACTCATTTCGCTTGAGTGTATTGAATGTATATCACCAACGGTTGGACTCAAACCACCGTTTTCCGAATGGGCAGAATCGATAGATTAAGAAACAAAAGGAATTTCTCTAGATAGGTGATTATACACCCTAATGGGAGCGACCCACATAGCCATGCTGCCTGCCCGATTTTTGTCATTTCCCGGTTGTGAGGCTTGAGGCTACGCCTATCATTTAGAACATCCGGCCACCATACACTTTGAATGCCACATCATCAAACCCATCAAATCACTAGTTGATCTTCCCAAAAATATTATGGGTATAAAAGCTAAGAGAAACGAATTTCTACGCCACTAGACGTAATATCTTGAAAAGATCGCCTTATGTGACCGTTAGGAATACTCAGTCAGACATTCGTCCATACAAGTTGTCCTGGGACTGGACAAACAGAAAACACCATTCTGAAACAGAACGACCCTTGCATTCCTCTTCGTCTTCAATTTTCTTCAACATAACAAAATTCACAGCGCTTATGCCTATACGGAGTGGTTTCGGATAATAAATCCAACCGGTCTCTCCGTATTGACAACGATGGTCAAAACACTTCGATAGTCGGTTATTTAACTATCGAAGTATAAACAACATCCATTCAAATGGACAACTAAACATCACACAACCACGGGCACTTTTTATTTAACATTCGTTTTATTATTCGAATTCCCATATCTTACCAGATATTTCTCAAATCTCGTTTTAGCACTTTCACACTTCTTGGAAGATATTCTCAGTTATTATAACTCTTATTCTTATATTTCTTTGGACAACATCGTTGCTTATTACTTTAGAATAAGTGTATTTCAAACCAAATTGTTTTCATCTCCTAGGAAGTAGTGCTATATATAAAAAATCACGCTTAAGCTTGGCCAACACCGTTAATTTAACGTTATAGTTCAAAACTTGCCATACGCTGTAATATTCCCCTTATAACTAATCTTGACATAACAGTCACGCTTACGTTTAGTCAACAGCGTTATTTTATCGCTATAGTTCTAGGACTTGTCATACGCTGTAATGTTCTCTTTATAACTAATCTTGACATCCCTTTCCGTTACAAAAATCTTGACATCTCTTTCCATTACAAAAAAATACCATCCTTCGATAATAGTGAAGCCGTTCAAGTTGGGGTATTTTAATTACCTCTCAGACCTTGATCGACAACGTTCTTATCTTAGAATAGATATAAGTTCATAACTCTAACCTCTTATACTTTATAATCCGTCAAATCGTACTTCTGCTCTATTTTAAATATGGTTTTATAACGCCATATTCTCATTTTGAAAACTCGGTTATTTATAATTATTTATCTTAAACATTAAATTTCCATTTCATCATATTTATACAAATCCATTTATAACTTCTTTACCAAAACACACTTACGTTCTGTCTTTAGTCATTTAACTTTTACTTGAATTGTTATACTTAATTCAACTAACATACCATTACAACTCCATGCCATCTTAAATGAAATCCATTTAAGAAACAATTACTTTAAAAAAAATCATTCATTGCTGAAGTAAAACAACTTATTTCTTTATTATCCAAAAAGATTTACTCATAGGATAATTTACAACTTTTTTTTTCTTTATAACTTTATATAGAATGTCTAAAGCAATTGTTCATATTCACTTTGTAAAAGTAACTACAAAGTATTGATTTATAATAGAACTTCTATCATAAATTTAAAACTTCACCTCAATTATGAAAATATAATTTTTAAAAATTTAACCTCGTTGATTCGTCTGATGACAATTCAACATCTTAACAAAAAGATGAAATTACGGTCGTCTGCTGCCATTTCTTAATCGATACCGTCTGTTGATTAAATCAAAACCATTGTTGAATTTTCATTCAATATCAATATCACACAGGGTTTAAATATCATTTGTGTTCAAATAGTGCATATAAAACAAACAGTACATATAAATATTGAGGAATCCGGTTGGGTTCCCTCAACCGGTTTCCTGCATTCATCGATGTTAGTCAAAACAATATCCAACCAATGATGTGTACATATACAATGATGTATATCTATTTCAACCAGTTTAACTGTAATTTACCTAAATGACCATCACACAACATTCAACCAATATTTAAAATATTTTAAAAAGAAATCAGAGTTAGTGAGTTTACTCACCTTGGCGCGTTAACCGTTAAATAACGATTTGCGTCAGTTGATTAACCCAGGCGTTCAATTCGGCCATAAATTAAACGTGCTTCAAATTTGCTCCAAACTGACTTTATAGCGTCGCCAGTTTCCGTGCGATTCCAAAATGATGGACCGTTCGTCAAACAATTTTCTACTTTGTTCTCCAACCCGTACTGGTGCTATCTTCTACAAAAAGAACACCCGTCCAATCCCATGACCAGAAAGCTGCTGCTCATCAATAGAACCACCCCGAGCCCGGTCGACTCCACGCTGGTGATCTCAACCCTCACCATATCTGTCTCAGGTCAGCCACTATGAGGTTAATTTCAAACTGTTCTGCGTCGTTCATCATTTCAAGCCGACGTTCACCACAAAAACTTTGAACTTGTTTAATACAAGATTTCCCAAACCAATCGTGAACCATGCTGAACTACTCACCAACATGCATACCATATTTTCTTCGTGAATTCTGCTTACCAATTTTCAAATATCCCAAGCCTCACTGAGACCACACTCAACATCCACTCATTTCCATTTCACGTTCTCCCCTCTTATATTCACAGTAACCCATCAATGTGGTCATTAACATGCTTCCTCCCATTTTTATCATTGTAAAAACAACAAAGTACCATTTTTTCCCTCATGAACTTCTACACTCCTATTTCCATTTGAATGCAACTCAGGCATCTTCCTCTCTTTCTACAATACAAGTACATCGCGTCCTTATCACCTTTCATCTCCTACTTACCCCGTCATCTCATTTTCCTCCCGCGAGCGACACACACAACAACCGAGGCCGCCGGTCTTTCCTCCTATGTAAGCGACACCACCTCAACACCTTCACGTTTCAACTCGATCAAACCATGGCAGAACAACGACGGTGCTTACACACTTAGTGACAGTTTTCTGTTTGGGAACTCACCATACGTCCTGTGTACCTCACTTCTTCACCACTTGCGCACCCCCACACGTCTCACATACACGGCATTATCCCCTCCCAAAGCAAATCTGAATACTGCTCCTACTTCCTCAAGCCATTTGCTACCACTCAAAGCTCTCCGCCTTTCAATTCCTCACTCTTCCATACTTCCAGTACACAATACTCACTTGTCGCATGCTTCTCATCCTTCGACGCATACTTTCCTTCACGTTCTTCCATCATCCAAGTGTTTCTCCTCCTCATGAATAAATCAATCCGAGCTTTACTGTGCTTGTTTTCGCAGCGACTAATATGGTTTTAATGTTTAAATTTTAAGAAGCCATTAAACCAACTTCGTCATTTCAGTTTTGCAGGAGAAGAAATGCATGAGCGTGTCTATTTATAGGATTCAACTCCTTGGTTGGCAAGGAATAGGCCTGTGCATTTTCCCTTAGGCATGTGTTTACATTTAATGTATACAGATTTCCGTTTGAGTTTTCACTTCTTAACAGTGTTGGATTAGAAATCACAGGCGCTGTGAGGTCTGCATTATTTTAAATGTTTAATCTGCGCGCTATAGGGTACCTGTGTTAGGAAAAGATGTTTGTGAACCTTGCCAAGGAAGAAAAGTAAATGATATATTCTGTTTGAAATCATTATCACACACGGGTTGGTTTTCTGAAGTTAAAGAAATGAAGGATCGGTATATTTTTAGGCATGCAGTGTTATTTCCTATGTCTGCATAGCATGTGGTTTTGTACATGTTTAGGTCTGTACCTTCATTTTTGGTTTTCGGATTTTGAAGAAACCTTGATTTGCCAACACATAGATCTACAGGGTTTTTCCCATTCCCTCTTCTGGTGTATATATGTATATGAAAATATATTAAACTATATTGGACTATTAGTCTCACACAAAAAAAATGGTGCCAAACACACTTGAGTTAAACCACATAGGTGTGTTTCCAGTAGCAACAAGGATGGATAACACGACATGTATATAATTTATGTATTCAAAAATCTAAGTGTATTGCGTTACGTAAATTTCGTTCATGTCCGGGTGGCTGCGGACCGAAATAAAAATATAGTCGTGTTCAGTGAGGTGCCACGATCATAAAAATATAATAATATCGGTAGATTAACTCATATTGTGAAACCCCGAAATACTGATACAGGGTGCAAAATACTCCAAATAAAAAGTTGCTTATTTAATTAATTAAAAATTACAGTAAAATTCTAAAAATTAAATTATAACTACGCCTTAAAAGAACCTTGTCTAAATTTGAATCCGATATTTAGTTATATCAAATAAACTGTTACGGTTGATATACGATTTCACAACGACTATTTGAAAATTTGATTTGTACATATCTTGAGATCTATAAGATGAAATCTTGATTTTTCTCTTCCATTAGAAAAATACAGTTCAACAGATTTCATCGTTTCTTGTTTCGAAGAAATCCGATTTATAACGGATCCTGTACACTCGGTTGAAGTTCAGAACATTAAATTACGAACTGCAGCGTCGTTATGAGCTCGATTATATTTAATATATATTTTTATACGTTCAAATTCGTTCTAATTAATATATAAATTCACTTATATTACGAATTCAATATTTAAACTGATTTAAATATTCAAATACAAACCGATGAAAATGCGGGACGTTACACGTTTTTATGGGCCATATACTACCAATTAATCAACCAACATTGCACATTGGTTTAAACAAAACAAATGTTGAATTTTAGGTCAATGGTCAATAATCAAATCAATCATCCAATCAGAACAGTTCATATAATGATAATATAAAAATAAACAACATTTAATATATTTGAGAAATCCAGGTGGATCCCTTCAATCTGATCTTCCTTGCATTAAAATAGATTATCTCACATAAATTCATTCAATTCAATTTAACTGATAATTTCTATAATAGTAAATAACGATTATATAACATCAGCCAATTAACAAAATGATTCAAACAATTCAAACAATTAAACACGTTTGCTTAACCAACAAGGTAAGTTACCACCATTGGATCCAATCGTTAAAATAACGATTTGGTTTTTCACTGAAATTAAATAACGTTTAATTTCATCGGTTCAATCAATATACAAATATATATTTAACAAATAGTCAACCATTAGTAGTTATAGCACACGAAATAAAAACCCGACTTATATAAAATATAAGTGGGAAGAACTGAGTGAGTTTAACTCACCGGATTTAATTTATCACTTGAGTGGTTCCGTTAAATTAAACAACATTTAATTTAATAATAAGTTTCAACAGCCTTCGGTCATGTTCAAACCAGTTCCAGAATACGGAGTTCAGTCATATGGTCCCAACGCTTTCTGTTTCTCCCAATTCTGATAACACAAGTATAAGTTATACAATTATAAATAATACGATTTCATTTAAAATTATTATCAATAAATAATAAATTTGGTGAGCTTAATCACTGTTTTTAATCAAAGGTTACATGCCGATTAGCATCTTCCCCATCTTGGTTCATTGCTTCCGTTTCTCATATGAACCCACACACAATTAATTCTTGTTCACAATTGATACTAACACCATATTTAATAAACATACTTAATCTCCTTAATTAATATTAATTAAGTTTTGAATTACTTTCTAATGACCTAGCCAAACCAAAATACAAGTTGGTCGATCCTTCGTTTGTTTTACTCCATCACTTCGGTCATTATTCATAATCAAAGGCATTGATCACCTGGTCAAACATGATACGTTTTGCTAAATAAAATAAACAATTATATAAATTAATTAATTTGCTTAATTATAGGATCAAATAACTAATTACGTTGATTAGGCAAGAATGAGCCACCCGACTCCTTTCCTTCCCTTACGCAAACCATCCCTCTCGTTCGTTTATCCTCGTCCTGTAGCCTTCACCTACGTTATCCCCCAATCCTCTCACCACCGACCATTTCTTATGCCATCGAAACCAGATCAGCAACCACCCGCGCGTGCGCCTACACATCGCCATGAGTTTGGTCCACTCTAGTCTCTTCGTTCATCGGCAATCGTCACCGAACTGCCACGTCTTCAAGTGGAATTTCTGGCTATTATGGTAGCCTATATCGGATCTCCGCCATTCAGTTTGGAGGCCTCACCGAGATGAGAATATTTGTTGTTGGGGTATCACTGATTAATGCATGGTTTCAAAGATAATTGGAGAAATGGAAGGAAGGTTTCTGGTCGTTGGAATAAATAGGGTGCGACAAGTTCAGATGTTGACCACACAATAGATTTTTGACCGAAATTAGGTTAACGCTGGGTGTAACATATATGGGTGGATATATTATAATATTATTTTATTCTAACAAAACTTAGACGCGAAGTATCGTGTTAAAAACCACTACATACGATGTCCAATTGAGATGAAACACCTAATCCTAGCATAAAAATACATTCTGGAACCGATGGGGCAGGTTTCGTCAAATTTTAAGGTCGTTTTTAAAAGTCCCTTTATAATTCACAAGTGAAAAATCACGCGTTTAAATTTTTCACGGTTACAAAATAAATCCAATCAACTTGGAACTTTGAAATTTTGCTTATCCTTTTCCTTACTGATCCAATGAAATTTGTTTCATTAAAATAAGAGTTCGTTTGGCCAGTCGTTTATTCCTTTAAAGTTACCCCGGTCTAAATTGGTAAAAATAATATAAACTATTAAGGCGTTTATCGTTGCCATGATCAAACGGTAAGTCGATTGACACGAAAATCTAATCCCTACAATAACCAACTAATACAAATCCAATGGCATAAGTTGCATCGCATTCCAAGACTGTTTCCCGGTACGCTATTTTTATACATCAAGCAACGCTATTTTGAACACTGAAATACTCGATATCCAAAAATAACAAACTATCTACCTATCCTGACTCTAATCATCGATACGAACTCAATGGAATTGGTTTCGCATCTTAATTTGGTCACCTGCTCAAGTTATACACAAATACCCCTCTATTAAATTAGTTTAATTTAATTATGAGCTATAGAAAATGACTGGGCGTTTATGGATGCCGTTGTCACATACGACATTGGTTAGTCATGAATTTTGGTTTTCTACAATAATTTAATGCTACGGTTCCAATGAAACTAATTTCATCGAAAACTGATCCCGTTTACAAAAATGGTTATTTTAACGCTTATAAAATATTAACTAAATTCCAAAATAATTCAATTAAATAATAATAAATTATTATTACCATCATAAATATCCAATTAGAATAATATATGCAGTTTCAAATCTAAACTGTACAACTCAATATCATCAATTCGAGTTAAAATGATATCCAAATTATATTAAAACCCTTTTAAGTTAATTAAATAAACACCATCTTTTATTAACGATTTCCATAGCAAATATTTTAAAAATTAAATTGGACGTAACTAACAATCAATCATGTGAAATAGGGATTTTTTTTTCTATTCAAATGTTTCTTGTTTCACAAAATTCCGACTTAAAACGGATAATGTGTATTCAATTGATGTTCAAAACTCAATATTATGAACTACCGCGCCATTATAAGCTCGATTTAAATTATATATATTTAACGTTCAAACTTCGTTTGAAATAACAAATTCAATATTAAAATCCATTAATATTCCTAATATACTATTTAAAATGATAAAATGAATAATATATCTGACTACCAAAAATACGGGACATTACATTGGGAAAAAAATCTTAGCAATTGAAGAAGCTAACGATCTCTCTACCATGAAACCAGAAGAGTTAATAGGAAATCTAATGTTGTATGAAGTTAATTTGCAGGAAAAAAGAGTTCATGCTCAAAACTAAAAGAAACTAGATTTTCATGCAGATAAAGAAGAATTAGATTCAAATGAAGAAGATCTAGCCTTTATCTCCAAAAACTTTAAAAAAATTGAAATATAAGAAGGGAAACATAAATAATGCAAAAACGAATTTCAACCACAACAAACCATCATCAATAATTGAATGCTTTGGCTGTAGAAAGGGGATATACAAAAGGATTGTCCAAACCAGATGAAAGAATAACATAAGAAAAATAGAAAGGACAAATCGAAGAATGGCATTTTCAGTAACATATAATGATTTAGATTCCTCTTCCTCAAAAAGCGATAGTGACAACGAACAAGCTAACATATACTTCATGGAAAAGATAATGAGATTATTAATTTTAGTTTTGACGATGTGGTTGAGATAAACTCAAAATTATTAGTATCTAGTAATAATTTTAAAAGGAAATATAAACAAAATAATGAGGATAAGAAAAAGGCAGAATTCAAAAGAAATATGCTTAAGGATGTGAAAGAAATATTAGAAGAAGAACTTAGAAAACTTCAAGAATCCTTTTCTAATGATAATTCCCAACTTACATTATTGGGTCCAGAAATTGGAATTTAAAAAGAAAATAATAATTCACTTGTTTATGAATATCAAGATTAAAATAATGAAATTAGACAATTCTTGTCTCAAAATCAAGTTAGAAAACTTCGCTAAAATTGTCTCGAATTTCAATAAAGGAAGAAAAAAATTATCTAGAATTATAGAAAATTATCAATCTACATCTAACAAGTAAGGATTAGGATGTAAAAAGAAGCATGATATTCAACTTAAAAAAGAAATTAAACAAAAAGAATTTGAAACCTAGGATTTCGTCAGAGAAAACAAAAAGAAAAATGGTTTCTAAAACTATTAATGTATGGGTTCTTAAAACAAATAGCATTTTAATTAGGAATAAATATATAAAATCATTTATAGAAATTGTCCATAAAAATTATTTCTATAAAAGGGACACTGAACCCTCTTGGGTTTGGTTTCCTAAGATCTAACTCTTAGGACCCTATTAAAAAGTGGGTACCAATGTTATTTCTTATTTTTTGCAGGTCCTACTCAAGAAAAGAGGAAAATGGATACTCGATAGTGGTTGCTAAAAAATATGACAGGAGACATAGAAATGCTGGCAAATATTATCCACTCAAAAGGTGGTACTATCACTTTTGGAGATAATTCCAAGGGATATATCATCGGTAAAGGCGTTGTGAGCAATTACGGTACATCTAGTTTACCTCTTATTACTGATATTATATTAGTTAAAAAAATAAAATGTATTTCACTTAGTATTAGTCAATTGTGTGGTAAAGCTCTTAAAATCTCATTTTCTAAAAAATAAATGCAGTATTTCTGATAAAAATCAAAATCTTGTTTTTAAAGGGTATAGAAATAAAAAAAAATAAAAAAATCAATCATAATCCAGATATGTGTTTAATGGCTAAAGAGAATGATCCTTAGCTAGTTACAAAAGACTTTATCATATAAATTTTAAAACAATAAATAATATTTTGAAAAATGAATTAATAAAATGAATTACCCAAAAAAAATTCAAAGTTAAAAATATTTGTGACATTTTTCATTTAGGAAAATTAACGAAATCATCATTTAAATCTAAAAAGTTCTTTTCAATATTACAACCATTGGAATTACTTAATATGGATTTATTTGGGCTAACCCAAGTTCAATCCATAGATCATAATATATATGTGTTTGTAATTGTTAATGATTTTTCTAGATATACTTGGACATTTTTTACGAAAAATAAAAGTGATACTTTCAATCATTTAAAAAACTTTGTTAAAAGAATTCAAAATTTAAAAGGGTTAAGTATAAAGAATAAAAGAAGCGGTCACAGAGGAGAATTCGAAAACGAAATATTTGATCAATATTGTAAAAAGAAAGGAATTTTTCACAGTTTCTCATTTTGTAGAACTCCACAACAAAATGGAGGTGTTGAACGGAAGAATAGAACGTTACAAGAATGTGCTAGAACATTATTAAACGGAAGCATGTTATCAATTTCTGGGCAGAAAATGTTGCAAAGGCCTGTTATGTATCGAATCATGTTTCTATTCGACCTCTCATGAAAAACACTCCTTATGAACTTTTTAATGGTAGAAAACCAAATATTTCTTATTTTAAAATCTTTGATTCAAAATGTTTAGGTTTAAACACAAAAGACCAGCCTAGTAAATTCAACTCAATATCCGATGAAGGAATTTCTTTACGATATTCGGACCGAAGCAAAGCTTATCGAATTCTTAATAAACCAAAAAATAAGATAGAAGAAACTCTTCATGTATCCTTCGGTGAAAATTTTAATCAAGTAACTTATAATAAAAACAAAGAAATCCTGAATAAAAAATTCTAGAGAAGATGTAAACGTTATTCATGATATTAAAGAAGATGAAAACAATGTTCATAATACTGGAGAGAATAATAATATTAGAGAAAATGAAAATACTGTTACTACCAAAATTGACTTCGAAGCAAGCTGATCGTGAAGGGGTATCGGATGAACACAAGCACACAGCAATTCTCCAAAAATCGAGAGCCAAACACTATGAAGAACTCAAAAGCTATAGAATACCGACATGGTCCATCCAGTAGGGTATATCCGGCTGGGTCCATCCGAAAGGGGGTTATATAGCGAAAGGTCATCTAAGTCAAAAGCTAAGAAAGAGGGAGGCAAGAGCTCCGCTAATTAAAACCCAGAAAGACGAAAGGGTTGTCGGTATTAACCTGCTTAATATCGACAATGGGGAAATAAAGACATTTAAAGATATCAGACTTAAAACACATAGAGATTATCCGGAACCAGCTTCTGAAGCATCTATAGTATAACCACCAGAAGGTCACTTCGATAGATGACAAGCGGATCACTGGAAGCCACCTTCCGGAAGACCAGGCTACACACGAAGGCTCCACCGGGAGGCAAACCAAAACCCTAGAAGGGATACAAGCTATCCATACTAATCCGCCTAGCGCCAACACTGGCAGGTTTCTGAATAGGCAGCTAACTACATACAATGCGAGGGAAAGATCCTCAAAGTATTCATGAGAAAACTGGAAGCCTACATCTGGAAGCCACTACCGAGAGCATAAATGGCTTCCGAAAGCCATTTACATCGTCAAGCTCATATCAATCTCGAAGAAGACCCAACTGACTGAGACCCTCACTCCGGAAGCTATAATCAACACCACAAAGGAGGCCGGAAGCTAAACATTTGAGACCAGGGGAAAAGAGGCCGATAGAGGCTTCTGCAAGCCCAATAGCAGAAGTGTCCCCGAATTATCTATAAATAAGACCCCAGGGGTCACATTTTCAGGACGATTTTCTTAATCTTATACTTGTATTCTTTTTCTTGAGAGTAAACCCTAATTCTTAGATCGATTTGGGGATCTCTTCTATCCTATTCATGTATCCTAAATCAAAGATCAATAAAGTGTGGATCAATACTTAGAGTATTTCTTTATGGGTTTGTTACATATTTCTCAGTTATTGTTGTCGCAATGCACTGTTTGTTTCCTACATGCGTATGAGTCAATATGCAAACCTTCCTATAAGCTAAGTGAAACACCCCTCTTCCTACAAATTTAAACCCTTCTGCAAGCTCAGTAAAGAACCCCTCTCTACAAACCGTTAAGCCATTTCGCTAAGGGTTGCGCTTAGGAATCCTTCCTCCCAAGATAATTGTTGGTTCTTGAATCGCTAAAGCGTGATACTCACCCCGTCGAGGGAAGAGTAACTATTCTTTCGGATTCTAAACCTTGATATCTAGGAGATGGTAAACTAACTCAAACTTGTAAAGGTTAATCAACCTATTTTCCCCCTAGGTCCACTTGTATAGATATATCTTTGGTGTTGACAAAAAACATCGTTAACATATGCTATTCATAATACTAGAGAAGATAAAAACATCGCTCATAATAATAGAGAAGATTAAAACACTATTAAGAATACTAGAGAAAATGAAAGCATTGTTCACAATAATACTAAAATCATATCTCCACCAAAAATATTACAGGATCGTCCTATTCAATATATTATTAGAGAAATTAATTCTAATGTACGAACAAGAAATCAATTAAATCTAGTAAGCCACGTAGCTTTTTTATCTAGTATAGAACCTAAAAATACAAAAGAAGCCTCTAATGATGACAATCGGATTATAGCTATGCAAGAAGAGCTAAATCAATTTGAATATAATGGAGTTTGGGAATTAGTTCCTAGACCAAAGTGATCAATCTGTCAATGGTACAAAATGGTTATGAAAACAAAGTTGGCGAATTATGAAATATAACTAGAAATAAAGCAAGATTAGTATAACAAGGATATAATCAAGAAGAAGGAATAAACTACGAAGAAACATTTGCTCCAGTCGTTAGATTAGACACAATACTTAACTTACTAGTAGTCTATGCTTGTTTTCTTAATTTTAAACTCTAATAAATGGATGTAAAAAGTGCTTTCTTAAATGGATATATAAAAAAAATGTATACACTGAATAACCTCCCTTATTTACACATGAAAGTTTTTCTGATCACGAGTTTAAGTTAAAAAAGGCTTTATATAGTCTAAACCAAGCGCATTGTGCTTGGTATGAACATCTTAAAAACTATCTTATAAATACAGGATCTCAATCCGGAAGGTCAACTAAACACTTTTTATAAAACGTTCTAAAATTTATATATTAGTAATCCAAATATATGTAGATGACATTATTTTTTTTGTTCTATTAACGAATAATATTATCAAGAATTCTCAGAAAGAATGACTAAGGAATTTGAAATATCCCATATGGGAGAACTACCTTATTTTCTTGGTCTATATATTAAATATTTACCTAATAGAATTTTCATAAATAAAAAAAATTGTAATAATCTAATTAGACGACTTGGAGTGGAAAACACTTCTACTAAACTAACTCATATGAGTATAACAACTCATCTCGTTAGAGATGAAAATGGAAAAAGTGTTGACCAATAACTATATCATAGTATGATAGAATTATTATTATGTTTAACAGAGCAAGTCGACCTGATATTATGATAATTTTTGTTTATGTGCACAATTTCAAGCTGATACAAAAGAATCACATTGACGAATAGTAAAACTATACTATGTTATCTAAGCAATACCAAGGACTTTGGACTTTTCTATCCAATCGAATTAATATCCTTCGGTGATACTAAATTCGGAGGATCACAGACGAATCGAAAAAGTACAGGTGGCATATGTCATTTTACTGACAAATCATTAGTCTCTTGGTTAAGCAGGAAGCAAAATCGTGTTTCACTATCTACATGTGAAGCAGGATATTTATCGGCTGCTTTGAAATGTACTCAAGTCATATAGATGCAGCAAACATTTTAAGATTTCGATATAAATTTATCAAAATCAATTATCTATTGCGATAATACTAGTGCATTTAATTTATCTAATAACCAAGCTAACCATTCAGGAACAAAACATATTGATATTTGTCATTATTTTCTACGTCATAATATTGAAAAAGAGATAATAAACTTGGAATTTGTTTCATTTAGAAATCATATAGAAGATATGCTTAAAAAAACCATTAGTTGAAAATATATTTATAAAATTAAGATGTGAACTTGGAACGGTATTAGTTAAAGAATTATAGAAATTCAAATTTTTACATATTTTTTTTTTCTTTTCATTTTTTGCATCTACTGAGATTCAAACCCTGGTGGCTTGAATATTGGTCACATGCTCTTTCCATTTGGTCATTTGGTATTTCTTGATGAAATAAGGAAACACGGTATATTTTAACTATACTATTTTCGACATTAGAATATTGACGACCAAATTTACATTCTATATATAAAAACTATTAAAGGTTCAAAATTAATATTAATTCTGCATCACAAACTTATCTTCTAAAATTAAGAATTTTCTAACTATAGATAGAACATTATAGAACAATAAAATATTCATTCTTAAAAACAAATGTTATGTAAAAAAGCTCTATCTACTATATCATAGCTTCCAACAACTCCAACTCGTCAACATAAATACCTTATTCATCTCCTCTACCGACACCAAAAAAATAAACTAGTTTACAAATGGTCTTCGTATCATACTGGTTATACACTAGGGAATAAAAAAATCAAAACAAATGATGATAGTCTCACCGTCTATGAAAGAAAATATTGTGACATTCATCATTAGCAAGCACAACAGTTAGGACTCCAACGAGAATTATATTTCGAAAAAAGGGTTACTACGCGACGATTGACTTTAGAGAAAATAGCCTTGCGAGTCTGCAGATCAGTTAAACTAGGTATTTACGATCCTTTGTCATCTTATAACCCATTACATCTGAGTCTGCAACGACCTTCATAGTAACCAAATTCTTGGGATAGGAACTACGCAGTAAATAAAGAAGCTGACAAAGAGAAGTCTCCAAAGAAATCTACCTCACCAACTTATGAATCAGTGCCCAGATTCTTGATATATATAATGAAGTCATATTGTTTTCTTTTCTAAATAAAGTATATCATCTATATGTATCATTTTGTAATTGAAATCGATAATATTCTTTTACTTTCATAAACTTAGTTTTTAAATATATACTAAATTTCCCGTTAACAAACAAATCATAGTTTATAAAAATTTAAACTAAAATAAGTATATAAAGATATAATCCATATAACAAATCATTTGTAAGGAATGTTACAAGACTATATTAAATATACAAATGTTTTGTAAGTCATTCTTATATAGTGTATATATATATATATATATAATATCATGGAACTTGTATTTTTCGAAAAACAAAAGTTATAATACTACACATTTTTCGTATCAATATATATATATATATATATATATATATATATATATATATATATATGAGCATTCCATATTTCTTAACAAAAGTAACAAGTATTAAACGATAAAACATAAGATTTGGATTTACATAAGTTTAAAATATAGAAAATGCACATCTCAGAAAATTCCCAGATTCAGACGTTTATGTCAAAATTTCAAACGGTTGAATCCTCAAACCAAATTAAACCCGTAATTCAGTTGATAGATCCCTCAAAATAGCAGGCTAGAAAATAAGCTTGCTCTCTGGTTGGAATATTTATTAATTCAGATGACTCGTTGAGAATTAAGTCGGCAGAATTGTTGTAGATCGATTTTTTTAGGGTTTTATTGTAACGACCCGCATTCTACGCATCATAGGATTGTAGAATATATTTTTTTCTGTCACATACGAAGTCGTATGGTCATGCAACTTTGGGAGGCGACTATTAGGGTCATTTCCCATGTCCATGATTTTTCCCGATTTTTAAATGACCATTTTACCCCTATTTGGTACTGTTTTGGCCATAACTTTTGACTGAAAAGGAATTTTGACCTGAAACCACTTCCACTGGCTCCGAATGATGGTTTCTCTTTCCGTAGAGTGGTCATAATAGCCAAACAGACTTACCGTTTGGGAGATATGGCCGAATTAAGATTTAGAGAGTTAATTTCAGCTAATTGGGCTTAACCGGGTGATTAGCAGCTAGGCCCAGAGGGGAATTTCGGGTTTAGGGGTATATAGGGGCTGATTAGGGTTAGAAAACATTTCTTTAGACATTTTCCAGCCGCCACTTTCATCCTTAGACACTCTAATAATGGCCTCCTACATCTAAAACACCCCAAATCACTTTCTAATTGAAGATTAGGCTTAGCAACATCAAATTAAGAAGAAAAAGCACCAAAGCAAGGTTAGAGCTGCTGTTGGACATCAGTATTCGCCCCAAATCAGAGGAGTTTTAGTTCTGAGAATTCCGTTTGTGGCCAAGGTGAGTGGTTAGCATTGTTTTGACACTAATTACAGTTAATCAGGGTGATTAGTGATAATTAGTAAATTCTTACACTATAAAATTCTGGAAAAATATTCTAAAATTCTAAAATGTTATTTTAGACCTCTGTTAGAAGTTTGTGATGATTTGGTTAAGTTTTGCTAATCGTACCATTAGATTTGCTTAAACATGCTTAAGGGGAAAACATGGGTTTTGGGTACATTTGATCCATTTTTACATGTTATATTGCTGTTTTGGTGTTTATGGTCGATTTTATATGTTGCTATGACTGTTTGGAATGATTTATGATTGATTAGAAAAGTTAGATTGGTCAAAAACGTCGTCGTATGGCGTAAATAGCTTGCTGGAAGAGTTGCAGGAATTTGGACCAGATCGGATCGCCCCCACACTCGGACCGTGGGGTATGACCACGATCCCACACTCGGACCGTGGGGTATGACCACGATCCCACACTCGAATCGTGGGGTATGACCACGAACTGCACACCTGGAGCGTGACGAAGTATAGCGATCCGCACACCTGGAGCGTGACGAAGTATAGCGATCCGCACACTTGGAGCGTGGAGATGGAGCACGATCCGCACACCTGAAGCGTGAGGATGACCACGATCCGCACACCGCGACTGTGAGAAAGACCACGATCCGCACACCGCGACCGTGAGGAAGACCACGATCCGCACACCGCGACCGTGAGGAAGACAAGGAGCTTGGATATGAGAAGACTAAAACCCGAGATGCAAAGGTAGTCCAAGTATGAAGTTAGAGCTCAGGATCCAGATGGGAACCAATGAGTTCACTTCATGAGTTGGGCTTTGCTGCAGGACGTGTGCAAAGGGGTTGTCGATGTCTGTAGCTTTGGATCATTATGTATGGGAAGTACGTGAACGGACTCAGGGTCACAGTATGTCGTGACCTAGGTACGACTAAAGTGGCTATATACCAATGGAGTGGGGTCATTTGTAAAGGTGTAGTCATGACTCCATGTGGGTAAGCTTGGTAGTAGCAGTAGTCGTACAAGCCGAACTCCGTTACTTCTTCGATGGATCTAGTGATTGACAGTGGTAGACATCGTAGACTTTACGCACTGAGTGAGAGTCGTGAGGATGGTTGCTATGCTTGATTGTTTGACATACACACCCCCACCCCCGTATTTCTACACCATATGTTGTTGGCATCCTAGAGTATTGTACGGTATGTAGTACTGACTCTTTGGTTGCAGGTCCAGGTTCAGGTATGGTTTAGTATACCTGTTTTTGTTCTGTTTAGCTGCTTATCGCTCATACCAGACTTTTTGTATGACCCAGAGTTTTATGTCTCTTCTTATTACTCTGGGTGCTCTCACGAGCAGACTAGAGACAGGTTAACTGGTGATGCACGAGTAGCCGTACCGGAGACGAGCAGGAGGCTTCCACGTATGATATATATATATATATATTCTCCCTGTGTTGCTGCGGTCACTACTTTGGGCATTAATAGTGTACCTCTCTTTTACTTTGCTTTAGAGACAATTTTGAAAGTTGTAATAAGCTGTATTTTGTTTTTCCGCTACTCTGATGATGTTGGTTCTAGTTTTCAGCTTATGCACTATCTCGCCTATTTTATGTCAAGTATGTTGTTATTATATTTTATTCCATGCGCTATGAGGCATTCTACAGGTTTTATGTTAGTTCTTCACTTCTTTCCTTTCTTTGGCGACCGTTCCGTGCTAATCAGGTGTAATAACCCGGAAAATGCGAGCCAGTTTGAAATTTTTATTTTGGCAATTTTAGCTGAATTTGAATATTTAAAATAGATTATTTTAAATAATATCGACGAGAAATTTATTTTGAATATAATTCGATCGTATATATTATACGTGTCGTCGTTAGAATATAAATATTTATATATAATTATAAATAGAATTGAAAATGGCGCGGTAGTTCGATAATTCGATTTCAAACTTCAATTGAATGTACCGGGTGCAAAACAATCCGGATTTTAGTGAAACCAAAAATAATGGGATCTAATTGATAATATCTTTCCAGCGAATCCGAAAAATCGAAATTTCGTAGTGGGAATCAAAAGATAAGTCCAGTTGAAAATTCTGAATAGTCGCTATGGAATTCAGGCCCTTAAAAATGGAAATTTTGCAAACGACCTCGGATTTCGACGAAACCAGTTTTGTTGGGTCCGTGATGTCATGTTATTGCTAGATTCCAAATTTCATAATTTTTCGAATCAATATGTGAGCGTGGCAGAGGAAAACGCGTTTGACCGGTTTCAGTTGATTTTAATCGACTGGAAATTGGCCATTTTTCCAACGGTCTCAGAATTCGACGAAACTAGTTTTGTTAGGACCGTATCGTCAATACGAAGCTAGAAAATATTTTTCGGGAATTTTTAGAACTAGTATGTAACCCCGGTAATTTGAAATGTACATTTAAAATTCAATATAATGATTTAAATGTAAATTTAACGGAAACTGATTCAAACAGTCGAATCAGCCTACGATACATATACCATTGCGTTCGGAATGGGGGTAAAATGCTAAGGACGACAGGCGGAGGGCCTCGTTTCGAGGTCGTATGAAAAGTCAACTTAAGAGAGAGAAATTAAATTAATTTAATAAAAAAATAAAATAAAAAAATATAATACCTTCCTCCCCTTAAATGATTTCTGGCCCACCCCCCCATATTCTTCATTTCAAATCGATTTCTGAAAAAAAAAAAAAAAAAAAGAAGAAAGGGGAAAGGAGGCACGGCGGAACCCTCCAGCCACCACCGGAGGCGTGCGCCCCACCAGATCCAGCGCCGTCCTCCCCCTCTACCTCTCCTCCTCTCTCCTTCTTCAATCTCGAACCCCCCACCGTCGATGCCAGCTCCGGCGAGCCCCTCGGCTGCTCCGCCCTCGCCAAATCCCCTCGAGATGCCGGAAACCCCCCAAAGCCCCATGACCCAAAACCCGCACCTCCTCCTTGAAGAGCGCGCCGCCAGCAGACCCCCCCCCTCTGTAAGTCGTTTTTAATTTATTTATTTTATTTTTATTTTATATAAATAAAAAGAAAACTGATTTTGAACAAAAAAGGGGGGTTAAACTGAATTTTCTAAAAGGTTTAAAAACCGAATTTTTCTGAATAAAAAGATTAAAAACTGATTTTTAAAAAGATTAAAAACTGATTTTTAAAAAGATTAAAAACTGATTTTTGAAAAAGGTTTAAAAACTGATTTTTATTTTGAGATTTTAAATAGAAAAAGATTTGAATTTTAAATGGAAAAAGATTTGATTTTTATAGTCATAAAGATTTAATTTCTAAAGTTAAAAAGATTTGATTTTTATAATTGTAAAGATTTGATTTCTAAAATTTAAAAATAGGATTTTTATATATTGAACTTCGATAGAAAAATAGGATTTTTTATATATTGAACTTCGATAGAAAAATAGGATTTTTTATATATTGAACTTCGATAGAAAAATAGGATTTTTATATATTGAACTTCGATAGAAAAATAGGATTTTTATATATTGAACTTCGATAGAAAAATAGGATTTTTATATATTGAACTTCGATGAAAAATAGGATTTTTTATATATTGAACTTCGATAGAAAAATAGGATTTTTATATATTGAACTTCGATAGAAAAATAGGATTTTTATATATTGAACTTCGATAGAAAAATAGGATTTTTTATATATTGAACTTCGATAGAAAAATAGGATTTTTATATATTGAACTTCGATAGAAAAATAGGATTTTTTATATATTGAACTTCGATAGAAAAATAGGATTTTTATATATTGAACTTCGATAGAAAAATAGGATTTTTATATATTGAACTTCGATAGAAAAATAGGATTTTTATATATTGAACTTCGATAGAAAAATAGGATTTTTATATATTGAACTTCGATAGAAAAATAGGATTTTTATATATTGAACTTCGATAGAAAAATAGGATTTTTTATATATTGAACTTCGATAGAAAAATAGGATTTTTATATATTGAACTTCGAAAGAAAAATATGGTTTTTATATATTGAACTTCGAAATAAAAATATGATTTTTATATATTGAATAGCGAAGTAAAAACTCGATTTTTACATAGGTAGTGAAAGCGGGCGACGAAGGTAACAAAAGGGCGAGAACGAAGAAGATCTATATCAAAGAAGAGTCAAGATGTTTGGATAGCTATAGGTGAGAATTTCTCACCTTTCAATTTATTTTTCTAGTTATATATATATATACTAGGATGCAGACGGTGCTTAGTAGCACCCGACACAATCGTCCACAGACCATGGACTTGTTTGTTTGGCTGTGTTGTTAGTTTGATTGTTTGAGTTGATTTGAATTGTTTGGTGAAATGAAATTGATATGATTGATGTGTGAATGGCGTGGGCCTTCACTAGACCGGGGATAAGGCTAGGCCTCGTCCCGTTTCTAGTATCGTGCCGTTATGCCGCCGAAATTTTCTAAAATATGTTAGAAAAATAAAAATATCATTTTATTTAAAGAATGAACTGAATAGAAATTCATATGTTGAAATAAAATGTTTTATCGTTAAAAATATAATTTTTAACGTGAATGTGAATAAATAAATATTCATTTACAAACCGGACGGTTTGTTTATGTACACCTATTTGAATGACATTGATTGGGACGATAAATTTTACACATCGCCCAACTGCACAAATAAAATCTGTGTTTGATTGTTTGAAACCCTACACGGGTGTTGGGATGAAATTTGAAGTTCACTCATCCCGATTGATTAAATATGTCGATCGATTGATTGACATGCTGTTATAAGCGTTAGATATCTATATTTGATGCTTATACAGTGTAGTGCACTTTGGTTGATGGTTGATTATTTTTCAATGCTATTATATACATGTGTTGTATGAAAATCCATATAATTAACTTTATATGGTAATTGATTGGGCCTCATTCCAATTTGAAAAATAAAGAATATTATAAAATAAAAGTTCATGTGTTGACAGTACTCATCCATTGAGATTGATCATGTGTTGAACGAAATATTTTAGTAATAAAATTTACATCTTTATCGATATAAAATAAAAGTTCATGTGTTGACAGTACTCATTCATTGAGATTGGTCATGTGTTGAACGAAATATTTTGATAATAACAACTATTTTGAAAAAGAAATATTTGAAATAGAATATTTGAAAATAGAAATTTATGAAGCCGTGTTGATTAGATTGACGCCATTTTGACGTGAACGATATTTATATCGATTTTAAACGATTTCGAAATGAATTGAATTGAAAACGATTTCGAAATGAATTGAATTGAAAACGATTTCGAAATGAATTGAATTGAAAACGATTTCGAAATGAATTGAATTGAAAACGATTTCGAAATGAATTGAATTGAAAACGATTTCGAAATGAATTGAATTGAAAACGATTTCGAAATGAATTGAATTGAAAACGATTTCGAAATGAATTGAATTGAAAACGATTTCGAAATGAATTGAATTGAAAACGATTTCGAAATGAATTGAAAACGAATTCAAATTGAATTGAAAGCAAATTGAAATGAATTCAAATTGAATTGAAATTTGAATTGAATAGAAATGAATTTTGAAATGAATCTATAAAGAAGAATTCAATTTTGCTTTGAATTGAAACGGAAGTTGAAAGTGCTTTTGAAACGAATTTAAAACTATTTATATAATTCGTTTTAAATAGAAATCGACGAAATATATATTATATATATTATATATATAATATAATGGCCTGAATAGAACGCGCCGCGCCGCGGCAGTTCGCGAATTTCGACCATTTATTTCAAACGGACATTACGGGAGATCCGACCGTCGGATTCTCCTAAAACCGGAACCGTTGGGTTTGTATCGAAAAGAGCTTTCTAACGAATATTAGAAATTTGAAATCTAACTGTTGGATTTGGGGTTATGTCCAAATCAAATTCGAAAAAGGTCGCTGTAAGTGCAGTTCGATGGCCATTGATGGAAATCGACTGTACGGGCCTTGATAAAATTATTAAAAATAGTAATAATTTGTGTAAAATCATAAGAAATGATTTAGAAATAATTGGGATGAAAAACTCCATATTTGAAAAGATAAAAATAGATTTTTATCGAAATGAACTAGTTTTGAACTAGAAATATAATTCTATTTATTTTTAAATAAATAAATTGAATTTGAAAAGGGTTTTAAAAATAACCAGAATTTCCAATGATTGCATTGGAGTGGATTTGAATCGAAATTGTCTTCGGAATATTTCGATGTTGGAATTCGTGATTATACGGATGTTGTTATGGAAATTTGAAAGATATATATTTATATCGTTATTTCCAGTACGACATTTGTTAATCGTAGAATTTGATATTGAATATAAGCTGATATATTTTCTATTTATAACCTTATATTGAATATCAAATGTGATTTGGGTTTGTCGTGAATGGTGTCTTCACTAACACTGTTCTTGAACCCAGTTGAGAAAAGATTAAATCTTTTTATTTAGATTTAATGAAGTGTAACAATATTTAATTGGAATAGAATTGATATTGATTTTCGGGTTTATCGTGGACAGTGTTTTAAATAACACTTGTTCTTTAACCCGATAATTAATGGAATGATATTTTGGGTTTACCGTGAACCGTGTTTTAAATGACACTGATTCTTTAACCCAGCTAATGATTAAAACTAAGTGGAGTTTTAATGAATCTTTAATTAGATTGAAATGATCGAAAATGGAGTATCACCAGTTTTGCTCCAGGCGATAGTTAAATCTTTAATTAGATTTGAACGTGAAATGGTAATTGAATTTACCGATAACACTGTGGTGTTAGATATGAAGTATTACCAGTTTTACTTCATGGGATAAATAGGTTGGGATTGGGAAATTAAAACAAATGATTACTTCGGTAAGTTTCGTTAATCCCGACTAGTTGAATCGAAATTCAAAAGAAGATTAGAGAATAAATTCAAGAAATTTATCTTGGATAAAATTAATGGGAACCTTTCCCTATGAATGTGAAATTTAGAAACTAACTGTCGGTTGGCCAACCAGAATGGTTTTCTGGGTATTGATCTGATGTTGGTTTCGGCCTTCGGGGTTAATATTTGGGGAATTATTCTCTTGATTAATTTACGGTTAGTGACTAATGAATTGGAATGAGGCGTATGTTGTGTTTGTGTAACACTTACTTAAGATATACGCGAGTTATTCGGAAAGATCGGGTTTATCCCATTCTGAATAACTGATACGACGATAAGTCGAAGATGAAGACGATGGTCGAAGACCGGAGGTCTTCACATCGTTTGGGTGATTACTGATGATCTTGATTGGGCTGTACACCCAAGAAGATGGAAACAGTTTGTGATCGTCTAGACATACTTGGAGATCGATGGATATGCGGGGTACTAGGTGCCTCCGGTTTCGTTCAGACCCAGAACGGACTTGTAAATGGACTGTGTGTCTGACATTGGATTTTAGTCTGTGTGATTGATTTCTATTAAATATATATCTGTTTGGCGGCGGAGAATTTATTCTCTTGCTTAACGCCCTTCTCTGAGATGTACGAGCTCAGGGGTTATATACTGATGGATATCAAACGCATAGAGTGAATTGCCTGTGTGGCATGCCTAAGTGGCAATTGATCAAGGCTTCTGTTGAAAAGCAAAGTCTTGTGGTGATGATCGAAGCACGGCCTTTGTGGCGTAGCTTTGTGTAACGTTTGCTTCGCGAATTTCGCACCCCGGTTGTGAACCAAAAACGGGAGAGGACCTCAGGGAGGGCATGCGTTTCTTTCTAGTTAGAAGTGGCGTCAGTGGTTTTACACGCCCTGACGAGTTTGACTTATGTGGTTGTTGCTGTTGCGAGGCGCCTCGGATTGATCGGTCGTTCTCGAACCGATGGAGTCATTTAGTTGGCTCATTTACGCCCCAAAGGGCGGGGAAACGTATTGTTCAGGCACTATAATCCACATCGGTGGACCGGCCCTGTCCCTCCATGGGGCAGTTGCGGCTGTTCCTGTGGCTCGGGCTAGAGAGTCACGAATCGGTAGAGGACGATCCCTGGCCTCGGTTCATAGACGGAAATCCAATTTCCAAATACGTAACTTTGCGGTTTTATTTGTAAACCTATATATGGCGACATAGTGGCATGGGACGCTCATGTCGCCTATGATTGATACTTATGATTTGAAGTTGTTTTATACACTATGCACTTATAATAGTATCAAATGATTTGTTTTAAACGTATCAAGCATTCTTTGGCTGTTATAAGGGAAAACCCTATCCCCCGGCTTGCGTTGTATTTTGTGATAGGACCTGGGTCTTATAACAGCTTCATTTTTCTTTATTTAGCATTGCGCTGTTTGTTCTATGCACTGGTATTCTTGGGAGGAAACCCGTTCCGTGTTATACGGCGTGGTCCCTTGATTTACCTAACTTTAAAAATAAAGATTAACTGTTTTAGTTCTCACACCAGTCACATGACTGACCTGAAGTTTATTGTTTTAACCTAAACTCTGGGTGCCCCTATTTTGACACGGGCAGCTAGTAGTTTTGGTTTTGCAGATTTATTTTCACAGGATCCTGGTTTACAGCTGGGACGATATCCGGAAAGCTTTGTATCCGTATATCTCTTCTAGTTGTGTATTGTATTATTTTCCGCAGCTATGGAATGTATTTAAATGTAATTTAAATCTCTGATATTTCTGTGTAATATTCATTTATACTCTGTATATTCTTGTAATCTGATGCATTGTTGTAATATACAATGAAATGTTCTTCTGTATGCGTTCTGCTGTGGCTTGTTCTCGAACTATCCGACACTTTCCTTTACGGGGAAGTTACGGGTTTTCACAGTTGGTATCAGAGCTTTGGTTTACAAAGCAGAGAACAAGGCACATTAGAACCATACGAAAGAATTCATCAGATATTGGATTAGTAATATCCAATGAGAATGACTCGTTAGAGATGGGATCAGTAGTATCCTAGAACGAGTGTGAAGAGTATATTTTTGAAAATGAAAACAAATTTTTGGTTTTGAAGATTTAAATCAATTATTCGTATTTGATTATCTATTTATATTGATGTGGACAATCCAGTATATATAGATTTTGCGTATACGTCTGATCCGTGTGTATTCGAAATTTTAATATATTGGATAGATATAGCATCACACTCTAGTCGCCCGAAGATGGTACTGATGATTGTCATGACATCATCAGTATTTATGTTCGTGTTTCGAAGGTGTGATTTTCTATATATTTCCTATTGACTGGTGTGAGAACCAAAATTAGATAGGGCCTATTGTTGTGATTTGGCATCAAAAACCTGATTTTTGACTATGTATCAAAATTATGAATTTTAAACTCTAATTCACTAATTGATAGATGATTGTGTTGTTTGTTTAATTGTTTGATAATTTTGAACCATTTAGCCTAATTTAAACAAATATTGAATTGTATTGAAATTTGGTCGCATTTGCTTGCATACATATATATCATTGAACAGGTCATAGCAAGGAGGCTAGAGCCGAAGAATAAAATTTGTTTGCCCGACAAATAGGTACATGTTTAATACATAATTTACTGTTTTGTTTGGGTGATGATGATTTTGTGAGCCTATTGGCTAGCCGCTTGGCTTTTTCTTTTTCTTTTTGAGATCTGAAGGACCGGGGAAGCTATTTGAAATTCCCCGATGCTCCCATTGCAGGGGAGGTTATGGCGAAATTTTCCGAAAATTTAGGGTGTTAGCCAAATTTTTGAAATTTTGAAAATTCTCAGAAACTGAAAAGTTGGAGAATGGAAGCCAGATCGATCATAGAGTTGAATAATTAAACCACTTTCGACTTTGTTCCTTTTCGGGGACGAAAAGTTTTAAGTGTGGGAGATTGTAATAACCCGGAAAATGCGAGCCAGTTTGAAATTTTTATTTTGGCAATTTTAGCTGAATTTGAATATTTAAAATAGATTATTTTAAATAATATCGACGAGAAATTTATTTTGAATATAATTCGATCGTATATATTATACGCGTCGTCGTTAGAATATAAATATTTATATATAATTATAAATAGAATTGAAAATGGCGCGGTAGTTCGATAATTCGATTTCAAACTTCAATTGAATGTACCGGGTGCAAAACAATCCGAATTTTAGTGAAACCAAAAATAATGGGATCTAATTGATAATATCTTTCCAGCGAATCCGAAAAATCGAAATTTCGTAGTGGGAATCAAAAGATAAGTCCAGTTGAAAATTCTGAATAGTCGCTATGGAATTCAGGCCCTTAAAAATGGAAATTTTGCAAACGACCTCGGATTTCGACGAAACCAGTTTTGTTGGGTCCGTGATGTCAAGTTATTGCTAGATTCCAAATTTCATAATTTTTCGAATCAATATGTGAGCGTGGCAGAGGAAAACGCGTTTGACCGGTTTCAGTTGATTTTAATCGACTGGAAATTGGCCATTTTTCCAACGGTCTCAGAATTCGACGAAACTAGTTTTGTTAGGACCGTATCGTCAATACGAAGCTAGAAAATATTTTTCGGGAATTTTTAGAACTAGTATGTAACCCCGGTAATTTGAAATGTACGTTTAAAATTCAATATAATGATTTAAATGTAAATTTAACGGAAACTGATTCAAACAGTCGAATCAGCCTACGATACATATCCCATTGCGTTCGGAATGGGGGTAAAATGCTAAGGACGACAGGCGGAGGGCCTCGTTTCGAGGTCGTATGAAAAGTCAACTTAGGAGAGAGAAATTAAATTAATTTAATAAAAAAATAAAATAAAAAAATATAATACCTTCCTCCCCTTAAATGATTTCTGGCCCCCCCTATATTCTTCATTTCAAATCGATTTCTGAAAAAAAAAAAAAAGAAGAAAGGGGAAAGGAGGCGCGGCGGAACCCTCCAGCCACCACCGGAGGCGTGCGCCCCACCAGATCCAGCGCCGTCCTCCCCCTCTACCTCTCCTCCTCTCTCCTTCTTCAATCTCGAACCCCCCACCGTCGATGCCAGCTCCGGCGAGCCCCTCGGCTGCTCCGCCCTCGCCAAATCCCCTCGAGATGCCGGAAACCCCCCAAAGCCCCATGACCCAAAACCCGCACCTCCTCCTTGAAGAGCGCGCCGCCAGCAGACCCCCCCCCCCCCTCTGTAAGTCGTTTTTAATTTATTTATTTTATTTTTATTTTATATAAATAAAAAGAAAACTGTTTTTGAACAAAAAAGGGGGGTTAAACTGAATTTTCTAAAAGGTTTAAAAACCGAATTTTTCTGAATAAAAAGATTAAAAACTGATTTTTAAAAAGATTAAAAACTGATTTTTAAAAAGATTAAAAACTGATTTTTAAAAAGATTAAAAACTGATTTTTGAAAAAGGTTTAAAAACTGATTTTTATTTTGAGATTTTAAATAGAAAAAGATTTGAATTTTAAATGGAAAAAGATTTGATTTTTATAGTCATAAAGATTTAATTTCTAAAGTTAAAAAGATTTGATTTTTATAATTGTAAAGATTTGATTTCTAAAATTTAAAAATAGGATTTTTATATATTGAACTTCGATAGAAAAATAGGATTTTTTATATATTGAACTTCGATAGAAAAATAGGATTTTTTATATATTGAACTTCGATAGAAAAATAGGATTTTTATATATTGAACTTCGATAGAAAAATAGGATTTTTATATATTGAACTTCGATAGAAAAATAGGATTTTTATATATTGAACTTCGATAGAAAAATAGGATTTTTTATATATTGAACTTCGATAGAAAAATAGGATTTTTTATATATTGAACTTCGATAGAAAAATAGGATTTTTATATATTGAACTTCGATAGAAAAATATGATTTTTATATATTGAACTTCGATAGAAAAATAGGATTTTTTATATATTGAACTTCGATAGAAAAATAGGATTTTTATATATTGAACTTCGATAGAAAAATAGGATTTTTTATATATTGAACTTCGATAGAAAAATAGGATTTTTATATATTGAACTTCGATAGAAAAATAGGATTTTTATATATTGAACTTCGATAGAAAAATAGGATTTTTATATATTGAACTTCGATAGAAAAATAGGATTTTTATATATTGAACTTCGATAGAAAAATAGGATTTTTATATATTGAACTTCGATAGAAAAATAGGATTTTTATATATTGAACTTCGATAGAAAAATAGGATTTTTTATATATTGAACTTCGATAGAAAAATAGGATTTTTATATATTGAACTTCGAAAGAAAAATATGGTTTTTATATATTGAACTTCGAAATAAAAATATGATTTTTATATATTGAATAGCGAAGTAAAAACTCGATTTTTACATAGGTAGTGAAAGCGGGCGACGAAGGTAACAAAAGGGCGAGAACGAAGAAGATCTATATCAAAGAAGAGTCAAGATGTTTGGATAGCTATAGGTGAGAATTTCTCACCTTTCAATTTATTTTTCTAGTTATATATATATATACTAGGATGCAGACGGTGCTTAGTAGCACCCGACACAATCGTCCACAGACCATGGACTTGTTTGTTTGGCTGTGTTGTTAGTTTGATTGTTTGAGTTGATTTGAATTGTTTGGTGAAATGAAATTGATATGATTGATGTGTGAATGGCGTGGGCCTTCACTAGACCGGGGATAAGGCTAGGCCTCGTCCCGTTTCTAGTATCGTGCCGTTATGCCGCCGAAATTTTCTAAAATATGTTAGAAAAATAAAAATATCATTTTATTTAAAGAATGAACTGAATAGAAATTCATATGTTGAAATAAAATGTTTTATCGTTAAAAATATAATTTTTAACGTGAATGTGAATAAATAAATATTCATTTACAAACTGGACGGTTTGTTTATGTACACCTATTTGAATGACATTGATTGGGACGATAAATTTTACACATCGCCCAACTGCACAAATAAAATCTGTGTTTGATTGTTTGAAACCCTACACGGGTGTTGGGATGAAATTTGAAGTTCACTCATCCCGATTGATTAAATATGTCGATCGATTGATTGACATGCTGTTATAAGCGTTAGATATCTATATTTGATGCTTATACAGTGTAGTGCACTTTGGTTGATGGTTGATTATTTTTCAATGCTATTATATACATGTGTTGTATGAAAATCCATATAATTAACTTTATATGGTAATTGATTGGGCCTCATTCCAATTTGAAAAATAAAGAATATTATAAAATAAAAGTTCAAGTATTGACAGTACTCATCCATTGAGATTGGTCATGTGTTGAACGAAATATTTTAGTAATAAAATTTACATCTTTATCGATATAAAATAAAAGTTCATGTGTTGACAGTACTCATCCATTGAGATTGGTCATGTGTTGAACGAAATATTTTGATAATAACAACTATTTTGAAAAAGAAATATTTGAAATAGAATATTTGAAAATAGAAATTTATGAAGCCGTGTTGATTAGATTGACGCCATTTTGACGTGAACGATATTTATATCGATTTTAAACGATTTCGAAATGAATTGAATTGAAAATGATTTCGAAATGAATTGAATTGAAAACGATTTCGAAATGAATTGAATTGAAAACGATTTCGAAATGAATTGAATTGAAAACGATTTCGAAATGAATTGAATTGAAAACGATTTCGAAATGAATTGAATTGAAAACGATTTCGAAATGAATTGAATTGAAAACGATTTCGAAATGAATTGAAAACGAATTCAAATTGAATTGAAAGCAAATTGAAATGAATTCAAATTGAATTGAAATTTGAATTGAATAGAAATGAATTTTGAAATGAATCTATAAAGAAGAATTCAGTTTTGCTTTGAATTGAAACGGAAGTTGAAAGTGCTTTTGAAACGAATTTAAAACTATTTATATAATTCGTTTTAAATAGAAATCGACGAAATATATATTATATATATTATATATATAATATAATGGCCTGAATAGAACGCGCCGCGCCGCGGCAGTTCGCGAATTTCGACCATTTATTTCAAACGGACATTACGGGAGATCCGACCGTCGGATTCTCCTAAAACCGGAACCGTTGGGTTCATATCGAAAAGAGCTTTCTAACGAATATTAGAAATTTGAAATCTAACGGTTGGATTTGGAGTTATGTCCAAATCAAATTCGAAAAAGGTCGCTGTAAGTGCAGTTCGATGGCCATTGATGGAAATCGACTGTACGGGCCTTGATAAAATTATTAAAAATAGTAATAATTTGTGTAAAATCATAAGAAATGATTTAGAAAGAATTGGGATGAAAAACTCCATATTTGAAAAGATAAAAATAGATTTTTATCGAAATGAACTAGTTTTGAACTAGAAATATAATTCTATTTATTTTTAAATAAATAAATTGAATTTGAAAAGGGTTTTAAAAATAACCAGAATTTCCAATGATTGCATTGGAGTGGATTTGAATCGAAATTGTCTTCGGAATATTTCGATGTTGGAATTCGTGATTATACGGATGTTGTTATGGAAATTTGAAAGATATATATTTATATCGTTATTTCCAATACGACATTTGTTAATCGTAGAATTTGATATTGAATATAAGCCGATATATTTTCTATTCAGAACCTTATATTGAATATCAAATGTGATTTGGGTTTGTCGTGAATGGTGTCTTCACTAACACTGTTCTTGAACCCAGTTGAGAAAAGATTAAATCTTTTTATTTAGATTTAATGAAGTGTAACAATATTTAATTGGAATAGAATTGATATTGATTTTCGGGTTTATCGTGGACAGTGTTTTAAATAACACTTGTTCTTTAACCCGATAATTAATGGAATGATATTTTGGGTTTACCGTGAACCGTGTTTTAAATGACACTGATTCTTTAACCCAGCTAACGATTAAAACTAAGTGGAGTTTTAATGAATCTTTAATTAGATTGAAATGATCGAAAATGGAGTATCACCAGTTTTGCTCCAGGCGATAGTTAAATCTTTAATTAGATTTGAACGTGAAATGGTAATTGAATTTACCGATAACACTGTGGTGTTAGATATGAAGTATTACCAGTTTTACTTCAAGGGATAAATAGGTTGGGATTGGGAAATTAAAACAAATGATTACTTCGGTAAGTTTCGTTAATCCCGACTAGTTGAATCGAAATTCAAAAGAAGATTAGAGAATAAATTCAAGAAATTTATTGTGAAGACCCGCAACCTCCCCGTAAAGGAAAGCGTCGGATAGTTCGAGAACAAGCCACAACAGAACGCATACAGAAGAACATTTCATTGTATATTACAACAATGCATCAGATTACAAGAAGTATAAAAAGTATAAAAGAATATTACACAGAAATATCAGAGATTTAAATTACATTTAAATACATAGCAGCGGAAAATAATACAATACACAACTAGAAAGAGATATACGGATACAAAGCTTTCCGGATATCGTTCCAGCTGTAAACCAGGATCCTGTGAATATAAATCTGCAAAACCAAAACTACTAGCTGCCCGTGCCAAAATAGGGGCACCCAGAGTTTAGGTTAAAACAATAAACTCCAGGTCAGTCATGGGACTGGTGTGAGAATTAAAACAGTTATTAATCTTTATTTTAAATCATTAGGTAAATCAAGGGACCACGCCGTATAACACGGAACGGGTTTCCTCCCAAGAATACCAGTGCATAAAACAAACAGCGCAATGCTAAATAAAGAAAAATGAAGCTATTATAAGACCCAGGTCCTATCACACAATGCAACGCAAGCCGGGGGATAGGGTTTTCCCTTATAACAGCCAAAGAATGCTTGATACGTTTAAAACAAATCATTTGATACTACTATAAGTGCATAGTGTATAAAACAACTTCAAATCATAAGTATCAATCATAGGCGGCATGGGTACCATATATCATGTCGCCATATATAGGTTTACAAATAAAACCGCAAATGTCACGTATTTGGAAATTGGATTTCCGTCT
Organism: Allium sativum; assembly: GCA_030737875.1. Taxonomy (NCBI): domain Eukaryota; kingdom Viridiplantae; phylum Streptophyta; class Magnoliopsida; order Asparagales; family Amaryllidaceae; genus Allium; species Allium sativum. Next base: position 600,023,893 of record CM060909.1, on the reverse strand, counting down.
ATGAACCGAGGCAAAAGATAGTCCTCAACCGATTCGAGACAATCTAGCCCATGTCTCAGGATCAGAGCTCGAGTGATCCTTGGATCGTCAGGGCCAGTCCACCGATGTGGATTAAACTTAAACCCTGAACATACGTTTCCCCGCCCTATGGGGCGTAAACGAGCCAACTAAATGACTCCATCGGTTCGAGAACGACCGATCAATCCGAGGCGCCTCGCAACAGCAACAACCACATAAGTCAAACTCGTCAGGGCGTGTAAAACCACTGACGCCACTTCTAGCTAGAAGGAAATGCATGCCCTCCCTGAGGTCCCCTCCCGTTTTTGGTTCATACCGGGTGTGAAACACGCGAGGTAAACGTTACACAAAGCTACGCCACAAAGGCCGTGCTTTGATCATCACCACAAGACTTTGCTTTTCAACAGAAGCCTTGATCATTTGCATCTTAGCATGCCACACAGGCAAACCATCCTATGCAACCGATATCAGTCACACAGAATGAAATCCGATGTCAGACACACAGTCCATTTACAAGTCCGTTCTGGGTCTGAACGAAACCGGAGGCACCTAGTACCCCGCATATCCATCGATCTCCAAGTACGTCTGGACGATCACTAACTGTTTCCATCTTCTTGGGTGTACAGCCCAATCAAGATCATCAGTTATCACCCAAACGACGTGAAGACCTCCGGTCTTCGACCATCGTCTTCATCTTCGACTTATCGTCGTATCAGTTATTCAGAATGGGATAAACCCGGTCTTTCCGAATAACTCGCGTATATTTTAAATAAGTGTTACACAAACACAACATACGCCTCATTCCAATTCATTAGTCACTAACCGTAAATTAATCAAGAGAATAATTCCCCAAATATTAACCCCGAAGGCCGAAACCAACATCAGATCAATATCCAGGAAACCATTCTGCTTGGCTAACCGACAGTTAGTTTCTAAATTTCACGTTCAAATCTAATTAAAGATTTAACTATCGCCTGGAGCAAAACTGGTGATACTCCATTCTCGATCTTTTCAATCTAATTAAAGATTCATTAAAACTCCACTTAGTTTTAATCATTATCTGGGTTAAAGAATCAGTGTCATTTAAAAACACGATTCACGATAAACCCAAAATCACATTCCATTAATTATCGGGTTAAAGAACAAGTGTTATTTAAAACACTGTTCACGATAAACCCAAAAATCAATACCAATTCAATTCCAATTAAATATCATTTAATTGGTACACTTCATTAAATCTAAATAAAAAGATTTAATCTTTTCTCAACTGGGTTCAAGAACAGTGTTAGTGAAGACACCATTCACGACAAACCCAAATCACATTCCATTAATTATCGGGTTAAAGAACAAGTGTTATTTAAAACACTGTTCACGATAAACCCAAAAATCAATACCAATTCAATTCCAATTAAATATCATTTAATTGGTACACTTCATTAAATCTAAATAAAAAGATTTAATCTTTTCTCAACTAGGTTCAAGAACAGTGTTAGTGAAGACACCATTCACGACAAACCCAAATCACATCCCATTAATTATCGGGTTAAAGAACAAGTGTTATTTAAAACACTGTTCACGATAAACCCAAAAATCAATACCAATTCAATTCCAATTAAATATCATTTAATTGGTACACTTCATTAAATCTAAATAAAAAGATTTAATCTTTTCTCAACAGGGTTCAAGAACAGTGTTAGTGAAGACACCATTCACGACAAACCCAAATCACATTCGATATTCAATACAAGGCTCTGAATAGAAAATATATCGGCTTATATTCAATATCGAATTCTACGACTAACAAATGTCGTATTGGAAATAACGATATAAATATATATCTTTCAAATTTCCATAACAACACCTGTATAATCACGAATTCCAACATCGAAATATTCCGAAGACAATTTCGATTCAAATCCACTCCAATGCATTCATTGGAAATTTTAGTTATTTTCAAACCCATTTCGAATTCAATTTATTTATTTAAAAATAAATAGAATTATAATTCTAGTTCAAAACTAGTTTATTTCGATAAAAATCTATTTTTATCTTTTCAAATATGGAGTTTTTCATCCCAATTCTTTCTAAATCATTTCTTATGATTTTACACAAATTATTACTATTTTTAATAATTTTATCAAGGCCCGTTCAGTCGATTTCCAACAATGGCCATCGAACTGCACTTACAGCAACCTTTTTCGAATTTGATTTGGACATAATTCCAAATCCAACCGTTAGATTTCTAATTTCTAATATTCTTTAGAAAGCTCTTTTCGATACGAACCCAACGGTTCCGGTTTTAGGAGAATCCGACGGTCGGATCTCCCGTAATGTCCGTTTGAAACAAATGGTCGAAATTCGCGAACTGCCGCGGCGCGGCGCGTTCTATTCAGGCCATTATATTATATATATAATATATATAATATATATTTCGTCGATTTCTATTTAAAACGAATTATATGAATAGTTTTAAATTTGTTTCAAAAGCAATTTCAACTTCCATTTCAATTCAAATCAAAATTGAATTCATCTTTATAAATTCGTTTCAAAATTCATTTCTATTCAATTCAAATTTCAATTCAATTTGAATTCATTTCAATTCGTTTTTAATTCAATTCATTTCGAAATCATTTTCAATTCAATTCATTTCGAAATCGTTTTCAATTCAATTCATTTCGAAATCGTTTTCAATTCAATTCATTTCGAAATCGTTTTCAATTCAATTCATTTCGAAATCGTTTTCAATTCAATTCATTTCGAAATCGTTTTCAATTCAATTCATTTCGAAATCGTTTTCAATTCAATTCATTTCGAAATCGTTTTCAATTCAATTCATTTCGAAATCGTTTTCAATTCAATTCAATTCGAAATCGTTTTCAATTCAATTCATTTCGAAATCGTTTTCAATTCAATTCATTTCGAAATCGTTTTCAATTCAATTCAAAATATTCGATTTCGAAATCACTTTTCAATATTCATTTTTAAGATGAATAAAATCGATATAAATATCGTTCACGTCAAAATGGCGTCAATCTAATCAACACGGCTCCATATATTGATATTTTCAAATATTCCATTTCGAATATTTCTATTTCAAATATTTCTATTTTAAAACTGGAATGAGGCCCAATCAATTACCATATAATGTTAATTATATGGATTTTCTACAACACATGCATATATCAACAACGATGAATAATCAACCATCATCCAAAGTGCATTCTACACTGTATAAGCATCAAATATAGATATTCAACGCTTATAACAGTCTGTCAATCAATCGATCGACACACAACTAAACAATCGGGATTAGTGTACGTCGAATATCATCCCAACACCCGTGTAGGGTTTCAAACAATCAAACACAGATTTTATTTGTGCAGTTGGGCGATGTGTAAAATTTATCGACCCAATCAATGTCCTTCAAATAAGTGTACATAAACAAACCATCTGGTTTGCAAATGAATATTTTATTTATTCACATTCACGTTAAAAATTTATATTTTTAACGACAAAACATTTTATTTCAACATATGAATTTCTCTTCAGTTCATTCTTTAAATAAAATGATATTTTTATTTTTCTAACATATTTTAGAAAATTTCGGCGGCATAACGGCACGATACTAGAAACGGGACGAGGCCTAGCCTTATCCCCGGACTAGTGAAGGCCCACGCCATTCACACGTCAATCAAATCAATTTCATTATGCAAACCACAAAATTTGGAGTAAGAGTCTAACCTAGCCTTACTCCTTCGCCTTATAACGGCGCACGTCTAATCCTAACCAATTTATCGATTCGATTTTTCACACCACAAACCACATTCAAACCAATATCGCAATCAATCACCAAACAGTCAAACAAACAAGTCCATGGTCTGTGGACGATTGTGTCGGGTGCTACTAAGCACCGTCTGCATCCTAGTATATATATATAACTAGAAAAATTTAATTGAAAGGTGAGAAGTTCTCACTTATAGCTATCCTAGCTCCACGGCACTTCTTTGATAGAAATCTTCGTCGTTTCGCCTTTTTGTCACCTTCGTTGCTGCTTTCACTACATACGTAAAAATCGAATTTTTATTTCAAAGTTCAATATATAAAAATCGAATTTTTATTTCAAAGTTCAATATATAAAAATCGAATTTTTATTTCAAAGTTCAATATATAAAAATCGAATTTTTTAGTTCGCTATTCAATATATAAAAATCGAATTTTTCTATGGAAGTTCAATATATAAAAATCCTATTTTTACTTTGCTTCTCAATATATAAAAATCGAATTTTTCTATGGAAGTTCAATATATAAAAATCCTATTTTTACTTTGCTTCTCAATATATAAAAATCGAATTTTTAGTTTTCAATCTTAAATCTTTTCGATTTTAAAGTTTAAATCTTTTCTTTTAAAATCCAAAAATAAAATCAGTTTTTAAATGCTTTTTCAAAATCAGTTTTTTTTTCCTTTTTTTTTTTAAAAAATCAGATTTTATTTCCTAAAAAAAAGTATTCTTTCTTTTTAAATATAACCAAAATACAGTTTTTTTTAAATTAAAACAAAATATAGTTTTTAAATACTCACCCTTTTTCTAGGACGGAAGGAGGCTGTCGTCTGGAGGGGGGGGGTCGACGCGGTGCTGCGTCTGATGTCGGAGGGCTTGGGCGCGTCGCTCGAGGTAGGGGGACGGCCAGAAGCTCGCGCGCGTCACTCAAGAGAGGGGGAGGAAAGCAGGAGAGAGAAGGAACGGATGGGGAGGGGGTCGGACGTCGTGGTGGCGCCGGGTCTCCGATGAGCGGCGGCGATCAATTCGATTGCGGTTTTTTTTTTTTTTTTTTTTTTATCTGATGAGTGAATCGGGTTTTGGGGAAAGGGGGGGGCAGAGTTAAAAGGAGGGAGTTTTTTTTATTTTTTATTATTATTTAATTATTTTATTTTCGAAGAAGTTGACTTTTCACACATAACCTCTAAACGAGGCCCACCGCCTGTCGTCCATAGCGTTTCACCCCCATTCCGAACACAATGGGATATGCTACGCAAGCTGATTCGGCTGTTACAATCAGTTTCCGTTAAATTTACATTTAAATCTCTATATTGAATTTTAAACGTACATTTCAAATTACAGGGGTCACATATTAACTCTATTAATTCCATAAAAATATTTTCTAGCTTCGTATTGACGATACGGTCCTAACAAAACTAGTTTCGTCAAATTCTGAGATCGTTTGAAAAATGGCCAATTTCCAGTCGATTAAAATCAACTGAAATGGTCAAAACACGTTTTACTTTGCCACGCTCACATATTGATTCAGAAAATTATGAAATTTGAAACCTAGCAATAAGTTCACATCCCGGACCCAACAAAACTGGTTTCGTCGAAATCCGAGGTCGTTTGCAAAATGTCCATTTTTAAGGGCCTGAATTCCATAGCGACTATTCAGAATTTTCAACTGGACATATCTTTTGATTCCCGCTAAGAAATTTTGATCATTCGGATTCGTTGGAAAGATATTCACTATTAGATTCCATTATTTTTGGTTTCACTAAAATCCGGATTGTTTTGCACCCGGTACATTCAATTGAAGTTTGAAATCGAATTATCGAACTACCGCGCCATTTTCAATTCTATTTATAATTATATATAAATATTTATATTCTAACGACGACGCGTATAATATATACGTTCGAATTATATTCAAAATAAATTTCTCGCCGATATTATTTAAAATAATTCATTTTAAATAATCAAAACTCGCTATAATTGCCAACATAAAAATTTTAAACTGGCCCAGATTTTCCGGGTTGTTACAATCTCCCCCACTTAAAACTTTTCGTCCCCGAAAAGGAACAAAGTCGAAAGTGGTTTGATTAATCAGCTCTACGATCGATCAGGCTTCCATTCTCCAACTCTTTAGTTTCTGAGAATTTTCAAAATTTCAAAAATTTGGCTAACACCCTAAATTTTTGAAAAATTTCGCCATAACCTCCCCTGCACCGGGAGCATCGGGGAATTTCAAATAGCTTCCCCGGTCCTTCTGATCTCAAAAAGAAAAATAAAAGGCCAAGCGGCTAGCCAATAGGCTCATAAAATCATCATCACCCAAACAAAACAGTAAATTATGTAGTAAACATGTACCTATTTGTCGGGCAAACAAATTTTATTCTCTGGCTCTAGCCTCCTTGCTATGACCTGTTCAATGATATACATGTATATGCAAGAAAATGAGACCAATTTTCAATATAATTCAATAATCGGTTCAATTAGGCTAAATGGCTCAAAATTATCAACCAAATAAACAAACAACACAAACATCAATCAATTAGTTGATTTTAAAGTTTCAAACTCATAATTTTGATACATATACTAAAATCGTGTTTTTGATGCCAATTCACAACAAAGTGTTCTAATTGTATTAGTTTTTGTTCTCACACCAGTCCAATGGAAATATATAGAAAATCACACCTTCGAAACACGAACATAAATACTGATGATGCACGTGCTATCATCAGTACCTTCTCCGGGCGACTAGAGTGTGATTCTATATCTATTCAATATATTAAAACTTCGAATACACGCGGATCAGACGTATACGCAAAATCTATATATACTGGATTGTCCACATCAATATAAATAAATAATCAAATACGAATAATTGATTTAAATTTTCAAAACAAAATTTGTTTTCATTTGAAAAATATACTCTTCACACTCGTTCTAGGATACTACTGATCCCATCTCTAACGAGTCATTCTAATTGGATATTACTAATCCAATATCTGATGAATTCTTTTGTATGGTTCTAATGTGTCTTGTTCTCTGAGCTTTGTAAACCAAAGCTCTGATACCACGTGTGAAGACCCGCAACCTCCCCGTAAAGGAAAGCGTCGGATAGTTCGAGAACAAGCCACAACAGAACGCATACAGAAGAACATTTCATTGTATATTACAACAATGCATCAGATTACAAGAAGTATAAAAAGTATAAAAGAATATTACACAGAAATATCAGAGATTTAAATTACATTTAAATACATAGCAGCGGAAAATAATACAATACACAACTAGAAAGAGATATACGGATACAAAGCTTTCCGGATATCGTTCCAGCTGTAAACCAGGATCCTGTGAATATAAATCTGCAAAACCAAAACTACTAGCTGCCCGTGCCAAAATAGGGGCACCCAGAGTTTAGGTTAAAACAATAAACTCCAGGTCAGTCATGGGACTGGTGTGAGAATTAAAACAGTTATTAATCTTTATTTTAAATCATTAGGTAAATCAAGGGACCACGCCGTATAACACGGAACGGGTTTCCTCCCAAGAATACCAGTGCATAAAACAAACAGCGCAATGCTAAATAAAGAAAAATGAAGCTGTTATAAGACCCAGGTCCTATCACACAATGCAACGCAAGCCGGGGGATAGGGTTTTCCCTTATAACAGCCAAAGAATGCTTGATACGTTTAAAACAAATCATTTGATACTACTATAAGTGCATAGTGTATAAAACAACTTCAATTCATAAGTATCAATCATAGGCGGCATGGGTACCATATATCATGTCGCCATATATAGGTTTACAAATAAAACCGCAAATGTCACGTATTTGGAAATTGGATTTCCGTCTATGAACCGAGGCAAAAGATAGTCCTCAACCGATTCGAGACAATCTAGCCCATGTCTCAGGATCAGAGCTCGAGTGATCCTTGGATCGTCAGGGTCAGTCCACCGATGTGGATTAAACTTAAACCCTGAACATACGTTTCCCCGCCCTATGGGGCGTAAACGAGCCAACTAAATGACTCCATCGGTTCGAGAACGACCGATCAATCCGAGGCGCCTCGCAACAGCAACAACCACATAAGTCAAACTCGTCAGGGCGTGTAAAACCACTGACGCCACTTCTAGCTAGAAGGAAACGCATGCCCTCCCTGAGGTCCCCTCCCGTTTTTGGTTCATACCGGGTGTGAAACACGCGAGGTAAACGTTACACAAAGCTACGCCACAAAGGCCGTGCTTTGATCATCACCACAAGACTTTGCTTTTCAACAGAAGCCTTGATCATTTGCATCTTAGCATGCCACACAGGCAAACCATCCTATGCAACCGATATCAGTCACACAGAATGAAATCCGATGTCAGACACACAGTCCATTTACAAGTCCGTTCTGGGTCTGAACGAAACCGGAGGCACCTAGTACCCCGCATATCCATCGATCTCCAAGTACGTCTGGACGATCACTAACTGTTTCCATCTTCTTGGGTGTACAGCCCAATCAAGATCATCAGTTATCACCCAAACGACGTGAAGACCTCCGGTCTTCGACCATCGTCTTCATCTTCGACTTATCGTCGTATCAGTTATTAAGAATGGGATAAACCCGGTCTTTCCGAATAACTCGCGTATATTTTAAATAAGTGTTACACAAACACAACATACGCCTCATTCCAATTCATTAGTCACTAACCGTAAATTAATCAAGAGAATAATTCCCCAAATATTAACCCCGAAGGCCGAAACCAACATCAGATCAATATCCAGGAAACCATTCTGCTTGGCTAACCGACAGTTAGTTTCTAAATTTCACGTTCAAATCTAATTAAAGATTTAACTATCGCCTGGAGCAAAACTGGTGATACTCCATTCTCGATCTTTTCAATCTAATTAAAGATTCATTAAAACTCCACTTAGTTTTAATCATTATCTGGGTTAAAGAATCAGTGTCATTTAAAAACACGATTCACGATAAACCCAAAATCACATTCCATTAATTATCGGGTTAAAGAACAAGTGTTATTTAAAACACTGTTCACGATAAACCCAAAAATCAATACCAATTCAATTCCAATTAAATATCATTTAATTGGTACACTTCATTAAATCTAAATAAAAAGATTTAATCTTTTCTCAACTGGGTTCAAGAACAGTGTTAGTGAAGACACCATTCACGACAAACCCAAATCACATTCCATTAATTATCGGGTTAAAGAACAAGTGTTATTTAAAACACTGTTCACGATAAACCCAAAAATCAATACCAATTCAATTCCAATTAAATATCATTTAATTGGTACACTTCATTAAATCTAAATAAAAAGATTTAATCTTTTCTCAACTGGGTTCAAGAACAGTGTTAGTGAAGACACCATTCACGACAAACCCAAATCACATCCCATTAATTATCGGGTTAAAGAACAAGTGTTATTTAAAACACTGTTCACGATAAACCCAAAAATCAATACCAATTCAATTCCAATTAAATATCATTTAATTGGTACACTTCATTAAATCTAAATAAAAAGATTTAATCTTTTCTCAACTGGGTTCAAGAACAGTGTTAGTGAAGACACCATTCACGACAAACCCAAATCACATTCGATATTCAATACAAGGCTCTGAATAGAAAATATATCGGCTTATATTCAATATCGAATTCTACGACTAACAAATGTCGTATTGGAAATAACGATATAAATATATATCTTTCAAATTTCCATAACAACACCTGTATAATCACGAATTCCAACATCGAAATATTCCGAAGACAATTTCGATTCAAATCCACTCCAATGCATTCATTGGAAATTTTGGTTATTTTCAAACCCATTTCGAATTCAATTTATTTATTTAAAAATAAATAGAATTATAATTCTAGTTCAAAACTAGTTTATTTCGATAAAAATCTATTTTTATCTTTTCAAATATGGAGTTTTTCATCCCAATTCTTTCTAAATCATTTCTTATGATTTTACACAAATTATTACTATTTTTAATAATTTTATCAAGGCCCGTTCAGTCGATTTCCAACAATGGCCATCGAACTGCACTTACAGCGACCTTTTTCGAATTTGATTTGGACATAATTCCAAATCCAACCGTTAGATTTCTAATTTCTAATATTCTTTAGAAAGCTCTTTTCGATACGAACCCAACGGTTCCGGTTTTAGGAGAATCCGACGGTCGGATCTCCCGTAATGTCCGTTTGAAACAAATGGTCGAAATTCGCGAACTGCCGCGGCGCGGCGCGTTCTATTCAGGCCATTATATTATATATATAATATATATAATATATATTCCGTCGATTTCTATTTAAAACGAATTATATGAATAGTTTTAAATTTGTTTCAAAAGCAATTTCAACTTCCATTTCAATTCAAATCAAAATTGAATTCATCTTTATAAATTCGTTTCAAAATTCATTTCTATTCAATTCAAATTTCAATTCAATTTGAATTCATTTCAATTCGTTTTTAATTCAATTCATTTCGAAATCGTTTTCAATTCAATTCATTTCGAAATCGTTTTCAATTCAATTCATTTCGAAATCGTTTTCAATTCAATTCATTTCGAAATCGTTTTCAATTCAATTCATTTCGAAATCGTTTTCAATTCAATTCATTTCGAAATCGTTTTCAATTCAATTCATTTCGAAATCGTTTTCAATTCAATTCATTTCGAAATCGTTTTCAATTCAATTCATTTCGAAATCGTTTTCAATTCAATTCAATTCGAAATCGTTTTCAATTCAATTCATTTCGAAATCGTTTTCAATTCAATTCATTTCGAAATCGTTTTCAATTCAATTCAAAATATTCGATTTCGAAATCACTTTTCAATATTCATTTTTAAGATGAATAAAATCGATATAAATATCGTTCACGTCAAAATGGCGTCAATCTAATCAACACGGCTCCATATATTGATATTTTCAAATATTCCATTTCGAATATTTCTATTTCAAATATTTCTATTTTAAAACTGGAATGAGGCCCAATCAATTACCATATAATGTTAATTATATGGATTTTCTACAACACATGCATATATCAACAACGATGAATAATCAACCATCATCCAAAGTGCATTCTACACTGTATAAGCATCAAATATAGATATTCAACGCTTATAACAGTCTGTCAATCAATCGATCGACACACAACTAAACAATCGGGATTAGTGTACGTCGAATATCATCCCAACACCCGTGTAGGGTTTCAAACAATCAAACACAGATTTTATTTGTGCAGTTGGGCGATGTGTAAAATTTATCGACCCAATCAATGTCCTTCAAATAAGTGTACATAAACAAACCATCTGGTTTGCAAATGAATATTTTATTTATTCACATTCACGTTAAAAATTTATATTTTTAACGACAAAACATTTTATTTCAACATATGAATTTCTCTTCAGTTCATTCTTTAAATAAAATGATATTTTTATTTTTCTGACATATTTTAGAAAATTTCGGCGGCATAACGGCACGATACTAGAAACGGGACGAGGCCTAGCCTTATCCCCGGACTAGTGAAGGCCCACGCCATTCACACATCAATCAAATCAATTTCATTATGCAAACCACAAAATTTGGAGTAAGAGTCTAACCTAGCCTTACTCCTTCGTCTTATAACGGCGCACGTCTAATCCTAACCAATTTATCGATTCGATTTTTCACACCACAAACCACATTCAAACCAATATCGCAATCAATCACCAAACAGTCAAACAAACAAGTCCATGGTCTGTGGACGATTGTGTCGGGTGCTACTAAGCACCGTCTGCATCCTAGTATATATATATAACTAGAAAAATTTAATTGAAAGGTGAGAAGTTCTCACTTATAGCTATCCTAGCTCCACGGCACTTCTTTGATAGAAATCTTCGTCGTTTCGCCTTTTTGTCACCTTCGTTGCTGCTTTCACTACATACGTAAAAATCGAATTTTTATTTCAAAGTTCAATATATAAAAATCGAATTTTTATTTCAAAGTTCAATATATAAAAATCGAATTTTTATTTCAAAGTTCAATATATAAAAATCGAATTTTTTAGTTCGCTATTCAATATATAAAAATCGAATTTTTCTATGGAAGTTCAATATATAAAAATCCTATTTTTACTTTGCTTCTCAATATATAAAAATCGAATTTTTCTATGGAAGTTCAATATATAAAAATCCTATTTTTACTTTGCTTCTCAATATATAAAAATCGAATTTTTAGTTTTCAATCTTAAATCTTTTCGATTTTAAAGTTTAAATCTTTTCTTTTAAAATCCAAAAATAAAATCAGTTTTTAAATGCTTTTTCAAAATCAGTTTTTTTTTTCCTTTTTTTTTTAAAAAAAAAATCAGATTTTATTTCCTAAAAAAAAGTATTCTTTCTTTTTAAATATAACCAAAATACAGTTTTTTTTAAATTAAAACAAAATATAGTTTTTAAATACTCACCCTTTTTCTAGGACGGAAGGAGGCTGTCGTCTGGAGGGGGGGGGTCGACGCGGTGTTGCGTCTGATGTCGGAGGGCTTGGGCGCGTCGCTCGAGGTAGGGGGACGGCCAGAAGCTCGCGCGCGTCACTCAAGAGAGGGGGAGGAAAGCAGGAGAGAGAAGGAACGGATGGGGAGGGGGTCGGACGTCGTGGTGGCGCCGGGTCTCCGATGAGCGGCGGCGATCAATTCGATTGCGGTTTTTCTTTTTTTCTTTTTTTTATCTGATGAGTGAATCGGGTTTTGGGGAAAGGGGGGGCCAGAGTTAAAAGGAGGGAGTTTTTTTTTTATTTTTTATTATTATTTAATTATTTTATTTTCGAAGAAGTTGACTTTTCACACATAACCTCTAAACGAGGCCCACCGCCTGTCGTCCATAGCGTTTCACCCCCATTCCGAACACAATGGGATATGCTACGCAAGCTGATTCGGCTGTTACAATCAGTTTCCGTTAAATTTACATTTAAATCTCTATATTGAATTTTAAACGTACATTTCAAATTACAGGGGTCACATATTAACTCTATTAATTCCATAAAAATATTTTCTAGCTTCGTATTGACGATACGGTCCTAACAAAACTAGTTTCGTCAAATTCTGAGATCGTTTGAAAAATGGCCAATTTCCAGTCGATTAAAATCAACTGAAATGGTCAAAACACGTTTTCCTTTGCCACGCTCACATATTGATTCAGAAAATTATGAAATTTGAAACCTAGCAATAAGTTCACATCCCGGACCCAACAAAACTGGTTTCGTCGAAATCCGAGGTCGTTTGCAAAATGTCCATTTTTAAGGGCCTGAATTCCATAGCGACTATTCAGAATTTTCAACTGGACATATCTTTTGATTCCCGCTAAGAAATTTTGATCATTCGGATTCGTTGGAAAGATATTCACTATTAGATTCCATTATTTTTGGTTTCACTAAAATCCGGATTGTTTTGCACCCGGTACATTCAATTGAAGTTTGAAATCGAATTATCGAACTACCGCGCCATTTTCAATTCTATTTATAATTATATATAAATATTTATATTCTAACGACGACGCGTATAATATATACGTTCGAATTATATTCAAAATAAATTTCTCGCCGATATTATTTAAAATAATTCATTTTAAATAATCAAAACTCGCTATAATTGCCAACATAAAAATTTTAAACTGGCCCAGATTTTCCGGGTTGTTACATTTATCTTGGATAAAATTAATGGGAACCTTTCCCTATGAATGTGAAATTTAGAAACTAACTGTCGGTTGGCCAAGCAGAATGGTTTTCTGGGTATTGATCTGATGTTGGTTTCGGCCTTCGGGGTTAATATTTGGGGAATTATTCTCTTGATTAATTTACGGTTAGTGACTAATGAATTGGAATGAGGCGTATGTTGTGTTTGTGTAACACTTACTTAAGATATACGCGAGTTATTCGGAAAGATCGGGTTTATCCCATTCTGAATAACTGATACGACGATAAGTCGAAGATGAAGACGATGGTCGAAGACCGGAGGTCTTCACGTCGTTTGGGTGATTACTGATGATCTTGATTGGGCTGTACACCCAAGAAGATGGAAACAGTTTGTGATCGTCCAGACGTACTTGGAGATCGATGGATATGCGGGGTACTAGGTGCCTCCGGTTTCGTTCAGACCCAGAACGGACTTGTAAATGGACTGTGTGTCTGACATTGGATTTTAGTCTGTGTGATTGATTTCTAATAAATATATATCTGTTTGGCGGCGGAGAATTTATTCTCTTGCTTAACGCCCTTCTCTGAGACGTACGAGCTCAGGGGTTATATACTGATGGATATCAAACGCATAGAGTGAATTGCCTGTGTGGCATGCCTAAGTGGCAATTGATCAAGGCTTCTGTTGAAAAGCAAAATCTTGTGGTGATGATCGAAGCACGGCCTTTGTGGCGTAGCTTTGTGTAACGTTTGCTTCGCGAGTTTCGCACCCCGGTTGTGAACCAAAAACGGGAGAGGACCTCAGGGAGGGCATGCGTTTCTTTCTAGTTAGAAGTGGCGTCAGTGGTTTTACACGCCCTGACGAGTTTGACTTATGTGGTTGTTGCTGTTGCGAGGCGCCTCGGATTGATCGGTCGTTCTCGAACCGATGGAGTCATTTAGTTGGCTCATTTACGCCCCAAAGGGCGGGGAAACGTATTGTTCAGGCACTATAATCCACATCGGTGGACCGGCCCTGTCGCTCCATGGGGCAGTTGCGGCTGTTCCTGTGGCTCGGGCTAGAGAGTCACGAATCGGTAGAGGACGATCCCTGGCTTCGGTTCATAGACGGAAATCCAATTTCCAAATACGTAACTTTGCGGTTTTATTTGTAAACCTATATATGGCGACATAGTGGCATGGGACGCTCATGTCGCCTATGATTGATACTTATGATTTGAAGTTGTTTTATACACTATGCACTTATAATAGTATCAAATGATTTGTTTTAAACGTATCAAGCATTCTTTGGCTGTTATAAGGGAAAACCCTATCCCCCGGCTTGCGTTGCATTGTGTGATAGGACCTGGGTCTTATAACAGCTTCATTTTTCTTTATTTAGCATTGCGCTGTTTGTTCTATGCACTGGTATTCTTGGGAGGAAACCCGTTCCGTGTTATACGGCGTGGTCCCTTGATTTACCTAACTTTAAAAATAAAGATTAACTGTTTTAGTTCTCACACCAGTCACATGACTGACCTGGAGTTTATTGTTTTAACCTAAACTCTGGGTGCCCCTATTTTGACACGGGCAGCTAGTAGTTTTGGTTTTGCAGATTTATATTCACAGGATCCTGGTTTACAGCTGGGACGATATCCGGAAAGCTTTGTATCCGTATATCTCTTCTAGTTGTGTATTGTATTATTTTCCGCTGCTATATTTAAATGTAATTTAAATCTCTGATATTTCTGTGTAATATTCATTTATACTCTGTATATTCTTGTAATCTGATGCATTGTTGTAATATACAATGAAATGTTCTTCTGTATGCGTTCTGCTGTGGCTTGTTCTCGAACTATCCGACACTTTCCTTTACGGGGAAGTTACGGGTTTTCACATCGGGCACGTGTACAACGCACTTTCGGAGGAAATGCCGACTGGTGCGAGGCGGGCCGTCACATTTGGTATCAGAGCTCTAGGTTGCGTAGTTAACCTAGGGAAGTTATCAGGGTGAGATAATATACGTATACGAGAGAGCGTATTTGTGACGGCCGTGAATTTCGCTCGATCCGAATCAGTTGTTAAACCGATCTAAACCGTTCGAAATCCCTGATCGTTTGAGAACAGGACAAATCAGAACACAAACAGAAGAACATTTCATTGTTATTACAACAATTCCATCAGATACAAGAATATACAGAGTATAAATGAATAAATTACATTCGATACATATCAGAGATTACAATAAATTACATAGCAGCGGAAAATAATACAAAGCACAACTGAAGGTGATATACGGATACAGAGCTTTCCGGATATCATTCCAGCTGTAAACCAGGATCTTGTGAATATAAATCTGCAAAACCAAAACTACTAGCTGCCCGTGCGGAAAATAGGGGCACCCAGAGTTTAGGTTAAAACAATAACCTCCAGGTCAGTCATGTGACTGGTGTGAGAACTAAAACAGTTATTTAAAGCTTTACTTTAAAAGAGAGTAATTCAAGGGACCACGCCGTATAACACGGAACGGGTTTCCTCCCAAGAATACTAGTGCATAGAATAAACAGCGCAATGCTTTTTCGAAAAATGAAGCTATTATAAGACCCAGGTCCCATCACACAATGCAACGCAAGCCGGAGGATAGGGTTTTACCTTATAACAGCCAAACATGCTTGGTACGTTTAAAACAAATCATTTGATACTATAATAAGTGTATAGTGCCAAAACAATTTCAATCATAAATATAAATCATAGACGGCATAAGTGCCCCATCCCACTATGTCGCCATACTAGGCTCTACAAATAAAGCCGAATTACACGTATTGGAAATTGGATTCCGTCATGAATTGAGGCAAGGGGCAAGCTTCTCTCCGCGTTCGAGACACTCTAGCAAATGCCTCAGGGTTACGCACTCTGGGCAACCCCTGGATCTTCAGGGCCGGTCCTCACTTACGTTAGAGGATTAGTTTTTCCTGAACACACGTTTCCCGGTCCTTACAGACCTAAAATCGAGGCGCCTCATCCAATAACCACAAAGGTGAAAAATATATAAATGTCAGGGCTGGTAAGTCACTGACACCACCAGAGCTAGAAAGAAACGTCGTGCTCTCCCTGCAGTCCGTATCCCGTTTTTAACTCATACCGAGGTGTGAGGCTCGCAAATTCACGTTATACACAAAGCTGCCACGTAGGCGTGCTTTGATCATCAGCCACAAGACTTTGCTTTTCAACAGAAGCCTTGATCATTGCATCTTAGCGTGCCACACAGGCAATTCATGCCATGCGACTGATGTCCATCGATATACAACCTCTGAGCTCGTACGTCTCAGAGAAGGGCGTTAAGCAAAAGAATAAATTCTCCGCCGCCAAACAGATGTATATTTAATAGAAATCAATCAACACAGAATAAAATCCAGTGTCTGACACACAATCCATTTACAAGTCCGTTCTGGGTCTGAACGAAACCGGAGGCACTTTCCTCGCATATCCATCCATCTCCAGGTACGTCTGGACGACCACCAACTATTTCCATCCTCTTGGGTGTACTGCCCAATCAGGATCGTCAGTAGTTATCCAAACGATGTGAAGACTTCCGGTCTTCGACCACCGTCTTCATCTTCGACATATCGTCGAATCGGTTATTCAGAATGGGTATAAACCCGGCCTTTCCGAACAACCCGCGTATATTAAAAACAAATGTTACACAAACACAACATACGCCTCATTCCAATTCATTAGTCACTAACCGCAAATTAGCAAGAGAACAATTTCCCAAACATTAACCCCGAAGGCCGAAACCAACATCAGATTAATACCCAGGAAACCATTCTTCTTAGCCAACCTACAGCTAGTTTCTAAATTCCACATTCTTAGGGAAAGGTTCCCATTAATTTTATCCAAGATAAATTCTTTAAAATTTATCCTGTAATCTTCCTTTGGATGTCATTTAAAACCAAATTATGGTTTTTCCAACTAGTCGAGATTAGCGAACCACAACGAAGTAATTATTTATTTTATTTCCCAATCCCAACCTATTCATCCCATGAAGCAAAACTGGTAATACTCCATATCTAACACCGTGGTGTTATCGGTAAAATTAATTACCATTTCACGTTCAAATCTAATTAAAGATTTAACTATCGCTTTGGAGCAAAACTGGCGATACTCCATTCTCGCTCGTTTTCTAAATTTGGTAATTTAGATTGTAAATTCACATTTCAATCTAATTGCAGATTCGTTAAAAATCATTTTATTGGGTTAAAGAACTAGGTGTTATTTAAAACACAGTTCACGACAAACCCAAATCACATTCTATTTATTTTCGAGTTAAAGAACTAGGTGTTATTTAAAACACAGTTCACGACAAACCCAAATCACATTCTATTTATTTTCGGGTTAAAGAACTAGGTGTTATTTAAAACACAGTTCACGATAAACCCACAAATCAATTCTAGTTCAATTCAAATCAAATATATTTGGAATTCCGATTATTTAAAACCCCTTTTTAAATCTAATTTATTTATTTAAAAATAAATCGGGTTTTAAATTTAGTTCAAACTAGTTATTTCGATGAAAACCCATTTTTATCTTTTCCAATACGGAGTTTTTCATCCCAATTTTTCCCAAATCATTTCTTATGATTTTACACAAATTATTGATATTTTTAATAATTTTATCAAGGCCCGTACAGTCGATTTCCAACAACGGCTATCGAACTGCACTTACAGCGACCTTTTTCGAATTTGATTTGGACGTATCTCCAAATCCAACCGTTAGATTTTGAATTTCTAATATTCGTTAGAAAGCTCTTTTCGATACGAACCCAACGGTTCCGGTTTTAGGAGAATCCAACGGTCGGATCTCCCGTAATGTTCGTTTGAAATAAATGGTCGAAATTCACGAACTGCCGCGGCGCGGCGCGTTCTATTCAGGCCATTATTATATATATAATATATATAATATATATTTCGTCGATTTCTATTTAAAACGAATTATATAAATAGTTTTAAATTCGTTTCAAAAGCAATTTCAACTTCCATTTCAATTCAAATCAGAATTGAATTCTTATTTATAAATTCGTTTTAAAATTCATTTCTATTCAATTCAAATTTCAATTCAATTTGAATTCATTTCAATTCGCTTTCAATTCAATTTGAATTCGTTTTCAATTCAATTCAATTCCAAAGTCGTTTTCTATTCAATTCATTTCGAAATCGTTTTCTATTCAATTCATTTCGAAATCGTTATATATTCAATTCATTTCAAATTGGTTTTCTATTCGAATCAAATTCGTTATATATTCAATTTATTTCGAAGTCGTTTTCTATTCAATTCATTTCGAAATCGTTTTATATTCAATTCATTTCGAAATCGTTATATATTCAATTCATTTCGAAATCGTTATATATTCAATTCATTTCGAAATCGTTATATATTCAATTCATTTCGAAATCGTTTTCTATTCAATTCATTTCGAAATCGTTATATATTCAATTCATTTCGAAATCGTTATATATTCAGTTCATTTCGAAATCGTTATATATTCAGTTCATTTCGAAATCATTATATATTCAATTCATTTCGAAATCGTTATATATTCAATTCATTTCGAAATCGATTTCAAAATTACTTTTCGATATTCATTTTAAAATGAATAAAATCGATATAAATATCGTTCACGTCAAAATGGCGCATCTCTAATCAACACGGCTTCATATATTTCTATTTTCAAATATTCTATTTCAAATATTCTATTTCAAATATTTCTATTTCAGATATTCTATTTCAAATATTTCTATTTCAAATATTTCTATTTCAAATATTCTATTTCAAATATTTCTATTTCAAATATTCTATTTCAAATATTTCTATTTGTCAACACACGACTAATCTCAATGAATGAGTACCGTCCACGTGTGACTATTTTTGTTAAATTATTTCGTTCAACACATGACTAATCTCAACGGGTGAGTACAGTCAACACATGAACCTTTACTTTATATTGATAAAGATATAAATTTTGTTATAAAAGTATTTCGTTCAACACATGACTAATCTCAACGGATGAGTACAGTCAACACATGAACCTTTATTTTATATTGATAAAGATATAAATTTTATTATAAAAATATTTCGTTCAACACATGACTAATCTCAACGGATGAGTACAGTCAACACATGAACCTTTACTTTATATTGATAAAGATATAATTTTGTTATAAAGATATTTTCGTTCAACACATGACTAATCTCAACGGATGAGTACAGTCAACACATGAACCTTTACTTTATATTGATAAAGATATAATTTTGTTATAAAAATATTTTCGTTCAACACATGACTAATCTCAACGGATGAGTACAGTCAACACATGAACCTTTACTTTATATTGATAAAGATATAAATTTTGTTATAAAAATATTTCGTTCAACACATGACTAATCTCAACGGATGAGTACAGTCAACACATGAACCTTTATTTTATATTGACAAAGATATAATTTTGTTACAAAAATATTTTCGTTCAACACATGACTAATCTCAACGGATGAGTACAGTCAACACATGAACCTTTATTTTATAATATTCTTTATTTTCTAAATTGGAATGAGACCCAATCAATTACCATATAAAGTTAATTATATGGATTTTCATACAACATATGTATATAACAACATTGAAAAATAATCAACCATCAACCAAAGTGCACTACACTGTATAAGCATCAAATATAGATATCTAACGCTTATAACAGCCTGTCAATCAATCGATCGACATATTTAATCAATCAGGATGAGTGAACTTCAAATTTCATCCCAACACCCGTGTGGGGTTTCAAACAATCAAACATAGATTTTTGTTGTGCAGTTGGGCGATGTGTAAAATTTATCGACCCAATCAATGTCCTTCAAATAGGTGTACATAAACAAACCGTCCGGTTTGTAAATGAATATTTTATTTTATTCACTTTCACTATATTCATATTCACGTTAAAAATTATATTTTTAACGATACAGCATTTTATTTTAACATATGAATTCTTATTCAGTTCACTTACACAATAAAAATGATATATATTTTTTTTCTAACATATTTTAGAAAATTTCGGCGGCATAACGGCACGATACTAGAAACGGGACGAGGCCTAGCCTTATCCCCGGTCTAGTGAAGGCCCACGCCATTCACACATCAATCAAATCCATTCATTTCACCAAACAATTCAATTTCAACCAAATAATCTAACTAATTTTTGCAATCAAACAAACAAGTCCATGGTCTGTGGACGATTGTGTCGGGTGCTACTAAGCACCGTTTGCATCCTAGTATATATATGTAATTAGAAAAGAAATTGAAAGGTGAGAAGTTCTCACCGAAAGCTATCCAAACATCTTGACTCTTCTTTGATAAAAATCTTCGTCATTCTCGCCTTTTGTCGCCTTCGTTGCTCGTATTCACTACATATGTAAAATCGAATTTTTTATTTCGATGTTCAATATATAAAAATCACATTTTTAATTTTTTGAAATCAATGTTATTTACAAAAACAAAATCTTATATTTTTCAAAAACAATGTATGTTTTGCTACTTAGAAAAAAACAAAGTATATTTTCCTACTTTAAAACAAAGTAAATTTTCCTAAAACAACTCTAGTTTAACTTTTCCAAATCAGTTCCATTTTTATTTCTAAAAACCCTGCCATTTTCTATTTTAAAAATAAGGATATATTTTATTTCGAAATCATGAAAAAATTATATTTTAAATAATGCTTTTAATATGAAAATCAGAAAATAAAATCAATGCTTTTCATATAAGAATTTCTATTAGTAAAGTCAGTTTTTAACCCTAAATAAAAATAAAAAGAAAAAGGGAAGGGAGGACTTACATCGTTCAGGGGGGGGGGGGGGGTTTGTTGTTCGCTGGTGGAAGCAGGGGGCGGGTCTTCGAATGGAGGAGGGCGCAGCAGGGTAGGGGGGCTCGAGGTCGTCTCGCTGCTGGGGGGGGGGGGGGTCTTCGCGCCAGGCGCCAGTCGAAGGGGGAAAGGAGGAGAAGAAGTGGAAGGGGAGGAAGAAGAAAGGGGGGGCGTGTCGATTGCGGCGCCGCCGCTTGAGAGGGGGGGGACGTCGGTGGCGGCGGCTCCGTCGAAGGGCTAGGGCAGCGTTTATTTTTTTTCGTTTCGTTTTGAAATGAACGGGGGGGGGGGGGTCGGCTGATAAAAGGAGAATTATATTTTTTTTATTTAATTTATCACTAAAAAGCAACTTTTATTTTTGACCTCTAAACGAGGCCCACTGCCTGTCGTCCATAGCGTTTTACCCCCATTCCGAACACAATCGGATATGTATCGTAGGCTGATTCGACTGTTTGAATCAGTTTCCGTTAAATTTACATTTAAATCACTATATTGAATTTTAAACGTACATTTCAAATTACTGGGGTCACATACTAACTCTAAAAATTCTCGAAAAATATTTTCTAGCTTCGTATTGACGATATGGTCCTAACAAAACTAATTTTGTCGAATTCCGAGACCGTTTGAAAAATGGCCAATTTCCCGTCGATTAAAATCAACTGAAACTGGTCAAACGCGTTTTCCTTTGCCACGCTCACATATTGATTCGAAAAATTACGAAATTTGAAATCTAGCAATAATTTTATATCACGGACTCAACAAAAGTGGTTTCGTCGAAATCCGAGGTCGTTTGCAAAATTCCCATTTTTAAGGGCCTGAATTCCATAGCGACTATTCAGAATTTTCAACTGGACATATCTTTTGATTCCCGCTATGAAATTTTGATTTTTCGGATTCGTTGGAAAGATATCATCAGTTAGATCCTAAGGTTTTTGGTTTCACTAAAATCCGGATTGTTTTGCACCCAGTACATTCAATTGAAGTTTGAACTCGAATTATCGAACTACCGCGCCATTTTCAATTCTATTTATAATTATATATAATTATTATATATTCTAACGACGACGTATATAATATATACGTTCTAAATATATTCAAAATAAATTTTATTCGATATTATTTAAAATAATCTATATTAAATATTCAGAAATCGCTAAAATTGCCAAAATAAAAATTTTAAACTGGCTCAGATTTTCCGGGTTATTACAATCTCCCCCACTTAAAACTTTTCATCCCCGAAAAGGAACAAAGCCGAAAGTGGCTTGATCAATCAACTCTATGTTCAATCTGGCTTCCATTCTCCAACTTTTCAGTTTCTGAGAATTTTCAAAATTTCAAAAATTTGGCTAACACCCTAAATTTTCGAAAAATTTCGCCATAACCTCCCCTGCACCGGGAGCATCGGGGAATTTCAAATAGCTTCCCCGGTCCTTCTAATCTCAAAAAGAAAAAGAAAAAGCCAAGCGGCTAGCCAATAGGCTCATAAAATCATCATCACCCAAACAAAACAGTAAATTATGTAGTAAACATGTACCTATTTGTCGGGCAAACAAATTTTATTCTTCGGCTCAAGCCTCCTTGCTATGACCTGTTCAATGTAAGTATATGTAGATGCATGCAAATGCGACCAATTTTCAATACAGTTCAATATTTGATGCTATTAGGCATAATGGTTCAAAATTAGCAAACAAATAAACAAACAACACAAACATCAATCAATTAGTGGATTAGAGTTTCAAATTGATAATTTTACTATATATACAGAAAATCTTGTTTTTGATGCCAATTCACAACAATGTGTTCTAACTATATATAAGTTTTGGTTCTCACACCAGTCTAATGGAAATATATCGATATCACACCTTCGTTACTCGAACATGAATACTAATGACGACTAGTCAATCATCAGAACCATCTTCGGGCCACTAGAGTATGATTCTATATCTATCCAGTATATTAAAACTTCGAATATACGTTCATGACGCGTATATGTAAAATCTTTATATACTCGATTGTCCATATTCAAAATAAATAAATAATTAAATACGTATAAAATGATTTAAATTTTCAAAACAAAAATTGTTTTCATTTGAAAAATATACTCTTCACACTCGTTCTAGGATACTACTGATCCTATCTCTAACGAGTCATTCTAATTGGATATTACTAATCCAATATCTGATGAATTCTTTCGTATGGTTCTAATGTGTCTTGTTCTCGAGCTCTGTAAACCAAAGCTCTGATACCAAATGTGACGGCCGTGAATTTCGCTCGATCCGAATCAGTCGTTAAACCGATCTAAACCGTTCGAAATCCCTGATCGTTTGAGAACAGGACAAATCAGAACACAAACAGAAGAACATTTCATTGTTATTACAACAATTCCATCAGATACAAGAATATACAGAGTATAAATGAATAAATTACATTCGATACATATCAGAGATTACAATAAATTACATAGCAGCGGAAAATAATACAAAGCACAACTGAAGGTGATATACGGATACAGAGCTTTCCGGATATCATTCCAGCTGTAAACCAGGATCCTGTGAATATAAATCTGCAAAACCAAAACTACTAGCTGCCCGTGCGGAAAATAGGGGCACCAAGAGTTTAGGTTAAAACAATAAACTCCAGGTCAGTCATGTGACTGGTGTGAGAACTAAAACAGTTATTTAAAGCTTTACTTTAAAAGAGAGTAATTCAAGGGACCACGCCATATAACACGGAACGGGTTTCCTCCCAAGAATACTAGTGCATAGAATAAACAGCGCAATGCTTTTTCGAAAAATGAAGCTATTATAAGACCCAGGTCCCATCACACAATGCAACGCAAGCCGGAGGATAGGGTTTTACCTTATAACAGCCAAACATGCTTGGTGCGTTTAAAACAAATCATTTGATACTATAATAAGTGTATAGTGCCAAAACAATTTCAATCATAAATATAAATCATAGACGGCATAAGTGCCACATCCCACTATGTCTCCATACTACGCTCTACAAATAAAGCCGAATTACATGTATTGGAAATTGGATTCCGTCATGAGTTGAGGCAAGGGGCAAGCTCCTCTCCGCATTCGAGACACTCTAGCAAATGCCTCAGGGTTACGCACTCTGGGCAACCCCTGGATCTTCAGGGCCGGTCCTCACTTACGTTAGAGGATTAGTTATTCCTGAACACACGTTTCCCGGTCCTTACAGACCTAAAATCGAGGCGCCTCATCCAACAACCACAAAGGTGAAAAATATATAAATGTCAGGGCTGGTAAGTCACTGACACCACCAGAGCTAGAAAGAAACATCGTGCTCTCCCTGCAGTCCGTATCCCGTTTTTAACTCATACCGAGGTGTGAGGCTCGCGAATTCACGTTATACACAAAGCTGCCACGTAGGCGTGCTTTGATCATCAGCCACAAGACTTTGCTTTTCAACAGAAGCCTTGATCATTGCATCTTAGCGTGCCACACAGGCAATTCATGCCATGCGACTGATGTCCATCGATATACAACCTCTGAGCTCGTACGTCTCAGAGAAGGGCGTTAAGCAAAAGAATAAATTCTCCGCCGCCAAACAGATGTATATTTAATAGAAATCAATCAACACAGAATAAAATCCAGTGTCTGACACACAATCCATTTACAAGTCCGTTCTGGGTCTGAACGAAACCGGAGGCACTTTCCTCGCATATCCATCCATCTCCAGGTACGTCTGGACGACCACCAACTATTTCCATCCTCTTGGGTGTACTGCCCAATCAGGATCGTCAGTAGTTATCCAAACGATGTGAAGACTTCCGGTCTTCGACCACCGTCTTCATCTTCGACATATCGTCGAATCGGTTATTCAGAATGGGTATAAACCCGGCCTTTCCGAACAACCCGCGTATATTAAAAACAAATGTTACACAAACACAACATACGCCTCATTCCAATTCATTAGTCACTAACCGCAAATTAGCAAGAGAACAATTTCCCAAACATTAACCCCGAAGGCCGAAACCAACATCAGATTAATACCCAGGAAACCATTCTTCTTAGCCAACCTACAGCTAGTTTCTAAATTCCACATTCTTAGGGAAAGGTTCCCATTAATTTTATCCAAGATAAATTCTTTAAAATTTATCCTGTAATCTTCCTTTGGATGTCATTTAAAACCAAATTATGGTTTTTCCAACTAGTCGAAATTAGCGAACCACAACGAAGTAATTATTTATTTTATTTCCCAATCCCAACCTATTCATCCCATGAAGCAAAACTGGTAATACTCCATATCTAACACCGTGGTGTTATCGGTAAAATTAATTACCATATCACGTTCAAATCTAATTAAAGATTTAACTATCGCTTTGGAGCAAAACTGGCGATACTCCATTCTCGCTCGTTTTCTAAATTTGGTAATTTAGATTGTAAATTCACATTTCAATCTAATTGCAGATTCGTTAAAACTCCTTTTATTGGGTTAAAGAACTAGGTGTTATTTAAAACACAGTTCACGACAAACCCAAATCACATTCTATTTATTTTCGGGTTAAAGAACTAGGTGTTATTTAAAACACAGTTCACGACAAACCCAAATCACATTCTATTTATTTTCGGGTTAAAGAACTAGGTGTTATTTAAAACACAGTTCACGATAAACCCACAAATCAATTCTAGTTCAATTCAAATCAAATATATTTGGAATTCCGATTATTTAAAACCCCTTTTTAAATCTAATTTATTTATTTAAAAATAAATCGGGTTTTAAATTTAGTTCAAACTAGTTATTTCGATGAAAACCCATTTTTATCTTTTCCAATACGGAGTTTTTCATCCCAATTTTTCCCAAATCATTTCTTATGATTTTACACAAATTATTGATATTTTTAATAATTTTATCAAGGCC
This sequence comes from Allium sativum, assembly GCA_030737875.1. Taxonomy (NCBI): domain Eukaryota; kingdom Viridiplantae; phylum Streptophyta; class Magnoliopsida; order Asparagales; family Amaryllidaceae; genus Allium; species Allium sativum. Next base: position 599,997,649 of record CM060909.1, on the reverse strand, counting down.
CGTACAGTCGATTTCCAACAACGGCCATCGAACTGCACTTACAGCGACCTTTTTCGAATTTGATTTCGACGTATCTCCAAATCCAACCGTTAGATTTTGAATTTCTAATATTCGTTAGAAAGCTCTTTTCGATACGAACCCAACGGTTCCGGTTTTAGGAGAATCCAACGGTCGGATCTCCCGTAATGTTCGTTTGAAATAAATGGTCGAAATTCACGAACTGCCGCGGCGCGGCGCGTTCTATTCAGGCCATTATTATATATATAATATATATAATATATATTTCGTCGATTTCTATTTAAAACGAATTATATAAATAGTTTTAAATTCGTTTCAAAAGCAATTTCAACTTCCATTTCAATTCAAATCAAAATTGAATTCTTATTTATAAATTCGTTTTAAAATTCATTTCTATTCAATTCAAATTTCAATTCAATTTGAATTCATTTCAATTCGCTTTCAATTCAATTTGAATTCGTTTTCAATTCAATTCAATTCCAAAGTCGTTTTCTATTCAATTCATTTCGAAATCGTTTTCTATTCAATTCATTTCGAAATCGTTATATATTCAATTCATTTCAAATTGGTTTTCTATTCGAATCAAATTCGTTATATATTCAATTTAATTCGAAGTCGTTTTCTATTCAATTCATTTCGAAATCGTTTTCTATTCAATTCATTTCGAAATCGTTATATATTCAATTCATTTCAAAATCGTTATATATTCAATTCATTTCGAAATCGTTATATATTCAATTCATTTCGAAATCGTTATATATTCAATTCATTTCGAAATCGTTTTCTATTCAATTCATTTCGAAATCGTTATATATTCAATTCATTTCGAAATCGTTATATATTCAATTCATTTCGAAATCGTTATATATTCAGTTCATTTCGAAATCGTTATATATTCAATTCATTTCGAAATCGATTTCAAAATTACTTTTCAATATTCATTTTAAAATGAATAAAATCGATATAAATATCGTTCACGTCAAAATGGCACATCTCTAATCAACACGGCTTCATATATTTCTATTTTCAAATATTCTATTTCAAATATTCTATTTCAAATATTTCTATTTCAAATATTCTATTTCAAATATTTCTATTTCAAATATTTCTATTTCAAATATTCTATTTCAAATATTTCTATTTCAAATATTTCTATTTCAAATATTCTATTTCAAATATTTCTATTTCAAATATTTCTATTTGTCAACACACGACTAATCTCAATGAATGAGTACCGTCCACGTGTGACTATTTTTGTTAAATTATTTCGTTCAACACATGACTAATCTCAACGGGTGAGTAAAGTCAACACATGAACCTTTACTTTATATTGATAAAGATATAAATTTTGTTATAAAAGTATTTCGTTCAACACATGACTAATCTCAACGGATGAGTACAGTCAACACATGAACCTTTATTTTATATTGATAAAGATATAAATTTTATTATAAAAATATTTCGTTCAACACATGACTAATCTCAACGGATGAGTATAGTCAACACATGAGCCTTTACTTTATATTGATAAAGATATAATTTTGTTATAAAGATATTTTCGTTCAACACATGACTAATCTCAACGGATGAGTACAGTCAACACATGAACCTTTACTTTATATTGATAAAGATATAATTTTGTTATAAAAATATTTTCGTTCAACACATGACTAATCTCAACGGATGAGTACAGTCAACACATGAACCTTTACTTTATATTGATAAAGATATAAATTTTGTTATAAAAATATTTCGTTCAACACATGACTAATCTCAACGGATGAGTACAGTCAACACATGAACCTTTATTTTCTATTGATAAAGATATAATTTTGTTATAAAAATATTTTCGTTCAACACATGACTAATCTCAACGGATGAGTACAGTCAACACATGAACCTTTATTTTATAATATTCTTTATTTTCTAAATTGGAATGAGACCCAATCAATTACCATATAAAGTTAATTATATGGATTTTCATACAACATATGTATATAACAACATTGAAAAATAATCAACCATCAACCAAAGTGCACTACACTGTATAAGCATTAAATATAGATATCTAACGCTTATAACAGCCTGTCAATCAATCGATCGACATATTTAATCAATCAGGATGAGTGAACTTCAAATTTCATCCCAACACCCGTGTGGGGTTTCAAACAATCAAACATAGATTTTTGTTGTGCAGTTGGGCGATGTGTAAAATTTATCGACCCAATCAATGTCCTTCAAATAGGTGTACATAAACAAACCGTCCGGTTTGTAAATGAATATTTTATTTTATTCACTTTCACTATATTCATATTCACGTTAAAAAATATATTTTTAACGATACAGTATTTTATTTTAACATATGAATTCTTATTCAGTTCACTTACACAATAAAAATGATATATATTTTTTTTCTAACATATTTTAGAAAATTTCGGCGGCATAACGGCACGATACTAGAAACGGGACGAGGCCTAGCCTTATCCCCGGTCTAGTGAAGGCCCACGCCATTCACACTTCAATCAAATCCATTCATTTCACCAAACAATTCAATTTTAACCAAATAATCTAACTAATTTTTGCAATCAAACAAACAAGTCCATGGTCTGTGGATGATTGTGTCGGGTGCTACTAAGCACCGTCTGCATCCTAGTATATATATGTAATTAGAAAAGAAATTGAAAGGTGAGAAGTTCTCACCGAAAGCTATCCAAACATCTTGACTCTTCTTTGATAGAAATCTTCGTCATTCTCGCCTTTTGTCGCCTTCGTTGCTCGTATTCACTACATATGTAAAATCGAATTTTTTATTTCGATGTTCAATATATAAAAATCACATTTTTAATTTTTTGAAATCAATGTTATTTTCAAAAACAAAATCTTATATTTTTCAAAAACAATGTATGTTTTGCTACTTAGTAAAAAACAAAGTATATTTTCCTACTTTAAAACAAAGTAAATTTTCCTAAAACAACTCTAGTTTAACTTTTCCAAACCAGTTCCATTTTTATTTCTAAAAACCCTGCCATTTTCTATTTTAAAAATAAGGATATATTTTATTTCGAAATCATGGAAAAATTATATTTTAAATAATGCTTTTAATATGAAAATAAGAAAATAAAATCAATGCTTTTCATATAAGAATTTCTATTAGTAAAGTCAGTTTTTAACCCTAAATAAAAATAAAAAGAAAAAGGGAAGGGAGGACTTACATCGTTCAGGGGGGGGTTGTTGTTCGCTGGTGGAAGCAGGGGGCGGGTCTTCGAATGGAGGAGGGCGCAGCAGGGTAGGGGGGCTCGAGGTCGTCTCGCTGCTGGGGGGGGGGGGGTCTTCGCGCCAGGCGCCAGTCGAAGGGGGAAAGGAGGAGAAGAAGTGGAAGGGGAGGAAGAAGAAAGGGGGGCGTGTCGATTGCGGCGCCGCCGCTTGAGAGGGGGGGGCGTCGGTGGCGGCGGCTCCGTCGAAGGGCTAGGGCAGCGTTTTTTTTTTTTCGTTTCGTTTTGAAATGAACGGGGGGGGGGGGGGGTCGGCTGATAAAAGGAGAATTATATTTTTTTTTTTTACTTAATTTATCACTAAAAAGCAACTTTTATTTTTGACCTCTAAACGAGGCCCACCGCCTGTCGTCCATAGCGTTTTACCCCCATTCCGAACACAATGGGATATGTATCGTAGGCTGATTCGACTGTTTGAATCAGTTTCCGTTAAATTTACATTTAAATCACTATATTGAATTTTAAACGTACATTTCAAATTACTGAGGTCACATACTAACTCTAAAAATTCTCGAAAAATATTTTCTAGCTTCGTATTGACGATATGGTCCTAACAAAACTAATTTCGTCGAATTCCGAGACCGTTTGAAAAATGGCCAATTTCCCGTCGATTAAAATCAACTGAAACTGGTCAAACGCGTTTTCCTTTGCCACGCTCACATATTGATTCGAAAAATTAAGAAATTTGGAATCTAGCAATAATTTTATATCACGGACTCAACAAAAGTGGTTTCGTCGAAATCCGAGGTCGTTTGCAAAATTCCCATTTTTAAGGGCCTGAATTCCATAGCGACTATTCAGAATTTTCAACTGGACATATCTTTTGATTCCCGCTATGAAATTTTGATTTTTCGGATTCGTTGGAAAGATATCATCAATTAGATCCTAAGGTTTTTGGTTTCACTAAAATCCGGATTGTTTTGCACCCGGTACATTCAATTGAAGTTTGAAATCGAATTATCGAACTACCGCGCCATTTTCAATTCTATTTATAATTATATATAATTATTATATATTCTAACGACGACGTATATAATATATACGTTCTAAATATATTCAAAATAAATTTTCTTCGATATTATTTAAAATAATCTATATTAAATATTCAGAAATCGCTAAAATTGCCAAAATAAAAATTTTAAACTGGCTCAGATTTTCCGGGTTATTACAGTATTTGTGATTACTTTGGTTTTTAAAAGCTATATATATATATATATATATATATATATATATACTATTACTAGTATAAGTATGAAGTCGTACTGCACTAGCACCACTATGGAGTCGTTAATCATTTCTTTTTTTTAGATTGACGATGAGCCGAGATACTAGAGGTGCTGGTAGGGGAGCCAATAACGGGAATGCTGTTGATATGAGGACGATGTTTACTGACCTCATGAGAGAGATGCTTAGAGATGTACGGAGGGCAGCTCTCAATGGTGGAAATGGTGGTGGTCCAATAGTGCAGGCGCCAAGAGTCGACTTCGCCAAGCTGAATAAGGATTATACTAGCCTTGGTGGGAAGCCGTTCCACGGAACGGAGTCGGCCACAGATGTTCAGGATTGGTTGGATAGTTGCGAACGTATCTTCGAGGATTTGGGTATCGAGGATGCGATGAAGAGAAAGCTAGCGTCCCGTCAGCTGCAAGGGCGGGCAATGAATTGGTGGAATGCTATAAAGGCAGCTACTCCCGAAGATCAGATTACTTGGGAGCAGTTTAAAGCTCGCTTTAGCGAGAAGTTCATTCCAGCTGCTCAAAAGTCAGTGCTGTTTAAGAAATTCTTGGAGCTCAAACAGAATGGCAGGGATGTCTCAGAGTATATTGCTGAATTTGACACTTTGTCAAAGTATGGGTTATCTCTTATTGATACTGCCGAGAAGAAGAATGAGAAATTCATAACTGGTTTGGATCAGTACTTGGGGGAAAAGCTTATTAACCACATCGATGAGACATTTGAGTCGATTGTGGGGAAAGCATTAAGATCAGAAAGTCTCTACCCTAAGCCGAAGACTGAGGTTGCATCCGCAGATGAGCCAAAGCCACAAGCAAGTGGTGGAGGCAAGGGTGGTTCCCAGAATAAGAGAAAGCAGAACCAAGCTAAGGATGGCCAGAAGAAAAAGAATAAGCAAGATGTTGAGTGCTTCAGCTGTGGTAAGAAGGGCCATTATGCTAGTAATTGTCGGGCCAAGCCAGCGGATAGGAAGTGCTTCAACTGTGGCCAAATGGGACATCACAAGGACAAGTGTCCACAGCCCCCTAAAGAAAAGCAAATGGTGAAAGCATATGCTCTTAATGCTATTCCTTCTTCGTCGAATGCCCCAACTACGGCGAAAAAGGGAAAGAATGTCGTCATTCAAGGTATGCTTTCTGTTTATGATGTTCTTGTTAGAGTTTTGTTTGATACCGGAGCTTCCAGTTCTTTCATATCTAGTGACCTGGTAGATAGGTTAGGATTGGAGCCCGAGATCATCGATAGACCTTTAGTAGTGACGAACCCGATTGGTGGTTCGACTAGCCTTAGCATGATTTGTCGTAATGTGGTCTTATCGAGTCATGGATGCATGTTTGTTTGTGATTGCTTTGTTTTGGGCTTTACTGGGTTTGGCATTATTTTGGGAGTAGATTGGCTCCGAAGATACGGGGTGGTGGTAGACTGTGAGGGCTTTTTGGTGACAGCTAGAGCGGATGATGGGCGGAGGATAGTGTTTGGTGGTCTACCCAGTGAGGGGGTATTGGCTAGTTTTCTAAACTCCCTCGACATTCCGCATAGTGAGTTGTCAGGTTTGCCCTTGGTTGGCCAGTATCCGGATGTTTTCGAAGAAGTGTCCGGACTTCCACCACACCGAGAGATTGAGTTTCGTATTGATTTGGTAAAAGATGCCAGACCTATAGTGATGCCACTTCGTCGTATGGCACCAAGGGAGCAGCGAGAGCTCGAGGTGCAAGTCAGCGATCTTTTGAAGAAGGGATTTATCAGAAGGAGTGTTTCTGAATGGGGAGCACCAGTTGTGTTTGCTACCAAGGCGGATGGTTCCCTTCATTTGTGTGTAGACTACCGCGAGTTGAATAAAGTGACGAGGAAGAATAAGTATCCTCTACCGCGGATAGATGATTTGTTCGATCAGTTGAGTGGTGCGAGAATATTTTCTCAGTTGGATCTCGCGACAGGTTTTCATCAGCTTAGAGTGGAAGCTGAGAGTATAGCTAAAACGGCATTTCGGACGCCGTCTGGATTTTATGAGTGGTTGGTCATGCCATTCGGGCTGACCAATGCCCCAGCATATTTTGTGGATCTTATGAATAGGGTATTCAGGGATCAGTTGAATAAGTTTGTCCTTGTGTTCGTTGATGATATTTTGGTCTATTCGAGGACAGAGGAAGAACACAAGGAACATTTAAGAGTAGTGATGGAGGTGTTGAGAAAACACCAATTAAAAGCAAAGTTTTCTAAGTGTCACTTCTGGAAGAGGGAAGTGAGGTTCTTGGGCCATGTTGTATCAGAGAATGGTATTGTCGTGGACCCGGCAAAGGTGGCCACGGTACAGGATTGGCCTACGCCCAAGAATGCAACAGATGTAAGAAGTTTCTTGGGATTAGCCGGATATTATCGTAAGTTTATCCAAGGTTTCTCCAAGATAGCAGCACCATTGACCCAGTTGACCAAGAAGAATCAAGCTTTTGTCTGGGATGAAAGGTGCGAGAATGCGTTCAAGAGTCTAAAGGACAAGTTGACAAGCGCACCAGTGTTAGTCATTCCTAAGGGGAATGAAGAGATGACGGTATACACGGATGCCTGTGGTACCGGACTGGGTGCTGTATTGATGCAAGGCGGTAGGGTTGTAACTTATGCAAGTCGGCAATTGAAACCGCACGAGAAAAGATACCCTACCCATGATTTAGAATTGGCAGCGATCGTGTTTGCATTAAAGATGTGGAGACACTATCTCTTGGGAGAAAGATTTGAGCTGTTAACAGATCATAAGTCGTTAAAGTATCTCTTCTCTCAGAAAGATCTGAATCTCCGTCAGCAGAGATGGTTAGAGTTCTTAGCTTCCTATGATTTTGACATCGCATATACACCGGGAAAGGGCAATGCGGTGGCAGATGCACTGAGTAGGAGACATGCCAGTTTAGGGGCCATGTTTCTAGAATGGAAGCAACTGGAGTATATCGCGGGGTTTGATTTCAGACCCAAGTGCGAATTGAATCCATAAATGTTAGCAAGTTTGACGATCAGACCCACTTTGATTGAGCAGATCGGCTCTAGTCAGAGGGACGATCCTAACCTATTGGAAATCATCTCCAAGTTAGAGATGGGTATCGATGAGGAGATGAACAAGTATGGGCTTGATCGAGATGGATGGCTTAGAAAGGATGGAAGACTAGTCGTACCCAATGTCAATGAATTGAGAGATGAAGTGCTTAGAGAATGTCATCACTCAAAACTGACTATACATCCCGGTGGTAATAAGATGTATCGAGACATGAAGCAGACTTACTACTGGGAAGGGATGAAAAGAGACGTTGGGAAATTTATATCCAAATGCATGAATTGCCAACTAGTTAAAGCCGAGCAAAAGAAGCCTAGTGGGTTGTTACAGCCATTAGAAATTCCCGAATGGAAATGGGAGCAAGTCTCGATGGATTTCATCGATGGTTTACCAAGGACTAGATCGGGACATGATAGCATTTGGGTGATTGTGGACCGATTGACCAAAAGTGCAAGATTTATACCAGTCAGATCGACTAGAACGGCAGCTAAGTTAGCAGAATTGTATATGAAGTGGGTAGTGAGATTCCATGGAGTACCTAAAAGCATTGTGAGTGACCGAGACCCGTTGTTCACTAGTGGGTTTTGGAAGAGCTTACAAGAGGCTCTAGGGTCAGAGTTACATCTCAGTACCGCATATCATCCTCAGACCGACGGTCAGACGGAGAGGGTGAATCGTATTTTGGAAGATCTCTTGAGAGCATGTATATTGGATTTTGGTGGATCATGGGATGACCATTTGCATCTAGTAGAGTTTGCATATAATAATAGCTACGAATCCAGTATCGGTATGGCTCCGTTTGAAGCTTTGTACGGAAGACTATGCAACTCGCCATCATGTTGGATAGAGACTGCCGAGAAGTTTGTGCTTGGACCAGATGTGGTGAGGGAAACTTCAGATAAAATCAAGACCATTCAACAACGAATGAAGGCTGCCCAAGATAGGCAGAAGAGTTATGCTGATAAGAGGAGAAGAGACTTAAAATTCTCCGTTGGCGACTTGGTGTTTGTCAAGATTTCTCCGTTGAAGAGCGTAATACGATTTGGCAGGAGAGGCAAGTTGGCACCAAGATTCGTTGGCCCATTCCCTATTCTCGAACTAGTCGGAAATTTGGCATATAGAATTGACTTACCAAAGAAAATGGCGGGAGTTCACAATGTATTTCATGTTTCCCAACTAAGGAAGTTCGTTCACGACCCAGATATAACTATTTCACCTGATCAGTTAGAGGACTTCGAAGTAGAACCCGAGGCGGTTGGAAACCACAAGCCGGCCCGTATTGTCGAGCACGACATGAAACAACTTCGAAGGAAGGCGGTGAAGCTAGTCAAGGTTCAGTGGGGCGAGGACGAAAATGACTGTACTTGGGAGACAGAGGAGAACATTAGGAAGACTTATCCAGAACTCTTTGCCTGGTAAGATTTTGACTTCGATTTAGTTTTCCGCATGCTAGGGTAGGCTTGTTTGTTTGTTTTGCATGTTTGATTGTTGTATATGGCTGTTAGGCATGCGGGATCTTTTGTATGTTTTGGGTTAAGGAATTTCGGGGACGAAATTTCTTAAGGGGGGGAGAGTGTAACGACCCGCATTCTACGCATCATAGGATTGTAGAATATTTTTTTCTGTCACATACGAAGTCGTATGGTCATGTAACTTTGGGAGGCGACTATTAGGGTCATTTCCCATGTCCATGATTTTTCCCGATTTTTAAATGACCATTTTACCACTAATTGGTACTGTTTTGGCCATAACTTTTGACTGAAAAGGAATTTTGACCTGAAACCACTTTCACTGGCTCCGGATGATGGTTTCTCTTTCCGTAGAGTGGTCATAAAAGCCAAACAGACTTACCGTTTGGGAGATATGGCCGAATTAAGATTTAGAGGGTTAATTTCAGCTAATTGGGCTTAACCGGGTGATTAGCAGCTAGGCCCAGAGGGGAATTTCGGGTTTAGGGGTATATAGGGGCTGATTAGGGTTAGAAAACATTTCTTTAGACATTTTCCAGCCGCCACTTTCATCCTTAGACACTCTAACAATGGCCTCCTACATCTAAAACACCCCAAATCACTTTCTAATTGAAGATTAGGCTTAGCAACATCAAATTAAGAAGAAAAAGCACCAAAGCAAGGTTAGAGATGCTGTTGGACATCAGTATTCGCCCCAAATCAGAGGAGTTTCAGTTCTGAGAATTCTGTTTGTGGCCAAGGTGAGTGGTTAGCATTGTTTTGACACTAATTACAGTTAATCAGGGTGATTAGTGATAATTAGTAAATTCTTACACTATAAAATTCTGGAAAAATATTCTAAAATTCTGAAATGTTATTTTAGACCTCTGTTAGAAGTTTGTGATGATTTGGTTAAGTTTTGCTAATTGTACCATTAGATTTGCTTAAACATGCTTAAGGGGAAAACATGGGTTTTGGGTACGTTTGATCCATTTTTACATGTTATATTGTTGTTTTGGTGTTTATGGTCGATTTTATATGTTGCTATGACTGTTTGGAATGATTTATGATTGATTAGAAAAGTTAGATTGGTCAAAAACGTCGTCGTATGGCGTAAATAGCTTGCTGGAAGAGTTGCAGGAATTTGGACCAGATCGGATCGCCCCCACACTCGGACCGTGGGGTATGACCACGATCCCACACTCGGACCGTGGGGTATGACCACAATCCCACACTCGAATCGTGGGGTATGACCACGAACCGCACACCTGGAGCGTGACGAAGTATAGCGATCCGCACACCTGGAGCGTGACGAAGTATAGCGATCCGCACACCTGGAGCGTGACGAAGTATAGCGATCCGCACACTTGGAGCGTGGAGATGGAGCACGATCCGCACACCTGAAGCGTGAGGATGACCACGATCCGCACACCGCGACTGTGAGAAAGACCACGATCCGCACACCGCGACCGTGAGGAAGACCACGATCTGAACACCGCGACCGTGAGGAAGACAAGGAGCTTGGATATGAGAAGACTAAAACCCGAGATGCAAAGGTAGTCCAAGTTTGAAGTTAGAGCTCAGGATCCAGATGGGAACCAATGAGTTCACTTCATGAGTTGGGCTTTGCTGCGGGACGTGTGCAAAGGGGTTGTCGATGTCTGTAGCTTTGGATCATTATGTATGGGAAGTACGTGAACGGACTCAGGGTCACAGTATGTCATGACCTAGGTACGACTAAAGTGGCTTTATACCAATGGAGTGGGGTCATTTGTAAAGGTGTAGTCATGACTCCATGTGGGTAAGCTTGGTAGTAGCAGTAGTTGTACAAGCCGAACTCCGTTACTACTTCGATGGATCTAGTGATTGACAGTGGTAGACATCGTAGACGTTACGCACTGAGTGAGAGTCGTGAGGATGGTTGCTATGCTTGATTGTTTGACATACACACCCCCACCCCCGTATTTCTACACCATATGTTGTTGGCATCCCAGAGTATTGTACGGTATGTAGTACTGACTCTTTGGTTGCAGGTCCAGGTTCAGGTATGGTTTAGTATACCTGTTATTGTTCTGTTTAGCTGCTTATCGCTCATACCAGACTTTTTGTATGACCCAGAGTTTTATGTCTCTTCTTATTACTCTGGGTGCTCTCACGAGCAGACTAGAGACAGGTTAACTGGTGATGCACGAGTAGCCGTACCGGAGACGAGCAGGAGGCTTCCACGTATGATATATATATATATATTCTCCCTGTGTTGCTGCGGTCACTACTTTGGGCATTAGTAGTGTACCTCTCTTTTACTTTGCTTTAGAGACAATTTTGAAAGTTGTAATAAGCTGTATTTTGTTTTTCCGCTACTCTGATGATGTTGGTTCTAGTTTTCAGCTTATGCACTGTCTCGCCTGTTTTATGTCAAGTATGTTGTTATTATATTTTATTCCATGCGCTGTGAGGCATTCTACAGGTTTTGTGTTAGTTCTTCACTTCTTTCCTTTCTTTGGCGACCGTTCCGTGCTAATCGGGCACGTGTACAGCGCACTTTCGGAGGAAATGCCGACTGGTGCGGGGCGGGCCGTCACATTTATACCCGATACCCAAATCAAAACCAAACGTATATCTTCATTTTTTTTAACACCTATTCATCACTTTACCTAATAACGAAAAAATCCACCATCAAACTCACAAAATCCTCGATCACAAATTCAAATTCAGTCAAGATATAATTCCTTCTGCATATAAAAAGTTAAAACAAACTATTATCGGTCCTAATGATGATCAAATCCGACAGTGGCACCACAAAGACATTGCAGTTCTATGATTTAAGGCTACGAAGGATCCAAAGATTTATCTTGGATCATTTATCAAGTTTCAAGAATTCACTGGATACCAGATTGAATAAGTTGCTAGGCCAATTCAATTTGATTGGCTCGTAGACTTTAATGAGAATAATAAAAAGATATGTCTTCTCTTCATCAAGCTATTTCTCATGAATTTAAATCTTGATTTTGAAATTTCGAAGAATAAAAAAACGTTATTTGGACAAAAGTTTGTGGAATCTCAATACTTATACCGATAGCTAGGTTGGGACATGTCTTACATTGTGCTTATCAAGGGACGAATATCGATGATATAAAGGTTAACACGGATGAGAGATATGAAGTTTCTCATCGCTTCCTTTCCGATAGCTTGGTGGATATGACCAAATTAAAGTCTGATGCACTAACAGCCCAAACAATATTATACATCGCACCTTGATTCGATCTCTGCACTCTATAATCAGGAGTTATGAAAGGGTTTATAAAAGAGATTTCCAATCACTTTACACTATATATAATACTACTTGGGTAAATTGGGATAAAATTATCATGAGTGAGTTTTTGGACATCACGTATAAAAGGAAATATAAAACGATTCACAATTGAGCCTATATCATGTGAATTCTTGCTAATTTTGAAGTTAAACTCACAAATTCTATGGTTTCTTCTATATGGGAGGCAAGCACTAAAACCTTTAATTTAATGCATATTTCTGCAAGACCGGAAACTCTCAATATCATATCTTTTGAACAATGGAAATTAATCAACATGCAAAACATCACTCAACCTATCGAGCCTACGACCTCTAAGAAAGCTTCTTCCTCCGTGACTATAGAATATGAAGATTCTATTCAAACCATTATTTCGGAAGAAACTTCAAAGCAAGCCCTCGTAACCCTCTACAAAAACCAACTTAACTTCAAAATAAAGTAAAAACTTAGAAACAAAAACTGAGAAACATTTCAATTCGATCAAGGGTTTCTTGAGTAAGATTTAGAATAAAATTTCTTGTGTTGACTCCTTTTCTTGTAAAGATCCTACTCTATTTAACTGGTTATCTCAAGAAGAATAAGATGACGATGATAAAGATAATGATGTTGACGAGGGAGAGGGAGATGATGGTGGTGAAGAATGATGTTATTTTTAATCCATTTATATAAATAATTTTTGGATTTCTGAAAACTCTAGGTCTTGCTTTGAAACTTACGATGTTTGTGTTTGTTGTCTTATTCTAAACTCATGTTGTTAATGACATGTTTTGGGCTTGTTTATAACATGTTAAAAATCATATGTTTAAAAATCTTTTCTGATGGTTATGTTAATTGTCTGTATAATTAAGTTACGACAAACGCTTTTATATTGTTTAAACTTGTTGTTTATATAAATTGTGACATAAATCATAAGTCAAACTCATGTTTTTTGACATTATTTTTTGGTTATGATATGGGCTTATATGTATGTGTGAATTGCTTATAACATATAGCCTTGAGCTATATATATATGTGATTATATAATCATATATGGTGTTATCTAGTTCAATGAGCTATCTATATATTTCATATAGGTCTTAAATTTTTTATATGTTACTCATTATCCTATAGACGTAGGTTTTGAATGATGTATAGTTCAATATGAAGCTCATTCATATGTCACACATTATTATAGAGCATATATACTTAATATAGTTTATGTATATAAAATTTACAGTTTATATATATAAAGTTCATGAACTACATGTATATTGGTTCCTTTATGTATTAGTTATAATTCATTTTTATCGATGACAAAGGCGGAGAAATATATATATATATATATATATATATATATATATATATATATATATACAGGGGGAGCAATATACACAAGGGGAGCCCAAGCAAAAATATATTCTAATTTTTTTGATTTATTACATTTTTTTTTGAAAATTGGTAACTTTATTTCTACTGAAAAAACATACAAGAAAAAGGTTAGCATTCTAACCTATACATGAAAAACAGAAAAAAAAAAACCAATAGAAGAAAGCCTGAAAATACATGTAAATATATCCTAACTAGTAATAGGCGGCCCATGATTAGGCCTTAACCCACTTCCGTGCACTTTCTGCACCTCTCACGACTCCTCCTGAGTCACATCACCCACAAACGTGCAACTTTGCACCTTACAAACTAGAGAAGTTCTCTTGGAAAAAATGTTTTCATAAAAATCTATGTTGTTGAACCCAAGTGAAAGGCCATTATAATGAAGTTTAGTATCACCCATGGACTTAATTCAGAACCTTCATTTGAAAGAAACATGCCAGCATCAGGTTTTATGTCCAGATCCTCTTATTTCCATGACCAATCAGTAACTACCAAACATCCAGGCAGTATGTAACAGAAGCCCATACATCAGTATAAATAGCAACTAAGTTCAGCAATAAGTTCATGTAAGTGAAATCTCGAAGGACTATTCAATTCAAGCTCTAAGTCTGGTTGATGATTCACAAACAACTGTGAATCAATCTTAAAACAAGAATCGACAATTAAAAATGTAGATTTTAAATAACCACCGCAAAGAAATTCAGTTGCCACCATCTAACCATAAACAACATAAGCCTAGTTATTCTATGAGAGCATCGAATTACTGAAACCTTTGTAAAAACAGTTCATATCAACCCTCCTCATCAATCCTGGAACCCAAACTGTATTACAAAGATGTCATCTAGATCCAACCTTACTGGATGATAGAACTGTGAACTTCATCATTAATTTGAAAAACAACTCGAGAAGAGCAGGTAGTTGATAATTGCTGAAAAACCAGGTCACTCAGAACCAAATAAAATCCCAAATGGAAAACCAAACAACTATTTATCTGAGCGTTAACTATAAAGGATTATCACTGAAACCATATGTCCGTCTCCTTTACATCATTAACCAGTGAACTACCATCGCCATTAACAAGCCAGAAACGCGAGAAACATCAAACCACAAAACCGAGTACCAAATAAATAACTCAAGACAAAAACCTCTTACCCAATACAATCTGAGATCGAACAAGCTCGCCAAAATGGAATATCGGTTGGAGAAATAGGAACTGAAATTTGATCAGTTACGCCGGCAATGCCAGAACACTACATCACAATGGCTTGATAATCCAAAAATCGAACAAATTAGATCCAAAAGGACTGGGAAGGAAGCAACACCTGGATCTCGAATTACAACTGGTACCAGTTTCGCCGTTGAATTAGGAGCGTAGATCTGATTTCTAGATCAAAAGCTATGCAGGTTTTGACTGCATATACAACAGCGATGCATAGATCGGAAGCTAACTTGAAGATCACCTGAAGGAGAAGCGGAACAAATAGAACTCTATAACCGAATTTATGTTTGTAAGTAAAATTGGAAGACAGATGACTTATCAACGGAAATACGTTGAAGGTTATCAGATAGGAAAATCGCAGTTGAAACAAAGCATAGATCTGAGAGCTATTTTTGTGGAAATAAATGAAAAACGAGGCTATCAAAGAAACCGGATCTGAGTTTACTTGTGGAAAACAAATGGAAAACTGAAGTATTATCAGCGAGAAATCTCGTTGAAGGTTGATGGAGGAAAGCAATTGTATATAATCAGATAAGAAGGTGAAGAAAGAAGGGCACTCACGCATGACGAAAGCTGGTGAAAAATTCACCAGTCGCCATTAACGAGGCCCATATAAAATAACATATTACATATATATATATATATATATACATACATACATACATACATACATACATACATACATACATACATATATATATATCTTATATAGTTGTCATCATCAAAAACGGGGAGATTGTTAGAACCTCCATTCATGAGCTACATTTTGAATATGATAACTGTGACGCCCCACGTCCCTTAGTGTCACCCATATGAGGATGCATTAAGTTTCATGAAGCACAATAATAATACAAAGACTAATTTTAAACATGATGGAATATAAACATACAACGGAAAATTTCAACTTCTTGTTTCAAATCAAATATGACATTACATTTTTCCAAATAAACCACCAATGTCAAAACCATAAATATATGTCCTATAAATCATTAGAATACAAAAACCATAAATAATCTCCCTCATATATTATAACATAAGCATAGATAAATAAATTGAAGTAATACATGGAAATGAAAGCAATCCGAGTCCAAGAAGAATAGAAACACGGTCCTGCTACAGTCCACTGCCACTTTGAGAATCTTGGAAGGGAAAGGAAGAGAGAGAAGAGAAAACAAAATCGGTTAGACATAAAGTCTGGAGAGTTCCAGTAATTTTCAGCAATAGGATAAGATAGAGAGTATCAAGACAGGTACATAATGTTGGATATGAAAATACAGTAAACAGACAAGTACGAAGTAAACGAGATAACAGGGTAAGGTAAAGATC
Source organism: Allium sativum (assembly GCA_030737875.1). Classification (NCBI taxonomy): domain Eukaryota; kingdom Viridiplantae; phylum Streptophyta; class Magnoliopsida; order Asparagales; family Amaryllidaceae; genus Allium; species Allium sativum. The sequence continues at coordinate 599,981,415 of CM060909.1, read as the reverse complement.
ATGTACGCCTCTCATTCATATCCTAAGAACAAGTTTCTACAGTAAGTACTAGATTATCATGATTAGGTGTCACCCTAATTACTACCCATGTGATAACTCCCTACAATGCAAATATCATGTGCCAGCCACAATAGTAGGGCATATTTGTAACAACCCGGAAAATCAGAACCAATTTGAAAATTTTACTTTGGTTATTTCAATGCATTTTGAATAGGTAAAATAATTTATTTTAAATAATAACGATTAAAAATTTATTTAAATCTAAGTTAGAACGAATATATTTATTTTAATTTTAAAAGGAATTAGAAATAGCGAGGTAGTTTGAAAAGTAAAATTTGAACTTTGACTAAATGTACAGGATTCAAAATTTAACAGATTTTAGTGAAACAAAAAATATCTAAATCCGTTTAAAAATATCTTTCCAACGAATCCGAAAAATCGAAATTTCATAGCGGGAATAAAAAGTTATGGCCAGCTGAATATTCAGAATAGTCGCTATGGAATATAGTATAATTTATAGCCCGTGTAAAAGGCCATTATACAAACGACCGCCATTTTCGACAAAACAACTTCTTTTGGCTCTGGAATGTCAAATTATTGCTAAGTTTAATTTTCTAGAATTGGAATTAATTTGTGAGCGTAGTAAATTAAACTCTGATTTGATAATTTCTGTTGAATTTAATCGACCGTTAAAAAGGCCATTTTTCAAACGGCCTCCAAATTCGACGAAATTAATTTTGTTAGGACCGTATCGTCAAAACATAGCTAGATTTATTTTTTGGGAATTTTCGGAGTCCGTATGTGGCCCCGGTGAATTTAAATATACGATCGAATTAATTTAATAAAGGATTTAAATTTTAAATTAGGCCAAAAACAATCGTTTGGGATGACGGGACCTAGCCCATTGATTCTGGAATAAGGGAAATTAAGTAGAAACAACTTTTGTTGGGCTGGATTTGAAGTCCATATAGACTAACGGTTTATTCTTTTATTAATTAATTAACATAAAATATACCGTATAAAATATGGTGGAATACTCTAACCCTAATAGGAAATATACGCCCGCCACCTTCTTCCTTTTCAATGGCCACCACGCTCTAGATTTAAATCCCTAAATTCTTCTAATCCGCCACAAATTAGACCCCGATTCTTAAGACATTATCGTGTACTGTTCTTGCTCTTCGATTCTATAGGGTTTGATCGTCCCCTGATGGCACGAACTCCGAGAACCAAGCCCAGGAATCCACGTCATTCGTAGCGCCTCTCCCCCTATACCCGCATTCGAGTTGGCCGAGACCCACGGCGATCGGCGCGCCGTCCTCCCCCCTTCCACGCGGCAAACTCCGATCATGAGTGATCGTCGTTTTCTAATGACTCAGAAAAGCGCGAATTTTAAATTAAATACTGCAAGCGTACAGGTGTGTAGCATACAGGTCGAACACAGGGAGATAGATTAAAATCAAATTATTTATTTATTCTCTTGGGCGAGTTAGACGATTTTCGAGGTTGGTTTTTGAAAACAATAAAAATTGAAACTGCGATCCGATTCAGAACAAATCTAATTGAACCGACGATCAAATCACAATTATCAATTGGAAATTAAAATGCAAAACAGAAATAAAATGCAGAAATAAAAATTGCAGGAAAAGAAGAATAACAAAAAGTAAAGTTAGGATTGTCGTTGAAAGTAATCAAATGACTAATCGCTAATAAAAAAATGTAAAATACAATTGGTATTCTTCCAAAACTAATTGTGAAGACAACACCGATTGCTAAGAAAAAGAAAAATGCAGAAAAAATAAAAAGAAGAAGAACTTTTATTAATGGAGAAGAGAATATAGAATAGGATGGGATGGTGGCTACAATGACATTACAAGGGTATTTATAGGGGATAACCAAACCCTAACCCTAATTATAAATGGGCCTAGCCATTACATCACTAATTAGTTTACAATGAGAATCTCAAATGGGCCTTAGTTAAATCTATTAAATTTTTGGCCTTTCTTCTTTTCCTCTTTGTTCTTTGACAAGCCTCCCTTGATTTGAGATGTGCATGGCCTTTTTATCAATCATTTACTTGTCCAACAGCAACTAGATGTGAGATCTTTATTTACAATTCTTCAAAATGTAAATATAAAGCAATCTGATCTCCATTTCTCTACTTTTCTGGTTGCATGCAGGTTGGGTTGGAATATCTGTAAAAGCAAGAAAACACTACCCAAGTAATAATTATTTATATACAAAAGATAAGAGATAAGAGCATAAAATAAACACATTTCTATGTTAATCAAATACCCCCACAATTATCTTTTACTCGTCCTCGAGTAAAACAAGAAATGAAAAACTAAACTAGATAGGTCACACTTTCATAGGAAACACAATTGCATTGAGCGTATGCAACAAGCCGTTAAACCTCTAGGTGTCCCTAGTAGGACGAGTGGTGTCTCGTGAGGGTTTTCAGCGGATACTACCCACAAAATCCAAATGCAGTATGATATGGCTTTAATGTAACTACATGAATGCAATGGACATATGCAAATAAAAACGAAAAATGAAAACACGACTTGTTTCAAGAAAGTGGTACAACAAATTAAGTTAACAATTTCTAATCAGTTGATTTTATTTTAGATATCTCAACTTGTCACAAATTTTCGATATAAATCAAGTTTTCAAATGTTAAATTCCAATTTGGCCAGTTAGTTCGGTTGATAACATAGTGCAGCCATGAAATAGATTCTTAGTTTGCTTGGCACAGTTTGCAAAGTGGTATCATTATTTTCTCATGTATGGCTAGTCAAATCAATAAGGTCAAGAAGTGTTTGGGCATCATCGCTTATTCTTTATTCTATAAAATTTTAAAATTTATGATTAAGTACATACACCTAACTTAGAAGACCAAGGTTTACCACCCATGCACTGCCTCGCGGACTAACGGAGAGTGGGTAAAGAGCTTGGCGGATTGTGCAGACCGACTTTGACTTTGTCAACAACGTGTCGGTAATCCTTAGGTGTCCAATCTCATAAAATGAGACCAAGATATTCCGACGCTGACTTTGTCAACAACATGTCAGATAGAGCTTGGCGGGTTTGCACACCAACGCTAGATATACAAGCAATGTTGGATACCCTTGGATTACAATTATTATTATTGAATTTATAAGCACAAAAGAGAGTTACGCGAATTCAACTTAACACAGCTTAGTTTTAAAGATTTTGAAAAGCCAATATAAGTATTTTAAGTCCTCTACTGTTTAAACAAAGACTACAATATAGAATAGATTTCATGGCCATCACCTAAGAATCTCCCTATGTACCGGTTACACTATTATCCCTCAAAATTAAACTTTTCATTATATTTCTAATTCGATCTTAGTTGAGAGAAAAAAATACAATCAACTGATTAACAATCCTTAACTTATTTTGCTGTATCAATCTAAAATGAGTCATGTTTTTTTTAAAAAAAAATGGCATGTTACTACGATCTAAAATGCATGATGGTCCTATTTAAATGGCTTAAAATGAAAAGAAAGAAAAAATAAAGAAAAAAAACGAAAATGAATGAAATGCAGACTCCCCCCACACTTGGACTAAACAGTGTCTACACTGTGAACGTTTCCTAAATTTGAAAGATCGTACCCAAAGATGGATTAAATGTAAAATGATTTGTAAAATGAAATGCAATCTAACTAAATGTAAGAATGGATCATATGTACAATGATATATGTGTTTACGATGCATGCGATGCAAAGAATGCCACCATCTTTTTCCCCCACACTTGGTTCTAGCCCGATGAGTCCCACTATGTCTAGGCATGTTTTCTACTAAGCAAAGGTTTTTGAAAGCCATCTCATCTTTTTACCTAGATTTATAGTCCAATAGATAAATGTCCAGGGTCATCCTAACATGAAGTTTTTCAACCAAGCCAGCATTCCAAAAATAATTCATGTGTTCAACAAACTTATCAGTGTAATTATTCAAAAATTTGTGATCGTATATAAATTCAATGAAATTTGAATTCTGAGTGTTATTCAAGATTATATGATCACATTTCTCAATTTCATTAATTGACAACGTATTTTCGACACTGACAAATTCTAGTTCGTTTGAAACCTCAAAATCGAAATTTTCGAACTTGGATTGGTGGCTTGATTCAATTTCATCCTCATTTGGCAACTCATCCTCATTCAATCCAAAAAATTCATGTTCATTAAAATCCTTTTCCAAATTTGAATTGAAAATTTTAACATTTTCATTTTGTTCAATTTCAAATTTCTCGCAGCTTGAAGGAGAGAGATCAAAATCTAAGCTTAAATCTTTTTCCTGAAAAGAGTTGAAGTCTAAATCATTTACTGAATTGTGAACTACTTCATTTAGATCGTCATTCTCAATTTCGAAAGTTGTTATTTGAAAATTTTCACTATCAGTAAAGAATGAATTATTTCCTGATTCATCACATTGAATTTGATTTTGTTGCTTGAGTTGTTCTTTAAAACACGTCATTAAACAAAGAAGTTCATCAAGCTGTCTATCTTTTTCACCAAGCTGTCTATCTTGTTTTTCTACCCTCTCTCTAAGAATGTTAAGGTGATATTCTTCAGAATCATTGATTTGAGAGCTCTCGTTTTGGATTTCTTGATTTTCAAAATTATAGTCCACATCAATTTCACAATCAATATTATTTCCAACGTGGTGGTTGTTTGAATTTTCAGAAAAATGATATTGGAAATAATTTTGATTTTGAAAATTAGGTTCATAACCAAAAGTATAGAAATTCGAGGGAAAACTGCAATTTTGGTCATATTCAAGATGTGGATATGGGTTGTTATTTTGATGATTTTGGTTTTCAACCCCATAATGATGCGGATCAAAGTCATATTGAAATTCAAAGCTATTTTCATGTGGATGTGGCCCATAATCGAAATTATTGAAATTTGAACTGAAGTCGCCATTTCGATCATAACTTTGAAAATGTCGGTCATTTTGAAATTTTTGAAAATTGTTGACATTTGGCTCGCGAAATTTTGGAAAATCTTGCTTCATGAGTTGTAATTCAAAATCATACTCTTCAAGAGGACGCCTACTCTGATTATTATCCCACATTTCTCTTAATGATTTTTTTGAATCATACATTTTAAAGAAGTCACGACAAGACAGAAATTATTCTCACTTCAAAATAGTATAAAATACTAAGTTGTGCCCTATTAATTAACTGACTCAATTGGAAGGGGGAAGAGGGTCTTATGGCTGTTCACGTATAGTATAAATACTAAGGGATACGACCAATGTTTTACGGGTAGTATGCAACCTCTTTTGCTAATAGTTCAATAAATTGAACTACTATATATCCGCGATCCAATTATATGAGACAATCAACTTCACAAAGCACCACTTTTCAACTATATTATTTTGAAAATCAAATTTTAATTGTTGAAAAACGATGAGAGTGGTGGTTGTAATTATGGAAATTCGTTCCTTACAACAAGTTCAGAAATTTCAGCATAGAACAATCAAATAAGAATAACAACAAGAATTTTAAAAAAAAAATTGTACAAGCAAGCCGCTGCCCCTGCAGAAATTTTTTACAAGCAAATTCTATATTTTTTTAAGCAGCAGAGCACCTGTAGAGTTAAGAGAATTTTACAATGGGGTACGGCAGTCCAGAACGATTGAAAAACACTGGCAATTCAAATCAATTGTTTGCAGATCGGTTGACTTCTGTATTCCTTGTTCGCTTTGCTTGAACTCTCGCTCACTTTGGTCTTTGTTGTTTGCTTGAGCACTTTTCTAGCTTTGCTTTGAATTCGGTGCGCTGCTTCTTGCAGGGAAGGTGATTTTGGGCAGTGAATTGAATGCTTGGTGGAGAATCAGATAGAAGGGGATGTTTGATCAGTTTTAATGGCTGGTAGATGTCGGTGAATTATGAGAGAGAGAAATTACGGCAGAAGAAATCTAAAGAAAGAAGGTACAAGCGGTGAATTTGAAGAAGGTGGTGAATTTGTTTCTTCTTTTTTTTCTTTTTTTTTGTGAAAAGAATGTAATGAATTGGGAAAAATAAAAAGAAAGTGGAAACCAAATAAAAATGAAAAATGGAAAGAAATCTAAAAATTGGCAACAAATTGAATGAAAAAAAAGCTAGAATTTGTTCAAGGCAGAGGAGCAACAAGAATTTTGTTGATGGGGGGAATAAAGGCTGTTGTGTATGTGGGTGAGTGGTTTGAGAGGATTTTGTGTGGCAGAAGGGTGGTGAAGTTTTGTGATGGTAAGGGCTTGAGATGAATAAGGAATTGGTTGGCAGTGAAGAAATAGAGAAAGAGGACTTTTTTATTGTATATCTGTTTTTGTTTTGGAAAGAAGAAAAAAATTTGTAAACAAAAGAAAAGTAAAAGATTGGAAAGGGATTTGAAATAGGGAAAGCAATAAAAGAGAAGACAAAAACAGAAAGAATTTATTTTTTTGTTTATTGTTGTAAAATTAGAAGAGAGAGAGAAAAAAATTGAAAAAGGAAAATTTTGAAAAGGGAAAGAAATAAATGAAAGAGAATATAAAATGTCAAAGGCAAAAAATCAGTGAAAATGACAGTTTTTTGTAATGAAAGCAAATGTAAAAAGATGGAAAGAAAATAATGGAAGGAAAGAACCAGAAAAAAAACAAGTTGTAAATGCAAAGAGGAAGAAAAAAAATTGAAAGAAATAAAGAAAATTGCAAAAGAGGGAAGAAATAAAAGACAAAGCAGAGAATTATTTACAAGGCAGAGAAGGAAAGATTTTAAAAGAGAATATTTTTTTGGAAAGAAATTGTAGAAAGAGGAGGGAAAAAAGTGGAAAGAAAAGAAAAAGAAATAAATGTAAAAATTAGAAGGGTGATTCAAAGATGGAAAGAGAGATTAGAGGAAGTGAGAGAGAGTTGTAATTTGAAAGCAATCAATAAAAAAATGCAAGTTTTTTTTTTGGTTATTATTGTAAAAGAATGGAAACCAGTGTATTGACAATTGGAAAAAAGTAAAAGGAAAGAAGGAATAGATGGAAACTAATTAAAACAATTTGGCAAAATAAATATACAACAATAATGAACAATAAAAATAAAGTAAAAATTGGAAAGAAGGAATAGATGAAGAGGGAAAGAAAAAAAAGAAATATAAAAGGAAAAACAAAAATGAAAAGGAAAAAAAATCAAGAGAATTTGGCAAGTTCTGTTTTTTTTTCTTTATTATTATTATTATTTGTCTAAAGTAGGAATGAATTTGCAAGAGGGAAACAGATAAATGAAAAAAAAGGGAAAGGGGAAAGAGGTTGAAAACAGGAATGAAATAAAATGAAAAATAAAAAGAATTTTTTTCTCTTGTTTAGATGATTAAAGTATCAGAAATCAATACCAAATCAACTAATTGAGATTTTTTTTATATATACAAAAAAAAATGGAAACAAAATAAAATAAAAAAACTAACACGAATCAGAAATTAATAATAAAATTTAATCGTTACCTCCCCCGCAACGGTGCCAAAAACTTGATCGTCGTTTTCTAATGACTCAGAAAAGCGCGAATTTTAAATTAAATACTGCAAGCGTACAGGTGTGTAGCATACAGGTCGAACACAGGGAGGTAGATTAAAATTAAATTATTTATTTAATCTCTTGGGCGAGTTAGACGATTTTCGAGGTTGGTTTTTGAAAACAATAAAAATTGAAACTGCGATCCGATTTAGAACAAATCTAATTGAACCGACGATCAAATCACAATTATCAATTGGAAATTAAAATGCAAAACAGAAATAAAATGCAGAAATTGAAATTGCAGGAAAAGAAGAATAACAAAAATTAAAGTTAGGATTATCGTTGAAACTAATCAAACGACTAATCGCTAATAAAAAATGTAAAATACAATTGGTGTTCTTCCAAAACTAATTGTGAAGACAACACCGATTGCTAAGAAAAAGAAAAATGCAGAAAAAATAAAAAGAAGAAGAACTTTTATTAATGGAGAATAGAATATAGAATAGGATGGGATGGTGGCTACAATGACATTACAAGGGTATTTATAGGGGATAACCAAACCCTAACCCTAATTATAAATGGGCCTAGCCATTACATCACTAATTAGTTTACAATAAGAATCTCAAATGGGCCTTAGTTAAATCTATTAAATTTTTGGCCTTTCTTCTTTTCCTCTTTGTTCTTTGACAAGCCTCCCTTGATTTGAGATGTGCATGGCCTTTTTATCAATCATTTACTTGTCCAACAGCAACTAGATGTGAGATCTTCATCTATAATTCTTCAAAATGTAATTATATAGCAATCTGATCTCCATTTCTCTACTTTTCTGGTTGCATGCGGGCTGGGTTGGAATATATGTAAAAGCAACAAAACACTACCCAAGTAATAGTTATTTATATACAAAAAATAAGATATAAGAGCATAAAATAAACACATTTCTATGTTAATCAGTGAGCCGAGATCTGCGTTTCTAGACTGACTAGAACCAATTCTGAGCTGATCGAATTTTGGCCAAATTTTCAGATCTGAACCATTCAGATTTAAACGAATATGAGAAATCTATTTTTTTTTTTTTTTAAATAATTAGAAATAATTCTGATTTTATTGTCATCAATCTACAGTTAATTCATGATAGTTATTATTCATGATTGTTTTGTGCTGAATGTAATATATAGATCTGTTTGTTTGGTGATGTTATGTGGTGATAAAATTGTTAAACATATTGATCTGTAGTGATATAATTTGTTAGAAACATATAGATCAATATGCAGTGATAAATTGAGTAAAACAAAAATATATATAATTTTGTTTAGATAAAATGGTCAAATTAGAATCATTGGACAAGATCTGTCATTTTATTAGTTAAAATAGTGAAACTAAGAATTATCCTTTTTGGGTTATTAGAATAGTTAATGAAAACAATTATCACCTTGTTATTCGGAATAATGGGACAAAACTTGTTATTTTTGTTGGATCTAGATTAACCCTAGAGGGGGAGGGGGGTGAATAGGGTTTATCACAGTTTTTTTTTTAAACTGAATTGAAAAATTGACAGGATATTAAAATAATAAACAGATCACAGAATGCAGCAGAAATAAAAGTACAGAAAATAAATCACACACAGATATACCCAGCTTCGGCAAAATCTTGCCTACTGCTGCATTCCTAAGGTTTCTACTAGATGATAGAACAGATCCGCATACAAGACCATGTACACTTGCGACTCTCGCCCCTATTCTAACTCTACGCTCAAAACCCTAAACTGATTCAAACCCCTGAATCAGATTTTCCCCAGTTTACAAACCCGTAACCTGTATTCCTAGATTTTACAGATTCTAGTACTGTCAGTTAACTCCTAACTGAAAATCCCCTAGAGTTTTACAGACTCTATAAACTGTTTAGAATTGTTTACAAACGAAACTGAAAATACAACAAAAATAAATAAAAGAACCCCAAAAAAAAAATTAACTAAGGAGATTAAGTTATAAGGTCATCCCCTTTAGAAACAAATTGCTTGGCTTAGTCTAACTCCTATAGGCCGGCCCACTTTTATTTCTTCAACTCGTTCTCTTTCTCTGTGTAAAAATGGCGGCTAGGGTTTTGCCCCAAATCCAATCGCGATAGCTTCAGATTGATGTAATCTGGTTCTCTGATGTTCTTCTTCACGTTGTTTCTCTCTGGTCAGTGATTTGGGGCTTCTCTCTTACGCTCGACACTGATTTGGAAATGTTCTCTGGCTCGATCGAAAAACTGTGAGTATTTCTGAAAATTCTTGCTTTTAAAAACTTGTGGGTTGTTTGTTGGTTTCGGTTTCGATGTTCTCTTGTTTTTGGTTTCGATCGATAATTGCCTGTGATGTAAAGGGTGTAAATATAGGGTAAAATATAAACCCTAAAATTCTGATTTCCACGATTGTCTTGATCTGAAATTGCGATGCTTTCCCCTTTTGAGATTCGACTGATTTGTAATCGACTATATGCTGGCTTTCCTCTTTTTACTGTCTTTGATTGAAAATGATTCCTTGGCATTAAAAAAACTTGTGTTTCCCATTTTGATTTGGCTGTTTGATTGCGGGTTACCTCTTTTGAGTTGCCTTGATAAACTCTGATTTTGCTATCGAGTTATTTGTGATTGAATTTGCAAGATATTCCTTGATTGATGCCTTAAAAAAAATATTCACAGAATTGAATTGATGCTATGACTTGCATGATTCTCCTTGGATTTGAGTTGAATTGGATTCCTTGGATTTGTTATGGCAATTCAGAAGAATAATTTGCGGTCCCTTAAAGATATTGCCATGAAAAACCCTTGTTGATTTTGTTTCCACTTATGAAATCGGCCCCCTTTAAAAACATTCTCTGTTTTTAAAAAAAACTTGCCAAATCAGTAGTTTGATTTCATGCCATATACTAATTTGATTATCACTGCAACTTTGTTGACAATGCCTCTTTTAACAGTTTGCTTGCATGATTCTTGGCCGTATGATATGATTTGTTTCCCTGCTCGAAAACTTGCCAAAAACATGAATACTGATTTTCCAGAAAATGTTTAAAACTGTGAGTTAAAACTTTCCAAAATACCTTTGTCCAAGAATTATGCAGTGACTCAAAAGTTGATTTATGTTTGTTAAAACTGAAAACACAGATTTGCTTCTTGCCCTGTTAAATTTGTTTCATGCTAAAAAATGGTTTGATAGACACTGGAAATTTCCTTGCACATTTGAACCGATGCCATTCACTTACTTGAACCATGCCATATATGTATATACTTTCTGATTTTCTGGAAAGAAATTAGTGAAACCATTTTTGCTAATCTGCATGGCTGTTTCTCAGTCCAGTAGCATGAATAATTTCATTTGCATGGCCCATATTGATTTCATTGATTCTTGAGAATTTTTTTTTGGCATGAATATGGCAGTATTACACTTGACTCTTGCTATCAATGTTACCTGAATTTTCTGCATTTACACACCCTTTGCAAAACATCACAGTTATACCCTAGGGTGATTTTTGAGCATTGCTGAACCAACTTTGCTTGCACCATTTTCATCAGTAAACTTGTACACTTGAATGCTTGTGTGACCATTTGTTGATTTCCTGCTACTTGCCTCGTCCTTTCTTTGGCCATTTTGCACTTGAACTTGACCCATCCATGTATTGCTGGTCTGATGCACTACTATGCTTGCTTAGCCTTTTGTATGCTGACCAATGTATAGACTGTAGGTCCACTTGTGTTCCATACATGCTGCATGTCATTGTGCTCTGCTTTGTATTGACATGTTGTGTTGAGCTTGTTTCTGCCATACACCATTTAGCTGTAGTTGCTATCATGTTGCTCTCTACTTGTACTTGTATCATGAACACATGTATTTGCTGAAATCTTTATTATTGTTGCTTTTACTGTTGTGCTGCCTCGACACTTTAAATTATTGTTGACTTGTGTATTGCGCTGAGTTGAGCAGGTCCATGTGGCTACTCCTCAGTAGCTCGCTGATTGGCGAGGTAGTGCACACGTGTATATTTATACACGTGTGTATATGCAGCCATCAGAAGAGACTTCCTGTCCCTGCATTGATATATATATGTTGTCTGCCTTGTGGTATTTACAGTGTATCACTGTGAATATCACAAGCTGTCTAGACACAGATTTATGGTTTTATAAATCAGATCAGGTCATGAAAAATGATGAGAAACACACCAGAAATCTGAGGCAAATAAAATTTAAAAATAAAATTTATATACACATGTATTCAGCTTAAATTCTATTGCAGTGTACTATGTGTGTGTTCTTGTATATAACAGGTATGAAGACTGGACTGACTTGAAGACTGTGAAGATTGGACTAACAGTGAAGACTGAAGACAAGAAGGCAGAAGACAGTGTCAGTGTATTAGTGTATCAATGTGTCTGTAAACGAGTCTGTGAATGTATTGTAATGTAGTGAATATCAGTGAATATAACAGAAATGTATAAACAGTGGAGTTTGTATTGTTTTGATATTGAAATAAAATATTATATTTAAACAAAATACTGTGTAAATATTTATATTTCTGTACAGTCGTATTTTATTTAAATATAAATATTATATTCCAGTCTGTGTTGTATAATAACAGTACAATATCAAACACATTAAAATAATCTTTATTTGGTTGTTATCATCAAACAAAAATCATATAATTGTGTATACAACACCGTTATATACAACAATCTCCCCCTTTTGATGATGGCAAACAAATAAAGATTTTGTATACAATAGATGTGTTTGACAATGAATATTGAACTCCCTCTATTTATAGCTCCCCCTACAACTGTGCCATGAGTGAATATGAACCGAATAATGAATTTTCAAAATTAAAAATATTTATAAATTATTCACTCATTAATCAAAATCTCAACCCATTCTCCCCCTTTTGTTATCATCAAAAGGATACAGAAATTAAAATATAAATGAAATTTGACTAAAAATATAATTTCAACTTAAGAGGAAGAATGATCATCATAAATTTCAATCAGTCAAACAAAAATCATAATATTCTGAGAATAGGTTGCATATTTCACATTGTAGAGAATGACAGATTTACGATGAATTTTATATAAAATGAGGAGAATAAAAAAAAATTGTATTCCAATTATTTTTCCAAAGAATTTTTATAAAAATGAGGTTCAAACACAGAGATGGAATTTGGACTATAATTAATAATTCAATTTAAGAGACAAAATCGAATAATCTCAAATCCCAATACCCATCAGTCAACAAATCATAATACGTCATAAAATATTAACACATTTCACAGATTAGAAAATGGATTGATAGGCTGGTTTTTATACACAAAGGAGAATTTCAAATTTATTTCAATTTATAGCACATTATTCCTTTTTCTTTTATTTTTATTTAAGAGCGCACTGACCACGCATAACCAGAGCTTGGATTTTTAAATGAGGTCAGTCGCAGCCTAAATTATAAGTTGTCTCATAACCATGCATGACCAGAGCTTGGATTTTTAAATGAGGTTAGAGACACACTTATATATTAATTATATTTATTATTTTCAGCATTTAAAGGAAAAACTCCTCGGTATATAAAACCAATATATGAATGATAGAGAATGGGGTAGGTACAGAGATGGACTGTGAAATAAATTTTAAATTAATTATATTATGAAATATGTTAGACTGTACCGGGATTATTGAGAATTTTCAGTTGACACTAATTCTGAAAAATAACATAACCACAATTCCATCACAAATATTTTCACTGTTTATTCAAGATGATTTTTTAAAAAAAAGATTAAACTCTCCACATTTAAAAAAAAATTATCATGGATGGCAGAATGATGATGGATAATGAGTATGGTCGTGAAATAATTGCCAGTTCAAAGATATTATAATAAATATTCAACCATCATGAAAATCCAAATATATTCTCCTCTTGTTGTGAAACATACTGCAGTCACAATTCATCACAATTTCAAAATCTAATAATAATTTTGATGAATTACAAATACAGCACAAATTTGATATTGATTTCAATTTCTGAATGAATAAAAAAAAAATTAAAATTGAAAAACAATTACAAGAAGAAATTAAACAGATTAAAAAAAATTGAACCTATACAGTGTGATAAAAAAAATGAGTGAAAAAGACTGATACCTAATGTTCTCACTTATCGAGGAATTTAATTACACCCTGCTGGACTATCATGGACATCTCAGACTAAAGAAATTTAAAAACAAACCCAGCCAGACAAATTTTGCACATTTATTTGTATAAGGAAAAAAGAAAATATATGGATCTATACAAGGTGAAAATTTGAATCTCAGTACAGATGGGTGAAACAAATATGAGCACTTCTGATACCACTTGTTCTCGCTTTCTCGAGGATTTTACCAAGACAATGGAAACAAACTATGATATCACAGACAACAGAAATTTAAAGCCCAAGCAGACAAATCAAACAATAAGCGATTATCTAAGAACAGTATCAGAGCAGTGCAGAACACAATATCACATCAGACTTGTCTGGGGATGGTCACATAAGAACTTTCATGATCCAAGATTAGAACTACCGTTTATTTGAAATCATTTGAGGAATATGAAAAATCTCTGGATTCAATGAATCGATCACACCAAATTATTATTTTCATATTCAGAATATGTGTGTGATTCAATAAATCATTAATTTCAAATGATTTTAAACAAACAAATACTTAAATCATATAACCATGAAATAACAGAGAAATTCAAGACCGGATTTTCAAAGAATTTTCACAAGAATTTTCTGACAAGTCCACAAGAAATTTCAGATCATCTACATCAATTTTGTGAGATATTCATGATCCAAAGAATAAAAATAATTTATTTGAAATCATTTGAATCAATGTCAAATTTTGAGATATAATGAATCAGTCACACAAGGTTAATAATTTCAGATTTAAGTGGTGTGTGAGATTCAAAATATCAGGAATTTTAGATGATTTCAAACTAAACTAATTTCAACCATAATAATCATGAATAAGGATGAAATTCTAGATGTATCACTGATTTAACCCAAATATTTTTCAAGTCAGAAATAATCAAGCCAATCTAAAAATTAATGAGATTATCACAACTGAGAAGTAACAGTGCTGTAATGAGTATAAAACTTTAAGCGTTTCCAAAATGAATTGGAAGGGACTCAAAATCGTATAAGTGTGTGAAATTTCATTAATTATTCAGATCTTCAAAAATTTAGAATTCTAGTTAACAGTGTTCAAGATATGATATGAATGCATCAACACTGTTATGAATTCAAAAATTAGAAAATAAACATCAAAACAATTGCAGATATATACAAGTTCAAATTCAGGATATGGAAATAATTAACACATGATGATTTTATACAAGTAAGGCAAATTTCCAGAAAATCATTAATTCTGCAACTGGAAGTTTAAGAAGCACAGAATAAACAAAGAGATATGGAAGTGACAAATCAAATAAAGACAAATAGAAGAAAATAAAATAGAAAGGGGTAGAAGAAGCAAGAATAAGCAATAAAAAATATTTACAAGGTTGAGGTCAGAAATCATACCTGATTCACAGAAAACGTTGTGGATCTCTAACTCATCAGACTTTGCTAAGGAACAGTAGATGATTCAATGATGTGAAGCAGTTTGAATCAGTTTCTCTTTTCAGCACAGTTGTTCCTCAGCCTCCTTTGGTAGCTAACTGTTTAGAGGATTGAGTGGTCTAACAAAAGCAGTAAAACCACTCACAGTTGTATTTGTTCGTTTTGGTACCCAAACCTGTTTATATAACAAACCATCAGAATAAACCTTTGTACCCTTAGGAACCCAAATCTGTTTGAATTTCACGAAGTTTGGTTTATTTCCTTTTGGGATCCAGGATTGTTTAGAAGGATTATTATAAAACAATTTCTCATTTTGATTTTGACTCAAAAAACCTTTGAAATTATAAGAGTTCAAATTTTCAAATTGATTCTTTTCAAGGTTGTTTGAAGGATTTTTCAAATCATTCGAAATTCGTCTTTCAAAAACATTATTTTTCTCAAACCCAAGTCCACGTTTATTTTGAACAGAAAATTGGTTTTTCAACAACATATTCAAAGATTTTTCACCGTTTGAAAAATTAGACAAGATTGTTTCAAGTTGTTGAATTTCAGTTTTAAGATCACCATTTTCTTTCAATAAATCTGAACAACGATTTTTAGTGATCTCACATCTTTCAAAATCAGATTTCAAAACCAAATTTTCATCATTGAGTAACTTTATTTTGGTTTGGGACTCAGCAATCTCAGACTCAAAATGTTTTCGACTTTCAGACTCAAATTTCTTGAAATTTTCAATCTCGTTTTCAAGTTCTTTCAAAATCAAATTTGATTTCAACAAATTTTCCTTTTCTGCAATTTCAAGTTTGGAATGAATATTAGTTTTAAAAATTTCAAATTCCTTTTGCAGATGATTGTTCAAATTTGATAACTCAATCTTGTTTGCTTTTAAGATCAAAATTTCATCTTCAAGCTTTTGAATATTTTTATTGAGATGAACAAGATTGGTTTTCAATTTCAAACAATTTTTACAATCTGAATCTGAAAGGTTTTTTGAATATTCACGCTGTGATTCCAAATCATCAATTTTGCTGGTCAACTCAGAATTCCTAGATTTTAGAGTTTTGTTTTTAGATTTGAGTTTATCAACAGATTTAGTTAAATCAACACACATATAAACCAAATCTTCGTATGAGAAATTTTCAACTTCAGCATCTGTTGATTCTCCATCATCTGATCCTTCTGAATTCTCATTTGTAAATCCTGTTAAACAGAATTCTGAATCTGAGTTGACAATCTGGGGTTTTGAGCTGGAGTTGTCAATTTGACCATACTTCGTATTGAGAGCTGTCCAAATTTCCTGCGCAGTTAAACAATGGGAAATCAGACTGTATTGATTATCATCAAGATGAGAATAAAGAATATGCGTAGCCCGAGAGTTAAAAACTTTATCTACCATATCGTACCCATTGATAACAACATCCCAACATTTAATATTAACAGATTTTAAATAAAATTCCATTTTGGATTTCCAGTTTAAAAAATCTGTTCCAGTGAAAATAGTTGGAGATGAACTGGACTGACTCTCGCTAGACAGACAACTGGGGTTACCCATGACTCTAGAGTTAAAAGAAAATACCTGCTCTGATACCAAATGTTGGATCTAGATTAACCCTAGAGGGGGTGAATAGGGTTTATCACAGATTTTTTTTTTAAACTGAATTGAAAAATTGACAGGATATTAAAATAATAAACAGATCACAGAATGCAGCAGAAATAAAAGTACAGAAAATAAATCACACACAGATATACCCAGCTTCGGCAAAATCTTGCCTACTGCTGCATTCCTAAGGTTTCTACTAGATGATAGAACAGATCCGCATACAAGACCATGTACACTTGCGACTCTCGCTCCTATTCTAACTCTACGCTCAAAACCCTAAACTGATTCAAACCCCTGAATCAGATTTTCCCCAGTTTACAAACCCGTAACCTGTATTCCTAGATTTTACAGATTCTAGTACTGTCAGTTAACTCCTAACTGAAACTCCCCTAGAGTTTTACAGACTCTATAAACTGTTTAGAATTGTTTACAAACGAAACTGAAAATACAACAAAAATAAATAAAAGAACCCCAAAAAAAAAATTAACTAAGGAGATTAAGTTATAAGGTCATCCCCTTTAGAAACAAATTGCTTGGCTTAGTCTAACTCCTATAGGCCGGCCCACTTTTATTTCTTCAACTCGTTCTCTTTCTCTGTGTAAAAATGGCGGCTAGGGTTTTGCCCCAAATCCAATCGCGATAGCTTCAGATTGATGTAATCTGGTTCTCTGATGTTCTTCTTCACGTTGTTTCTCTCTGGTCAGTGATTTGGGGCTTCTCTCTTACGCTCGACACTGATTTGGAAATGTTCTCTGGCTCGATCGAAAAACTATGAGTATTTCTGAAAATTCTTGCTTTTAAAAACTTGTGGGTTGTTTGTTGGTTTCGGTTTCGATGTTCTCTTGTTTTTGGTTTCGATCGATAATTGCCTGTGATGTAAAGGGTGTAAATATAGGGTAAAATATAAACCCTAAAATTCTGATTTCCACGATTGTCTTGATCTGAAATTGCGATGCTTTCCCCTTTTGAGATTCGACTGATTTGTAATCGACTATACGCTGGCTTTCCTCTTTTTACTGTCTTTGATTGAAAATGATTCCTTGGCATTAAAAAAACTTGTGTTTCCCATTTTGATTTGGCTGTTTGATTGCGGGTTACCTCTTTTGAGTTGCCTTGATAAACTCTGATTTTGCTATCGAGTTATTTGTGATTGAATTTGCAAGATATTCCTTGATTGATGCCTTAAAAAAAATATTCACAGAATTGAATTGATGCTATGACTTGCATGATTCTCCTTGGATTTGAGTTGAATTGGATTCCTTGGATTTGTTATGGCAATTCAGAAGAATAATTTGCGGTCCCTTAAAGATATTGCCATGAAAAACCCTTGCTGATTTTGTTTCCACTTATGAAATCGGCCCCCTTTAAAAACATTCTCTGTTTTTAAAAAAAAAACTTGCCAAATCAGTAGTTTGATTTCATGCCATATACTAATTTGATTATCACTGCAACTTTGTTGACAATGCCTCTTTTAACAGTTTGCTTGCATGATTCTTGGCCGTATGATATGATTTGTTTCCCTGCTCGAAAACTTGCCAAAACCATGAATACTGATTTTCCAGAAAATGTTTAAAACTGTGAGTTAAAACTTTCCAAAATACCTTTGTCCAAGAATTATGCAGTGACTCAAAAGTTGATTTATGTTTGTTAAAACTGAAAACACAGATTTGCTTCTTGCCCTGTTAAATTTGTTTCATGCTAAAAAATGGTTTGATAGACACTGGAAATTTCCTTGCACATTTGAACCGATGCCATTCACTTACTTGAACCATGCCATATATGTATATACTTTCTGATTTTCTGGAAAGAAATTAGTGAAACCATTTTTGCTAATCTGCATGGCTGTTTCTCAGTCCAGTAGCATGAATTATTTCATTTGCATGGCCCATATTGATTTCATTGATTCTTGAGAATTTTTTTTGGCATGAATATGGCAGTATTACACTTGACTCTTGCTGTCAATGTTACCTGAATTTTCTGCATTTACACACCCTTTGCAAAACATCACAGTTATACCCTAAGGTGATTTTTGAGCATTGCTGAACCAACTTTGCTTGCACCATTTTCATCAGCAAACTTGTACACTTGAATGCTTGTGTGACCATTTGTTGATTTCCTGCTACTTGCCTCGTCCTTTCTTTGGCCATTTTGCACTTGAACTTGACCCATCCATGTATTGCTGGTCTGATGCACTACTATGCTTGCTTAGCCTTTTGTATGCTGACCAATGTATAGGCTGTAGGTCCACTTGTGTTCCATACATGATGCATGTCATTGTGCTCTGCTTTGTATTGACATGTTGTGTTGAGCTTGTTTCTGCCATACACCATTTAGCTGTAGTTGCTATCATGTTGCTCTCTACTTGTACTTGTATCATGAACACATGTATTTGCTGAACTCTTTATTATTGTTGCTTTTACTGTTGTGCTGCCTCGACACTTTAAATTATTGTTGACTTGTGTATTGCGCTGAGTTGAGCAGGTCCATGTGGCTACTCCTCAGTAGCTCGCTGATTGGCGAGGTAGTGCACACGTGTATATTTATACACGTGTGTATATGCAGCCATCAGAAGAGACTTCCTATCCCTGCATTGATATATATATGTTGTCTGCCTTGTGGTATTTACAGTGTATCACTGTGAATATCACAAGCTGTCTAGACACAGATTTATGGTTTTATAAATCAGATCAAGTCATGAAAAATGATGAGAAACACACCAGAAATCTGAGGCAAATAAAATTTAAAAATAAAATTTATATACACATGTATTCAGCTTAAATTCTATTGCAGTGTACTATGTGTGTGTTCTTGTATATAACAGGTATGAAGACTGGACTGACTTGAAGACTGTGAAGATTGGACTAACAGTGAAGACTGAAGACAAGAAGGCAGAAGACAGTGTCAGTGTATCAATGTGTCTGTAAACGAGTCTGTGAATGTATTGTAATGTAGTGAATATCAGTGAATATAAGAGAAATGTATAAACAGTGGAGTTTGTATTGTTTTGATATTGAAATAAAATATTATATTTAAACAAAATACTGTGTAAATATTTATATTTCTGTACAGTCGTATTTTATTTAAATATAAATATTATATTCCAGTCTGTGTTGTATAATAAGAGTACAATATCAAACACATTAAAATAATCTTTATTTGGTTGTTATCATCAAACAAAAATCATATAATTGTGTATACAACACCGTTATATACAACAATTTTGTCATATTTGAACTATTGGGCAAAATCATCATTGTTGTCAAGATTTGAATAGTTGTATTGGAATTATCATTTTTGTTTAAATTAAGTTGGTCAAAACAAAAATGAACATTGTTTTTAAATGAAATTTTATCTATTTGTTGAATTCGATTTTTCAACAAATATGAAAACATCAATTTTTGGATATTTGTTGAATTAGAATTTTCAATAAATAGAAACATCAAATTTTGTCATTTGATTGAATTAGAATTTTCAATCAAAATGAAATATCACTTTTATCATTTGATTGAATTAGAATTTTCAATCAAAATGAAATATCACTTTTGTCATTCGATTGAATTAGAATTTTCAATCAAAATGAAATATCACCTTTGTCATTTGATTGAATTAGAATCTTCAATCAAAATGAAATACCACTTTTGTCATTTGGTTGAATTAGAATTTTCAATCAAAATGAAATTTCACTTTTGTCATTTGATTGAATTAGAATTTTCAATCAAAATGGAATACCACTTTTGCCATTTTGGATCGAGTTAGAATTCCCAACAAAAAGGAAATATAAATTTCTATCATTCTATGGAATTAATATAAAAATAGAAATGTTCATGTTTTAAGAATAAGAACATGATTACAATAAAAAGTTCACATTTTTAATGTAATGTTAGAATATAGAAAATGTACACGTTTTGAATAAAAACATGATTTCATTAAAAATTACATTTTTAATGTCAAGAATAGAAAAATAGAAAATGTTCATGTTTTGAATAAAAACGTGATTTCATTAAAAATTCATATTTTAGTGTCAAGAATGAAATATAGAAAAATGTTCATGTTTAGGATAAAAATATGAATAAATTAAAAATTCACTTTTTAATGTAATAATAGAAATGTAGAAAAAGAAACATTTTAAAATGGAAATGTATTTTGCATTAAAAATTCACTTTTTAATGTAATAATAAAAATGTGGAAAAAGAAACATGTTTTAAAATGAAAATATGTTTTACATTAAAAATTCATTTTTAATGTTAGAAATATAGAAAAAGATTCATGTTTTAAAATGAAAACATGTGTTAGATTAAAAATTCACTTTTTAATGTAAAGATAGAAGTTGGACAAACATGCATGTTTTAAAATAGAACATGTTTACATTAAAAATTTTGTTTTTAATGAAATGAATGAATCATTAGGAATGTTCGTTTTGAAACAAAGACATGTTGACATTAAAAATATCATTTTTTTTTTAAAAAGGATGATTCATATGAAATTGTTCATATTTGAATAAAAGTGTTAAAACATTAAAATCGTATTTTTTATGTAAACATCGCTTTCATACATTTTGTTTTAAAAAAAATAGAATTGTTAACAAATGGAAAACATCAAAATATGCATCGTCAAAATCACATTTATATTTACATTGCATATATTAGAATTTATATGCATTGTTAAATTGCCATTTATATTTACATTGCATATATTAGAATTTATATGCATTGTTAAATTTACATTTATATTTACATTGCATATATTAGAATTTATATGCATTGTTAAATTGACATTTATATTTACATTGCATATATTAGAATTTATATTCATTGTTAAATTTACATTTAAATTTACATTGCATATATTAGAATTTATATGCATTGTTAAATTGACATTTATATTTATATTGCATATATTAGAATTTATATGCATTGTTAAATTTACATTTATATTTACATCGCATATACTAGAATTTATATGCATAGTTGAGACTATACTTTTATTGATAATGAATACACTAGAATTTATATGCAATATTAAAATATCATTTACAATACATACATTAGAATCAGTATGAATTATTTTTGTTGTAAAAACATTCACTGAAAACTTTATACAAATAAAATATTCCATTTTTATTTGTTAAAGTTAAAAATAGAAATACAAATAAAAACTAACTTTTATTTGTCATTGGTTCAATTTTCATGTGGATGAAATGTATTTTGTTTGACATGATGCAGATTTGATATGCCAATAAAAACATTCTTTTTGGTATGTTAAACACATTAGAGGAATCGTCGAATGATTTATATTTATATATAATTATATAAATATAAATTAAAATTAAACGAATCGCGCACGGTAGTTCGCGTTTCGGAATCGTAACTTTAAACGATTATACCGAAAGATCCAACCATCGGATTTTCCCAAAACTGGAACTATTAGGACCGCTTTGGGAAGATCTTTCCAATGATATAAACTTTGTTAAAATCCAACAGTTAGATTTCGAGATAAGTGTAAATCAAATTTTGATAAAAACAGCGCCAGGGCAACCTATTGACCCGTAGCGTCGTTAAATTAATTTAGCTATTTTTATATAAATAAAAATAGAGATAAATCATTATTAAACACTATTAACGATATGAAATGTTTTTAAACTATATACATGCAAGGATCATTTGAAAAGACTGAGTTCAATCTCATTTCAAATGATTATACGACGATCTAAATCGAAGATCTTAAAGATGGCGATTGAAGACCGTCGATCTTCACATCGAAACGATAAGTACTGATTCCCGGCATTGATTAGCTCCCCGTAAAGGGTTAAAGTGGTAGTTATCCGGATGTACTTGTTGATTGTCCGGATATGCGAGCACCTCCCTTTCGTATTGGACATACGGGATGAGGAATAAGGTGATTCCGGATTCGTTCAGACCCAGAACGAACTTGTAAATGGATGTGTGTTCGACATTGGATTTCATTCCATGTAAATTGATTTTCTATTTAATATATATCTGTTGGTGGTGGAGAATTTATTCTCTTGCTTAACACCCTTCTCTTAGACGCATGAGTTCAGACGTTATATATTGGTAGTTATCGGTCGCATGGTGTGAATTGTCAATGTGACATGCCAAGATGCAATTGATCGAGGCTTTTGTTGAAAAGAAAAGCCTCGTGGATGATGATCAAAGCATAGCCTATTTCGTCATAGCTTTGTGTATAACGTTGCCTCATGAGCCTCACTCCCCAGTAAGAGTCAGAAAAGGACAAGGGAACGCAAGGAGTGCACACGATTTCTTTCTAGCTAGAAGTGGTATCAGGGTTTTGCAAGCCCTGACATTTTACTTATGTGGGTTGATGGAATGAGGCGCCTCGGATTTATTGGTCGATAGTGACCATTGTATAGGTCCAATAAGATCGGGAAGTGTGTGTTCAGGCATAACTAATCCACTAAGGTATATCTGTGGACCGACCCTGCAGGATCCAAGGGTTCACTGCGGGGGGCCCTGAGACATTGCTAGAGTGTCTTGAATCGGTAAGGAGATCGTCCCTAGCCTTGACTCATGATGGAAACCCAATCTCCAATACGACTTACGGTTTTGATTGTAAATCTATATATGGAGACATAGTAGGATGGGGTACTATGTCGTCTAGGATAGATGCATTTACTTTGAAGTATTTTAAAACTGATTAGACACTAATGATAATATTAAACATTATTTTCCACGTATCAAGCATTTTTGATCATTATAAGGTAAAATTTTATCCTCCGGTTTGCGTTGCATTATGTGATGGGACTTGAGTCTTATAATGATTTCATTTTCTAAAAAGCATTGCGTTACTTTTTTGAAATAAAATTTATTAAACACATGCACTGGCAATCCAATGGAGTAAAACCATTCCGCGTTAGCGGCGTGGTCCTGTGATTAGCCATATTGTTAGTTAAGAAAGATTTCTCATACCAGTCCCAGGACTGACTCGTAGTTTGTTTCACTTTGCAAACTCGGGTGCCCTCTTTCCACACGAGCAGCCAAGTGACATTTTTAGGTATGGATACTTTTTGGATTGGAGCTTGCTTAAGGAAAAAGATGAAGAACATTTTCCTTTTATCTTTTTATTGCTACTTGAGACATTTAGACATAATTGATCTTTGATGTATTTGATGGAGTTGAGACTTATTTCTCTTTTTGTTGAGACTTCTATTTGCTAAGTGTATCGTGTAACTGCGTACTCTGATTACTTTGATGTTATGTTGTGATGGCACTCTTATTTCTGCTACAATGATTTATGTGTTATGCTATTATCCGAGATCTGCTATTGTTGTAATTATGTTATACTCCTATGATAATCCTTGCTTTCGTACTATGGAAGTTTGGGGTCGTCACAATATCAGTCCTTAACTGTAATAACCCGGATTTTTGGAGGGTGATAGTAACGACTCAGAAATTTTGGCGTTTAGAAAATGTGTTAAATTGTGATTTAAACAGAAGTTATTTTTGAAATTCAAACAAAAATTTGAATTTTTTTATCCTTTGGATATATTTAAATGATATTCCTTTCATGAATTTAATTTTGTAACTAATGATTTGAAGAAAATTTATTATTTGCATTTGCTTTTAAAATTGAATTCCTTTTTGTAGATTTATTTTAACATGAAGGTTTGTCAAAATTTGTCAAACAAACGTTACTAATGTCATTAACCGATTTGAGATTATTTGAATAAGCTCAACCAAGAAGTATGAATCTTGTAATTTAATTAAGAAACAAAATATTTTAATTTGTGGAATACAGGATTTAACTTAAGAATTTGTTTAATTTTAAATGTTAGCACTTGTTTAATGTATATGTTATACTTGGTTGTGCTCACTAAAGATAACATGGTGCACTTAAAAACTTCTCCTTACCAGTCAACCCATTAATTTTGAAAGACCGAATAATTTTAACACTTGTCTTCTTCAATCCTGATATTGTCTACACGTGTTAATCTGGTTCTGGATTGTTCGTGCGCATGTCCCCATCTGTTCTCCACCATGTTTTATATCCATTCGTCCTTTTTTTTCTAGGATCCGCTCTTTCCCCTTTTCATTTTAGCTCAGCCTAATCCAATTTTCCCCAAATCGTAATAAGTCATGGCCTCAGAGAAAATGCTTCCATCATCGTTCATCCTTTCTCTTCATGAGCCATCCGAACCCTTTCCACCGCGAGCTCCGTCGTCATTAAAGCCGCACATCCTTCTCAAGCACCCACCGAAGCCTACTCTTCCTCTTGTACTTGAAACCGTGAATAGCAGCCCAAATTGAAGCACCACCCATCACTGTGATGAACCTGACTGCCGGCCTAAGTCCAAAGCTTTCAGTTTCCAAGCCACTAGCGTCATTCCAATGTGTCGCTTCTGATCCGAGCCCAAGACTAGTTACCGTTGTTTGCTTCTTCTTTCGCTAGCTTCGTTTAAAAGTAACTTTCGGCTTACGATTTAACTTATTCCAAGTTATTTACTTCGATTTTCACTGATTGTAATTAGTCGTAGGTTGTTCTACTGCTTATCATTTCGTTGGTTGCTTTTCTGTGCTTTTTTCATTTTCTTCTCTGCATGTGCATCTTTCCACTGTGAATACGCTGCTGCTAACATGTTGCACCTAGTAGTTCCCTTTTTGTGGTAGTGCCTTGTTGAATTTAACTGCCATGCATGTGGCGTGAGTATATATGCGCTGCATGTGTGAGTGTGTATGCATGCAGTCCGTGTGTGGGTGTCATGCATGGTGTGTGCGCGCACAAAGTGCGTGTAAGCATTATTTTCTGAATTACCTGACATACAAATGCAAGAGTTTGCTGCGTGAATCCACTCTAGTGCTTGCTCCCTATAGTCTTGCACACTTTTAAATATTGTTATGTTATGTACTTAGGACTACCCAATTTCAAAATAGTTGTGGTTGGAGTTTAAGTTCAAAGAAATAATTTGGGTTTACGTAAGAAATCTGATAAGCTACTTTAAGTTGCTCTCATGCATAACATGTTACTATCATTTCTGTCTGATTGGTGTCTTTCCTTAGTTTTGGCAAGTTGTTCCTTACTTAGTATGTCCTAGGCTATCACTTTTACTCACGCATGAAACTAAATATTCATACCTGATACACATTGTTTTGCCATGCAACTTATCTTTTAGTGGCTACCTATCATTAGTTAATATACCATTAGTTAACATATGCTCAATATATTTTTGTTTTAACACAAATCTAATTAACAAAAATGTTATTTTTGTTTTAACAAAAATGTTATTTTTGCTTTGACTATTAAATTTTAATAAAAATGTAAATTTTGTTTCAACTATTTCATTTCAACAAAAATGTAAATTTTGTTTCAACTATTTCATTTCAACCGAAATTGATATTTTAGTTTCAACTATTTAATTTTAACCAAAAATTGATATATTTGTTTTAATTATCTCATTTTAACAAAATTTTGATATATTTTGTTTCAACTATTTTATTTTAACGGAAATGATATAATTTGTTTCAACTATTTCATTTTAACAAAAATTGATATTTATGTTTCAACTATTTCATTTTAACCAAAAATTGATATATTTTTTTTACTATTTTGTTTCAACAAAAAATTCCTTTTTATTTCAACTATTTTGTTTTCAACTATTTTGTTTCAACAAAAATTGATGTTTTTGTTTTCAACTATTTTATTTCAACATAACAATCATCAAATCAACAGATCTACCTAACAACATCATTCCCAGATCAAATCGCGTATAACAACACATAGAATTTAACAGCGGATTGGTAATAACACAATCATAATTAATTAATTTTAATCATATATAAAATAGAATTCTCACATCGATTTTACTCCGTTTAAAATTGTAGAAAGATCCAAATCTGTTCTGGTCTGTTCCATAAGGTAGATCCAGATTTCACGATTCCAATGCTTTCAGTTTCACTAAATTCTGATTTCGAATCACAAAGATATAGCGGTTTATATATTCGGTTACATAATTAAATAAATAAATATAATTAATTAATGACTAATCCCTCTCACCCCCTTAATTACTCTCTTCCATCGTGCAAACTCCTGTAACCGAAACCCATTTACACCGCCTCCTCTCTCCCCTACGCGAGACACCATGGCCCACCAGGAGCCGATCCACCACCACCATTGGAACGCCCTCAGCCTCACCATCCACTGCCGTGCACAACTCCTAGCTCGAAGCCCCCATCCCTTCTATAAACGCGAACGAACACAGCCAAGTGGAGCCCCAAATTCGAACGGCTCAGTCAATGAATTTAGATCTTATCCGTTGAATCTGTAGAGCTCTGGTAGCTCAACAATTTGGCTTTGGAATTTTTGAAATCGATTAAGTGGATAAAGAGAAAATGGAGAGAGAAGTTTCAAAATTTCTGGCCTTAGATTTTTGTGGAGGCGGCGACCATTAAAATTAGGGTTTTTAAAATATTTTAATATTAAATTGTCTCGGTTTTCGTGTTTTAAAGTCAGAAATCAGACTAAGTCCAAATCATGCCGCTTACTGACTAACAATAGATTTTGACACCTTTTGAACGCAATGAGACTAGTGGAAAAGCCTAACTCTGAAGTCTACAGCTGTTTTACTTAAAGCTAATATTTTAATTAAACAACGTATAAATTTCGATGTACATTTCAATTTACCGGGGCCACATACTGACTCCAAAAATTCCCGAAAAATAAATCTAGCTATGTTTTGATGATACGGTTCTGACAAAATTAATTTCGTTGAATTTGGAGACCGTTTGAAAAATGGTCATTTTCTGGTCGATCCAATTTGACTAAAATTGACAAAACACATTTTCTTTTGCCACGCTCACATATTAATTCCAAAAATTATGAAAATTGGAATCTTGCAATAATTTGACATTCCGAATCCAACCAAAGTGGTTTCGTCAAAAACGGAGGTCATTTGCAAAATGACTATATATTATATTAAAAATATATATATAAATTCCATAGAGACAATTCTGAATATTTAACTGGCCATAACTTTTTATTCCCGCTATGAAATTTTGATTTTTCAAATTCGTTGGAAAGATATTTTTAAACGGATTTAAATATTTTTTGTTTTACTGAAATCCAATTTATTTTGAATCTTGTACATTCAATTGAAATTTTAAATCAAATTTTCAAACTACCACACCATTTCTAACTCCTTTTATAATTAATTTAAATATTTTTGTTTTAACTTCGATTAAAATAAATTTTTTGTCATTATTATTTAAATTGAATCAATTTAAATATTAAAAATCCATTAAAATTTCTAAAATAAAAATTTTAAATTGGTTCCAAAATTCTGGGTCGTTACAAAAATCTAGTGGCAAGTGGTTATGTATAGTTACTCGCTTGGATTAACTCATATTTCTTTTAATCAAAAATGTCAGTTATGTTAGGGGATCGATTTTAGAGCTAGAATAGAAATTCCTTGTATGTATTAGCACTATACATGTTGTATCAACGTGAATGATAAGGCAATAAGATATCTTGGTTGCTACAAGTTGTGTCCTTTTGGAAAAAATAAAAATAAAAATCAATCAAATAACAAATTTGACTGATAATTGGAAAGATACGTCATCCTTTGTTGGTCTTTCTATGTAAATCAGCAAGTATACAAGTTTACCAAATAGTGTTATTTTAAAACTGAATAATTTTAGTCTCAGCATACTGATGCATTATGAAGCTTTGGTAGACAAAAGGTAGTCAAACTAAATCCTTCTAATGTAGTTGAACTAATTTCCACATGGAATCTTCTAACAAAGTTTAACCAAAGTTGGACTCCAATTTAAATAGTTATGTAGTATTTAATGATATGCGTAACAAATTATCTCACTCTAATATCATAAGGATGTAACATGGATGTCTTTTCTGTTTCTCTTTTCATTTCCCAAATTTATGTGAAAAGTGAACAAAATTAACATGGGCCCATGCATCATGTGTCCCGTATAGTAGAATATCTCTTATTTAATTAATTTCCAAATACCTGCTTTATGAATAAGATGTCTTTTGGAGTAATTAGCGCAATATATTTAAATTTATACTTATATGCGGTTGCACAAGTAGATGTGTTACACATGCGCAATGTATTTAAATTTATACTTATATTTAAATCAATTATCTCGTATTGTTCCCTTTTTGTCATGCTGTCACATGAACTTGTTGTCTTCCTTCGTTTTTGCATACATTAGACTATGTGTAATCCATCTTATTCAGCAGTTCACTGATTTTGATACTCGAATTATTTAATATTATGATTAAAAAAAATTATATTTATGTGATTATTCGAATTGACTTTCTTGAGATAAGTTTAACCCTGACCCGAGTGTTTTGTGTTTTTGCATGGAACGCTCGGGTCAGTCCCCAAGTGTTACAGATGCAAGATTTTAGTTTTTGAAGAGGAGGGGCATGGGAAGATGTGTAACGACCCAAGGTTTTCGACCCCGAAAATCGACAAAAATACCTTTATTGTATCTCATGCCGACCTTTCAAACGCCGAGAACACCGGATTGTTAATGAAAGAAATTAGAGGGTGAGATAAGAAAGAAAGAAATATAAGAATAGAAGAAGAAGAAGAACACAACACAGAGTCTCACATCGCAGCGGAACAAAGTATAATATAGAAATAAACCTTTATTGAGAGCTTTGGAAAACACTTACAATATCAGAGTATATGAACATCACTGGACAGTTATAACAATCTGCCCTTATATACAATACAGCGGAATAACACTAAATATGTCTGGACTTCTCCAGCACACCTTTCGTCGTGTTCAATAACCTGAACCTGCAAACTCGGGCTAACCCGAGCATTTACAAAATACCGGGTCAGTCTGGTGGACCAGAGTGAGATAAACTCGCACAATATTAAGGGTAAATCATCCAATCATGATTTTAAAGTTCGAAATCTTTTCAAAAGAAAAGGATAATCGTAAGACCGAATCCACACATAAAAACGGATGGTTTTTACCTTACGATAACCCAAAACAGTTTTGAAATCCAATATCTTTTTTGATATTATAATAATGTCTAAATACAAGTAAATAACAATGTAGTGGAACGCTTGCATCTCACGCTCCACACACACACACACATATATATATATATATATATACAAATCAAAACCGCATGCGCTTATTGGAGATCGGATTCTAACTCTAACAAGGTATGGGACCACCTATCGATCGTGTATCTCTAGAGATGAATACACTGGGTTCAACAAGAATGTCTTGCAACCTGGCCCTCACATGACCGACCACTCATTTCGCTTGAGTGTATCGAATGTATATCACCAACGGTTGGGCTCAAACCACCGTTTCCCGAAAAGGGACGGCATCAAATATAGATTAAAGAAACAAATGGAATTTCTCTAGATAGGTGATCATACACCCTAATGGGAGCGAACCACATAGCCATGCTGCCTGCCCGATTTTTGTCATTCCCTGGTTGATGAGGCTTGAGGTCAGAATTTCCTTTACAGCACCTGGCCACTATTCACTTTGAATGCCACATCGTCAGATCCGCCAGATATCACACTATTTGACATCCACAAAATATTCTAATTTATTTGGCTAGAGAATAACCATTTCTCCGCCATCAACTATGGTACTGAAACGACCCGAAATCCCCCTTACGGGAAGTCACGGATTGAGTTGAGAACAAGCCACAATAGAACGCAGACAGAAGAACATTTCATTGTATATTACAACAATTCCATCAAAATACAAGAATATACAGAGTATAAATCAATATTACACATTTACCAAATATCAGAGATTACAATAAATTACATAGCAGTGGAAAATAATACAATGCACAACTGAAGGAGATATACAGATACAAAGCTTTCCGGATATCATTCCAGCTGTAAACCAGGTTCCTGTGAATATAAATCTGCAAAACCAAAACTACTAGCTGCCCGTGTCAAAATAGGGGCACCCAGAGTTTAGGTTAAAACAATAAACTCCAGGTCAGTCATGGGACTGGTGTGTGAACTAAAACAGTTATTAATCTTTATTTTTAAAGTTAGGTAAATCAAGGGACCACGCCGTATAACACGGAACGGGTTTCCTCCCAAGAATACCAGTGCATAAAACAATAGCGCAATGCTAAATAAAGAAAAATGAAGCTATTATAAGACCCAGGTCCCATCATACAATGCAACACAAACCAGAGGATAGGGTTTTCCCTTATAATTGCCAAAGCATGCTTGATACGTTTAAAACAAATCATTTGATATTATAATAAGTGTATAGTGTCAAAACAACTTCAAATATAAATGTATCAATCCTAGACGGCATGGGTATCAAATATCATGTCGCCATACAAGGCTCTACAATCAAAACCGCAAAGTCACGTATTTGGAAATTGGATTTCCGTCTGTGAACCGAGGCAAAAGATAGTCCTCTACCGATTCGAGACAATCTAGCCTACCATGTCTCAGGAACAACCGCAACTGCACCTAGGAGCCACAGGGTCGGTCCACCGATGTGGATTAAAATGCATGAACACTGCGTTTCCCCGCCTTTTGGGGCGTAAATGAGTCAACGAATGACCCCATCGGACCCGGATCGTCCGATCAAACCGAGGCGCCTCGCAACAGCAACAACCACACAGGTGAAAATAATATAAATGTCAGGGCTGGTAGGTCACTGACACCACCCTAGCTAGAAAGAAACGCATGCCCTCCCTGGATCCTTCTCCCGTTTTTAGTTCACAACCGGGGTGTGAGGCTCGCGAATCCACGCTACACAAAGTTATGCCACACAGGTCGTGCTTTGATCATCAACCACAAGACTCTGCTTTTCAACAAAAGCCTTGATCATTTTCCACTTAAGCATGCCACACAGGCAATTCACTCCATGCGATTGATATCCATCAATATATAACCCCTGAGCTCGTACGTCTCAGAGAAGGGCGTTAAGCAAGAGAATAAATTCTCCGCCGCCAAACAGATATATATTTAATGGAAATCAATCACACAGACTAAAATCCAATGTTAGACACACAGTCCATTTACAAGTTCGTTCTGGGTCTGAACGAAACCGGAGGCACCTAGTACCCCGCATATCCATCGATCTCCAAGTACGTCTGGACGATCACCAACGGATTCCCTCCTCTTGGGTGTACAGCCCAATCAAGATCATCAGTAATCACCCAAACGATGTGAAGACCTCTGGTCTTCAACCACCGTCTTCATCCTCGACACCACGTCGAATCAGTTATTCAGAATGGGATAAACCCGGTTTTTCTAAATAACTCTCGTATACAATAAACAAGTGTTACACAACCACAACATACGCCTCATTCCAATTCAGAATATTCTTTTATTCAAATATTCTTATACTTTGGGAAAGGTTCCCATTAATTTTATCAAAGATAAATTCTTTAAATTTATTCTTTAATCTTCTTTGAATATCAATTCAAACTAATCGGGATTAGCGGACCACACCGAAGTAATCATTTATTTTATTTCCCAATCCCAACCTATTCATCCCATGAAGTAAAACTGGTCATACTTCATATCTAACACCACGGTGTTATCGGTAAATTCAATTACCATTTAACGTTCAAATCTAATTAAAGATTTAACTATCGCCAGGAGCAAAATTGGTGATACTCCATTCTCGATCTTTTCAATCTAATTAAAGATTCATTAAAACTCCACTTAGTTTTAATCTTTAACTGGGTTAAAGAATCAGTGTCATTTAGAACATGGTTCACGATAAACCCAAAATCACATTTCAATTAGTCCTTAACCGTAAATTAGCAAGTGAGCAATTCCCTAAGTATTAACCCCGAAGGCCGAAACCAACATCAGATCAATACCCCAGAAACCATTCAACTTAACTAATCTCCAGTTAGTTTCTGATTTTCTTAACTCCTTTGGGTCTAAGAACAGTATTATTGAAGATACCGTTCACGACAACCCAAAATCACATTCCATTAATTATCTGATTAAAGAACAAGTGTTATTTAAAACACGGTTCACGATAAACCCAAAATCACATTCCATTTCAATTAGTCCCTAACCGTAAATTAGCAAGTGAGCAATTCCCTAAGTATTAACCCTGAAGGCCGAAACCAACATCAGATCAATACCCCAAAAACCATTCAACTTAACTAATCTCCAGTTAGTTTCTGATTTTCTTAACTCCTTTGGGTCTAAGAACAATATTATTGAAGATACCGTTCACGACAACCCAAAATCACATTCCATTAATTATCGGGTTAAAGAACAAGTGTTATTTAAAACATTGTTCATGATAAACCCAAAAAATCAATACCAATTCAATTCCAATCAAATATTATTTAACTGGTACACTTCATTAAATCTAAATAAAAATATTTAATCTTTTTCTCAACTGGGTTTAAGAACAGCGTTAATGAAGACACCATTCACGACAAATCCAAATCACATTTGATATTAAATACAAGGCTCTGAATAGAAAATATATCGGCTTATATTCAATATCAAAT
The DNA here is from genome assembly GCA_030737875.1 of Allium sativum. Taxonomy (NCBI): domain Eukaryota; kingdom Viridiplantae; phylum Streptophyta; class Magnoliopsida; order Asparagales; family Amaryllidaceae; genus Allium; species Allium sativum. The sequence goes on along the minus strand of CM060909.1, from coordinate 599,948,235 downwards.
CCTACGACCAATAAATATCGTATTGGAAATAACGATATATATGTATCTTTCAAATGTCCATAACAACATCTGTATAATCACGAAATCCAACATCGAAATATTCCAAAGACAATTTCGATTCAAATCCATTCCAATTCAATTATTGGAAATTCTAGTTACTTTTAAAACCCTTTTCAAATCCAATTTATTTATTTTTAAAATAAATAAATTATTATTCTAATTCAAAATTAGTTCATTTCGATAAAAATCCATTTTTATCTTTTCAAATATGGAATTTTTCATCCCAATTCTTCACAAATAATTTCTTATGATTTTACGCAAATTATTTATATTTTAATAATTTTATCAAGGCCCGTACAGTCGATTTCCATCAACGGCCATCGAACTGCACTTACATCGACCTTTTCCAAATTTGATTTGGACATAATTCCAAATCCAACCGTTAGATTTCTAATTTCTCACATTCGTTAGAAAGCTCTTTTCGATACGAACCCAACGGTTCCGGTTTTAGGAGAATCCGACGGTCGGATCTCCCGCAATATCCATTCGAAGTCAATGGTCGAAATTCACGAACTACCGCAGCGCGTTCTATTTAGGCCATTATATATATATATATATAATATATATATTATATGTACTTCGTCGATTTCCTTTTAAAACGTATTTTATAAATCGTTGTAAATTCGTTTTCAAAACGATTTCAACTACTTTTCAAATTCAAATCAAAATTGAATTTTTCCTTCTAAATTCGTTTTAAATTCATTTCAAATTGATTTCAATTCAAATCGACTTTTAATTCAATTTCAGTTCGTTTTGAATTCTGTTCAATTTCAATTCGAATTCATTTCTAATCAATTTCAATTCGAATTCATTTCTATTCAATTTCAATTCGAATTCATTTCTATTCAATTTCAATTCGAATTCATTTCTATTCAAAATATCAGATTTTGAAATCACTTTCGGTGTTCATTATAAAATGAATAAAATCGATATAAATATCGTTCACGTCAAAATGGCGTAAATCTAATCAACGCGGCTTCATATATCTCTATTTTCAAATATTCTATTTCAAATATTTCTTTTTCAAAAATGGAATGAGGCCCAATCAATTACCATATAATGTTAATTATATGGATTTTCTACAACACATGTATAAAATAACAACGATAAATAATCAACCATCATCCAGAGTGCATTCTACACTGTATAAGCATCAAATATAAATATTTAACGCTTATGACAGTCTGTCAATCCATCGATCGACATACAACTAATTATTGGGATTAGTGTATGTCATATATCATCCCAATACCCGTGTGGGGTTTCAATCAATCAAACACAGATTTTATTTGCGCAATTGGGCGATTTGTAAAATTTATCGACCTAATCTATATCCTTCAAATAGGTGTACATAAACAAACCGTCTGGTTTGTAAATGAATATTTATTTATTCACATTCACGTTAAAATTATATTATTTTTTAACGATAAAATATTTTAACTATATAAATATTTTATTTTATTTCACATCACACAATCAACTACACATCAAAATCAGACAAACAAGCATACAAGCCGTCCATGGTATGTGGACGACGGGTGTCGGGTGCTGCTAAACACCATCTGCATCCTAGCATATATTTTTAACTAGAAAAGGAAATTTAAAGGTGAGAAGTTCTCACCGACTAGCTAATCCAAACGCCTCGACTCTTCTTATGTAGAAGTCATCGCTGTTCTCGCCTTTTGTCACTTTCGTTGCCCGTAACCACTACATATATAAAAATCGCATTTTTATATTGTTGCTATGTATATAAAAAATCACATTTTTATACTACTACTATATAGATAAAAAACCTATTTTTACATCGATGTTCATATAATAAAGATTATATTTTTATCACGCTATTCTCTATATAAAGATTTTGCCTTTTCAAATATAATGATTTCGCCCTTTCAAATATAAAGATTTCGCATTTTTATTTCATCACTATATATAACAAAAATCATATTTTTATTTCTCTACATATATAAAGATGATATTTTTAATATGCCACTAGTATAAAAATTATATTTTTAACTTTCCTATATTATAAAAATTATATTTTTAACCTTCCTATATTATAAAAAAATCTCATCTTTCATTTCAAAATCAATTCTTTAAATCGCTAAAAATCATATCTTTTTTTTTAGTTTACAAAAAAAATCATATGTTTTATCATATAAAGTTCCTCTCTTTTTATTATTAAAAATCATTTCTTTTTAATGTTATAATATATAAAAACTGATTTTAAATCACTGTTATATTACATATACGAAAAAAACTGAAATTTAATGACATGGTAGTTATTAACAAAATAAGAAATGCTCACTTCTTTCTCTAAGGAGTTCACGGCTAAAATTCGGATCCATCCTCCTCATAGAAGCTTTCCTCAACATACGGATGCACCCAAAACCCTTGACCTCGCGAATTCACTGTCGTTCGACGTTTGGGGGGGGGCTACTTGGTCGATGGTTGGCCAGAGGTGGCGGAAGAGGTGGGGAGTGGTGCTGGGGCGCGACCGTTCTATTCAGGTGGAGGGAGGAAGGAGGAAAGAAGGCAGAGGAAGAAGGGGTGCGAGGCTCGAAGGAGGGAGGGGGTGGCAGGCGCGAGCGCGGTGGCCCCGCCCTGGGCGGCAGTGGACCAAATCGGGGGGGGGGGGGAGGGGGGCGACGCGTCGATTAGGTTTTTTTTTCTTTTTTATTTTTTTTTCACTTCTGAACGAATGAAAAGGAGGAGGGGTAGAAAGGAAGGTATATAAATATATATTAAATTATTAAATTTTCTAAAAAGCAACTTTTATTTTCGACATCTAAACGAGACCCACCGCCTTTCGTCCATAGCTAATTACCTCCATTCCGAACACAATGGGATATGTATCGTAAGCTGATTTGGCCGTTTCGATCCGTTTTCGTCAAAATCAACATATAACTCTATATATTGAATTTGAACGCGCATTTCAATTTACTGGGGTCACATACGAACTCGGAAAATTCCAGAAAAATATTTTCTAGCTTCGTATTGACGAAACGGTCCTAACAAAACTAGTTTCGTCGAATTCTGAGGCCGTTTGAAAAATGGCCATTTTCCATTCGATTAAAATCAACTGAAACTGGTCAAACGTGTTTTCCTTTTCCACGCTTACATATTGAATTCAAAAATTATGAAAATTGGAATGTAGCAATAACTTGACATCATGGATCCAACAAAAGTGGTTTCGTCGAAATCCGAGGTCGTTTGCAAAATTTCCATTTTTAAGGGCTAGAATTCCATAGCGACTATTCTGAATTTTCAACTGGATGTATCTTTTTATCCCCGCTATGAAATTTTGATTTTTCGGATTCGTTGGAAGGATATTCTCAATTAGATTCAAATATTTTTGGTTTCACTAAAATCCGGTTTATTTTGAATCCTGTACATTCATTTGAAATTTGAAATTGAATTATCGAACTACCGCGCCATTTTCAATTCCTTTTATATGTATAAATCAATATTTATATTCTAATGACGATCTATATAAATATATACGTTCGAATTCTATTCAAAATAAATTTCTCTTCGTTTTTATTTAAAATATTCATTTTAAATATTCAAAATTCATTAAAATTGCCAAAATAAAAATGTTTAATTGGCCCAGATTTTCGAGTTATTATAGGCACGTTTGGAGAAATCAACGCATGTAATTCCTTTGGAAATACTCTGTCAGATGTCCGTCCATACAAGTCATCCAAGAATAGGATGAACCGAAGGCACTCTCCTACTGCATCCTAGGAATCACCCTACAGATCAGTAGCGAGAAATCCTTGCAATCCGTAGATTCCAAATCACGACAGAATTACTGTTTAAATATCTCCGGCTGTTAAACCAGAGAAATCCAATCAGTAGTCCTTCCGCTCATGAAAATCAATGGTCTTCAACTGCTCTATCTTCAATGATCTTCTTTTACGTATACGCTGGTCGGAATGGTTTTCGAATCTGAATACGATCCCGGCCTTTCCGTACCAACGATCGTATGGGTCAACTTTGATAGTCGATGATTTAACTATCAAATAAATAATTGTGTGAATAACACGAGTTTACTGGTTCAGTATTAACACTACAGGGCCTTTTTAAAACGATTAACGATATTTAATCTTAAACTCTTAAATATTTCATCATTTCAAATATAACTCATTTGATATATAAGATTTCAAATTTTCAAAACTATTTCACTTTCATATCAAATTCTTTATTTTCTTATCGTTTCAAAACCATCTACTATTTTATTATATATTATCCATATTTGGAAAACCAACTCAACTTATCGTTTATAAATTACTGTTATGGGATCTAATTTGGTTTGATTACTTGTATACATTAATCCATACTCCTTTCTGTAGAACAAATCTATTTCTCGAACTTCACTTTCCAAATCCCTTTCACCTCGAAAGTATCACTTTAACTTCCCACCATCTCCCTTACTTTGGACATTTTATGTGAATGCCAAATCCTTTCACTCCCGTCCCTTGGGAAATATTCTCGACCCTTTCATTTACATCCTGTTATTATTTCATATGAAAATAATGGATTGTTTCTCTCCTTTCACATTTACAACTAATATCATCCTTAGATGATCCCGAGGTCATTCAAGTTGGGGTATTTATTTACCTCTCAGACCTTGATCATCCACGTTCTCATCTTTAGATAGACACCAGTTGTAATTCAAAAGCCGACCAACATATCTCATCTAACTGCTTTATAAAACTTTTTACTTTTAAAGGTCTCTCTCTCGAATATAAATATTTTTTTTTAATTCATTGATTAAGAAAATATCACCTTTCCTTTTTCTCCTCAAAACAGTACATTTTATTTCTTTGGATTTTGTAAAAAAAAATCTAGTTTCCCACTTCACCTTCAATCCCCCTCCTCCTTGCAAATCCTTCTTTACCAATTCCTACTTAATTCCATTAAGTAACGATAATCCACGCTTTGGCAACTCATCTCTCTTTTATAAACTTCGTTTATAAAATTCTGGTTTTCGATGTAAAACCCTTTTCCTAAATTTCTTAACTCTAATGTTAATCCTACACTTATTTAAACAATCATATTGCCTAAAACCCTTTTTAAAATTAAAATAAATATTATTTAACCCATCTTGTTAATTCAAAACAATTTATCAACATAGTCAAATAATTGACTTCATCAATCCAAAATACGATCACATAGTTAACCAATATCAAATAATTCCTTAGTTAAATAATAAAATTCATAATTTCCCTTTTTATTTACCTCTCAAACGATTATCTTAAGTTAATTTCTGCTTATTCACTTAAGTATCAGAAAACTTTCTTAATAAAATTATTCAATAATCCCTTATAAGCTAAACTAATAAATAATAAATAATCATATTCTTTATACAAACTTTTATCCAAAAATACAGATTTAAAAATCTGTCTTTAGTTATAAAATAAATTTTATAATTTTACTTCGTCGATTTACCTAACGATAGATCGACGTTGATATAACGGTTTATTTATAGGCCCTATAATGTCAATTACTCAACCGATAGTACTCATTGGTTTAAACAAAGTAAATATTGAATTCCAGGTTAACACTTAATAACCAAATCAACCATTAGTCCAACAATTCAATTTAAATAAATAATAGCCTCATAACAGTCAATGCCGTCAATCCAAACACAACCCTGGAAGTTCAAACAACCCATTAGATCGGGTTTACTTTATAACGTGGCCAATAAGGTGGATTACCTTTACTTGGACCAGATGTTAAAATAACGGTTTTGTTTGTCGCTGAAATTAAACCGCGTTTAATTTCAGAAATCAAATACATACATGTAACAAACAATCGCAGTCAACCATGAACAACAATAACACAAGATAAAACCCAACTTATAAAATATAAGTGGAGAGAGAGCTGAGTGAGTTTAACTCACCTTAGTTTGATTCCATCGTTAGATCAACTCGTTTCAGTTAAATTAACCGACGTTTAATTTAACTGAAAAATCCAGCTTCTGTCTGCCCTGCTCAATCCTCATCCATCGCGTAGTACTTGTCTTCAGGGTCTCGACGTTTTTCGTTTCGTCGAATTCTGATTACGTGTGGATTCGGAATTAATATTTGAAATTTATATAAAACTTAAGTTAAATAAATCTTTAGATTTTAAAAAAAAACATGGGCCTTACTTACTTTTGCTCAGCCCAATACGTGAATGGTTCAAGCCCGCTTCACCCTCATCCACTTAAAACCCTCAAACCGTCGGTCCCCTTCATTCTCAAGCCCTCAAATCGGCTTCTAATCTTCAGCTGCCACCATGTTTCCACTAGAAGAAACCCCTCAACAGACTACCTTCGTTCCTCCACAAAGCTCACTGTCGCTACTGCTATCTCCGGTCCCCACAGCCTAGCCTTATCAGCGACGCCACCTTCCTTCAACTCAATTCAACCTCGAACGAAGCCTCCCTCCAAAAAGCTAAGTAATTTTTCCCAATTTAATTTTTGTTTTGAATTTCCTTTTTGATTTGAATTCGGTTTTACCTTTCTGTGTTGATCTAGTTTGTGGTGCGTGGTTATGTATTTATACTAGTGAATGATCACGGTGATTCACGAATTGTTACATCCTAGTTTAGATTTTACAGTGCTTAGGTTCTAGGTGATTTCCCCTGTTTATTTCAATCATGTGGCCGAACTTTTTTGAGATTTACTTGGTTTGTGTGATGTTCAACAGTAAGGACTACGGATTTGTGATGGATTTTCTGTGTTGTCTTTGGTCAGAATCAAACTATTCCTATGTAGATTTGGTGAATTATGTGTTGTTAAATTCGTATAGTCTCGTCTGGGGAAAGATATAGCTATCGAATTGAATTGTCAATCCATACTGTAGCTGATAACTTTTGTACGGTTATGTTCAAATTGAAATTTCAGATATGTGGATCTGCATTCATTAGGTATCAAATTGTTTAAATTTGATTTTAGATTCGAACTCTGACAAGTATGTAGGTAGAATAGCCTTTGGTATAGGTTTGTACACGATTCATACATATAAAAATACATATATTAGCTGTTTTGGTTTGCTATTGTATCCTACTGTTTCACGTGGTATTTCTGATTGGAAATCTTCCAACTTTAATTATATTTACTTATTAGCTACTCATAGCTTCCTTTTCCTCTCTTTTTTCTTTTCAGATCAGATCTATTGGTGATGAAGGCGAGATGTTGTGAGGGGATTTTGTTAGATTTCAGAATCGTTTGTCTGTTCAAAATAGATATGGTGCATGTATGGATTAGGCTAGTCATTGTTTATTATATTTTCAGATCTGAATTGATGTATGTATGGCAGTATGGTCTGTATATGGGATTTTATGAATGAAATTTATATGTTCTTGTACCCATGTATATATAAAGCTGTTTTATTTTACTGCTTCATTTGGTATATGTATTGGCTGAACTGTTTTAACATATGGATTGTATACTTGTTGGTTTGACCTGGGCGGATATGTATATTGATTTGCAAGAATGTATATTATAGTTTTGAGCCACAAAGTCCTGTTTGTAGTGATCTGTTCATGCTATAGTTTTGTGTATAATCCTTTTCATTATATACCAACCAAAATCAATTAGGTTAGTTGATACTTGGTTATTTTTTTACGATATAGATCCAAGGTAAAATATTCAAATAAATTTTACATGTTTACCCTTTTTGTAAGCAAAATCATTATAGGGATAATTATTTTGTATTGATAACACAGAAATAAGTTCCTAAACCAATTTAATAAAACAATATTATCACAATTATATAGTTGTATATATAACCCAACATGGATTTTAACACCATTTACAATTTCTCGAGTTAAGCGGTACCCAAACATACATATATAAAAACCCTATTTAAATTCTTAAATAAACGTTATAATTTAATAACGATTTCCATAGCGACTAATTTAAAATTTGAACTGGACATAACTAACAAATTATAACACGAAATCTCGATATTTCTTTTTCATGTGAAAATTATAGTCAAATCGATTCAAACGTTTCTGGTTTCACAGAATTCGACTCAAACCGAATTCTGTATACTCAGTTAAAGTTCAGAATGAAATTTACGAATTACCGCGCCATTTCTAGTTCGTTTTATTATAAATTAAACGTTCTGACGTCGTTTTAATAACGAATATATTTATATAATTCAATATAACCCATATTTAAACCACTTTAAATCGCTCGTTCACCTTATACCGCAAATTCAACATTTTCTCAATATCCGAAAATAAAATATTATTATATTATTAATATAATTTAAATATTCAAATTAAAATGGTCAAATCCCATTATTTAAACTCAAATCAATATTTTAAATAAATAAAATATTTCAAATAAATGGTTAGGAAATACGGGACATTACAAGATGCAGGCGCGCGCAAGGTTCGAATGAAAACTTTTATTTATTAAAAGTTATGTATTCATTATATATTTCTTATGTTGTATAAATGTTTTTTATTCAACTCAGTTATTTATATAAAATTTTATTCTACAGCAAATTATTGTACGTTATGATTCTGTGTTAGTTCCGTTCAAACCCGGTAAGACAATAACAATCCGTCATGTTAAATGCTTCGAGTTAGGTTAGTCACCGATTTAGGATGGTAAAAATGGTGGGCTGTTACATTTGGTATCAGAGCTATGGTTTTTATAAAACATGGCTTATTGGGTTTAAAAACTCGTTAGAGATAGGGTGGAAATACCGTAGAATGAGCAGAATCGACGCTAGAATTGCTCTTGAGAGAGCGCATTTTGGGCGGAATAAAATATTTTAATGAGATTTTGGAAAAAAAGAAATAAATAAATGTAAATTGTTATTTTGAAGCAATTTTGAAGATAAATATGTATTTTGAAGGAAATATTTTCAAAATATAAGTTTCGTTATTCGAATTCCCATCTGGAAGCCATTTGTGATGAGAATTTCCAAAGTTTACCGTCAAGGGAAAATATATATATAAGTGATTTTAAATAGGAGATGTTTGGTTAAAAATCAAGATGGGAAATAAGTATGGGGTTTTGAAAAATAGTTAGAAATTTGTTAAAGCAGAACTCGAACGATGTTCGATTTGAGAAAGGGTAGATGAAACAAGAAGTGAATCAATTTTGAAATTGATTCAAATTGGATTGGTATTTGAAATAAAGTAAGAATACCGGTGATAATAAATTAGTAATAAAGACAACCAAGAGAGAACTAATTACTTTGATTATTGAAAATTTATAAAATACTTTGATATATATATATATGTAGCTTGAACTGAACACAATCCTCATTGAGAAATTCTGTATGACAAGGATTTTGAGTAAATGGATTAGTATTACCAAGCGGTATGGGACGTTTGGTAATACTTTTTTGGTTACTCTCTTAACTTCTCATATGGAATATTCAGTTGCTTTTGTATTCTTCGTTGTGAGGTTTGCTTTCCAAAATATACTTGTAACATAATGTGTTATATTTGAGTAATTACTATTTGAAAGTATACTTCAATGATTGAATTAAAGTGTTTTCTAAGTTGACATGCTTGTGTGTCGGCAGTATGAGGATACTTTTTATTCAATATCACAACTATTGTGATTTGATTTATTTTTTCATATCATTTTATATATGATATTTCTTATGAGTATCATATTAATTTATATATGATACTCTGGCTTGATTTATTTTATCATATTGTTTTTATATATGATAAAATTGAATATCTGCTTTGTTTTGTTTGATTCGGGTTGTGATTTTTTTTTTTGCATGTAATGGTATATTTTCAAAGTATGGTTAAGTTTATAAAGTGTTTTGACATTATAAACACTTTGAACTTCATGGCATATATATATTATAAAATAATATTCGAAAAATATGTTTCAATTTGGGATTGGGATAGACTGGACTCTGTTGTACCAATGTACCAAAACTCCATCTTGGTCGACCTGATTCAGGATCGCTACCTGAATCGGTGGTATTAATTTTTGCCCATTTACCACCAAAGGTCAACGGTCTGCTACATTGGGCAATTTTGTTGTTTAGATCGGGATTCCGATCGGCGGGTAACGTACTACAATAGATGGAGGCATGGGGGTTCCACGTGTAGTACCGTGAACGAGTAGCATACCGCCTTCGCCTTAGACCGTCTTGATTATCCTGGGTTGATCGCCAAGTGTGTTACGGCACTATGAGTAGATTACGGTGTTGATGTCTCGATGCATGCTCGAGCTCTACCACTTTGATTTTACAATATTAGCGTCTGTTTATTTGGTATTTATGAGTCAGGTTACATTTATCCCATAATCCCTTAATATTCTATTACATTACTGTAATTGATCAATTTTATTATCATATTGATTTATATAGGATAATTGTTATGAGTATCATATTGATTTATATATGATACTCTGATTTGAATTATTTTATCATATTGATTTATATATGATAATTGTTATGAGTATCATATTGATTTATATATGATACTCTGATTTGGTTTATATTATCATATTGATTTATATATGATAATTATTACATTAATTTATATTGTGATTTGATTGACCAACGAAAAAAGCTATGAAGATTTTATTGACTTGATTAATTATCATAAAATATTTATGTTATTGTTGTGTATATGTACTTGTTACGAGTATCTTATTGATTTATATAGGGTAATCTGTTTTGGATTATTTTATCATATTATTTTTATATATGATAAATGTTATGTCGATTTCATTAGTTTATGATACTCTGACTTAATTATTATTATGAATATCCTATTAATTTGTATATGATTTGTTGAAAGCGTCGCAATGATTTATACGTGATACTCTATTTTGATTTAATTTATCATATTAATTTATATATGGTATTTGTTAAGAGCATCGCATTGATTTAGGTGTGATACTCTGGTTAGATTCGTTATATGTATTATATGTGGTATTTTAGTTCGGTTTATTTTATCATACTGCTTTATATATGATAAATAATATGAAGATTTTATTGACTTATATATGATATTCCAACTTGAATGGTAACTAAATAATATATATGATATTTAAGATGAGTATCATATTGTTATATATACGGTTATTGATGTGAATATCATATTAATTTATATGTGATACTCCAAATTAATTCACGTTATCATATTGTTCTTATATATGATGGAAAGTAATATGAGGATTTAATTGGCTTTAACTCGAGTTATTGTTAGATTGAGATTTGATGAGTATATACCCGTGATAAGGGTAGAAATTTTAACAAGATTGGGTAATCAAAATTGGAAATTTTATGTTATTATAATCTAAATAATTGGGAAGGAAGTTAAATACAATGTTGGAATTTCGTAATATTATATTAACCCTAGTAGATTGCGAGGACGCAATTTTATTAAGGGGAAGTCTGTAACAACCCGGATTTTTAGAGGGTGATAGTAACGACTTAGAAATTTTGGCATTTAGAAAATGTGTTAAATTGTGATTTAAATAGAAGTTATTTTTGAAATTCAGACAAAAATTTGAATCTTTTATCCTTTGGATATATTTAAATGATATTCCTTTCATGAATTTAATTTTGTAACTAATGAGTTAAAGAAAATTTATTATTTGCATTTGCTTTTAAAATTGAGTTCCTTTTTGTAGATTTATTTTAACATGAAGGTTTGTCAAAATTTGTCAAACAAACATTACTAATGTCATTAACCGATTTGAGATTATTTGAATAAGCTCAACCAGGAAGTATGAATCTTGTAATTTAATTAAGAAACAAATTATTTTGTGGAATACAGGGTTTCACTTAAGAATTTATTTAACCTTAAACATTAACACTTGTCTAACGTATATGTTACACTTGGTTGTGCTCATTAAAGATAATATGGTGCAATTAAAAACTTCTCCTTACCAGTCAACCCTTGAATTTTGAAAGACTGAATAATTTTAACACTTGTCTTCTTCAAGCCTGATATTGTCTACACATGTTAATCTGGTTCTCGATTGTTCGTGCGCATGTCCCCATCTATTCTCCACCATGTTTTTTATCCGTCCGTCCTTTTTTTTCTATGATCCTTCTTTCCCCTTTTCATTTTATCTCAGCGTAATCCAATTTTCCCAAAATCAAAATAAGTCATGGCCTCCGAGAAAATGCTTCCGTCATCGTTCAGGCTTCCTCTTCGTGAGCCACCCGAACCCTTTCCACCGTGAGCTCCGCCCTCTCCACCTCCGTTAAAGATGTGCATCGTTCTCAAGCACCCACCGAGGCCTACTCCTCCTCATGTACTTGAAACTATGAATAGCAGCCCAAATCGAAGCACCACCTGTCACTGTGACGAACCTGCCCGCCGGCCTAAGTCCAAACTTTCAGTTTCCAAGCCACTAGCGTCGTTCCAGTGTGCCACTTTTGATTCGAGCCCAAGAGTAGTTACCGCTGTTTGCTTCTTCTTTCGCTAGCATCGTTTAAAAGTAAGTTTCTGCTTACGATTTAACTTATTCCAAGTTATTTACTTCGATTTTCACTGACTATAATTAGTCGTAGGTTATTCTACTTCTTATCATTTCGTTGGTTTCTTTTCCGTGCTTTTTTCATTTTCTTGTCTACATGTGTATCTTCCCACTGTGAATACGCTACTGCTAACACGTTGCACCTGGTAGTTCCCCTTTTTGTGTTATCCCCTTGTTGAATTTAACTGCCATGCATGTGTGGCGTGAGTGTACATGCGGTGCATGTGTGAGTATGTATGCATGCAGTCCGTGTGTGGGTGTCATGCATGGTGTGTGTGTGCGCAAAGTGCGTGTAAGCATTATTTTCTGAATTACCTAACATATAAATGCAAGAGTTTGTTGTCTGAATCCACTCTAGTGCTTGCTCCCTGTAGTCTTGCACACTTTTAAATATTGTTGTGTCATGTACTTAGGACTGCCCAATTTCAAAATAGTTGTGGTTGGAGTTTAAGTTCAAAGAAATAACTTGGGTTTACTTAAGAAAACTGATAAGCTACTTAAGTTGCTCCCACGCATTACATGTTACTGTCACTTCTGTCTGATTGGTGTCTTTCCTTAGTTTTGGCAAGTTGTTCCTTGCTTAGTATGTCCCAGGCTATCACTTTTACTCACGCATGAAACTAAATATTCATACCTGCTACACCTTGTTTTGCCATGCAACTTATCTTTTAGTGGCCACCTATCATTAGATAATATATGCTGTTTTATTTATTTCCATGCATGAACCTCCCTTTTGCAGCTCTTCGGTCCAATATCTATATATATGTGCTTGCGTAGTCCATGTATGCTTACTTTCGGTTTTGTTTATGCTGCCGATTCCTGCATGAAATTTCACACCTGAGAATGGCTCAACCCTCTTATATTACATGCATGTTAGCCATATATATCTAATTACTGCACATTGTTTGCCATGCTAGTACAAAGAAGAAAGGACATTATGGCCTTTAAAGTCATTCTAATAAGCTAATTCAAAAATACTTTTGGGAATGTCTACACCCAATTCAAGGAGTAATATATCCACATGACTAGTACATTATGCAATGCTGATAGTTCTGGAAAGTTATAAAGAACTACAACATAGTGTAACTTTTCTAGTTCCCGAACGTTGATATGCTTGGGTTCTGTTTTTATTCTTTTATTTTGTCTAATGGTTGGGTTAACTTTCTTTACATTAATTTACATTCTTTGGAAAATTGATATATTTTGGAATTTAAATCATTGTCTTCACCTTTCCGTATGTGTATGCTAATGGGTTTTTGAAGTTATTTTATACATTAGTTTACAGTTTGAAGCAAAGTTATTTTAGTTTTTTTTTTAAACAAATGGGGTTTTGGAAAGAAGAAAAATTAGCATTCAAATTTAGATGTACGTGTATGAACACGATTGCAGTGCATATAGGTACTTTGTATGCTATAATTTGTTTTATGCATAGCTTGAATTGCAGACGCATGACTATCCTACTGGTTAATGGAACCTAGTAGTAATTTCCTATATGTATCGCCTCATTTTGTTCCAAATACTACCTGTACCCTTTTTTTTCCTTGTCTCTCGCATGACCTGGACCTTCCTTATTCTTTGTTTAATGCATGCCGACAACTATTGGATTTTATTTCTTACTGAAGTTGTATAGGGCGGCATGTCTATGTACTTTCTACATTTCACTCATGTTCATGACTGTTATTTATATTTATTTTCAGTTTTATAGGCTTTTTTTATTCATTCCTCCTCGCCCACCACTTGATCACCTGCATGCTCAAAATCCAAGTGTAAATCCATTCAAAAATCCAAACCGGGTGCTTATCGATTGTTCCTTCTTGCACAACTTGAGTTTACTTGCCATGCGAGCCCGCTATTAATTTTCATGTAAATCCAACTATTGTTCATGTTTAAATTTTCGGGTTGACAATTGTATTTCCATCATTTTGTTGGCATGTTAATTTTTGGATTATGATCACATGCTTACTTGATGCACTGTAAAACTTCGTAATTACATAGAAGATGCACTTTTTCCTTTTTGGTTCACATCGCATAGCATGCATGCAAATCTAGTGGCAAGCTGTTATGTATAGTTACTCGCATGGATTAACTCTTATTTCTTTAAATCAAAAATGTCAGTTATGTTAGGGGATCGATTTTAGAGCCATAATAGAAATTCCTTGTATGTATTAGCACTGTACATGTTGTATCAAGGTGAATGATAATGCAATAAGATATCATGGCTGGAACAAGTTATATCCTTTAGGAAAAAATAAAAATAAAAATCAATCAAATAACAAATTTGACTGATAATTGGAAAGATTCGTCATCCTTTGCTGGTCTTGCTATGTAAATCAGCAAGTATACAAGTTTACCAAATAGTTATATTTTAAAACTGAATAATTTGAGTATCTGCATACTGATACATTATGAAGCTTTGGTAGATAAAAGGTAGTCAAACTAAATCCTTCTAATGTAGTTGAACTAATTTTCGCATGGAATCTTCTAACAAAGTTTAACCAAAGTTGGATTCCCATATAAATAGTTATGTAGTATTTAATGATATGCTTAACAAATCATCTCACTCTAATATCATAAGGATGTAATATGGATGTTATTTCTGTTTCTCTTTTCATTTCCCAAATTTATGTGAAAAGTGAACAAAATTAACATGGGCCTATGCATCATGTGTCCCATATAGTAGAATATCTCTTATTTGATTAATTTCCAAAGTATCTGCTTTATGAATAAGATGTCTTTTGCAGTAATTAGCGCAATATATTTAAATTTGCATTTATATGCGGTTTTGCACAAGTAGATGTGTTATACATGCGCAATATTTTCAAATTTATGCTTATATTTAAATCAACTATCTCGCATTGTTCCCTTTTTGTCGTGCTGTCACATGAATTTGCTGTCTTCCTTCGTTTTAGGCATGCATTCGGCTATGTATTATCCATCTTATTTCAGCAGTTCACTGATTTTGATACTCAAATTATTTAATATTATGATTAAACCAATTATATTTATGTGATTATTCGAAGTGACTTGCTTGAAATAAGTTTGATCCTGACCCGAGTGTTTTGTGTTTTTGCATGGAACACTCAGGTCAGGCCCCAAGTGTTACAGATGCAAGATTTTAGTTTTTGAAGAGGAGGGGAATGGGAAGACGCAAGCGCGCGCAAGGTTCGACTGAAATGTGAACTTTTATTTATTAAAAGTTATGTATTCATTATATATTTCTTCCGTTGTATAAATGTTTTGTATTAAACACAGTTATTTAGATAAAATTTTATTCTGCAGCAAATTATTGTACGTTACGATTCTGTGTTAATTCTGTTAGACCCTGTAAGCCAATAACAATCCGTCGTTTTGAACGCTTCGAGTTGGGTTAGTCACCGATTTAGGGCGGTCAAAATGGCGGGCTGTTACATTAACCCTTCAACTATAAGACATAGATTTGTTCGCTGGTGTTACAGCATCTTAGTTTCCCCTTATGATGACCCAAAACTTCCACGGGATGAAAATAAGGAATAATCATTTGGAATACAACATAAATACAATAGTACATATCACAGATACAACATAGCATAGGAAATTCATAGAGTAACAACATCATAGCAGCGGAAATATAATGTCATCAACCACAGAAAGTCCACAGTCACAGAATTCTAAATTATTACATCAAGTTTGCAGAAAAAGAAATAAGTTCCAACTCCAACTTAAACAATGTGAAACGAAACAAGTTTAATGTTTGGAATTAAAAAGAGAAAGATGTAATAGCAACAAATGATAGATGTCTTCAAGCTCCAAGACATCACCTCTCCACAAAAGCAAATCCAAGAAAGATAATAAGCAGCTCCAAAGAAAAGACTCCAAGCAAAGAATGAACCTGTTTACTTGGCTGCCCATGTAGAGAGAAGGGCACCCGAGTTTGCAAAAAGGTGGAAACAAACAACGGGTCAGTCGTGGGACTGGTGTGAGAATTCTTAACTAATTAATCACTATTAATAAGGCAAATCCAAAGACCACGCCGCTGACGTGGAACGGGTTTATTCCAATGGATTGTCGTGCATAATTTAAAGTGTCAGAACAAATAATAAGTAAATCGTAAAACAACGCTATGCTTTTGAGAAAAATGGAATCACCATAAGACCCAGGTCCCATCACACAATGCAACACAAACCAGAGGATAGGGTTTTACCTTATGGTGATTAAACATGTTAAATACGGCAAATACGAGTTTAATATTATTATTAGTATATATGGAAAACATTTCAAAATAAATGTATCAATCCTAGGATACATAGATACCATAATACTATGCTTCCATACTAGTAATACAATCAAATCCGTAGGTTCGTATTGGAAGTTTGGATTTCCATCATGAGTCATGGCTAGGGAGTAGCTCCTTACCGATTCGAGACACTCTAGCTAGTGCCTCAGGATCCCCCGCAGTGAACCCTTGGATAGCTGCAGGGTTGGTCCACCATACGAGTTGCGGATTAGTTATTCCTGAACACACGTTTCCCAGTCCTATAGGACCTATCATCCGAGGCGCCTCATTCCATCATCCACATAAGTAAAATGTCGGGTCGTGTTAAAGCCCAATCACCACTTCTAGCTAGAAAGAAACATGCTGCTCTCCCTGCGTTCCCTTCTCCCGTTTTAGACTCCGCCGGTGTGTGAGGCTCGCGAAGTCACGCTATACACAAAGCTTTGCCTAAACAGGCTATGCTTTGATCGTCCCATAAGGCATGCTTTTCAACAAAACCTTGATCCTATGCATCTTAGCATGCCACATCATCACTCCATATCGCACTACCAATCCTTTGACGAAATATATGAACGGGTGTTAAGCAAGAGAATAAATTCTCCACCACCAAACATCCATACATTCGACAGAAGATCAATAACATAATATTTGATAGAGTACGATGTCAGACACACAATCCATTTATTAGCTTATGCTCTAGGTCTGAGCGAAAGCCAAACCCGTGAAATCAACACGTACGTTTGGGCAATGACCATGACCCTTGAGTTGGGAGCAAGTCAAATCAGGGCCTCGATCGTTGTCCATTCGAGGGAAGATTTACGGTCTTCATACGCCATCTTTATACTTCCATTAACGTCGTTTGATTATTTGGAATGAGAGAACTCGAACTTTCCAAATAATCCTCGTATATATATATATATATATATATATATATTTAAATCCTTCGTATCACTTTATAATGATTACTTCTTATTTTAATTATCAAATTTGTATATAACGACGCCTTAATTCCATGGGCGACTATGGCGCTGCATTCAACCAATTTTGATTTAAACAACGCTCTAACAACTACCGATCCTTATTAAATTTTTAATTCATTTGAAAATGAATATCATATCACAACATCCTAAATTCGTTCTTTACTTATATTAAAAATGTAAATTTTGATACATTGCAAAATCCTACCTTTAAATTACATATAAAATGTAAAATTTAACATCAATGTATTTTCTCATATTAATTACATAATAATAAAAGTGTAACTTATATTTGCATGGAAAATCATATTCTAAATTACATCTAAATATGTAAATTTATTTACAATGCAAACTTTACTTCTTATTTACATCGTAAAAAAAATTGATTTTTAATTACAATGTAAACTCTACTTCTAATTTCATAGAAAAATGTAATTTTTATCATATGGTATAATTCCCTATATAATTTACATATAAAAATGTAAATTTTAACATACGATGTAAATTCACATTTAAATTACATAGAAAAATGTAATTTTTATCATACGGTGTAATTCCCTATATAATTTACATATAAAAATGAAAATTTTAACATAAGATGTAAATTCACATTTTAATTACATAGAAAAATGTAATTTTTATCATACGGTGTAATTTCCTATATAATTTACATATAAAAATGTAAATTTTAACATACGATGTAAATTCACATTTTAACTACATAGAAAAATGTAATTTTTATCATACGGTGTAATTTCCTATATAATTTACATATAAAAATATAAATTTAAACATACGATGTAAATTCACATTTTAACTACATAGAAAAATGTAATTTTTATCATACTTGCTATTTCTCATACTTTATTTACCTTATAAAATTGTGATTTTCTTTACTATGCAAAATCTACTTTATATTTACATCCTAAAAATGTAAATTTTATTTCATGTCAAATTTCTACATCTTATTTACATATAAAAATGTAAATTTAATTTACATGCAAGCTCTACTTTATATTAACATTATAAAAATGTAAATTTATTACATCGTAAATTCCTACTTCTTATTAACATAAAAAAAAGTAAATTTAATCTTATGTCAAATTCTACTTTTTATTAACATTATAAAAATGTAAATTTATTACATCGTAAATTCCTACTTTAATTCACATCAAAATAATGTAAATTTCATACGATGTAAATTCCTACTTTGATTCACATTAAAATAATGTAAATTTCATACGATGTAAATTCCTACTTTAATTCACATTAAAATAATGTAAATTTCATAGCGAGCACAAGATGATAGATTTATACATGATTCATATCCACAAGGCATACTTCAACAAATTTAAACAAGGTAAAAATCTAATTTTTTCTACCGATCTATAATTTTAATTATCAGATCTATGATTGAAAATAACGGATCTAAAATCATAACATCACAAACAATTTGAATCCATAACCCATGGTAACATTCATTGCAGATCTATTTGTGTTTGACTTTCAATTTCACATAACGCAATAATAATAATTAATTTAATTAAAAATAAATTCTCACATTGCTCGGGACTGGAATGAAGGTCCAACCTCGATCAGATCTCGTGTTCGAAGTTACGGCGATTTCAGATCTGAAATATTTCAATTTGAAGTTCATATGAATAAATTAGAAAACACTTTCAACAACTGTCACTGCGACACTTAAAAGCGTGGCAAATTCTGAAGTGAAATTCATACCCTTTTGTTCAAAACTTTGATCTTGATTTTCTGGAGCTATAGTTGATAATTTCAGAAACCGATTGCTGGAGGTCGAAGGGGGTGGAGAGGCGCCTGAACGCCGGGAAGGGGGGAGGTTGCGCGCGCCTCAGGTTGGGCCCAGGGGGTGCGACGGCGGCGACTTTAGGGGGTCGGGGCGGCGGTTTCAAGTGACGAGGGGGTCTGATTCTTGTCGGAGATGGAAGAGCACGAGAATCTCTTCGAAAGTAGCCCAACGGCGAAGAATTCCGTTGAGAATTGAAGGAGAAATCGGAATTCAAAGTTTTGAAGTTTATGGGTTTGTTGCGGCTGAATCCATCGGGAAGAAGGCACTGTATACAGGTATTTATACTGTATTTGGGCCGTATTTTTTTTTTTTTATTTATTTAATTAATTCTAGAAATTAGGGTTTTGCTGAATGATCTACAAATGGACCCCAACGACTGTCGAACAATATGTTTTGACGTCCTCTGAACGCGATGGCGCTATTGCCGAAGTCCAATTCTGAAGTTACAGTATGTTTTCTTTTATTTTCAAATTAATTTTTTTTAATATTAAATTCGAACGTACTTTTTAATTTCACTAGGGCCACATACTAACTCAGAAAAATCCGGAAAAAATATTTTTGGCTTTCTTATGACGATACGGTTCTAACAAAATTTATTTCATCAAATTCTGAGACTGTTTGAAAAATGGCTATTTTTCAGTCAATTAGTTTTGACCGAAATTGACAAAACACGGTTTCTTTTGCCACACTCACATACTAGCTTCAAAAATCATGAAATTTGAAACCTAGCAATAATTTTACATCCCGGATCCAACAAAAGTGGTTTCGTTGAATTCCGAGGTCGTATGCAAAATGTCGATTTTCAAAGGCGATATATTCTCTATAGCGACCTTTATGAAAATTCATTTGGTCATAACTTTTGATTCCCGCTATGAAATTTCCATTTTTCAGATTCGTTAGAAAGATATTCATTCACAGATTTAAATATTTTTCGTTTCACCAAAATCCGGTTTATTCTGCATTCCGTGTAGTCAGTCAAAGTTCAGGTTTGACTTTTCAAACTACCGTCCTTTTCTAATTCCTTTTGTATTTAAATTAAATATATTTGTATTAAATTCAATCAAAATAAATTTCTAGTCATTTTTATTTAAAATAATTCATTTCAACTATTTAAACACCTCAAAATCTCTAAAATGAAAATTTTAAATTGGCCCCAAATTCCGGATTGTTACAATCTCCCCCGCTTAAGAACTTTTCGTCCTCGAAAAGAAAAAGGGAAGAATAGAAGGGTAGGAACCAACATAAAGAATAGCAAATATTTTAAGCGTACCTCAAAATAAAACTAATCAGGGATATCCACTCTGCATTTGGGATAGGCTTGTTTGATACTCTCCTCGATTTCCCAAGTGCAGTCTCTAGGATCACCGCTCCATTGCACTTTGACTAGGTTAATACTTTTATTTCTCAGCTTCCTAGTCTCCTTGCCAATAATTTTCAGAGGTTCCCTTCTCACTGCCAGGCTTGGGGTAATCTCCAAATCTTGCTGTGCTGCTTCTTCCACAATCAGATTTGGATCATGGACATGCCTTCGAAGTTGAGATACATGGAATACATCGTGCACTCCAGGCAACCAGTCGGGCATCTGAATTCTGTAATCTAGGGTGCCAATCTTTTCAAGAATAGGGAAGGGGCCGATGAATCTAGGTGCTAATTTTCCTGTCTTTCCAAAATGGATTACACCTCGCATGGGAGCAACTTTCAGATAGACATAGTCACCCACTTCAAAAGCTAGCTCTCTTCTTCTTACATCTGCATAGCTCTTTTGTCTACTTTGGGCAGTCAATAGTCGCTTCTTAATAAAGTCAACTTTGTCCGAAGCTTCTCGGATCATGTCTGGACCCAACACCAGCCGATTTCCTTTTTCAACCCAATACGCTGGCGATCTACATGGCCTACCATATAAGGCTTCAAATGGGGACATTTTAAAACTTGCTTGATAGCTATTGTTATACGAGAATTCAACTAAATGCAAGTGATCCTCCCAAGAACCTCCAAAATCGAGTATGCAAGCTCGCAATAGATCTTCAAGAATGCGATTCACCTGCTTAGTCTGGCCGTCAGTCTGAGGGTGATATGCGGTACTGAGATTTAACTTCGTTCCCAACTCATTTTGGAGTGCTTCCCAAAATTTGCTAGCAAAGATAGGATCACGGTCGCTAACGATGCTACTAGGAACTCTGTTTAAAATAGAAGATTACTATTTAATTTGAAAAAGAAAATTTTCATTTCGATTATGATGAAAAGGAAAGATTTAGTTTTATTATCCATGTAGCCTGACGATCTCTTTGAAATAGATTTGCGCCAGTCTTTGAGCAGTTCTAGTGGACTTGACAGGTATAAAATGAGCGGACTTAGTGAAGCGATCCACGATCACCCATATGTTGTCATTTACTTTCCTAGTACGAGGCAGACCATCTATAAAATCCATGGAGATTTGGTCCCACTTCCAATCTGGAACTTCCAATGGCTGCAACAACCCCGCAAGCTTTTGTTGATCACTTTTCACTTGTTGGCAAGTAGGACATCTACTCACATAAATGGATATATCCCTCTTCATAGATCTCCACCAAAATGTGCGCTTTAAGTCTTGATACATTTTGCTCACACCGGGATGGATGCAAAGCTTTGATTTGTGACCTTCATCCAAAACTTCCTTTATTAGATCTTTGATATATGGAACACAAATCCGCCCTTGAAATCTAAGAATTCCCTTGCCATCTATTTGGAAGTTCGTGTTTTCACCTGCTTCAATTTTCTTGATCATTACCTGAATGAATTTATCCTCCCTTTGAAGAGCAGAAATTTTATCAATCAAGGAAGGGGTAACGATGAGGCTCGCGACAATGACGTCCTTTCTACTAAGCGCGTCTGCCACAACATTGGCTTTTCTCGGCGTATACAAGATGTCAAGATCGTATGCCGCCAGAAATTCTAGCCATCGTTGCTGCCTTAAATTCAGATCCTTTTGATCGAAGAGATATTTCAAAGATTGATGGTCTGTGAATAATTCAAATTTTTCTCCCAAAAGATAATGTCTCCAAATTTTTAAAGCAAAGACTACGGCCAACAACTCTAAGTCATGGACACGATAGTTTTTCTCCTGCGGCTTTAATTGACGACTTTCATATGCAACAACTTTGCCTCTTTGCATCAGTACCGCACCAAGACCACCACTTTGAGAAGCATCAGTGTAGACCTTTAAATCTTGGTTGCCATCGATGATGGTAAGTACAGGAGCAGTGGTCAAACTCACCTTTAGCATTTGGAATGCCTCCTCACAGTCCGATGTCCAATTGAACTTGACATGCTTCTTGGTAAGCTTTGTTAATGGGCTGGACAGCTTGGCGAAATCTTTGACAAATTTCCTGTAATATCCGGCCAATCCTAGGAAGTTTCTTACTTCAGTGGGTGTACTGGGCTGCTTCCAATATCGAATGGCGGCAATTTTACTTGGGTCAACTTTGATTCCTTCTTTTGACACCACATGGCTCAAGAATTTTACTTCCTCTTGCCAAAATGTGCATTTGGAAAACTTTGCTTTTAAAACATTTCTTCGCAGAATTTCCAACACTTCCCTTAAATGCCCTTCGTGCTCCTCTTAGTTTTAGAATTGATTAGAATATCATCAATGAAGACTAGGACAAATTTATTTAGGACCTCTCGGAAGACCCTATTCATCAAGTCAACAAAGTAGGCTGGAGCATTGCATAAACCGAACGGCATCACTAACCGTTCGTAGAATGTATCAGGACCTCTGAAGGCGGTCAAAGGTATGCATTCTTCAGCTATGCGGAGTTGGTGGAAACCTGTGGCTAGGTCCATCTTCGAGAACACCTTGGCTCCATTCAATTGGTCCATCAAATCATCTATGCGGGGCAAAGGGTATTTGTTCTTCAATGTTTGTTTGTTAAGATCGCAGTAATCGACACAAAGTCTTAGAGTACCGTCCGATTTGGGGACAAACACCACAGCTGCACCCCAATTAGAAAAGCTAGGTCGGATGAGTCCTTTCCATGAGAGCTACTTAGTTTGGGTTTGCAATTCTTCCTTTTCTTTAGGAGTCATCCTTCTGATAGTATGAACTACAGGTCTTGCATTAGGAACAAGATTAATCCTAAAATCGATTTCCCTTCGCGGGGGTAGGCTGTCTACTTCTTCAAATACATCCGCGTAATATTTGACCACGGGAATATTTTCTAAGGAAATAGGAGTGATCTCCAGGGAAGAACAAAATGCCTTTCTATCAGATTTTGGCCCATGGCAAGGTATAGTTCAGTGTTTCCGAAACCTGTTTTCACCTTAACCACTCTTTCTGAACATAACACTTCAGCGTCATATTTGGTTAGCCAATCAAGACCGAGGATGATATCAAACTCGGAAAAATTCATAATGATCAAGTTAAATGGAAATTGGAAATAGGAGTAAGATACAGGCACTTTACAAAATAAATCTAGAGGGGTAGAACCTCCTACAGGGTTATGAACATTTAGTGGTTCTTTAAGACTTCTTTGCTTCAGTTTCAATTTCTGGACCGCATTGCTAGAAATAAAGCTTCTTGATGCACCCGTATCAAACAAGGCAGTAACGGGGATGTTTTTAACAGAAATGGTACCATCTAAAACATCAGGCTTACATGCTCCTTCGGAAGAAGTAGGAGCGGAAGAAGATGGTGCACTTGCCCCCTCATACACATGTGCAACATGTGCTCCTTTCAACAGCGGACAGTTTGGCTTGATATGACCCTTCTTGTGGCAATAATAGCATTCCTTGGTGTCGTCGCTTCGGGCCTTCTTTGGATTTCTGCAGTCCTTGCTGTAGTGTCCAAACTTCTGGCAGTTGTAGCATTGCACCTTTGACTTATCGTAGGTTTTAGCAGCTCCAGAACTGCCTCCTTCAGTCTTCTTCTCAGAATGTTTCCTCTTATCGTTGGCCAAGCTCCTTTCCCTGTCTTGTTGGGAATTTTTCCTATCATTCTCCTCATATCGACAAGCAAACTCCACCAGCCTATTGAAAGAAAGGTCGATGTGGGCAGTGGATCTATCAATATACTTCCTCGCAAGGCCATTTATGAACCTCTTGTTCTTCTGGAAGTCATCCTGAATCAATTCAGGGGCATAGCGGGAGAGGTCTTCAAATCTTCGTACATATTCTGAGATGGTCTTGTCGCCTTGCTTCAGATTGGCGAACTCGTCATGTAGTCTTTCTACCTCCTTCCTTGGAATGTATTTGTCATTGAAAAGCTCCTTAAACCTTGTCCAAGTCATATTATATGCAATCCCTCCAACCGTGACTGTGTCCCACTAGTTTTGAGCTTCCTCTTGTAGCAGCCATGAAGCCACTAATCTTTTCCTATGATCCTCCAGCTCTAATCCTCCAAAAATCTTTTCACAGTTCCTCAGCCAAGCTTGAGCTTGTGTCACAGTTTCAGTACCCTTGAATGGCACTCCTCCCAGGTTTTTGTATTTCTTTGCCACCTTATCCAAATCAAAGGGCTGCGATGGTGGTGGTTGTTGGACAGTAGCCTCCTCAGATCCAGCAGCATTTTGCCTCCTTGCTCTAGCGGCAGCGGTACTCATTTCTAGTTAGTTCTGTACGATCAAGGAAAGAGTCAGAACAACTATAATGGTGATTTGAGGAATTGATCAAGATAAAAGGACAGAAAAAGAAGATAATGATAGAATGACTGACTATTATGTATTCACATGAAATGTTCGCCATAGAATATTGTGATTCTATGCAAACGAATTATCATAAATATGTTATATTCCAAAGCTAAGTTTAACCAAAGCTCTGATACCAACTGTGATGACCCAAAACTTCAACGGGATGAAAGTAAGGAATAATCATTTGGAATACAACATAAATACAATAGTACATATCACAGATACAACATAGCATAGGAAATTCATAGAGTAACAACATCATAGCAGCGGAAATATAATGTCATCAACCACAGAAAGTCCACAGTGATAGAATTCTAAATTATTACATCAAGTTTGCAGAAAAAGAAATAAGTTCCAACTCCAACTTAAACAATGTGAAATGAAACAAGTTTAATGTCTGGAACTAAAAAGAGAAAGATGTAATAGCAACAAATGATAGATGTCTTCAAGCTCCAAGTCATCACCTCTCCACAAAAGCAAATCCAAAAAAGATAATAAGCAGCTCCAAAGAAAAGACTCCAAGCAAAGAATGAACCTGTTTACATGGCTGCCCGTGTAGAGAGAAGGGCACCCGAGTTTGCAAAAAGGTGGAAACAAACAGCAGGTCAGTCGTGGGACCGGTGTGAGAATTCTTAACTAATTAATCACTATTAATAAGGCAAATCCAAAGACCACGCCGCTGACGCGGAACGGGTTTATTCCAATGGATTGCCGTGCATAATTTAAAGTGTCAGAACAAATAATAAGTAAATCGTAAAACAACGCTATGCTTTTGAGAAAAATGGAATCACCATAAGACCCAGGTCCCATCACACATTGCAGCACAAACCAGAGGATAGGGTTTTACCTTATGGTGATTAAACATGCTAAATACGGCAAATACGAGTTTTATATTATTATTAGTATATATGGAAAACATTTCAAAATAAATGTATCAATCCTATGACACATAGATACCATAATACTATGCTTCCATACTAGTAATACATTCAAATCCGTAGGTTCGTATTGAAAGTTTGGATTTCCATCATGAGTCAAGGCTAGGGAGGAACTCCTTACCAATTCGAGACACTCTAGCTAGTGCCTCAGGATCCCCCGCAGTGAACCCTTGGATAGCTGTAGGGTCGGTCCACCATACAAGTTGCGGATTAGTTATTCCTGAACACATGTTTCCCAGTCCTATAGGACCTATCGTCTGAGGCGCCTCATTCCATCATCCACATAAGTAAAATGTCGGGCAGTGTTAAAGCCCAATCACCACTTCTAGCTAGAAAGAAACGTGCTGCTCTTCCTGCGTTCCCTTCTCCCGTTTTAGACTCCGCCGGCGTGTGAGGCTCGCGAAGTTACGCTATACACAAAGCTATGCCTAAATAGGCTATGCTTTGATCGTCCCACAAGGTCTGCTTTTCAAATAAACCTTGATCCTATGCATCTTAGCATGCCACATCATCACTTCATATCGCACTACTAATCCTTTGACGAAATATATGAACGGGTGTTAAGCAAGAGAATAAATTCTCCGCCACCAAACATCCATACATTCGACAGAAGATCAATAACATGATATTTGATAGAGTACGATGTCAGACACACAATCCATTTATTAGCTTATGCTCTGGGTCTGAGCAAAAGCCAAACCCGTGGAATCAACACGTACGTTTGGGCAATGACCATGACCCTTGAGTTGGGAGCAAGTCAAATCAGGGCCTCGATCGTTGTCCATTCGAGGGAAGATTTACGGTCTTCATACGCCATCTTTATACTTCCATTAACGTCGTTCGATTATTTGGAATGAGAGAACTCAGACTTTCCAAATAATCCTCGTATATATATATATATATATATATATATATATATATATATTTAAAATCCTTCGTATCACTTTATAATGATTACTTCTTATTTTAATTATTAAATTTGTATATAACAATGCCTTAAGTCCATAGGCGACTATGGCGCTGCATTCAACCAATTTTGATTTTTACATTTCTTAGAATTTAACCATTGGATCTTAACATAATATATATCGTTGGAAAGATTTTTCCCAGACGGTTCTAACGGTTTCAGTATCAAGGAAATCCGACGGTCGGATCTTCTTGTATAGTCATTTAAAGGTATGGTTTCAAAACGTGAACTACTGTGCTTCATTCGTTTAATTTTAATTATATTTATATATATAATCGTTTAATCGCAATAACGTCGCTTGATTTAAACAACGCTCTAACAACTACCGATCCTTATTAAATTTTTAATTCATTTGAAAATGAAGATCATATCACAACATCCTAAATTCATTCTTTACTTATATTAAAAATGTAAATTTTGATACATTGCAAAATCCTACATTTAAATTACATATAAAAAGTAAAATTTAACATCAATGTATTTTCTCATCTTAATTACATAATAATAAAAGTGTAACTTATATTTGCATTGAAAATCATAATCTAAATTACATCTAAAAATGTAAATTTATTTACAATGCAAACTTTACTTCTTATTTACATCGTAAAAAATATGATTTTTAATTACAATGTAAACTCTACTTCTAATTTCATAGAAAAATGTAATTTTTATCATACGGTATAATTCCCTATATAATTTACATATAAAAATGTAAATTTTAACATACGATGTAAATTCACATTTTAATTACATAGAAAAATGTAATTTTTATCATATGGTGTAATTTCCTATATAATTTACATATAAAAATGTAAATTTTAACATATGATGTAAATTCACATTTTAATTACATAGAAAAATGTAATTTTTATCATACGTGCTATTTCTCATACTTTATTTACCTTATAAAATTGTGATTTTCTTTACTATGCAAAATCTACTTTATATTTACATCCTAAAAATGTAAATTTTATTTCATGCCAAATTTCTACATCTTATTTACATATAAAAATGTAAATTTAATTTACATGCAAGCTCTACTTTATATTAACATTATAAAAATGTAAATTTATTACATTGTAAATTCCTACTTCTTATTAACATAAAAAAAATGTAAATTTAATCTTATATCAAATTCTATTTTTTATTAACATTATAAAAATGTAAATTTATTACATCGTAAATTCCTACTTTAATTCACATCAAAATAATGTAAATTTCATACGATGTAAATTCCTACTTTAATTCACATTAAAATAATGTAAATTTCATACGATGTAAATTCATACTTTAATTCACATTAAAATAATGTAAATTTCATAGCGAGCACAAGATGATAGATTTATACATGATTCATATCCACAAGGCATACTTCAACAAATTTAAACAAGGTAAAAATCTAATTTTTCCTACCGATCTATAATTTTAATTAACAGATCTATGATTGAAAATAACGGATCTAAAATCATAACATCATAAACAATTTGAATCCATAACCCATGGTAACATTCATCGCAGATCTATTTGTGTGTGACTTTCAATTTCACATAACGCAATAATAATAATTAAATTAATTAAATTTAATTAAAAATAAATTCTCACATTGCTCGGGACTGGAATGAAGGTCCAACCTCGATCAGATCTCGTGTTCGAAGTTACGACGATTTCAGATCTAAAATATTTCAATTTGAAGTTCATATGAATAAATTAGAAAACACTTTTAACAACTGTCACTGCGACACTTAAAAGCGTGGCAAATTCTGAAGTGAAATTCATACCCTTTTGTTCAAAACTTTGATCTTGATTTTCTGGAGCTATAGTTGATAATTTCAGAAACCGTTTGCTATAGGTCGATGGGGGTGGAGAGGCGCCTGAACGCCGGGAAGGGGGGAGGTTGCGCGCGCCTCAGGTGGGGCCCAAGGGGGTGCGACGGCTGCGACTTTAGGGGGTCGGGGCGGCGGTTTCAAGTGACGAGGGGGTCTGATTCTTATCGGAGATGGAAGAGCACGAGAATCTCTTCGAAAGTAGCCCAACGGCGAAGAATTCCGTTGAGAATTGAAGGAGAAATCGGAATTCAAAGTTTTGAAGTTTATGGGTTTGTTGCGGCTGAATCCATCGGGAAGAAGAGGGCACTGTATACGGGTATTTATACTGTATTTGGGCCGTATTTTTATTTTATTTATTTATTTAATTAATTCTAGAAATTAGGGTTTTTCTGAACGATCTCCAAACGGACCCCGACGACTGTCGAACAATACGTTTTGACGTCCTCTGAACGCGATGGCGCTATTGCCGAAGTCCAATTCTGAAGTTACAGTATGTTTTCTTTTATTTTCAAATTAATTTTTTTAATATTAAATTTGAACGTACTTTTTAATTTCACCGCTGCCACATACTAACTCAGAAAAATCCGAAAAAATTATTTTTGGCTTTCTTATGACGATATGGTTCTAACAAAATTTATTTCGTCGAATTCTGAGACTGTTTGAAAAATATCTATTTTTCAGTCAATTAATTTTGACCGAAATTCACAAAACACAGTTTCTTTTGCTACGCTCACATACTAGCTTCAAAAATCATGAAATTTGAAACCTAGCAATAATTTTACATCTCGGATCCAACAAAAGTGGTTTCGTCGAATTTCGAGGTCGTATGCAAAATGTCGATTTTCAAAGGCGATATATTCTCTATAGCGACCTTTCTGAAAATTCATTTGGCCATAACTTTTGATTCCCGCTATGAAATTTCGATTTTTCAGATTCGTTAGAAAGATATTCATTCACAGATTTAAATATTTTTCATTTCACCAAAATCCGGTTTATTCTGCATTCCGTGTAGTCAGTCAAAGTTCAGGTTTGACTTTTCAAACTACCGTCCTTTTCTAATTCCTTTTGTATTTAAATTAAATATATTTGTATTAAATTCAATCAAAATAAATTTCTAGTCATTTTTATTTAAAATAATTCATTTCAACTATTTAAACACCTCAAAATCTCTAAAATGAAAATTTTAAATTGGCCCCAAATTCCGAGTTGTTACAATTCATACCCATGCACACTCATGAATCTACCGGAATGCCCCTGTACCCACCTTCCACCTTTGAACCAGCTACAATCCATATCAGTAAAGCGTGCCATGCCGATGCTAGCTTGATAACTGTTGTTATAGGTAAACTCTACTAAAGGAAGGTGCTCTTCCCAAGTACCTCCGAAGTCTAGGATACACAGACTTAAAAGATCTTCAAGAATCCTATTCACCCTCTCCGTCTGCCGATTGGTCTGAGGATGATAAGCGGTGCTCAAACACAACTGTGTACCTAATGCTTCTTGCAATCTCCTTCACAATTCACTGGTAAAGATGGGGTCATAATCGCTTACGATGCTGGAAGGTACTCCATGGAGATGAACTATCTCACAAACATAAATTGCTGCCAACCATGATGTCGTCTTCTTACTCTTAACTGGAATAAAGTGAGCGCTCTTAGTGAGTTTATCTACCATAACCCAGATACTGGTATTGCCTTTCTTTGATCTAGGCAAACCATCTATGAAATCCATAGAGACGCTCTCCCATTTCCACTGCGGAATTTCCAAAGGATGAAGTAAACCACTGGGCTTCTTTTACTTAGCTTTAACTTGTTGGCAAACTAAACATTGAGAAACAAATTCTATCACATCTTTCTTCATCCCAGCCCAAAAGAAAACCCTTTTCATGTATCTATACATCTTGTCACCGCCTAGATGAATAGTCATTTTAGAATGGTGGGCTTCTTCTAAGACTGCTTTTATCAAACTTCCAGTTTGAGGAACACAAAGCCTTCCATCTCGTCGCAACCACCCCTTTTTGTCTATGGTATATCGACTGAGGTGACTAGAAGCATCCCTTTTTCTGAGCTTATCCATGATGTCTAAAATCTGTGGGTCACCTTGCTGCGAGGCTCCTATCTGATCCATAAGAGTTAGTCGTATTTATAGTAACCCAAACAAATCAGGCAAAATCTCGATGGAGGGTTTAAAGTCAAAGTTTGATATTAACTCCAAGCTTTTCCTCTCCACAAACAGAGGACTTAAGGCCATCCTTGCCTACTTAGTGCGTCAACCACCACATTACCCTTGCCAGGGGTATAAACGATTTCAAAATCATAAGAAGCAAAGAACTCCATCCACCTTTGTTGCCTTAAATTAAGATCCTTATGTGAGAACAGATACCTGAGAGATTTACGATCGGTGTATAACTCGAACTTCTCTCCAAGTAAATAATGATGCCACGTCTTTAGTGCGAATACTATGGATGCTAGTTCAAGATCATGGTTGGGGTAGTTCTTCTCATGAACTCTCAACTGCTTACCCCTATAACACACTACCTATCCTTCTTGCATCAGAACCGCACCAAGCCCTGTACCACATGCATAAGTGTAAACTGTAAACACTTTTTTCCCATCGAGCAAAGTCAAGACTGGGGCTGTTCTTCAGTCGTTGAAAAGCAACATCACAATCTATATCCCATGAAAATGGAAAATTCTTCTTTGTCAGCCTGGTGAGTGGGGTTAATATCTTTGCGAAGTCCTTAATGAACTTCCTATAATAACCTGCCAACCCAAGAAAGCTCCTCACCTCTGTTGCATTTTTAGGAATCTGCCAATCTTGCACCGCAACTACTTTCGCGGGATCCACAGCTATTCCTTCTTTAGAGACTACATACCCTAAGAATCTCACCTCCTTACTCCAAAAAAGGCATTTGGAGAACTTTTCCTTAAGCTAATAGGCACAGAGAGTTTTCAAAACTTATCTCAAATGCTAGGCATGCACTTCTTCGCTTTTGGAGAAGATCAAAATATCATTAACAAAGACTACGTCAAATTTATTTAGAAACTCCCGAAACACCCAACTCATCAAATCAACAAAATAGGCGGGTGCGTTCATCAACCCAAAAGGCATAACTAGCCATTCAAAGAAACCATTCGGAGTTCTAAAAGTGGTCTTATCTATGTTGTCCTCAGACACCCTGTAACACCCCACGTCTATTAATGTCACTCACAAAAGGGAATGCATTAACTTCCATGGAGCGTTATTAGTGTATAGAACAGAATATAACAAGACGAATAAAAATATTGGTACTTGAAAATTTTAAAACAACTTTTATTGCAGCGAAGAAAAGGTTTGATTACAACAACTTCGTAAACCAAGTACACTTAATATCGATCTTGACAAATTGTTTTCAGAGTACATAAAGTAAAAAAAGCACAACCCCAAACACAAGTAGCCATAAAAGAGATGAGCTGAAATTTACTTTCAGCAATCCAAGCACTGTCAAAAGAGAGAGAAAGAGATCCAAATTAAGCCCCGCTAGTACTAGTCCCACCCTAAGAACCCGGGGGAGGGGGAGAAAAGAGGCGAAAACAAAGGAAGTCAGACATGAAGTCTGGCGAGTACCATAACTTTAACAATACAATTATTAAAGTAATTAGAATAAGGCATAAACTGGTAAAACAAGGAATGACTGTGAAGCAAGTGGGCAAGACAAAGCAAATAGAGGAATATTTTGATGTTAATTGCGCTCTTAATCACTATAGGATAATTACTATACTGCACCAATGCTAATTACACCGCACCATTACTAGTCACCCTAAAATTTGATCCCGCCTACTGAACAAAATAATAATAATAATAATAATAATGGTAGTTTTGTGTACCCCTAGCTGCCTTCATAGGTGTCGTCTGCCCCTATCTCCACTAGTTGTACCCACTACCCTCCACATTCTAATTACAATGTTTATTCATAATATGGTAGTTATACTCCTAGCTGTCTTCATAGGTGCCATCTGCTCCTATCTCCGCTAGTCGTTCCCACTACCTTCCCCATTCGATCGGCTCCCTAACTCGTAGATACCCGTGCTGGTTCTACAATGGGGTGTATCACTACCCAAAGTGGCAACCCGATACCACTAAAGATACACGACTTATATCTACACGATGCAACAACGTCTTACCTACCAGCCCGGGCCCACGCACGCACATGACCCCGTTAGACTTGCATTGCCACCGCTAACCCGTTTTGACCTCTTACAATAAAACTCAGTAAGCGTGTCCCATCCTCGACTTGGGTCGAGCTCACAAAGATACTTAATGGGTTACTGGTTTGAAAAGGGTCCCTACACAAGCTTTCCACCTATGCTTGGCCCCCACTAGAATTTCCAACTTAACCCGTTCTTATTCATGTCTTCTTACATGTTTCAACTTGGTTAAGTGTTTATAATTATATCCCACATGTCACCCATGTTATTCACTAAACAAATCAACATGTGTTATTGGTTAAGCTTGTCTTAACCCTATCCGCTTATTAGATCAATATATTATTGGTTAAGCTGGTCTTAACCCCATCCATTTATATCTTATTGGTTAAGTTGGTCTTAACCCTATCCGCTTATCAAGTCAATATACATTATTGGTTAAGTTTGTCTTAACCCTATCAGATCAATACATATTATTGGTTAAGTTTGTCTTAACCCTATCCGCTTATTAGATCAATATATTATTGGTTAAGCTGGTCTTAACCCCATCCACTTATCAGATTAATATATATATATATATATATATATATATATATATATATATATATATATTATTGGTTAAGCTGGTCTTAACCTTACCCACTTACCATGTTTTTTATGATTAAGTACATCTTAGTTCACAGATACATTGGTTAAGAGAATAACTCCCTAAGTACCAACCCCGAAGACCGAAATCAACATCAGATTGTTACTCAGAGAATCACTCACCTAACCAAACTTCTATTTGTCATTCATATTCGTCTTTGCTCAGCATTAATTAATTATTATTGCACAGACCTCTCACATTAAGTCGATTGCTTGTGGCAGCTAGATATGTCGGGCGGTTCCGGGCAGACTTCCACCACAAGCAAGACTTAACCTCGTGTCTAAGCATCATTTAATTTATGCCTTTGACCTCTCACATTAGACTACCGTTTATGGTTGCTGGATTTGTCGGGCGGGTCCGGGCAGTCTTACACCACAAACGAGTAAAACCTTGGCTCTTAGGCCTTTATTACTTATTTAATTTGTGCCTTTGACCTCTCATATTAGACTATCGTTTGTGGTTGCTGGATTTGCCGGGCGGGTCCGGGCAGTCTTACACCACAAATGAGTCTAACCTTGTGTCTTAGGCATTTATTATTACACATTATTATTCAACCCCAATTTGAATTTATGTCCCTATTTCAAATTGCCAATAACTTCCAATTGTAATCCATGTCCATAATTGTCACTTAAATTATGTCCATAATTACTATGCATATAAATTAGGCCAATTAATGTCTCAAATTAATTATATGCCTTTATGCCATTTTATGCCAATTCACAATCATGCATATTTAATATTTTCCCATTATCCCCACGTCGTTCGTACGTTGAACGTGAAATATGTTAGACTCGCAAATAGTCTAACTCATAAAAAGGAAAGAAACATCACAACTTGCATAACACACAAAATAGATCTAACTAGCATAACATGGATCAAAACTGGCATGATTATAATTCATATTAACATAAATTTGCATAATCAACACTTGCATAGCTAATAGTCATAAAACATAAATTTATATAAATTATGTACTATCATGGATCTAAATGTAAAGATCTAAACATGTAATTATGAACTTGCATATATGGATATGGTTTTCCTATGACTTGCGTATGAATTTCATACAAACTTACATTCACACTAGCATATGATTCACATACAAACTAGCATAGGAAACATAAATTTGCATAAGTATGTTACTGCATTGGATCTAAATATAGATCAAATATCAAAATGTGAACTTGCATATGGATCTAAACACATAAATTAATGTCACACTTTTCGCTTATAAACTAGCATATGTATATACTTGATTCACATATGTTTTACATCCAACTTGCATAAGATTCACATATGTTTCAACATCCTAAACTTGCATACATATCTTTTAACATCGCAAACTTGCATAAGATTCGCATATGATTTAACACATAAATTTGCATAAGATTCACATAACATAAGCTTGCATATGATTCACAAATTAATATATGTAAACTTGCATAAAATGAATCAAGTTAAACATGTATAATTGTACATATAATTAGATCTACCAATCATACAACAACAAAACTGTCATATGTTCACAAACAGACAATAACATCACATGTTTCAACAGACATGTTCTCATAATCCAATTACAACCCATCATAATTAATTTATTGATTATATTGTGAAAGAAATAACACTCACAATCAAAAGAATAGTCTCGTTTTTCTGGGATCTGTATTCTTAAACTGAATTGCTCGCCTTTGATGTAGGCTAATTGTTATTCTAATTTGGATTTAGATTTTATTTTGATT
Organism: Allium sativum; assembly: GCA_030737875.1. Taxonomy (NCBI): domain Eukaryota; kingdom Viridiplantae; phylum Streptophyta; class Magnoliopsida; order Asparagales; family Amaryllidaceae; genus Allium; species Allium sativum. The sequence continues at coordinate 599,912,680 of CM060909.1, read as the reverse complement.
CTTGCTTCTATCTTGCTTTTAAGTTGAAGAAGGAATGGTGGCTAAACTAGAACGATCATGGACGGCATGGTGGCTCCTTAGAATGAATTTGTGTGATTTAGGATTTGAGGATTATGGTTGCTTTTATAGAAGTTAAATCTTTTGTGAGCCGTTGGATCGTTTTAGGAGCAATCAGAGCCATCCAACTAAAGAAATTGTCACTCAGCCAATCATAGCATGACACATAAGCCCTAACACCTCAGAATTTGTCACAAAGCCAATCAGAGAAGGCCACGTAAAAAAGACAATCCTTGACCAACAAAAAATGCGCCACGTGAGCCACATGATGTGTACACGTCATATATATATATGTATATATTTTTTTTTCTATACATATTTCTTTTTCTTTTTATCTATCTTCCCAATTAACCATTTTCACGCTAAACCACTTTTTGAACTGCGTTCACACTAAGCCACTTTTTAGCCATTCCCCTAAAGCAAAAATATGGCGCTGGCGGGGATTGAACTCTGTACCTCTTGTATGCAAGTCACATGTTCTAACCAAATGAGCTACTAAGTCTTTTGCTTACAAAACTTAGAACAATGCTAAACATTATTCTTTTCTCATTCTTCTTTTTCATGTTTTGCTGCAATATTTAATTTAAAATTATCTTCTTCTTACGGAGTTCGATGTACGCAAACTCGGATTCTATCTCAAGAAAAATTCCGAGGTGAACGCAATGGCGCAACCCGTTTCCATTAATTCCCATATTTGAAATTAAGTATTCCTTAATTTTTTATTTTAATATTTAAAATCATGGGGTGTTACATTCTCCCCTCCTTAAAGGATTTCGCCTCCGAAATCTCCAAGTTAAGGAGAATGCATATCCTAACATCCAATCATCCATCTACTCAACCATCAAACACAGGCATCCATTGTCCTTACAAGATTTCTAATGTTGTATGAACATACGCAAAAAGTGTGTGTATATGTTCCTTATCTAATGCAAAATCATGCGGTCTACTGATTCAGTTGACCTCCTTAATGCAAATCATGATAGTGTCATGCGTCCATTATGTATGCGAAAGAATCCTATCGATACGTATTATTCCTACATGTGTGCACAACCATTCATCATAATGCAGCATCCATGTGATAACACAACCATTATACATCCATTAATTTAAATATGCACACACATTTATATGCAACATGAAGGTGATTGAGCCGATCTAGTGCCTAATGTGTGTGTACATGCATCCACGAGCAACCACTTGCATCCATTTGCATCCACCAAACATAACATGTCTCAAACACATGTTTACAACTATAGGGTTCTTCCTAACTAAAGATCGAAGATGTCATCGCAAAGATAATACTAAATGATAGGACAAGTATCAACAAAGAGGTAGAAAAAGGAGAAGTTAAAACATACCCTCAAAAAGGAAAGGGTACAGCGTACGCATCTTGTCTTCCGTCTCCCAAGTCGCGTCTCTTTGATCATCTCCCCATTGCACTTTGACCAACTTGGCCTCTTTGTTGCGTAGCTCTTATACCTCCGACCCAAGGATGCATGCAGGAGCTCGTCTAATCATGGCAACTCCCTCTACTTCCACTTCTCTAAGCATGTTCAGCTCCACTACTTCCGCGGTATCTTGTAACACTTCCGCAAATATGATACGTGAAAACATGTCATGAACATCACTAAGCTAGTTGCCTCTTCTCATGTCCTTCCAAAATCTAGGATACATAACCTCAAGAGATCTTCAAGGATTTCGTTCACCCTTTTTTGTCCGTTCACCCGTCTGTGGGTGATAAGCGATACTCGTACTTGCCGCCTTTTGCATATCACCTTTACCTCTTGCACCGAAAACTGCTCCAAGCCCTGTCTCGCAAGCACCGGTATACCGGTATACACTGTGAATGGCTTACTTCCATCTAGCAAAACTAAAACTGGAGCGGTCGTCAAAACCCCCTTCAAATGTTAGAAAGCATCATCACAATCAACATACCAAGCAAAAATCAAATTCTTCTTCGTTAACCGAGTAAGTGAGGCTGATATCTTTGCGAAGTCCTTAATGAGCTTCCTATAATAACCAGCCAGCCCTAAAAAGCTTCTTACTTCTATTGCGTTCTTAGGAATCTTCCAATCTTGGGTTGCCACCACCTTTGCGGAATCCATAGCTATCCCTTCCTTAGAGACCACATGTCCTAAGAACCTCACTTCTTTTCTCCAAAAATGGCACCTGGAGAACTTAGCTTTAAGTTGATGCGATCGTAGGGTCTCTAAGACTTCCCTAAGATGTAAGGCATGCTCTTCTTCACTTTTAGAGAAAATCAGGATATCGTCCACAAAGACTATCACAAACTTGTTTAGAAACTCCCTAAACACCCTACTCATTAAGTCAACAAAGTATGCGGGTGCAATCGTCAAACCGAAAGGCATGACGAGCCACTTGAAGAAACCGTCAGGAGTTCTAAATGCAGTCTTATCTATGCTATCTTCAGCCACCCTTAGTTGATGAAACCCTGTAGCCAAATCCATTTGCGAAAAAAACGAAGCACCCACCAACTGATCGAATAAATCATCTATCCTCGGCAATGGGTGTCTATTTTTCTTTGTTAGCTTATTCAGCTCTCTATAGTCCACACACAACCTAAGTGAACCATTAGCTTTCATAGCAAAAACGACTGGAGCGCCCCAATCCGAAATACTCCTTCTTATGAACCCCTTCTCAAGCAATTCTTTCACTTGCTTACTGAGTTCTCTTCTCTCTCTCTCAGAGCCATGTAGCGCACTGGTAATGCAACTGGCTTTGCATTATCTACTAGGTATATCCGAAAGTCTATCTCGCGCCTTGGGGTAAACCTCGAACTTTATCGAAGATGTCACTATATTCACGGACTACAAGAACAGATTCCAAATCATCATTGGATGCGTCAAGGGATTCTAGGTAGCTAAGCATTACCGGGCCTCTAGGGTCACAAGAAATATCGAGGGTCTTTCCACAAAGAGTCAACAATCTAACTACCCTTCTTTCACAATCTAGGATGACACCATATCTAGCTAGCCAATCCATACCTAGAATCAAGCCGTAGCCCATGAAGCCAAGAACGAAGGCGTTGCATTCAAACCCAACGCCCAAGATAGACACTCTCAAATCATGACAAATCATTGGAAGATGAGCCGAACTACCAATAGGATTTGAGACTACTATGGGATCCGTAACTAGACTAGTATTTAGGTGCAGTATTTCAACTAACGAAGCAGATACAAATGAGTGTGAAGCGCCAGAATTCAAACAAGGTTTGAACAGGATGATCAAAAAGAAAAACCAAATTTCCAACCAAGATATATTTCTACCTCTATCAGGTATGTCAGTCGTAAGGGAACGCGTCTGCCCTCCAGAAGATCCTGTACCGTGTCCTTACCTTTGCCTTTTGCTTCTCTGGATGATCCTAATAAGATGTCTTGTAATGATAACAACTAGTCTTCTTCTTCTTCTTCTTTCTAACGTCTTTATTTAAGTAGTCAGGTATTTCACAAGTGTGGCCCTTCCTTTTCTCTTGGCCCCTTGTTATCCTTATCGCCTTTCTTTGGATCTACTTTATCATGTGTCTCTCCTGCTCATTCTCTGTTCGTGGCCTCCTACCAAATGAGGCTTCGTTCTTCATTAACCAAGCAGCTAATTGAACCTTCCTCCCGTCATCTATCCTAAAGGTACCAACAAGTCCTCCACTTCCTCCTAGTTTTGACAGACGTCCCAGTCACATGAAGTAGTTTTCTGCCCATCATAAGGAAGTTCTTACATATCTTAGAAAAAGCGTCTATATGCGTGGAGGAAGAAATTCAAAAAGGAAAGAGGAAGAGATTCAAACCGGAGAATCGAAGGAATGATATATGGCTCTTGGAGGTTATATTTTTAAAACAAACAAACTTTTCTCTTAAAAATACTCTACTTAAAACATATTTTTGAAAGTATTTCTTCACAAAATGCTTTTGAAAAACAGTTTTTCAAAATTCATATCTGTTCTGGTAACCTTCAGCTCTGATGCCACGTGTAACACCCCACGTCCATTAATGTCACTCACAAAGGGAATGCATTAACTTCCATGGAGCGTTATTAGTGTATAGAACAGAATACAACAAGACAAATACAAATATTGGTACTTGAAAATTTTAAAACAACTTTTATTGCAGCGGAGTAAAGGTTTGATTACAACAACTTCATAAACCAAGTACACTTAATATCCATCTTGACAAATTGTTTTTAGAGTACATAAAGTAAAAAAGCATAACCCCAAACACAAGTAGCCATAAAAGAGATGAGCAGAACTTTACTTTAAGCAATCCAAGCACTTCCAAAAGCGAGAGAAAGAGATCCAAATCAAGCTCTGCTAGTACTAGTCCCACCCTGAGAACCTTGGGGGGGAAGGAAGAAAAGAGGCGAAAACAAATGGGGTCAGACATGAAGTCTGGCGAGTACCATAACTTTAACAATACAATTATTAAAGTAATTAGGATAAGACATAAACTGGTAAAACAAGGAATGACTATGAAGCAAGTGGGCAAGACAAAGCAAACAAAGGAATATTTTGGCGTTAATTGCACTCCTAATCACGATAGGATAATTACTATACTGCACTAATGCTAATTACACCGCACCGTTACTAGTCACCCTAAAAGTTGATCCCGCCTACTGAACAAAATAATAATAATAATGGTAGTTTCGTGTACCAATAGCTGTCTTCATAGGTGTCGCCTGCCCCTATCTCCACTAGTTGTACCCACTACCCTCCCCATTCTAATTACAATGTTTATTCATAATGTGGTAGTTATACTCCTAGCTGTCTTCATAGGTGCCGTCTGCTCCTATCTCCGCTAGTCGTTCCCACTACCTTCCCCATTCGATCGGCTCCCTAACTCGTAGATACCCATGTTGGTCCTACTGTGGGGTGTATCACTCCCCAAACTGGCAACCCGATACCACTAAAGATGCACGGCTTATATCTACACGATGCAACAACGTCTAACCTACCAGCCCGGGCCCACGCACGCACATGACCCCGTTGGACTTGCGTTGCTACCGCTAACCCGTTTTGACCTCTTACAATAAAACTCAGTAAGCGTGTCCCGTCCTCGACTTGGGTCGAGCTCACAAAGATACTTAATGGGTTACTGGTTTGAAAAGGGTCCTCACACAAGCTTCCACCTATGCTTGGTCCCCACTAGAATTTCCCACTTAATCCCTTCTTATTCATGTCTTCTTACATGTTTCAACTTGGTTAAGTGTTTATAATTATATCCCACATGTCACCCATGTTATTCACTAAACAAATCAACATGTGTTATTGGTTAAGCTTGTCTTAACCCTATCCGCTTATTAGATCAATATATTATTGGTTAAGTTGGTCTTAACCCCATCCATTTATATCTTATTGGTTAAGTTGGTCTTAACCCTATCCGCTTATCAAGTCAATATACATTATTGGTTAAGTTTGTCTTAACCCTATCAGATCAATACATATTATTGGTTAAGTTTTTCTTAACCCTATCCGCTTATTAAATCAATATATTATTGGTTAAGCTGGTCTTAACCCCATCCACTTATCAGATTAATATATATATATATATATATATATATATATATATATATATATATATATATATATTGTTAAGCTGGTCTTAACCCTACCAACTTACCATGTTTTTTATGATTAAGTACATCTTAGTTCATATATACATTGGTTAAGAGAATAACTCCCTAAGTACCAACCCCGAAGACCGAAATCAACATCAGATTGCTACTCAGAGAATCACTCACCCAACCAAACTTATGTTTGTCATTCATATTTGTCTTTGCTCAGCATTAATTAATTATTAATGCACAGACCTCTCATATTATGTCGATTGCTTGTGGCCGCTGGATATGTCGGGCGGTTCCGGGCAGACTTCCACCACAAGCAAGACTTAACCTCGTGTCTAAGCATCTTCTAATTTATGCCTTTGACCTCTCACATTACACTACCGTTTGTGGTTGCTGGATTTGTCGGGCGGGTCCGGGCAGTCTTACACCACAAACGAGTCTAACCTCTTTTCTTAGGCCTTAATTACTTATTTAATTTGTGCCTTTGACCTCTCACATTAGACTACCGTTTGTGGTTGTTGGATTTGTCAGGCGGGTCCGGGCAGTCTTACACCACAAACGAGTCTAACCTCGTGTCTTAGGCATTTATTATTACACATTATTATTCAACCCCAATTTGAATTTATATCCCTATTTCAAATTGCCAATAACTTCCAATTTTAATCCATGTCCATAATTGTCACTTAAATTATGTCCATAATTAGTATGCATATAAATTAAGCCAATTAATGTCTCAAATTAATTATATGCCTTTATGCCATTTTATGCCAATTCACAATTATGCATATTTAATATTTTCCCATTATCCCCACGTCGTTCGTTCGTTGAACGTGAAATATGTTAGACTAGCAAATAGTCTAACTCATAAAAAGGAAAGAAACATCACAACTTGTATAACACACAAAATAGATCTAACTAGCATAACATGGATCAAATCTGGCATGATTATGATTCATATTAATATAAATTTGCATCATCAACACTTGCATAGGCAATAGTCATAAAAAATAAATTTGTATAAACTATGTACTGTCATGTATATAAATGTATAGATCTAAACATGTAATTATGAACTTGCATATATGGATATGGTTTTCCTATGACTTGCATATGAATTTCATACAAACTTACATTCAAACTAGCATATGATTCGCATACAAAACTAGCATAGGAAACATAAATTTGCATAAGTATGTTACTGCCTTGGATCTAAATATAGATCTAATATCAAAATGTGAACATGCATATGGATCTAAACACAGAAATTAATGTCACACTTTTCGCTTATAAACTAGCATATGTATATACTTGATTTACATATGTTTTACATCCCAACTTGCATAAGATTCACATATGTTTCAACATCCTAAACTTGCATTCATATGTTTTAACATCGCAAACTTGCATAAGATTCGCATATGATTTAACACATAAATTTGCATAAGATTCATATAGCATAAACTTGCATATGATTCACAAATTAACATATGTAAAATTGCATAAAATGAATCAAGTTAAACATGTATAATTGTACATATAAATAGATCTACCAATCATACAACAACAAAACTGCCATATGTTCACAAACAGACAATAACATCACATGTTTCAACAGGCATGTTCTCATAATCCAAGTACAACCCATCATAATTAATTTATTAATTATATTGTGAAAGAAATAGCACTCACAATCAAAAGAACAGTCGTGTTTTTTTGGGATCTGTATTCTAAAGCTGAATTGCTCGCCTTTGATGTAGACTAATTGTTATTCTAATCTGGGTTTAGATTTTATTTTGATTCTTGCTTCTATCTTGCTTTTAAGTTGAAGAAGGAATGGTGGCTAAACTAGAACGATCATGGATGGCATGGTGGCTCCTTGGAATGAATTTGTGTGATTTAGGATTTGAGGATTATGGTTGCTTTTATAGAAGTTAAATCTTTTGTGAGCCGTTAGATCGTTTTAGGAGCAATCAGAGCCATCCAACTAAAGAAAGTGTCACTCAGCCAATCATAGCATGACACATAAGCCCTAACACCTCAGAATTTGTCACAAAGCCAATCAGAGAAGGCCACGTAAAAAAGACAATCCTTGACCAACAAAAAATGCGCCACGTGAGCCACATGATGTGTACACGTCATATATATATGTATATATATATATATATATTTTTTCTATACATTTTTTTTTCTTTTTGTCTATCTTCCCAATTAACCATTTTCACGCTAAACCACTTTTTGAACTGCGTTCAGACTAAGCCACTTTTTAGCCATTCCCCTAAAACAAAAATATGGTGCTGGCGGGGATCGAACTCTATACCTCTTGTATGCAAATCACATGTTCTAACAAAATGAGCTACTAAGTCTTTTGCTTACAAAACTTAGAACAATACTAAACATTATTCTTTTCTCATTCTTCTTTTCCATGTTTTGCTACAATATTTAATTTAAAGATATCTTCTTCATACGGAGTCTGATTTACGAAAACCCGGACTCTATCTCAAGAAGAATTCCGAATGAACGCAATGGCGCAACCCATTTCCCTTAATTCCCACATTTGAAATTAAGTATTCCTTAATTTTTTTATTTTAATATTTAAAATCATGGGGTGTTACACACCCTCAACTGACGAAACCCCATGGCCAAGTCTAACTGAGAGAATACCAAGGCACCAACAAGCTGATCAAATAAATCATCAATCCTCAAGAGCGGGTGACTATTCTTCTTCGTGAGTTTATTCAACTCTTTATAGTCGACATAAAAACGAAGCGAACCATCCGCCTTAGTTGTGAATACAACTGGAGCACCCCATTCAGATATGCTTCGTCTGATAAATCCTTTCTCAAGTAGCTCCCCTACTTGCTTACTCAGCTCCCTCTTTTCCCTTGGAGCCATATGGCGCACTGGCAATGCAACTGGCTTTGCATTGTCCACTAGATATATACGAAAATCGATCTCGTATCTCGGAGGTAAGCCCCGTACCTCATCAAAAACATCAGAATAATCTCGAACTAATGGAATATATTGCAGATCATCGATAGATGCATCAAGAGACTCTAGGAAACTAAGCATAACCGATCCTTGTGGGTCACAAAAAAATCTCGAGGGTCCTCCCATGACAAGTCAGGAGCCTAACGACCCTCTTCTCACAATCCAGAATGGCACCATAAGTGGTAAGCCAATTCATTCCTAGAACCAACCCATAGCCCATAAACCCGAGCACATATGCGTCGCATTCAAACTCGACGCCTGGAACAGATATCCTCAAACCCCAACAAATCATAGATAAATGAGCTGAACCACCAATGGGGTTTGAGATAATTACAGGATCCACTACCATACTAGTAATTAAGTGCAGAGATTCAACCACAGAACTAGATATAAATGAATGTAAAATGCCAAAATCAAAAAGTGTTCTTATAGGATGGTTTGAAAGAGAAATTAACCTTCCATAAAAAAAATTCTACCTCTATCTAGAGCACTGGTTGCGAGAGCTTGCACCATCCCTCCAGAAGTTCCTGCCCTTTGACCTTGTCCCTGTGATCCCTGTTTCTTCGGGCAGTCCCTAGCAAAGTGTTCGACTTCTCCACAATTGAAGCAAATATTCTTCCTTCTTTTACAGTCTTTGATCAGGTGACCCTCTTTCCCACAACTGTGACATTTCCTCTTATCCTTGGCCTTGTCATTCTTTCCACCTTTTTTCTACTGTTGTTGTTGCCCCTTCTTGGGCCACACCTTCTTATTTTGTGTCGTTTCCTCAGCTTTAACCTCCTTCTTTTCCCTTTCTCTTATTCATACATCAAGTCCATATCGACAAGTCTTTCAAAGGTGGCTCCTATTGGGATATGGGACACGGCTAACCCATGAAGGGGTACGTTTAGTCCTTTAACAAACCACATATCCTTCTTATGCGGCGTGTCTACCAGTTCCAATCCAAATCTTTCCAGTTGGTTAAATTTGTTCACATACTCTTTAACCGTCAAGTTCCCTTGTTTGAGTGCTAAGAACCTCTCCATATGCATGCTCTTCTCATCTTGGGAAAGGAATTTCATATCAAACCTCTATCTAAAGTTATCCCAATGTTTCCACCGGACGACCTGCTTGGGTTATCTCCCACCAAAATGAAGCTTCATCCTTCGATAGCCAAGCAGCTAACTGAATCTTTCTTCGATCCACTACTTCAAAGATTACAAACAAGTCCTCGGTCTCCTTGAGCCAGTTCCTAGCTTCCACAAACGTCTCGGTTCCATGGAATGGCTTCCCTCCCATAGCATGGAAATCTTTCCAGATCTTTGAGAAGTTGTCTACACGTGGAAGAGGAGGAGGAGCAACGGGTGCAGCTGGGGGAGGAACGTTTCCTTGGCCTTTGGTAGGCGCCATGGCCTCTAGATACCTATGGAACCATCCTAGTATCGTAACGCCCTCTGGAATGTGGGGTTCCCCAAACATGCTGAAAAAGAAAAGGAAAGAGATTCAGACAAGGGATCGAAAGATATTACTTATGGCTTTTTGGGGAATGTTTTTCAAAATAGATTTTCTTTTTGAAAATGCTTTCTTTTAAAACCTTTTTAAAAATAGCTTTCAAAAACTTTTATCTAATCTGATAAACTTCAGTTTTGATACCAAGTGTGACACCCCACGTCCGTTAATGTCACTCACAAAGGGAATGCATTAAGTTTTGGTGAAGCGTTATAATAAAAAGAACAGAAATATTACAAGACAGACATATAAAATAACAGCGGAATAAAAAACTTTATTTATCATAAGATACCGTGGTCCAAAAACATCACATGTCTGAAACACAAAAGCCTATTACAACCTAAAAGCTACTATTTTGTACTTCAAAAATATCAGGGTACATAAAAGAAATAAACTTCCCCAAAACAAAATATAGCCATAGCAATAAGGATAGGAGCTTGAGCCATAAAACTCAGCAGCTCCAACAAAAGTAAGTAGAATCACAGTCAAGCCTAAGTGTTCCCACCCTGAGAACCCGGAGGGGGGAATGGAAGAAAGAAGAGGAAACAAAAAGGGTCAGACATAAAGTCTGGCAAGTCTAGTTACTTTTAGCAAGTAAATAAATAAAAGTAGCTAGACAAGCATATGAAGTGGATAAGAGAAATTACTACATAAAAGACATGCATGACAAGGTAGACAGGATAAGGTGTATACACTTCCCTAATGATTACTCTGCATTATTACTAGTATAACCAGAATGAGATGATCCCTTCCACTATAAGGTGGTAGACATTGGCATACATCCAAATCTATCCTAATTACTATCCTAATCGATCGGCTCCCTAATCCGCATAGATACTCCGTGTCGGCCCCACCGTAGAATGTATCACGTCCTAAAGTGGCAACCCCTCGCTGATATGCACAACCCCATATCTACAGGTGTCACGGTCGTCTTATCCCCCTCTTCCCGGCTCATGCATGCACGTGGCCTGGTCGGTTTGCGCCGCCTACACCTTCCTCCACGTTTGGATCACTTACAATCAGTCCAGTAAGCGTGCCCTTTCTCCGACCTAGTTCGGAGTACATGTTTGATACCTACTCCGGATTATTGGATGAAACAGGTCTCACACAGTATGATACAAGCTCTCCCCTTTGTCTTGTATCCCCCACTAGGTTTTCCATTTGATTATGTATACCATTAGGTGTCTTTAATTACATATCTTTATTATTTTCATCGGTTACATATACTATTATGTGTCTTTAGTTACATAACTTTATTAGGTTAAGTTTGTGGGCCTATATGTTAATATTACCAACCCCCTCAGATTTACTTAATCTACCCACTTTTCAACCAAATTTACTTAACCACTATTCATGTTTATGTTTCACACAATCCCTATGGATTCCACTAGGTTAAGTATTTCAATTATTACCATATTTTCGTTTATGGTTATAATGGACTAGACCTTCCACATTAGGCCTGCACCTTGTGGATGCCGGATATGTCGGTCGGGTCCGGCCAGACTTCTTCCACACGTTAGGCCTAACCTCGTGTCTTAGCCCGATTCGTATTTGTGCACTTAGGCCTCTCACATTAGGTTCAACATTTGTGGTTGCTGGATATGCCGGTCGGGTCCGAGAAGACTTCTACCCTTAATGAAACCTAACCTCATGTCATAAGTGAAATCACTATTTTAAATTGTAATCCTAAGAATTTCATTCTTATCCAATTTTTACCTAGGTCATTATAGGTTATCGGTTTCATGACCCTTTTTCCCTAATTATGTTTATAATGAATTACATGTTCATATTCATATTCATTAACCAAGTTATGCCAATTCTAATAATTCCCATGTTTCCTAACTTATGTATTCACATAATTTTTGGTGGCATGCCTAGGCTATAAAGTAGCCTGGCCATAAAAAGTAACAGGGAAAGGTGATGGGAATATAATAAGAGTGAATGTTTTTAACATAACTGGCATAAATATGTACTAACATGGTGATAAGGTGAACATATAAGCATAGATCGGATGAACTTGTGGTAGTCGACTAGTTGTAACATAGTAAACGTGATAAGATAAACATGACAAGATCTAAATATTAATTTAGATGTCCAATAGGTTCAGATCCAATATGATAAACACAAGGGAATCTAAGTAATAAGCTAGATCTAGTTAATAATTTAGATGTTCACATAATTCAGATCTAATAGTTAAAAGTAGATATGACACAAATAAGGTTTAAGATCCACATCATAGAATGCCACAAAAGTTACAATAGATCTGACAAGATAGAGATTTAGATCCAAGTTATAACCAATTTAGAATGCCATATGTTCACAATTTACAATGAATCCAGTATAATATAGGCACACGAACATATCCAAACTATAGATAAATCTAAAAGCAACTAAGAACTCACGGAATTTGGATTAGAAAATAGAAAAAGAATGGATCTTGAATCTCTAACTGATTTGCTTAAGTTGATAGTTGTAGAGGATAACGGATCCAGTTCAGTTCAGACACCGGCAGCGTTTGGCCTCCATTGAATTCCAGTAAAGAAAACAAGAGAAATGGACCCTTATATATAGCTGCCAATCTCCAGAAACCGACTGCCACGTCAGCCCTAGGGGTGTCAACACCCATGTAAGGGGGTCAACCATAGTGTCAACGCCCCCTTGGGGGGTCGACCCTAGTGTTAACACCCCCCTAGGGGGGTCGACGCCCTAGAGCGGGAAATTTGTCGCCTTACGAAATTTTGATTTTTGTACCTTTTTCTGGATAAGTTCCAACTCATATCTGACTCATATGTATATATATAATTCTTCTACGCATATACAAACTTAAAATCCTCATAACTTCTTCATACGATGTCCGTTTTACGAATGCAAATGTCTATCTTGACCAGAATTTCGAGACGGACGCAATGGCGCAGTCCGTTTCCCTTAATTCTGAATATTAAATTAATTATTATTTAAATTTATCCTTTTTTAGTGTTGTTAAAAATACGGGGTGTTATAAATTTCCCTCACATGTCATAACAATAAACATAGATAAATAAACTGAAGTAATACATGGAAAGGAAAGCAATTCAAGTCCAAGAAGAATAGAATCATGATCCAGCTACTATCTACCACCACTCTGAGAATCTGAGGGAAGGAAAAAGAGAGAAAAGGGAAAACAAAATAGGTCATAGTAAGTTCCGGTGATTTTCAGCATTAGTATAAGATCGAGAATAACAAGACAATTACATAATGTTGGGTATGAAAATACAGTAAATGGACAAGTACAAAGTAAACGAGATAACAAGATACGGTAAAGATTATGTACGCTTATCATTCATATCCAAAGAAAAAATTTCTGCACCAATTACTAGATTATCATGATTAGGTGTTACCCTAATTACTTCCCATGCGATCGATTCCCAACTACACAAATATCAAATGCCAGCCATGGCAGTAGGGGATATTAGTCTCTAACCCGTCAACTATAAGACATATACCTATTCGTTGGTGTTATAGCATCCTAATTTCCCCCATCGGATCCATGCTCGCTCATGACTCTACTGGAACGCTCCCGTACCCACCATCCACCTTCGAACTTCTTACAATCTAGATTAGTAAAGTGTGCCCTGGCCCTTACCTAGTGCGAAGCCCCTCTCTATAATACAGATAGGGATACTGACAGATACGGGTTCCGTACAACAAGACTGCCACAAGCTACCCCTAGGCTTGTGTCCCCAATCTAGAATTTTAAGAGTCCTAAAAACCGGATATAAACAGCAGACGTGGGACCTTTTAGCTTATTAATTAACAAGTAATAACTTAGCAAGTTTAAGTTTATTACTAAGCATGGTTGTAAATGAAATTTCCTATAAATATTATTCTATGTATAACCCCATTCCCCAAAACAAGCACCTGCTCAGATGTGTGTGCGTGTGTGTGTGTGTATATATATATATATTAAGTTACCTATTTTACTTAATTACATCTGATCCTCCCAACATGTTCTACTTAATATTAAATTAAGTTTAACCTACTCAGATTTAACATGTTTTGCATATTATCCCAATTATATAGTCATTGGATTTCTTGTTTTAATATGCCTAATTCTCCTTTATGCTGTCATTTCAAGTTATTCCAATTTGACATAATTTACGCAATTCTAACGTGAATAGCTTAGGCATTGATTCCTTAGGTATAGTGCAAAATAAAAGGAAAAAGGAGAAAATATAGATCTAATTCAGAAACATTTAAACTGAATAAAACAGGCATAAGACGTGAATAAATCTAAGGGTGGAAAAGGGATAATAGGGATATTCATGTAATAGTAAAATAACAGAAAACTAAATAGATAACTGACGGTACAACAATAACGTATAAACATTGTATAATCTCAGATTCAGATTTACTTGCTGTCAGAACACTGTTTAATTATCAAATATGAAAATAACTAGAAATCACAGTGGTTTGATTAAAATCTAGAAAAAGGTCTCTTAATATTGTTGTTGCAGAAAAACTAGAATTGTCCTCTTTAATCTATGTTTAGGCAGCATCTCGGCATCTTATTATTTTTATACAGAAATACTTTGGAGGAAGAAGAATATAGAATGTTTGTGTGTAGGAAAACAATGAGACTACTAGTTTATTTATGAATTAGCTATGATTATTCTATAACATTAGATTTTAAGTTTATAAATCCAACTGTACACTTCAAGTTGAGTCAGCGAATGAATAAAGTGAACAAAGCTGTCCAGATTTAGAAGCAAGAACCCTACATGCAGGTGTGTTCACGCACCTTTACCTGTTTCGACCCTATGGTCGACCTGCCTTAGACATGGGTCGACCCCTGGGTTGAACCGGTTAGGTTGGGTTGCCCGGTGGTCGTTGCTTTCTACGCTATTTTAAAATAATATATATATATATATATATATATATTCTTGTTCAAACTTCTTAAGCTTATAACTTCTTCATATTTAATTTGATTTATGAAAATTAAAAGTCTATCTAAACCAAAAAAAATTAACAAACATAATGGTAAAGTTCGTTTTACCTAATTCTGAATATTTAATTAATTAATATTCACTTTATTATCCTCTTAATATAATTACTGTGTATTAAAATATGGGGTGTTACAAAAAATATATACCTACAATATCAATCATTAACGTTTATTACAGGAGAAAAGGAGAAGAATATAGCTTAAATACAAGAAATTTCGACAACATGATATATTGGTATATTATTATTTTAATTGAGTCGGTATTTAATTAGATTTAATGTTAAAATATCTTCTATAATATATATATACACACACACACACACGCACTAGTATGTAGCATGTGCCGATGGCATGGATACAAGAATTATTTGACATAACCCACAATATGTTGCGTTGAAAATGGATATAAATCTATTCAGAACATGAGTATGTTCTAATTTATTGCAATGGTAAAATGCATACAACATGCAGCTAAGATAGTAGATTTGCATATTTGCATAACATGAGCAGCAGGAGAACATATGAGTAGATTGGATGGACTTACCAGGGAAGAATAATATTAAAATGGATGGGTAGTAAAACATTGACAATAGAATAGTGTAATTTGTTGCAAGATGATAGTATTAGGCAACATTAAGAGAGAACACAAAGATTTTGTGCTAGAATAATAATTTTATTACAATAAATAATACTAGAGCAAATAGAAAAAGGATGTTTATGACTATCCGTATGAAAAGAAGTATGATTGTTCCAGATCCTCCATAGTACGAAAGAAAACCTAAAAGAAAAAATTAGTTTATTTTGTAAAAGCATGGAAATATATAGAAAAAAAGAACTGTAGAATAAACAAGTACGTATGTTTTTCAGTCAAGCCTTTCATGGGGAATCACAATAGAGCCTCCAGATAAATGATATTTACAGTAATTGTTGTTATGGTTGAAGGTAATAAAATTGAAATTATATTAAATGCAGTGCATCTAGATAGAGCAACATACAATTATCCATGAATAAACACTTCAGTACGTAAATCAATACGGACATACTTCATGTATTGACCTTGAGCTTTATCGATAGTCATTGAATAAGCAAGCTTAACATGAAATTGATGTCTTGACATGTTTATAGTTAATTCTGAGGATGATGGTTGAAAAGATTTTCTGGGTATAAAATAAAGTTACCAACTTTATCCTCTGTAGGTATCTGAGCTTCAATTATTCGAGTTGCACACCGGACCACAATTAGTCGTGTTCCATTGAAAGACCTTCTTTGGGAGCTAAGTTTCTGAGTAGTATAATTGGGCATCCAACCTTAAGTTCTAGTTTGAATGGTGGTAATCCACTGCGTTCTAATGAATTTAGGAACTCACTTGGATAACAATCATTTTCTACTGACTTTCAACATCAAGAAAAATAGTAATATCGCCTGGGCATTTTTGTAGACATGCATAATTTATTACGCTAACGTCTTCATTATTGAGAGAATAGTTCTCTCCTTTAAAAATATTGGAGATTCTTGGTCGACAGTAAGTTGTGGGTAAATAGTGTCAATTAATTTAGTGAGGTTGCTGCACTTTTGCACCATTGAAAGATCAATGTTTTGTTCCGGCAATGATCCAATCTATATAGTAGAAAAAGTGCAAAATTGCAACAATATTAGATACTTGTGTATTTAGGTTGATTAGAGGATAATAATAAATAAAGAAAATGTTAGGGATTGCGGAATGCGAATCTCAAGGAAAAACAAAAACTAGAGGGGGTGAATAATGTTTACGAAGAATTTATGGGAGTCTTAAACTTAAATAGTCCACTATATGAATCACACACACTAGAGATGATCACAAACACATGATCGAACACAAACACAGAAACATATAAATATAAACTGCAGAAAGTGAAATAACACAACGGATTTTATACTGGTTGGCATTACTTCTATGTCCAGTCCCACGCAACGTTGGATTGTGTAGAGTTTTATTATTATCAATATCCAAGTACAACCCCTTGATTTCACGACTACAAGGTTAACACCACTCCAAACACCCTTGATTTCACAGCTACAAGGTTAATACCGCTCCCTCTCCTTGATTTCAGGGCTATAAGGAACACACCCTTTCCCAAACACTTCCCAAATGATTACAATAGCCCTATAACTCTTCAGTAGCACTTCCAAATTGAAGTGGTAGATAGAGATTGAGAAGAGAGGGAGTTTTATACAATTTGAGTAGAAATCAGCAAAGTATAAGTGTAGAAATCAAGAAAATGATAAAGAATAATGGTGGGATTTAAAGGGGTGAAGATGGAGAAGAAGAACTATGAAAAAATTTCGAAATCAGCCCCTTTTTATAGTGTGAGAGAAAGGTTCCAACATCTCAGAAACGTTACAAATGGTGAAAAGATACTTCCTTTGAAAATTGAAAAAAAATGACAATTGTATGTCGACATAAGCTTCTATGTATGTCGACATAAGCTTCTATGTATGTCGACATATGTACTTTATTTTTATTTTTAAAACTAATTTTCAAGTGTTTAAACATATATATTATTATGGAAATTCTTGAATCAAAACTTAGTATTATAAATGAATATTCCAAAGTGTAAAATCATATGAAATTATTAAATATATTATATAAACATATTTATAAAGTTATAAGGTTTAAAATTATAAAACTATAAAATTATATAACTATATATAAACTTATATATATTAAAACTTTAAATTTATATGTTTGAAATCATAAATAAGAAAAAAACAATCTTGAAAAGAATTTGAAATTTGAAAATCAGAATTTGAAATTTGAAAATCAGAATTCGAAATTTGAAAAACAGAATTTGAACCTAGAATGTTATTTAGAGTCTTACGTATAAACTAGAATCTATTACTATATATTTTCCTGATATCTTGATTACTCATGATTCTTGAATCTCTTCCGAATTCTGAATCTCTTGAAAGTCTAAAATTGCAAAGTCTTTAGTATTTAAGTCTTGTATAAAAATCTAGCATATATATATATATATATATATATATATATATATATATATATATATGTATTCTAGATAGAGATGTTAGTATATATTTTATAACCAATGATAATTGAAATAAGGTTGTTGTCATCAAAACTCCATTCTCCAACAATCTCCCCCTTTTTGATGATGACAACATTGGTTTATAAAATATTCATACCTGATTAATATCTGTTGATCTGATTCTTCGAATACCCCCCTTAAACTACGCCTATCTTATATTTTATAAATTCTCCCCTTTTATCATTATCAAAAACTATCCTGTACTAATCTATATTATACTAGATTAGACTATACTACCCCTAAATCTATGCTATTACTAATCCTAATGACTATATATATAATACACACATATATTTTATTATTATATATCGTTATCAATATAAAAATGGTGTCTTCTTCAGGAGGCATTCCCAGCGCTCCAGATCTGGAGGAGGGTTGGATACCAGCGAAGTCTGGTCGCCGTCGGCCGCCAATGTCCAAGCTCCCCACCGCCGCAGCTGGGTCCTCACGCGCAAAACCACAATCAATTAAAATCAACGCCTCTCTGGCTCGCATTCATGGTCTGAAGCCCTAGGAAATCGGGTCCAAATCAAAAACAACATGCAATTTCACACCCCTCACTTAGATTCAGATGGACATTTTGCTGAGATTGATGACATAGATTACTCCTACTCAACAAAAATCTGGAGCAATTCGATGTACATCTATATGGCAGGTAAACGCCTCTACTATGTATACTTTAATGCGTATATAAAAAGGGAATGGAAGCCCAAAGGGACGTGGGAAATCTACTCAAGAGACAATGGATTTTACCTTGTCAAATTTAATCTAGCTGAAGACTTGGAAAAAGTTCTAAATGGGGGACCTTGGTTCATGGGTAGTAGGCTTATTTTCATGAAAAAGTGGGAAGAAAATTTCCAGTTTGAACGAGATATGTTGGCTTCCTATCCAGTGTGGGTTAAACTGGAAAAACTTCACATAGCCCTCTGGAATGCCATAGGAATTAGCAAATTAGCAAGCATAATTGGTACTCCAATTGACATGGATGAGAACACAAGAAATGTTAACAGTCTAAACTTCGCCAGAGTTCTCATAGACATTAAAGCTAATTCTACACTACCTAAAACGATTAGAGCCAAGGACAGTCAAGGTAGAATCGATCTACAAGAGGTGGAATATGAGGCTATTCCCCCTGTGTATGTAGAGTGCAAATGTTTCGGCCACAGTACATTACAATGTCCCATACCAAAATACAACACAACACAAAGGACACCACATCTTCCCAAGTTTGGCAAAGAAAACCGATTGACACTTCTAGTAATCTTACATCCTCCGACTCGTTATCTACAGAAGGTCAGCCCCAAAAAGTTACATCCACTAACCTTGAATCAGAGGACGTGACCGAACCCCTACCACAAAATCCTAGTAATGTACATACTCTGGCATCGGATTCGCTCACTGGGGGGCTGTGCAGGTGGATAAAGATCCACTAGCAGCTCCTGCCAAGCCCATGACGGCGTCTCCAACTTCGGCCCATTCGACTCAATCTCTTCCTGATCTGTCTACTGAATGGCCTGGCCCAAAGGACCCTAAAAATGTTCAAGAAATAAATGTGTTAGGCATTGATTTGGAGAATTCATCAGACTCTGAAAACGATCACAGTGACGTACAAAAAGAATTGCTAACAACCCAGAACCAAAAGTATAACAAGCAGTTTACTAAAGGTAAACAAAAAATGGGTAGCATTGTCGCAGTTCTTGTTCCTTGCACTAGGAGCAAGTTGGGCGGTTCTTGATGTCTGTTTTATGTTGGAGCGTTAGAGGTCTAAACGGGGATACTCGTCAACTAGACCTCTTTAATGTAAGAAATAAGTATAATCCTACTATTATCGTTGTTCTAGAGAATAAATTGGCAATGGCAGCGTTGTCAACTTTTGAAAGTCTTCTTGGTATTGACTGGGGAACTTTAAATAATAATTCTTCCTTGTCTACTGGTCGTATTATGGTCTTTTGGCACAAAGCTATTCGGCAGCTCACAAAAATTTGTGCGGATGATCAATAGCTTACGGCTCAAGCCACAAATGTTGGGGGTCTCAGTTTTACTTGCACCTTTGTGTATCCACATAACTAGGCGACAATCTGCAAACAACTTTGGGACAAACTTAGAGATTTAGTTAAATCCATATCAAATGAGTGGATGGTTCTTAGCGACTTCAATGCAATACTTCAAACAAATCAGAAAAAAAGGGGGGCTTGCCATCAGATTAGCGCTGGTAGCTGAATTCAATGCCTGCGTTGTTGCGACTGGATTGGTTGAGGCATACCACACGGGCCTGCAATATACATGGCGCAGTGGTGAAGCGAAGAAAATTAGCTGTAGATTAGACAGAGTGCTGATTAATTCATATATGCTAATCAAAAATACTAATATCAAAGTGCAAATTCTCCCTAGTTCAACTAGTGATCACTGCCCGATATACATCACGTTTAACAACACTATCACTCTCACCAAAGGTAGACCTTTCTGATACGTTAACTCTTGGCATGTTGCGGAGGATTATGATGATATTGTTGATTTCCAATCCATCCCTCTTACTGAGGGGCATGGTTGGTGTAACACCCCGTAATTCTGTAACACTAAGATTAACAAATCAAGGCAGAATTAAATGTTAAAATCAAAATCAAGGGAAACGGGCTGCGCCATTGCGTTCGTCTCGGAATTCTGCATGAAAAGGAGTCCGAGTTTGCGTAAATCGGAGTCTGTATGAGGAAGATATGGCCTTCGGAAGATTCAGCAAAGTTCAAATTTCAAAACAGTTCAGAAAAACGAGTTCGAAATTCAAAACAGACCCAGATTGGGCTGGGCGGGAAAATTCCCGCCCAAGGCACCCAGGTCGACTGGGTAGTCGACCTGGGCACCCAGGTCGACTGGGTAGTCGACCTGGGGGTCGACCCCCCCTGCTTTTTCCTGCTTTCTGCACCTAGTTCGTTCTTCTGTATCTAGACGCCATTCTGACCAGATTCGTCCGCCTAACACTATATAAACAGCCCTAGACTCCTTCTCTATTCACAATTCTTCTCTACCCTTATGCTGCAAAGATTCTTGGCAGACATGGCTTCTTCTCCTCCTATTAATTAAATAATAAATAGACTAATATGTAAAATAAATCAAGACGACGAAGTGCTGCTCAAGTTTGTCAAGAAGAGGTTTCGAATCAAGATTAAAGCTTCAAGATAAGAATCAAAGGCTAGCTCAAACGGTTTCGAGCAACGTCGCACGAATCATAGCAACGCCATCTTTCTTTTCTAATCTAAATCTCTGTAAGTCAGTTATTTCTAGATTTGAACGTTTTTCTCTGTTCGTGACATGAAATTAAAGGAATAAAATAATATGCCAAATCTCTCTCTCTATTTGAATCAGTGCCTATACTCTTGAACCTAATTAAGAACTGTTATGATTCGAGGACAAATAAGACCGTGACTATGAAACTATGGACCTTAAAACCATTGCCTATGACTATGAACTTTGCCTATGACTATGAACATTGCCTATGACTATGAACATTGCCTATGACTGTGACTGTGACTATGGGGATCATTTCCTTGACTAAGCCTATGCCTTTGATTAGGAAATATAAACTATTGCCTATGACATAACAAGGACATCTGTGATTAAACACCTGTGATTCATGACTAGGAAAGTGTTGCTTAAGTTGTGACTATGAAATTGGGTCTAAACCCGATCATCTATTCTGTCTATTCTTGGTTATCTTTGGTTTTAGACCTTGGGAATTTACCTATTAAGTTAGGTCTACCCATGTTCTTGAACCTACATCTCTATTCTGTCTATTCTTGGTTATCTTTGGTTTTAGATCTTGGGAATTTACCTATTAGGTTAGGTCTACCCATGTTCTTGAACCAACGTCGTTATTCAACCCTTTTTATGCCAGTTAGTATGTCTATCTTTTGCATAGCATCTTTGGTTCATTCCCTATTTTCTACGAACCTAGCTTTATTTATAATCTAGATTGAAACACGATTATACGAACGGTGGGAATGCGGTTTGGGCAAAATATGAAATTTACTAAAAACGTAGTTTAACTTGGGAATTGGCATAAATTGGGAACATGTATTATGGCATGTTCATAGAAATGCAAATTGGATAAATTTGACATGAATTATAGGATGCGTAATTTGAATCTAGTATTGACTTGTAAATCTAGCATTTACATGAATTGTAAACTAGAACAATAAGTCTAGTTTGACATGAACTGTAAATAGAATGTTAAATCAGAAGTGGATTAGCTAATTTGGCATAAGAAGTATATTGGCATAAATTTGAAATTGGCCATAATAGGGAGTAATTGTCATGTTTAGCAAAATCATGGTTAGTAACGCTTGATTTGGTATAGTTTACATACCAAAAAGCATAAATATGATTTAGAAGGGGAAATGGGCCATAAGAATGAATGTAGACAATTTACATTAAAAGAGTAATTGGGAAATAAGTAAATTAGGATTAATTTACTTAAAGAATTTTTCCTAAATGAGGAAATGTTAATTTAGACAAATTAAAGGTTTATTAACGGCATCTCTTTTAATAATAAACCAGAAAGTTCTAGGGTGACAGAGAGGATAGTGTCTAGGCTTGGGTTTGGAAAATACAAGTTTCCTGCTCTCCCTGGCTATCCCTAACTGATCCGACGGACGGGATGGTTACTTTCAAAACCTGATTTGAAAATTAGTCAAAACCCTTGAACTAGAAAACACGAATAGGCCTAACCCGAGGTTAGACTGAGTTGCGATGTAAATCTGCCCGGAACCAACCGGCACATCCAGTAATCGCAACAATATCTGTCTAATGTGAGTGGTCGTGGCTTTAATCTATTTAATTAAAGCTAGAACAAGAATGGTAGGGTTAAGTTCACTAAGACACTTAACCAATTCAACATGATAACCAGACTGGTGGGTGGGGTTAGGGCCATACAGTTAGGCTAGAATGGGAGGGTTAAGTCCCTAGGAACACTTAACCAATTTAACATAGTTAAGCTAGGATGGGAGGGCTAAGTCCATAGGGACACTTAACCAACTTCACATGGTAACTAGACTAGAAGGTGGGGTTAAGTAAAAGTTAATACACTTAGCCAAATTAACATGTTAACTAGACTCGAGGTTGGGGTTAAGTAAAGTTAATACACTTAGCCAAATTAACATGTTAACTAGACTAGAGGTTGGGGTTAAGTAAAGTTAATACACTTAGCCAATTTGATATGTTAGCTGGACAAGACCGTAGGGTTAAGCAAACTTGAACACTTAACCGTCAGGTTGTGATAAAGGAATAGGGCTAAGTCTAAAACATGAAGGGGTAATACTTAACCATTAATAACATGTTAGCTAAAACAGACGGGCAAGGTTAAGTTAAAGGAACACTTAACCAATACAGGGTAAATGGGTAGGGTTAAGTAATAAATACTTAACCAATATAACTTGGTGTGTGGTAGGGTTAAGTCAACATGAATTACTGATAACACTTAACCAGTTTAACAGGATGAATGAAGAGGGTTAAGTTGGCTTGAATTGACTAATGACACTTAACCAACCCAAATTGACGGGAAAGGGAACTAATTAGTAAACCTTAGTTAAGAAAACAACGATTCTGGAAACTAAGTGGTAAATCTTAGTTAGTAAAACTAAGTAGTAATTCTTAGTATAGCACGAGGAGGAGCGAACGTCCGTCTGATTAAAGAAAAAGGCTCCAACGAAATGGGTTACGAAGCCCGAGGCTTCAAGGGGACATGAGGGTACTCTTGGTATCCCTCTGTGAGGCTGCAGATGATCCGCCTGGGCCCACAGAGGTTAAGGTCTGCGTAGAAGAACCAGGGGTATGCCTTGGTTGCAATACATGGCAACCTAAAGACTAGGATGGACCGGCGTGATTCGGCGAGCAAACCGTAGCCCTGTGATAGCGACTCGTCGTCTACCATCCATCTTCAGTCAATTGAGATACGTGAAGCGGAAAGGCGGAGAACTCCAAAAGACCATATACTTGCTATCTAGTTATGGGTGAGGATGGCCATAGGATAGTAGGGGCACCGGGGGCCGGCGTATAGTTCTCATTTTACAAGGTGTGCCTTTCATTATTTGAGGGAGGGGTCAAGTGGGACCATAGCCACTGGAATAAAAACAGACTTTAGCATCTGCATCGGCAGATATCTGAAAGCTCCCGACCGAGTTCTGTATTCCTTGATTTGCCCTGTCACAGGACTCGGACCGCACATTACAGGACATGTGCATCTAGACAAGCGATAACGATTCGCGATACATGCGTGGGGAAGTATAGGAACATATACCACTCTAGGTAGTGTGTCCTAGACTTGGGGCATTGTTCGACAGGTAGCATAATTCCTGGTTGAACTAGGTGGCATAAATCCTGAATCCGAGAAGCGTTCAGCAGACAGCGTAAACTCTAGTTGAATCTAGAAGGCACTTGGTAGAAAACCCTAGATTAAATCTAGGTAACAAATAAATAAATGGATGCCTGAAGGCGATGGAAAATACAGGGATTGGGATCACGTTAGCGTTACTAGTTGGGACACTAGTTAAGCGGTGCAGAGATATATAGAAACCGGTATAAAGGTAATAGCGAAGCGGCGAAAGTATTAGAGCATATCCAGTTTATCTTATCTTAGCATATCTTATGATTATCTTGTCTAATCTTGCTGACTCTATGGTCATGGTGTAATCTTGGATTCAGTTAATTCATGTCGGCTGTTTTTCCATGTTCACATGCTAGAAGTTACTGAACTTACTCAGGCTTTATGTCTGACTCTGTTTTTCTTTCGTCTTCTTTTCTTCCGTCCCCCCCCCCCCCCCGGTAGTAGAGGAGGGAGTAGTATAGCTCAGGTTAAGTTGGACTGTCACTCTTTCCCAGCTTGAAGATTTGTCGTAGTTTTGCTTGGATTCTCTTTTCAGATGCTATGGCCGGTTCTTGCTACATTGGGAAATATAAATGTATTTTTATGCTTCTTTATTTTGTAAGACAGATGACACTCTGATATTGTAAAGAAACCTATGTACAAACTATTTTATCAATAAAGAAAAGATTTATTTTCTACTGTTTAATTTCTGTCTGTCTTGTAATTTATCTGCATCTTTTACCCTAAATGCTCCACAGAACTTAGTGCATTCCCTTTGTGAGTGACACTAACGGACGTGGGGTGTTACACGTGGTATCAGAGCTGAAGGTTACCAGATCAGATAAAGGATTTGAAAAATTATTTTCAAAACGGTTTTAAAAGAAGCATTTTCAAAAGAAAAGATTTGTTTTAAAGGCATATTCCCCAAAGCCATACGCACTATCTTCTCTTCCTCTGTTTGAATTCTTGTCTCCTTCTTTCTTGAGTCTCTGGGGCTCCTGTCTTTCTGGGATGTAACCTCATCGAAGGGCAAAGTAGTGCCCGGCTTCCATCCATAGCCGTAGTTGTTTCATCTACAGGCAGTTTTCTTTCAAAGCTTATAGGGTTTTCCGGACGATGGAGGCAGTTTTCGAGAGATTTGACAACATGACTACACACGGAAGGGAATGAGGAATTCATGGATGTAGACTGAGCACACGAAGGAGGAAGAAATTATAAAACCTAAGACAAGAGGAAGTATCTTTACTAGGGTATGATAGGGCATATACTTAAGGATAAGGGCAAGGACGAGGATGAGATTTTCAGGTGGACAAGTACATGCTTTCGCCACCAAGCGTACCTAGGAGAAAGGTAGTCCGGTTGGAAGAGTCTAGTTTTCTGTTCGTGCTATTTCCTTAGGTTCTAGCGCTTCGCATTTGTTCATATCCACTTCCATAGTTGGGTCTCTGCACCATAGTACTTGTATAGTAGAAAGATCCCACTAGAGTCTCAAATCCAATTGGTGGTTTGACCAGTTTATTTTTGGTTAGTAGGGATTTGAGAATAGCTATCGAATTTGCTTATATCATCTCACGTAAATCGTCTAAATTCGGAGGAGATATTCCTTGGGTGCTTGTCTGATATTGGTTTAGGCCTTTGGGGCTTGTACTTGAGGAATGTCGAGTTCGACTAGGATGATTTGCGTGAGAGATAAATAGTTGTGGCAAGCACTCCAAAGAGCACGTAGTGACCTCTCGACTCTTATAGTTATGGCATGGAGGATAAGAGGGAAACCTCTAATCATCTTAGTACGTATGCTTGGTACCGTGATTGACATCTGTTTATTTTGGAAATGGAGATCCGGAACTTCACAATCATGAAGTTAAATTAGTTAAGATACAGTGGAGTAAAGCTCAAGAAGGCTAGATACTGGCATCATACCCTTTTCCTTGAGGGTGCATCCTTGATTTCTTTGTTTGTTTTAGGAGCTTTACACATAATTGTTTCTCTCTTTCCAAAGTATATCACCTAGGTCGTATCTTCGATCCTTAGGTAGAAGCCAATGGATGTAAACATGTATTTGAAACATGTTATGGTTAATGGTTGCAAGTGGTTGCTAATGGTTGCTTGTGAATGCATATGCATACATATTAGGCACTAGATCATTTCAGACGCTTTCATATTGCATTTACAGACATGTATTTGTTTGTAAAGTGAACTTGATATGTTATCATATGGGTGTTGCATATGGATGAATGGCTGTGCACACATGTAGTATTTACATAACTAGGGATGCTTGCATACATGAATGAACGCATGGCACTGACATGATTCGCATTAAGGAGGTCAACTGAATCAGTAGACCGCCTGATTTTGCATTAGATAAAGACATATACACACACTATGCATATGAACATGAAAGCATTAGAAATCTTTTAAGGACATTGAATGCCTATGATTGAATGGTTGAGTAGATGAGTGATTGGATGGTAGGACACATTCTTCCTAACTTGAAGATTTCGGGGACGAAATCCTTTTAAGTGGGGGAGAATGTAACACCCCGTAATTCTGTAACACTAAGATTCACAAATCAAGGCAGAATTAAATGTTAAAATCAAAATCAAGGGAAAGGGGCTGCGCCATTGCGTTCGTCTCGGAATTCTGCATGAAAAGGAGTCCGAGTTTGCGTAAATCAGAGTCCGTATGAGGAAGATATGGCCTTCGGAAGATTCAGCAAAGTTCAAATTTCAAAACAGTTCAGAAAAACGAGTTCGAAATTCAAAACAGACCCAGATTGGGTTGGGCCGGAAAATTCCAGCCCAAGGCACCCAGGTCGACTGGGTAGTCGACCTGGGTCACCCAGGTCGACTGGGTAGTCGACCTGGGTCACCCAGGTCGACTGGGTAGTCGACCTGGGGGTGGACCCCCCCTGGTTTTTCCTGTTTTCTGCACCTAGTTCGTTCTTCTGTATCTAGACGCCATTCTGACCAGATTCGTCCGCCTAACACTATATAAACAGCCCTAGACTCCTTCTCTATTCACAATTCTTCTCTACCCTTATGCTGCAAAGATTCTTGGCAGACATGGCTTCTTCTCCTCCTCTTAATTAAATAATAAATAGAATAATATGTAAAATAAATCAAGACGACGAAGTGCTGCTCAAGTTTGTCAAGAAGAGGTTTCGAATCAAGATTAAAGCTTCAGATAAGAATCAAAGGCTAGCTCAAACGGTTTCGAGCAACGTCGCACGAATCATAGCAACGCCGTCTTTCTTTTCTAATCTAAATCTCTGTAAGTCAGTTATTTCTAGATTTGAACGTTTTTCTCTGTTCGTGACATGAAATTAAAGGAATAAAAGAATATGCCAAATCTCTCTCTCTATTTGAATCAGTGCCTATACTCTTGAACCTAATTAAGAACTGTTATGATTCGAGGACAAATAAGACCGTGACTATGAAACTATGGACCATAAAACCATTGCCTATGACTATGGACTTTGCCTATGACTATGAACATTGCCTATGACTATGAACATTGCCTATGACTGTGACTGTGACTATGAGGATCATTTCCTTGACTAAGCCTATGCCTTTGATTAGGAAATATAAACTATTGCCTATGACATAACAAGGACATCTGTGATTAAACACCTGTGATTCATGACTAGGAAAGTGTTGCTTAAGTTTTGTGACTATGAAATTGGGTCTAAACCCGATCATCTATTCTGTCTATTCTTGGTTATCTTTGGTTTTAGACCTTGGGAATTTACCTATTAAGTTAGGTCTACCCATGTTCTTGAACCTACATCTCTATTCTGTCTATTCTTGGTTATCTTTGGTTTTAGATCTTGGGAATTTACCTATTAAGTTAGGTCTACCCATGTTCTTGAACCAACGTCGTTATTCAACCCTTTTTATGCCAGTTAGTATGTCTATCTTTTGCATAGCATCTTTGGTTCATTCCCTATTTTCTACGAACCTAGCTTTATTTATAATCTAGATTGAACCACGATTATACGAACGGTGGGAATGCGGTTTGGGCAAAATATGAAATTTACTAAAAACGTAGTTTAACTTGGGAATTGGCATAAATTGGGAACATGTATTATGGCATGTTCATAGAAATGCAAATTGGATAAATTTGACATGAATTATAGGATGCGTAATTTGAATCTAGTATTAACTTGTAAATCTAGCATTTACATGAATTGTGAACTAGAACAATAAGTCTAGTTTGACATGAACTGTAAATAGAATGTTAAATCAGAAGTGGATTAGCTAATTTGGCATAAGAAGTATATTGGCATAAATTTGAAATTGGCCATAATAGGGAGTAATTGTCATGTTTAGCAAAATCATGGTTAGTAACGCTTGATTTGGTATAGTTTACATACCAAAAAGCATAAATATGATTTAGAAGGGGAAATGGGCCATAAGAATGAATGTAGACAATTTACATTAAAAGAGTAATTGGGAAATAAGTAAATTAGGATTAATTTACTTAAAGAATTTTTCCTAAATGAGGAAATGTTAATTTAGACAAATTAAAGGTTTATTAACGGCATCTCTTTTAATAATAAACCAGAAAGTTCTAGGGTGACAGAGAGGATAGTGTCTAGGCTTGGGTTTGGAAAATACAAGTTTCCTGCTCTCCCTGGCTATCCCTAACTGATCCGACGGACGGGATGGTTACTTTCAAAACCTGATTTGAAAATTAGTCAAAACCCTTGAACTAGAAAACACGAATAGGCCTAACCCGAGGTTAGACTGAGTTGCGATGTAAATCTGCCCGGAACCAACCGGCACATCCAGTAATCGCAACAATATCTGTCTAATGTGAGTGGTCGTGGCTTTAATCTATTTAATTAAAGCTAGAACAAGAATGGTAGGGTTAAGTTCACTAAGACACTTAACCAATTCAACATGATAACCAGACTGGTGGGTGGGGTTAGGGCCATACAGTTAGGCTAGAATGGGAGGGTTAAGTCCCTAGGAACACTTAACCAATTTAACACAGTTAAGCTAGGATGGGAGGGCTAAGTCCATAGGGACACTTAACCAACTTCACATGGTAACTAGACTAGAAGGTGGGGTTAAGTAAAAGTTAATACACTTAGCCAAATTAACTTGTTAACTAGACTCGAGGTTGGGGTTAAGTAAAGTTAATACACTTAGCCAAATTAACATGTTAACTTGACTAGAGGTTGGGGTTAAGTAAAGTTAATACACTTAGCCAATTTGATATGTTAGCTGGACAAGATCGTAGGGTTAAGCAAACTTGAACACTTAACCGTCAGGTTGTGATAAAGGAATAGGGCTAAGTCTAAAACATGAAGGGGTAATACTTAACCATTAATAACATGTTAGCTAAAACAGACGGGCAAGGTTAAGTTAAAGGAACACTTAACCAATACAGGGTAAATGGGTAGGGTTAAGTAATAAATACTTAACCAATATAACTTGGTGTGTGGTAGGGTTAAGTCAACATGAATTACTGATAACACTTAACCAGTTTAACAGGATGAATGAAGAGGGTTAAGTTGGCTTGAATTGACTAATGACACTTAACCAACCCAAATTGACGGGAAAGGGAACTAATTAGTAAACCTTAGTTAAGAAAACAACGATTCTGGAAACTAAGTGGTAAATCTTAGTTAGTAAAACTAAGTAGTAATTCTTAGTATAGCACGAGGAGGAGCGAACGTCCGTCTGATTAAAGAAAAAGGCTCCAACGAAATGGGTTACGAAGCCCGAGGCTTCAAGGGGACATGAGGGTACTCTTGGTATCCCTCTGTGAGGCTGCAGATGATCCGCCTGGGCCCACAGAGGTTAAGGTCTGCGTAGAAGAACCAGGGGTATGCCTTGGTTGCAATACATGGCAACCTAAAGACTAGGATGGACCGGCGTGATTCGGCGAGCAAACGGTAGCCCTGTGATAGCGACTCGTCGTCTACCATCCATCTTCAGTCAATCGAGATACGTGAAGCGGAAAGGCGGAGAACTCCAGAAGACCATATAATTGCTATCTAGTTATGGGTGAGGATGGCTATAGGATAGTAGGGGCACCGGGGGCCGGCGTATAGTTCTCATTTTACAAGGTGTGCCTTTCATTATTTGAGGGAGGGGTCAAGTGGGACCATAGCCACTGGAATAAAAACAGACCTTAGCATCTGCATCGGCAGATATCTGAAAGCTCCCGACCGAGTTCTGTATTCCTTGATTTGCCCTGTCACAGGACTCGTACCGCACATTACAGGACATGTGCATCTAGACAAGTGATAACGATTCGCGATACATGCGTGGGGAAGTATAGGAACATATACCACTCTAGGTAGTGTGTCCTAGACTTGGGGCATCGTTCGACAGGTAGCATAATTCCTAGTTGAACTAGGTGGCATAAATCCTGAATCCGAGAAGCGTTCAGCAGACAGCGTAAACTCTAGTTGAATCTAGAAGGCACTTGGTAGAAAACCCTAGATTAAATCTAGGTAACAAATAAATAAGTGGATGCCTGAAGGCGATGGAAAATACAGGGATTGGGATCACGTTAGCGTTACTAGTTGGGACACTAGTTAAGCGGTGCAGAGATATATAGAAACCGGTATAAAGGTAATAGCGAAGCGGCGAAAGTATTAGAGCATATCCAGTTTATCTTATCTTAGCATATCTTATGATTATCTTGTCTAATCTTGCTGACTCTATGGTCATGGTGTAATCTTGGATTCAGTTAATTCATGTCGGCTGTTTTTCCATGTTCACATGCTAGAAGTTACTGAACTTACTCAGGCTTTATGTCTGACTCTGTTTTTCTTTCGTCTTCTTTTCTTCCGTCCCCCCCCCCCCGGTAGTAGAGGAGGGAGTAGTATAGCTCAGGTTAAGTTGGACTGTCACTCTTTCCCAGCTTGAAGATTTGTCGAAGTTTTGCTTGGATTCTCTTTTCAGTTGCTATGGCCGGTTCTTGCTACATTGGGAAATATAAATGTATTTTTATGCTTCTTTATTTTGTAAGACAGATGACACTCTGATATTGTAAAGAAATCTATG
Source organism: Allium sativum (assembly GCA_030737875.1). NCBI lineage: Eukaryota > Viridiplantae > Streptophyta > Magnoliopsida > Asparagales > Amaryllidaceae > Allium > Allium sativum. Next base: position 599,881,135 of record CM060909.1, on the reverse strand, counting down.
TACAAACTATTTTATCAATAAAGCAAAGTTTTATTTTCTACTGTTTAATTTCTGTCTGTCTTGTAATTTATCTGCATCTTTTACCCTAAATGCTCCACAGAACTTAGTGCATTCCCTTTGTGAGTGACACTAACGGACGTGGGGTGTTACACGTGGTATCAGAGCTGAAGGTTACCAGATCAGATAAAGGATTTGAAAAATTATTTTCAAAACGGTTTTAAAAGAAGCATTTTCAAAAGAAAAGATTTGTTTTAAAGGCATATTCCCCAAAGCCATATGCACTATCTTCTCTTCCTCTGTTTGAATTCTTGTCTCCTTCTTTCTTGAGTCTCTAGGGCTCCTGTCTTTCTGGGATGTAACCTCATCGAAGGGCAAAGTAGTGCCCGGCTTCCATCCATAGCCGTAGTTGTTTCATCTACGGGCAGTTTTCTTTCAAAGCTTATAGGGTTTTCCGGACGATGGAGGCAGTTTTCGAGAGATTTGTCAACATGACTACACACGGAAGGGAATGAGGAATTCATGGATGTAGACTGAGCACACGAAGGAGGAAGAAATTATAAAACCTAAGACAAGAGGAAGTATCTTTACTAGGGTATGATAGGGCATATACTTAAGGATAAGGGCAAGGACGAGGATGAGATTTTCAGGTGGACAAGTACATGCTTTCGCCACCAAGCGTACCTAGGAGAAAGGTAGTCCGGTTGGAAGAGTCTAGTTTTCTGTTCGTGCTATTTCCTTAGGTTCTAGCGCTTCGCATTTGTTCATATCCACTTCCATAGTTGGGTCTCTGCACCATAGTACTTGTATAGTAGAAAGATCCCACTAGAGTCTCAAATCCAATTGGTGGTTCGACCAGTTTATTTTTGGTTAGTAGGGATTTGAGAATAGCTATCGAATTTGCTTATATCATCTCACGTAAATCGTCTAAATTCGGAGGAGATATTCCTTGGGTGCTTGTCTGATATTGGTTTAGGCCTTTGGGGCTTGTACTTGAGGAATGTCGAGTTCAACTTGGATGATTTGCGTGAGAGATAAATAGTTGTGGCAGGCACTCCAAAGAGCACGTAGTGACCTCTCGACTCTTATAGTTATGGCATGGAGGATAAGAGGGAAACCTCTAATCATCTTAGTACGTATGCTTGGTACCGTGATTGACATCTGTTTATTTTGGAAATGGAGATCCGGAACTTCACAATCATGAAGTTAAATTAGTTAAGATACAATGGAGTAAAGCTCAAGAAGGCTAGATACTAGCATCATACCCTTTTCCTTGAGGGTGCATCCTTGATTTCTTTGTTTGTTTTAGGAGCTTTACACATAATTGTTTCTCTCTTTCCAAAGTATATCACCTAGGTCGTATCTTCGATCCTTAGGTAGAAGCCAATGGATGTAAACATGTATTTGAAACATGTTATGGTTAATGGTTGCAAGTGGTTGCTAATGGTTGCTTGTGAATGCATATGCATACATATTAGGCACTAGATCATTTCAGACGCTTTCATATTGCATTTACAGACATGTATTTGTTTGTAAAGTGAACTTGATATGTTATCATATGGGTGTTGCATATGGATGAATGGCTATGCACACATGTAGTATTTACATAACTAGGGATGCTTGCATACATGAATGAACGCATGGCACTGACATGATTCGCATTAAGGAGGTCAACTGAATCAGTAGACCGCCTGATTTTGCATTAGATAAAGACATATACACACACTATGCATATGAACATGAAAGCATTAGAAATCTTTTAAGGACATTGAATGCCTATGATTGAATGGTTGAGTAGATGAGTGATTGGATGGTAGGACACATTCTTCCTAACTTGAAGATTTCGGGGACGAAATCCTTTTAAGTGGGGGAGAATGTAACACCCCGTAATTCTGTAACACTAAGATTCACAAATCAAGGCAGAATTAAATGTTAATATCAAAATCAAGGGAAACGGGCTGCGCCATTGCGTTCGTCTCGGAATTTTGCATGAAAAGGAGTCCGAGTTTGCGTAAATCAGAGTCCGTATGAGGAAGATATGGCCTTCGGAAGATTCAGCAAAGTTCAAATTTCAAAACAGTTCAGAAAAACGAGTTCGAAATTCAAAACAGACCCAGATTGGGCTGGGCGGGAAAATTCCAGCCCAAGGCACCCAGGTCGACTGGGTAGTCGACCTGGGTCACCCAGGTCGACTGGGTAGTCGACCTGGGGGTGGACCCCCCTGGTTTTTCCTGTTTTCTGCACCTAGTTCGTTCTTCTGTATCTAGATGCCATTCTGACCAGATTCGTCCGCCTAACACTATATAAACAGCCCTAGACTCCTTCTCTATTCACAATTCTTCTCTACCCTTATGCTGCAAAGATTCTTGGCAGACATGGCTTCTTCTCCTCCTCTTAATTAAATAATAAATAGAATAATATGTAAAATAAATCAAGACGACGAAGTGCTGCTCAAGTTTGTCAAGAAGAGGTTTCGAATAAGGATTAAAGCTTCAGATAAGAATCAAAGGCTAGCTCAAACGGTTTCGAGCAACATCGCACGAATCATAGCAACGCCATCTTTCTTTTCTAATCTAAATCTCTGTAAGTCAGTTATTTCTAGATTTGAACGTTTTTCTCTGTTCGTGACATGAAATTAAAGGAATAAAAGAATATGCCAAATCTCTCTCTCTATTTGAATCAGTGCCTATACTCTTGAACCTAATTAAGAACTGTTATGATTCGAGGACAAATAAGACCGTGACTATGAAACTATGGACCTTAAAACCATTGCCTATGACTATGGACTTTGCCTATGACTATGAACATTGCCTATGACTATGAACATTGCCTATGACTGTGACTGTGACTATGAGGATCATTTCCTTGACTAAGCCTATGCCTTTGATTAGGAAATATAAACTATTGCCTATGACATAACAAGGACATCTGTGATTAAACACCTGTGATTCATGACTAGGAAAGTGTTGCTTAAGTTTTGTGACTATGAAATTGGGTCTAAACCCGATCATCTATTCTGTCTATTCTTGGTTATCTTTGGTTTTAGACCTTGGGAATTTACCTATTAAGTTAGGTCTACCCATGTTCTTGAACCTACATCTCTATTCTGTCTATTCTTGGTTATCTTTGGTTTTAGATCTTGGGAATTTACCTATTAAGTTAGGTCTACCCATGTTCTTGAACCAACGTCGTTATTCAACCCTTTTTATGCCAGTTAGTATGTCTATCTTTTGCATAGCATCTTTGGTTCATTCCCTATTTTCTACGAACCTAGCTTTATTTATAATCTAGATTGAATCACGATTATACGAACGGTGGGAATGCGGTTTGGGCAAAATATGAAATTTACTAAAAACGTAGTTTAACTTGGGAATTGGCATAAATTGGGAACATGTATTATGGCATGTTCATAGAAATGCAAATTGGATAAATTTGACATGAATTATAGGATGCGTAATTTGAATCTAGTATTAACTTGTAAATCTAGCATTTACATGAATTGTGAACTAGAACAATAAGTCTAGTTTGACATGAACTGTAAATAGAATGTTAAATCAGAAGTGGATTAGCTAATTTGGCATAAGAAGTATATTGGCATAAATTTGAAATTGGCCATAATAGGGAGTAATTGTCATGTTTAGCAAAATCATGGTTAGTAACGCTTGATTTGGTATAGTTTACATACCAAAAAGCATAAATATGATTTAGAAGGGGAAATGGGCCATAAGAATGAATGTAGACAATTTACATTAAAAGAGTAATTGGGAAATAAGTAAATTAGGATTAATTTACTTATAGAATTTGTCCTAAATGAGGAAATGTTAATTTAGACAAATTAAAGGTTTATTAACGGCATCTCTTTTAATATTAAACCAGAAAGTTCTAGGGTGACAGAGAGGATAGTGTCTAGGCTTGGGTTTGGAAAATACAAGTTTCCTGCTCTCCCTGGCTATCCCTAACTGATCCGACGGACGGGATGGTTACTTTCAAAACCTGATTTGAAAATTAGTCAAAACCCTTGAACTAGAAAACACGAATAGGCCTAACCCGAGGTTAGACTGAGTTGCGATGTAAATCTGCCCGGAACCAACCGGCACATCCAGTAATCGCAACAATATCTGTCTAATGTGAGTGGTTGTGGCTTTAATCTATTTAATTAAAGCTAGAACAAGAATGGTAGGGTTAAGTTCACTAAGACACTTAACCAATTCAACATGATAACCAGACTGGTGGGTGGGGTTAGGGCCATACAGTTAGGCTAGAATGGGAGGGTTAAGTCCCTAGGAACACTTAACCAATTTAACACAGTTAAGCTAGGATGGGAGGGCTAAGTCCATAGGGACACTTAACCAACTTCACATGGTAACTAGACTAGAAGGTGGGGTTAAGTAAAAGTTAATACACTTAGCCAAATTAACATGTTAACTAGACTCGAGGTTGGGGTTAAGTAAAGTTAATACACTTAGCCAAATTAACATGTTAACTTGACTAGAGGTTGGGGTTAAGTAAAGTTAATACACTTAGCCAATTTGATATGTTAGCTGGACAAGATCGTAGGGTTAAGCAAACTTGAACACTTAACCGTCAGGTTGTGATAAAGGAATAGGGCTAAGTCTAAAACATGAAGGGGTAATACTTAACCATTAATAACATGTTAGTTAAAACAGACGGGCAAGGTTAAGTTAAAGGAACACTTAACCAATACAGGGTAAATGGGTAGGGTTAAGTAATAAATACTTAACCAATATAACTTGGTGTGTGGTAGGGTTAAGTCAACATGAATTACTGATAACACTTAACCAGTTTAACAGGATGAATGAAGAGGGTTAAGTTGGCTTGAATTGACTAATGACACTTAACCAACCCAAATTGACGGGAAAGGGAACTAATTAGTAAACCTTAGTTAAGAAAACAACAATTCTGGAAACTAAGTGGTAAATCTTAGTTAGTAAAACTAAGTAGTAATTCTTAGTATAGCACGAGGAGGAGCGAACGTCCGTCTGATTAAAGAAAAAGGCTCCAACGAAATGGGTTACGAAGCCCGAGGCTTCGAGGGGATGTGAGGGTACTCTTGGTATCCCTCTGTGAGGCTGCAGATGATCCGCCTGGGCCCACAGAGGTTAAGGTCTGCGTAGAAGAACCAGGGGTATGCCTTGGTTGCAATACATGGCAACCTAAAGACTAGGATGGACCGGCGTGATTCGGCGAGCAAACGGTAGCCCTGTGATAGCGACTCGTCGTCTACCATCCATCTTCAGTCAATCGAGATATGTGAAGCGGAAAGGCGGAGAACTCCAGAAGACCATATACTTGCTATCTAGTTATGGGTGAGGATGGCTATAGGATAGTAGGGGCACCGGGGGCTGGCGTATAGTTCTCATTTTACAAGGTGTGCCTTTCATTATTTGAGGGAGGGGTCAAGTGGGACCATAGCCACTGGAATAAAAACAGACCTTAGCATCTGCATCGGCAGATATCTGAAAGCTCCCGACCGAGTTCTGTATTCCTTGATTTGCCCTGTCACAGGACTCGGACCGCACATTACAGGACATGTGCATCTAGACAAGTGATAACGATTCGCGATACATGCGTGGGGAAGTATAGGAACATATACCACTCTAGGTAGTGTGTCCTAGACTTGGGGCATCGTTCGACAGGTAGCATAATTCCTAGTTGAACTAGGTGGCATAAATCCTGAATCCGAGAAGCGTTCAGCAGACAGCGTAAACTCTAGTTGAATCTAGAAGGCACTTGGTAGAAAACCCTAGATTAAATCTAGGTAACAAATAAATAAATGGATGCCTGAAGGCGATGGAAAATACAGGGATTGGGATCACGTTAGCGTTACTAGTTGGGACACTAGTTAAGCAGTGCAGAGATATATAGAAACCGGTATAAAGGTAATAGCGAAGCGGCGAAAGTATTAGAGCATATCCAGTTTATCTTATCTTAGCATATCTTATGATTATCTTGTCTAATCTTGCTGACTCTATGGTCATGGTGTAATCTTGGATTCAGTTAATTCATGTCGGCTGTTTTTCCATGTTCACATGCTAGAAGTTACTGAACTTACTCAGGCTTTATGTCTGACTCTGTTTTTCTTTCGTCTTCTTTTCTTCCGTCCCCCCCCCCCAAGGTAGTAGAGGAGGGAGTAGTATAGCTCAGGTTAAGTTGGACTGTCACTCTTTCCCAGCTTGAAGATTTGTCGAAGTTTTGCTTGGATTCTCTTTTCAGATGCTATGGCCGGTTCTTGCTACATTGGGGAATATAAATGTATTTTTATGCTTCTTTATTTTGTAAGACAGATGACACTCTGATATTGTAAAGAAACCTATGTACAAACTATTTTATCAATAAAGCAAAGTTTTATTTTCTGCTATTTAATTTCTGTCCGTCTTGTAATTTATCTGCATCTTTTACCCTAAATGCTCCACAGAACTTAGTGCATTCCCTTTGTGAGTGACACTAACGGACGTGGGGTGTTACACGTGGTATCAGAGCTGAAGGTTACCAGATCAGATAAAGGATTTGAAAAATTATTTTCAAAACGGTTTTAAAAGAAGCATTTTCAAAAGAAAAGATTTGTTTTAAAGGCATATTCCCCAAAGCCATACGCATTATCTTCTCTTCCTCTGTTTGAATTCTTGTCTCCTTCTTTCTTGAGTCTCTGGGGCTCTTGGCTTTCTGGGATGTAACCTCATCGAAGGGCAAAGTAGTGCCCGGCTTCCATCCATAGCCATAGTTGTTTCATCTACGGGCAGTTTTCTTTCAAAGCTTATAGGGTTTTCCGGACGATGGAGGCAGTTTTCGAGAGATTTGTCAACATGACTACACACGGAAGGGAATGAGGAATTCATGGATGTAGACTGAGCACACGAAGGAGGAAGAAATTATAAAACCTAAGACAAGAGGAAGTATCTTTACTAGGGTATGATAGGGCATATACTTAAGGATAAGGGCAAGGACGAGGACGAGATTTTCAGAAGGACAAGTACATGCTTTCGCCACCAAGCGTACCTAGGAGAAAGGTAGTCCGGTTGGAAGAGTCTAGTTTTCTGTTCGTGCTATTTCCTTAGGTTCTAGTGCTTCGCATTTGTTCATATCCACTTCCATAGTTGGGTCTCTGCACCATAGTACTTGTATAGTAGAAAGATCCCACTAGAGTCTCAAATCCAATTGGTGGTTCGACCAGTTTATTTTTGGTTAGTAGGGATTTGAGAATAGCTATCGAATTTGCTTTTATCATCTCACGTAAATCGTCTAAATTCGGAGGAGATATTCCTTGGGTGCTTGTCTGATATTGGTTTAGGCCTTTGGGGCTTGTACTTGAGGAATGTCGAGTTCGACTAGGATGATTTGCGTGAGAGATAAATAGTTGTGGCAGGCACTCCAAAGAGCACGTAGTGACCTCTCGACTCTTATAGTTATGGCATGGCGGATAAGAGGGAAACCTCTAATCATCTTAGTACGTATGCTTGGTACCGTGATTGACATCTGTTTATTTTGGAAATGGAGATCCAGAACTTCATAATCATGAAGTTAAATTAGTTAAGATACAGTGGAGTAAAGCTCAAGAAGGCTAGATACTAGCATCATACCCTTTTCCTTGAGGGTGCATCCTTGATTTCTTTGTTTGTTTTAGGAGCTTTACGCATAATTGTTTCTCTCTTTCCAAATTATATCACCTAGGTCGTATCTTCGATCCTTAGGTAGAAGCCAATGGATGTAAACATGTATTTGAAACATGTTATGGTTAATGGTTGCAAGTGGTTGCTAATGGTTGCTTGTGAATGCATATGCATACATATTAGGCACTAGATCAGTTCAGACGCTTTCATATTGCATTTACAGATATGTATTTGTTTGTAAATTGAACTTGATATGTTATCATATGGGTGTTGCATATGGATGAATGGCTGTGCACACATGTAGTATTTACATAACTAGGGATGCTTGCATACATGAATGGACGCATGGCACTGACATGATTCGCATTAAGGAGGTCAACTGAATCAGTAGACCGCCTGATTTTGCATTAGATAAAGACATATACACACACTATGCATATGAACATGAAAGCATTAGAAATATTTTAAGGACATTGAATGTCTGTGATTGAATGGTTGAGTAGATGAGTGATTGGATGGTAGGACACATTCTTCCTAACTTGAAGATTTCGGGGACGAAATCCTTTTAAGTGGGGGAGAATGTAACACCCCGTAATTCTGTAACACTAAGATTCACAAATCAAGGCAGAATTAAATGTTAAAATCAAAATCAAGGGAAACGGGCTACGCCATTGCGTTCGTCTCGGAATTCTGCATGAAAAGGAGTCCGAGTTTGCGTAAATCGGAGTCCGTATGAGGAAGATATGGCCTTCGGAAGATTCAGCAAAGTTCAAATTTCAAAACAGTTCAGAAAACCGAGTTCGAAATTCAAAACAGACCCAGATTGGGCTGGGCGGGAAAATTCCAACCCAAGGCACCCAGGTCGACTGGGTAGTCGACCTGGGTCACCCAGGACGACTGGGTAGTCGACCCCCCTGCTTTTTCCTGTTTTGTGCACCTAGTTCGTTCTTCTGTATCTAGACGCCATTCTGACCAGATTCGTCCGCCTAACACTATATAAACAGCCCTAGACTCCTTCTCTATTCACAATTCTTCTCTACCCTTATACTGCAAAGATTCTTGGCAGACATGGCTTCTTCTCCTCCTCTTAATTAAATAATAAATAGAATAATATGTAAAATAAATCAAGACGACGAAGTGATGCTCAAGTTTGTCAAGAAGAGGTTTCGAATCAAGATTAAAGCTTCAAGATAAGAATCAAAGGCTAGCTCAAACGGTTTCGAGCAACGTCGCACGAATCATAGCAACGCCATCTTTCTTTTCTAATCTAAATCTCTGTAAGTCAGTTATTTCTAGATTTGAACGTTTTTCTCTGTTCGTGACATGAAATTAAAGGAATAAAAGAATATGCCAAATCTCTCTCTCTATTTGAATCAGTGCCTATACTCTTGAACCTAATTAAGAACTGTTATGATTCGAGGACAAATAAGGCCGTGACTATGAAACTATGGACCTTAAAACCATTGCCTATGACTATGGACTTTGCCTATGACTATGAACATTGCCTATGACTATGAACATTGCCTATGACTGTGACTGTGACTATGAGGATCATTTCCTTGACTAAGCCTATGCCTTTGATTAGGAAATATAAACTATTGCCTATGAAATAACAAGGACATCTGTGATTAAACACCTGTGATTCATGACTAGGAAAGTGTTGCTTAAGTTTTGTGACTATGAAATTGGGTCTAAACCCGATCATCTATTCTGTCTATTCTTGGTTATCTTTGGTTTTAGACCTTGGGAATTTACCTATTATGTTAGGTCTACCCATGTTCTTGAACCTACATCTCTATTCTGTCTATTCTTGGTTATCTTTGGTTTTAGATCTTGGGAATTTACCTATTAAGTTAGGTCTACCCATGTTCTTGAACCAACGTCGTTATTCAACCCTTTTTATGCCAGTTAGTATGTCTATCTTTTGCATAGTATCTTTGGTTCATTCCCTATTTTCTACGAACCTAGCTTTATTTATAATCTAGATTGAATCACGATTATACGAATGGTGGGAATGCGGTTTGGGCAAAATATGAAATTTACTAAAAACGTAGTTTAACTTGGGAATTGGCATAAATTGGGAACATGTATTATGGCATGTTCATAGAAATGCAAATTGGATAAATTTGACATGAATTATAGGATGCGTAATTTGAATCTAGTATTGACTTGTAAATCTAGCATTTACATGAATTGTGAACTAGAACAATAAGTCTAGTTTGACATGAACTGTAAATAGAATGTTAAATCAGAAGTGGATTAGCTAATTTGGCATAAGAAGTATATTGGCATAAATTTGAAATTGGCCATAATAGGGAGTAATTGTCATGTTTAGCAAAATCATGGTTAGTAACGCTTGATTTGGTATAGTTTACATACCAAAAAGCATAAATATGATTTAGAAGGGGAAATGGGCCATAAGAATGAATGTAGACAATTTACATTAAAAGAGTAATTGGGAAATAAGTAAATTAGGATTAATTTACTTATAGAATTTGTCCTAAATGAGGAAATGTTAATTTAGACAAATTAAAGGTTTATTAATGGCATCTCTTTTAATAATAAACCAGAAAGTTCTAGGGTGACAAAGAGGATAGTGTCTAGGCTTGGGTTTGGAAAATACAAGTTTCCTGCTCTCCCTGGCTATCCCTAACTAATCCGACGGACGGGATGGTTACTTTCAAAACCTGATTTGAAAATTAGTCAAAACCCTTGAACTAGAAAACACGAATAGGCCTAACCCGAGGTTAGACTGAGTTGCGATGTAAATCTGCCCGGAACCAACCGGCACATCCAGTAATCGCAACAATATCTGTCTAATGTGAGTGGTCGTGGCTTTAATCTATTTAATTAAAGCTAGAACAAGAATGGTAGGGTTAAGTTCACTAAGACACTTAACCAATTCAACATGATAACCAGACTGGTGGGTGGGGTTAGGGCCATACAGTTAGGCTAGAATGGGAGGGTTAAGTCCCTAGGAACACGTAACCAATTTAACACAGTTAAGCTAGGATGGGAGGGCTAAGTCCATAGGGACACTTAACCAACTTCACATGGTAACTAGACTAGAAGGTAGGGTTAAGTAAAAGTTAATACACTTAGCCAAATTAACATGTTAACTAGACTCGAGGTTGGGGTTAAGTAAAGTTAATACACTTAACCAAATTAACATGTTAACTAGACTAGAGGTTGGGGTTAAGTTAAGTTAATACACTTAGCCAATTTGATATGTTAGCTAGACACGACCGTAGGGTTAAGCAAACTTGAACACTTAACCGTCAGGTTGTGATAAAGGAATAGGGCTAAGTCTAAAACATGAAGGGGTAATACTTAACCATTAATAACATGTTAGTTAAAACAGACGGGCAAGGTTAAGTTAAAGGAACACTTAACCAATACAGGGTAAATGGGTAGGGTTAAGTAATAAATACTTAACCAATATAACTTGGTGTGTGGTGGGGTTAAGTCATCATGAATTACTGATAACACTTAACCAGTTTAACAGGATGAATGAAGAGGGTTAAGTTGGCTTGAATTGACTAATGACACTTAACCAACCCAAATTGACGGGAAAGGGAACTAATTAGTAAACCTTAGTTAAGAAAACAACGATTCTGGAAACTAAGTGGTAAATCTTAGTTAGTAAAACTAAGTAGTAATTCTTAGTTAAGCACGAGGAGGAGCGAACGTCCGTCTGATTAAAGAAAAAGGCTCCAACGAATTGGGTTACGAAGCCCGAGGCTTCGAGGGGACGTGAGGGTACTCTTGGTATCCCTCTATGAGGCTGCAGATGATCCGCCTGGGCCCACAGAGGGTAAGGTCTGCGTAGAAGAACCTGGGGTATGCCTTGGTTGCAATACATGGCAACCTAAAGAATAGGATGGACCGGCGTGATTCGGCGAGCAAATGGTAGCCCTGTGATAGCGACTCGTCGTCTACCATCCATCTTCAGTCAATCGAGATACGTGAAGCGGAAAGGCGGAGAACTCCAAAACACCATATACTTGCTATCTAGTTATGGGTGAGGATGGCCATAGGATAGTAGGGGCACCGGGGGCCGGCATATAGTTCTCATTTTACAAGGTGTGCCTTTCATTAGTTGAGGGAGGGGTCAAGTGGGACCATAGCCACTGGAATAAAAACAGACCTTAGCATCTGCATTGGCAGATATCTGAAAGCTCCCAACCGAGTTTTGTATTCCTTGATTTGCCCTGTCACAGGACTCGGACCGCACATTACAGGACATGTGCATCTAGACAAGCGATAACGATTCACGATACATGCGTGGGGAAGTATAGGAACATATACCACTCTAGGTAGTGTGTCCTAGACTTGGGGCATCGTTCGACAGGTAGCATAATTCCTAGTTGAACTAGGTGGCATAAATCCTGAATCCGAGAAGCGTTCAGCAGACAGCGTAAACTCTAGTTGAATCTAGAAGGCACTTGGTAGAAAACCCTAGATTAAATCTAGGTAACAAATAAATAAATGGATGCCTGAAGGCGATGGAAAATACAGGGATTGGGATCACGTTAGCGTTACTAGTTGGGACACTAGTTAAGCAGTGCAGAGATATATAGAAACCAGTATAAAGGTAATAGTGAAGCGGCAAAAGTATTAGAGCATATCTAGTTTATCTTATCTTAGCATATCTTATGATTATTTTGTCTAATCTTGCTGACCCTATGGTCATGGTGTAATCTTGGATTCAGTTAATTCATGTCGGCTGTTTTTCCATGTTCACATGCTAGAAGTTACTGAACTTACTCAGGCTTTATGTCTGACTCTGTTTTTCTTTCGTCTTCTTTTCTTCCGTCCCCCCCCCCCAGGTAGTAGAGGAGGGAGTAGTATAGCTCAGGTTAAGTTGGACTGTCACTCTTTCCCAGCTTGAAGATTTTTCGAAGTTTTGCTTGGATTCTCTTTTCAGATGCTATGGCTGGTTCTTGCTACATTGGGGAATATAAATGTATTTTTATGCTTCTTTATTTTGTAAGACAGATGACACTCTGATATTGTAAAGAAATCTATGTACAAACTATTTTATCAATAAAGCAAAGTTTTATTTTCTGTTGTTTAATTTCTGTCTGTCTTGTAATTTATCTGCATCTTTTACCCTAAATGCTCCACAGAACTTAGTGCATTCCCTTTGTGAGTGACACTAACGGACGTGGGGTACAGTTGGTACTCTCTTGTATGCATTCTCAAAACAGTGAAATTTAGACTTAGAGAAAGGAATCAATGCAAACCAAAGAAAAATTTGAAAAAGATTGAATCCCAATATGAAAAAGCTTTAATTGCTCTTGATGCAAACCCTCTTGATGAAGCCTTGAATAGCAACTACTTCAGGCTTCAGTCTCAACTTAAATTGGCGATGTCTTCGCATGCCATCGAGTTGAAATAGAGGGCTAAAGTGAATTGGCCAACTCAAGGAGATGATTGCACAAAGTTCTTCTATACCAAAATGTCATACCGGAAAAACTACAACAACTTCTTTAATGCACTAGATGTGCATGGCGAACCAGTCTCAAGTTTGGAATCTTTCGAAAATGAAGCGATCAAATATTTTAATGAACTATACAATGGGATTTCTGATTGTGACTTACCACATGTCAATTGCAGGAGACAGGTAAACGAGAAGGGGGCTGCTCTACTGTTGAGTATGGTAACCGAGGTGGAAATCAGAGTCGCCTTGAACTCCATCCATGAGGACTCTAGCCCCGGACCCGATGGGTGGAACGCCAAGTTCTTTAAACTGCATTGGGAAAATTTGAAACAGTTATTGCTACTGGCCATTCAAGAATCATTTATCATAGGCAAGATACTACAAGAAATTAACCACACTTTCATTACTCTCATAACAAAAGTCAACAAACCAAGCAAAATTGAAGATTATAGACCGATAGCATGTTGTAACCTGATGTACAAACTGCTTAGCAAAGTGTTGTGTAACAGGCTTATACAATTACTACCTGAGCTGATCTCATCGTGTCAATCAGCGTTTATTAGAGGCAGGCACATCTCTGAAAATTCTCTACTTGCGCATGAATTGGTTAGGCAATTCAATAAAAAGGGGCTGACAAAATGTGCTTAAAAATCGACCTTCATAAAGTGTATGATAGGTTAAATCATTAATTTATCATTCATATGCTTAATTGTATGGGTATTCCTACACAATTTACTTCTCTTGTCTGGGAATGTATCTCTTCTCCCACGTTTTCTATTATGATAAACTGGGTTCCAAAAGATTATATACATTCTAACCGGGGCATTAGACAAGAAGATCCGCTCTCGCTGTATCTCTTTTCCATTGCAATGGAATATTTCTCACTTCAAATGGAACTGGCATGCCACAATGGGCTGTTTCAGTCTATATATAACCACCAGCCGAGGGTGCACCACCTCCTCTATGCAGATGACCTCATCATGGTTATTAAATCTAATGCACAGGCTGCCAATGCAATCAGAGAGATTTTCTCTAATCTTGAAACATTCGCAGGCCTGAAAATCAACAATGGTAAATCCAAATGCTATTTCAATAAATTTTGCAATGAAAAAGATTCAATTCTTAGTATTTTGGAAATTACTAAAAGTCAGCTACCAGTAAAATAGTTGGGTGTCCCTTTATCGTCTAACACTATTACGGATAAGGAATGTGGTGATTTGATCGCAAAGATCAAAGAAAAATCAATGGCTGGGCTCAAAACTACTTTCATTTGCTGGCCGAATGGAACTTATACACACTGTGCTAACGGCAAAGTTTAGATTCTGGATGCAGACTTTTCAAATCCCAGACTATACTATGTAAAAGATTAACTCAATATGTCCTATTTTTCTTTGGCGAAGCGGTGTACACAAAGTCAGTTTTGATATTCTTCGCAGACCAAAGGCCGAGGGGGTGTAGGCTTGACTAATCTCAAAGAACTTAAGAAAACTTATTGCCTAAAACTGGCATGGAAAATCATTCAAGGGGATTCTCTCTGGTCATAGTGGATGCGAAACCGATACATGAACTCAGATTTTTGGATTATGAAATGTGATAATAACTCTTTATCGGTGTGGAAAACCATCATGGCTATCAGGGGCACGCTAAAGTTGTTAATTCATCGAAAATTTGCGGATGGCAAGGCCACCAGTTTGTGGAAAGCCCATGGTTCCATGGAAAATCACTCACTAATGTGCCTGGATGGGACTCGCTTACATCAGTGGGAGGGTATGATTTAACTGTCGATAAATTAATTTCGAATGGTAATTGTGCACCAGCAACCTCAGCTGCATGTAGGCTTTACAAACCTCAATTCAGACAATCCAAATGTTTCTAACCTAACGACCGACATTTGGGCTTGGACTGACACAGTTGATGGCAATTTCTCTACAGGATTGGCTTTGGAATAGCATCAGATCAAAGCATGCTGTGAAGGATTGGGCTAAATTCATTTGGAGCAAATCAAATTGCCCTAGAATGGCCTTCACAGCATATAAAGCTATCAATTGCCATTTACCAACGTCTGACCGTTTGGCAAAATGGAATATTAATGTCAACTTGACATGCCTTTTGTGTAATAACATGCAGGAATCACACTCACATCTTTTTTACGAATGCAGCTACAGCTCAGAAATCATCAAAGAAACAAGAGAAAAATGCGAAATTAATTTCAGTGGTAATCTTGAGGATGAACTGAACTACCTGACTTTGCAGTGCTTCACGCCATTCCGCCTGCAACTAATTCAAATAGCATTGACCACTTCAATTCACCACATATGGAAGGAGAGCAACCACATATGGAAGGAGAGCAACCAACACAGAGTCTCACATCGCAGTGGAACAAAATATAATACAGAAATAATCTTTATTGAGAGCTTTGAAAGTACTTACAATATCAGAGTACAACACACATCTGGACAGTTTTGATAATCTGTCCTCATATATATAATCACACAGCGGAATATCATTCATCTGAACATCTTCAGCTCGTCTCTGGACTCCTCAATATCCGATAACCTGAACCTGTACACCTCGGTCTAACCCGAGCATTTACAAAACACCGGGTCAGTCTGGTGGACCAGAGTGAGAAAAACTCGCACAGCATTTAAGGTATCACACAACTTGATTTTTAATTTAAAATCCTTTCAAAAATAAAAGAATAATCGTAAGACCAAATCCACACATAAACACGGATGGTTTTTACCTTACGATACCCCAAAACCTTTTTGAAATCAATATCTTTTCTGATATTATCATAGTGTCTAAATACAAGTAAATATCAATCTAGTGGAACGCTTACAACTCACGCTCCAAGTATATATGTACAAACAAAACCCGTAGGCACTTATTGGAAATTGGATTCTGACCTTGACAAGGTATGGGACCACCTTCCGCTCGTGTATCTCTAGAGGCGAATACACTGGGTTCAACAAGAACGTCTTGTAACCCGGCCCTCACATGACCGACCACTCATTTCGCTTGAGTGTATCGAATGTATATCACCAACGGTTGGACTCAAACCACCGTTCCCGAATGGGCAGAATCGATATATTAAGAAACAAAAGGAATTTCTCTAGATAGGTGATTATACACCCTAATGGGAGCGACCCACATAGCCATGCTGCCTGCCCGATTTCTGTCATCTCCCGGTTGATGAGGCTTGAGGTCAGAACACATCTGATCATCATAAATGCCACATCATCAGATCCTCCGGATACCACTAATTGATATCCACAAAAATACTCTATGGTCAGCTGAGAGAAGGTGTACGGCCTCCTCCGCCATCAACAGAAATACGTTTGAAGAAATCAACGTACGTGACCCCTTTGGAAATACTCTGTCAGACACTCGTCCATACAAGTCATTCAGGAACAGGATGAACCGAAGATACTCTCCTACTGCATCCAATATAGGAATCACCCCATGGATCAATAGCGACAGTCCTTGCAATCCACAGTTTCAACCACGACAGAACCCCAGTATATCTCCGGGTCGAATCAGAGATTGTAAGTGGTTCTTCCGCTTTATGAAGATCTATGGTCTTCACATGCTCCATCTCGATCGTCGCTTGACATCTTCTATACATTCGTATCTGTTGGTTGGAATGGTTTTTGAATATATATTCGATCCCGGTCTTTCCATACCAACAATCATAAGGGTCAGACTTGATAGTTGGTTATTTAACTATCAAGTAAACATCCATAAAATCACAAAAATAGATTTACTGGTCTGGTACTCAACATCACTTGGCCTTTACAATTAATCGCCCAATTTTCTTTTAAATTCCGCTAATAGGGAAAATATCATCTCATATCAGTTCCTTTACTTTGGAAATCTTATTATTCACTCTCGCCCTTACCAACTAGTATCATCCTTGGATAGTCCCGAAGTCGTTCAAGTTGGGGTATTTTAATTACCTCTCAGACCTTGATCAACAACGTTCTTATTCTCAGATAAATACGAGTCGTAATTCAAAACCCTATATTATTGTTTCAAATCTTATTTCCAGTTCTCGTTTTACCCAGCCCACTTTTAAATCTCTTTCCAATTCTTTTGGTTTACCTTAATTCCCATATTAGAATTCAAAACGACACTCAAACTCATATTCCCTCTATAAACTTTGTTTATAAATTTCCGGGTTTAATATAAACCCTTTGCATCTTCACCTCTCTTTTACTTAATTCCAATCTTAAGTAAAACCTTTCATTTAGGCCATCGTATTCATTTAAAACCTGATTAAAACTTCAGTTCAAAATATAAACTCATCTATAGCTTCTTACCAACGCTCGACCATTTCCATTTCAACTTGGTTACTTAAATGTGTTACATTTAAGAAATGATTATTTACTTCAACCTAAATCATTTCAAATTAGTTAACTCCTTTATTTTTTTATAAATAATAAATCTCATTTTTAAAACCTTACCAGGCTTAACCAATTAAGTTATTTCACCAATTTAAAATCTCTTAGTTTAAAAGGATCGACACACAAAACATGGTTACTCTTTTAACCAATTCCATTTAACCCCTTCTTTAAATCAATTAAAATATAATTAACTCAAATAACCTTAAACTACCCCGATTAATCAAATACTTAACTGCTAGATTATCTCTTGCCCTTCTGTTTATAATTCTTATCAACGTAAGAAGTTTGTTTTATAAAAATCATTTCACAATTTCTATATAAACCTTGAATAAATAAATAATTAAATATTTATTCCCCTTATTAAATAACCTTTCAATGTAATAACTTTCAAAATCTAATTTCGTTATAAAATGTATTTATAACTCAAATATTATCGATTCACTGTCGATAAAACCATATTTTATAAATCGATGGATTTATAAACCAGGATATGCCAATTACCCAACCCCACTACCCATTGGTTAACATCAGAACAGATGTTGAAATAAGGTTCAACAAATCAATAAAAATCAACCATTCCTGATAATTTCTATAGCGATCATCAATCAACCAACAGCCAAATCACACAATTCAAACAATTCCACCAATTTCGAATGTGTTTATAAATGTGATCTATCAAGGGTAAATTATTTCATTTGGGTCAAATCAACATGATTGGTGTTTTACTGAAATTAAACGACCGTTTAATTTCAGAAATTGAATCAACGATAAATATATATTGCTAATAAACAGTCAATCACTAACAACCAGAACACACAAAATAAAAACCCAATTTATATAAAATATAAATGGAGGGCTGAGTGAGTTTAACTCACCTTGATTTCAATCTGTCGATCAACAGTCTGTTTTAATCAAATTAAACTGACGTTTAATTTGAATAAAAATTACGGTCACTTCAGATCCAGACTAGACCCGCTCCATCTCGATGTACTCGCCTCCACGGTCCCAACGCAACTGACTGTCTGTAAATCGGACATCGTACGAGAGGGAAATCGTGTTACGAATTTTTATAGACTAAATTAAGTTTTAAAACATGGTCCTATATAAATTTTAAATGGGCTTTACCTCAGATTTGTTCGGCCCAGCACAAGAATCCAACCCGCTCCACCCTTAAAACTCCTATACCTGATCTTTTGATCTCATTCATCAGCTGTAACACCCCACCTCCGCCAGGGTGGCTCTTTCAAGCAACTCTGACTTTGGTGGGGCGTTTTTAAAACAAGGTAAACATGCATAATGATATAGCAAGGCAGGACATGACATATATATATATGTAAATAAACAGAGTAAGTAGATAAAACAGCGGAAGACTTTTAAACCATTTCAAAACACAAGTCTGGTACATCAAAATGTCAATTTCCCAAAATTACAAGTCTAGATAAATACATCATCTGATACTGAAAAAGAAAACATAAAAGTGGCCATCCCCAAAGTGGAAAAACCATAGCGAACTCAAGTCCAAAGCATACATGAGCTATCCAAGAAAGCAGCTAAGATCCAAGCTAGGCTCCTGTATTCCCTCCCTGAGAACCTGGGGGGGGGGAACGGAAGAAAAGAGGCGAAAGAAAACGGGTCAGTCAAAAAGACTGAGTAAGCCCTGCTACGATCAGTCTATAAACTAATAAAGTTAACAACATGATGGAAACTGAGATGATCATAGATAACAACATACTGGCATGGTAAATTAACTACAAGATAGATAGAGGTGTCATCGCATAGACAAGGTTTAGTTTTTGCACCACAGTGTACTAGCAAACTAACATAACAGGTATTGATCCCTCAGCCCAAACTTTGGCCCAATAACATGAGGTGACCTTAATACAAGGTCCAACCCAACGGTCTAATCGATCGGCTCCCTATAAACCTAACATGTCAAGTGTTGGTGTCCATATGGCCCACATATGGTTGTAGTTAGACTGTGCTGGGTCCACCTTTGGGTGTATCAAGCCCTCGGGTGTCAACCCCAGACACTTAAGCAATAATGCACAGCCCTAACCTACTGGTACCCGTGCCTCGAGTTTGTCCAACACCGGACTACGTGCACGTCCGTAGCCCGCCTGGACCCGCACCGCTGTACCACTCGGCCATCGCCCTTTGGTCGCTTACATCCGTCCAGTAATCGTGCCCCGCCCTAGCCTAGCTTCTAGGGTTGTGAATGATACCAAACTGGGATTACTGTTAGAACAGACCACGTTGCTAGGGTTTCCCAAGAGGGTTAAGTGTGATTTAACCCTTCACTAATCATGGATTAAACTAGTTAAGTGCAACCAACGGTTCACCACTTAACCCCATTTCAATCCCTCGAATCCCCAAATTGGTTAAGTATTAGTGGACCCTGACTTAACCCTAATCATGAGGCATTAATTAATTTAATGCACCTTAACCTCTCACATTAGACCTTGTTGGGGTTACTAGTTAGGCCGGGCGGGTCCGGGTAGCTTTACACCACAACTTGGTCTAACCTCGGGTCTTGGCACCCCATGACCAACTTCTCACATTGGGTCCTATTGTTTGTAGCCACTAGTTAAGCCGGTCGGTTCCGGGTAGAATTACGCTACAAACTCAACCCAACCTCGAGTTGGCCACACTTATGTTTTCTAAGTGTCATGTCCACTTTATTTCAAAACATAATTACAAGTCAACAATTACTTGGGTAGACCTAACTTAATAGGTAAATTCCCAAGGGGTAGACCTAACTTAATAGGTAAATTCCCAATCTTATATTTTCATGTATTTTAAGTTTACCCAAACCCCCCCAACGTCATTCTATCGCTTACATATTCGTAATAACGCATAAAGGATAGGAAGAGGGAACTTGGCATAATCATACATGATGAACTTGCATATCACAACAAACATGCATAACATGTTAGACTTGCATAACTTAGCATAGTGAACTTGCATATTAACATAAACATGCATAACATGTTAGACTTGCATAACTTAGCATAGTGAACTTGCATATTAACATAAACATGCATAACATGTTAGACTTGCATAACTTAGCATAGTGAACTTGCATATTAACATAAACATGCATAACATGTTAGACTTGCATAACATGGTATAGGGAACTTGCATAAACATGCATAACTTGTTAAATATGCACAACATGTCATTTTGAACTTGCATAAGCATGCATAACTTGTCAAATATGCACAACATGTCATAGTGAACTTGCCTAACATGCATAACTAAATAAACTTGCAAATCATGGCTTGGTGAACTTGAATAAACATGCATAACTTGTTAAACTTGCAAATCAAAACATGCATACTTCATCAAACATGTGTAACATAGCATAGTGAACTCGCATAAGCATGCACAACTCATTAAACATACAAAAATCCCAACTTTCATCACATATTAACTTTAGAGTTTCTAAAATGAAGGTAAGAGGGCTTACAATGCTTATGCGGACTCAAATAAGTATAGCAATTGTAAGAAACCCCTTATGCAACAAAATAAAACCCCAAAATGCAAGCAAACTTGATCAAGACTCCTCCTTTATGATGACAATGGAGAAACAAGACTTTAATGCAAGCTAAAGAGGATCATACAAGCCTAAATACCCTTGTATGCATGGAAATCTCTTAGGGATTTGCTTAGGAGTTGTATGAAGAGGGTGGAGGCCATGAGAGGATGGATTTTGGCATAGTTTAGTTGCTAGATTGAATAATGAGTGATTTAGGGTAGGTTAGGGTCTTATTTATAGATTAGGTTAGTGATTTACACCATAGGATTAACCCTAGGTTGAATTAGGGCCATCAGATCTCGGAACTCTCTAGAAATAGGCCACAAGACCCAACCCCAATCAGAAATGGTGCACCAGGCTAAACAGCCGGGCACCCCCTGTCGACAGGGCTGTCGACAGGGCAGTCGACATGCTAAGACCCCTGTCGATAGGCCTGCCGACATGGGGTCCTGGGCGGGAATTTTTCCCGCCTGCCCAGTTTGCCCTAACCCATGTTTTAAATTTAAAATTTAAATCTGTTTTTGCTTAGGAATTTTCTGCAAACTTTAATGGGCCTTAACTGGGTCATACGGACTCCGATTTTCGAAAACTCGGACTCTATTTCGCGTATTTTTCCGAGACGAACGCAATGGCATAGCCCGTTTCCCTTGATTCAGATTTTATAATTAAGTTCTGCCTCAATTTATGTTATAACAGATTATTGAAAATACGGGTTGTTACATTCTCCCCTTCTTAAAGGATTTCGTCCCCGAAATCTTCAAGTTAGGAAGAACGTATCCTACCATCCAATCATCCATCTACTCAAAGCATCACCCACGAGTAATCACTGTCCTTACAAGATTCTAAATGCTGGATGAACATATGCAGAGGTGTGTGTATATGTACTTATCTAATGCAAATATCATCAATGCGAATTATGTTAGTGAAATGAATCCATATGTATGCAGTTCCTAACATAATGTATATCATCTATATGTGTGCACATAACATACACCCATATGCAACATCCATGTGATAACACACAATTTCCATCCATGAATAAGCATAAACACCCATGCATATGCAATATGAGGAGAGTGCGAGCCGATCTAGTGCCTAATCGTGTATAATGCATCCACGAGCAACCACTTGCAAACACTTGCAACCACTTGCAACCATCAAGCATAACATGTTTCAAATACATGTTTCATCCAAAGGGTTTCTACCTAAGGTCCTCATGACAAGATAAACACGATAAACTAGATAAACATGGACAGAGAGATATGCATCCATTCCAACTCTGACATATAGTACTAACCGATGAGCCATAACCCCCTCATGGGGTTTACAACAGAGATAAGATCGAGAATGGGACCGAAAGGATATATATATACAAAAGATAATTTGCAAGCAAGCTCCCCAGGAAAACAAGGATCAAGGATGCACTCCTAGAAGGATATGATGCGTGTATCTAGTCTTCACTCTTCTTAGTCACGTTTCCTTGAGCTTAACTCCACTGTGCTTTGACCGTCTTTTACTTCATGATCCCTTGGCTTCCTAACTCCTATTTACCAAATTCGAGTTGGAACTCATTTCATTATCGCCTCTCGTCTTTCTTTTCCACTTATTCTTTTTTTCTGTATACTTGGCTTAAACATAACTGTAACCTCATGATTTCATGCAAGCTCTCCAAAATTCCTTAGTGAATCCTGGATCTCGTCTACTTACTATAAAGTATTCCACGCAGCAGAACTTTTCTTGGGGGTACCCATCCACGTTGCTAATTGCCCTTATAAACGTGATTTTCTATAACTCATGCTTAATCGAAATGAACCATCCGCCTATGAGTGATAGGCCATACCTAGATTCAGTTGCCTACCCATGGCTTCCTGTAGGCTATTTCAAAACTGGCCAACTTCTTGAGGGTAAACTGTTGCTAACCACGATGCAGTCCTCTCGCTCTTCACCGGACTGGAATGAGCACTCTTCGTGAGTCTACCTATTATGACCCACCTACCCGTATTCCCTTTCTTTGATCTAGGTAATCTATCCACATAATCTATCGAGATGTTTTCACACTTTCCCTTGCGGAACCTCCAATGGAGGTAATGGCCCGCTGGGCTTCTATGACTTGGCCTTAACCTGGTGGCACAACATGCATCCTGAGACCAACTTGGCCACCTCCTCGAGTGATGCGCATCTTTCAAAAACCTTCTTTACCAAGCCCTTCACTCGAGGAACACATAATCTCTCCTCGCGCCTTAGTCATCCTTTGTCATCTATAATATATCTAGCGAGGTGACTTAACATCTCGCCTCGAATCGACTGGCCTCGACTGGCCCATGTTCTTGACTAACTGCAGGTCTTTCTTCCTGTGAAACCCCCTTCTTGATCCTGAAGAGGAAGTCTAAGCTCAGGGAATGCTAACTAACTAGCCAAACGGAGAAAGTTTTCTTACTTCAATTGCCCTCCTCAGAGCTTTCCGGTCTTAAACCGCAATCACTTTAGCGGAATCCACCGCTAAGCCTTCTTAGGAACTATGTGCCCAAGAAATTCAACTTCTTTCCTCCAAAGTGACATTTGGAGAACTTGACCTTCAACTGGTGGCTCTAAGCGTATCCATCTCCTCCTTGAGATGTATAGCATGTTCTTCCTCGTTCTTTTGAGGAGATCAAAATATCGTCTATGACGACCATGACAAACTTGTTCAAGGACCCCCTAAACACCCTACCCATCGAGTTCGCGTGATATGCGGGTGCCTTAGTCAAACCAAATAGCATGACTAGCCATTGCAAAAATCCATCTAGAGTCCTAAACTCAGTCTTGTCAATTCCATCCTCAGCCCTCCTAAGCTGATGGAATCTGATAGCTGGATCAAAAGAAAACAGATGCTCCTACAAGCTGATCAAATCGTCAACCCTTGATAACGGTTGTCTCCTCACGACAATCAACACATAGACGAAGCAAACTGTCCATATTAGTAACGAATACTACTGGAGCATCTTACTCGAAAAGGCTTCGTCTCAGGAAGTTCTTCTCAAGCAACTCCTTGACTTACTTTCTTAACTCTCACCTCGCGAAGTCATGTGCCTAACCGGCCACGAAACTGGCTTGGTATTACCAACCAGATAATGCGGAAATCTATCCCACGTCTATGGGTAACCCCTTTTCTTCACCCAAGATATCAGGATATTCTCGGACCACCCTCACAGATTGCAAATTATCGATAGACGAGTTGAGGGATTCAAGATAACATAACATGACGGGACCCATAGGGTTGCTAGAAATTTCTAGGGTATTACCGAGGCGAGTCATGAGCCTCACACCCCTATATACAAAAACCAAGAATGGCTCCAAAACAGGACAACCATTCCATGCCCAAGACCAACCCATATCCCCTGAAACCGAGAATAAAACATCCCACGAGAATTCTATACTCAAGATAGAAATTTTCAAATCCACTCAGACCATAGATAAACGGGCAGAACCCCCAATTGGATTTGAAACATATACGGGATCATCAACTAGGCTAGTACTTAGGTGCAAACTATCAACAAGATCAGGTGAAATAAAACTATGCGATGTGCCAGAATCAAACAAAGTACGAACAGGGAAAATCAGAAAATGTAAACAAGACTTTCAACAGAAACACTACCTCTATCATAAGCTGGAAGAACGGCGCTGAGGGGATGAACTTGCCCTCCAGATAGTCCTGCACACTGAGTCTGACCTTGCCCTTGTTTCCTCGGGCAATCCTTGCTGAGATGTCCAAACTCACCACACTGAAAGCATTCGCCCCGCTTTCTCTTTTTCTTCCTACATTCCCTGGCTATATGTCCAACTTCACCACAGAAGTTGCATTTCCTATTCCCTCTTGGCTTGTCCTTGCGGTTGTTGTTACTCTTGCCCCGTTTCCCGGAATTTACTCTCTTGCCTGGAGACTCACTCGCCTTGCCCTCTTTCTTGTCATTGTTATCTTCTTCTTGAAGTAGGGCCAAATTCACCAAATTCTCGAAAGTCGCCCCCAAGGGTATGTGAGACATGGCCAAGCCGTGTAATGGCTCGTTTAATCCTAGAGCAAAGTGTAGGGCCTTCTTCTGGGTTGTATTAACCAGGTCTAAATCAACCCGAGCCAGTTGATTAAACTTATCTATGTATTCCCTAATAGTCATGTCCCCTTGCTTCAGTGATAAGAACCTCAGTCCAAACCTTCCTCTAAAATCATCCCAAGTCTTAATTGGCCTAGTAGCGGTGGTGACTACCCACCAACGTGCAGCATCTTCCTTTAGCAACCATACTGCTAACAAAACCTTCCTGCGGTCACCTATATCAAAGGTGGCTAAAAGATCTTCGGTCTCTTTCAACCAATTCCTTGCCTCTACAATAGTCTCTGTTCCACTAAAATTTTTGCCACCCATCATCTTAAAGTTCTTACAAGTTTCCGCAAAATCCGCTTGTGGAGGCTGAGGGAGAAGAGTAACATCAGCTACGGAAGGAGGAGGAGGAACAGCGGCCTTGACTGGAAAGACAACATTAGAGACACCCGGGACTGGTGTCGTGACTTCCAAGTACCGACGAAACCAATCGGGTATTGTTACTCCTTCGGGTAAGACGAGATTATCAGACATGCTGGAAACGGAAAGAAAAGAGTTCAAACGAGGGGTCAAAGGATAGTGCTAATGGCTTTTGGGGAATAGCCTTTTAAAAATAACTAGACTTTTCTTTGGAAAATACTTTATACTTGGTTTTGAAAATAGTTTTTCAAAAGTTTTTAAAAAAAACCTTTTTATCCCTTCTCGTAAACCATATGCTCTGATACCAAATGTAACACCCCACCTCCGCCAGGGTGGCTCTTTCAAGCAACTCTGACTTTGGTGGGGCGTTTTTAAAACAAGGTAAACATGCATAATGATATAGCAAGGCAGGACATGACATATATATATGTAAATAACAGAGTAAGTAGATAAAACAGCGGAAGACTTTTAAACCATTTCAAAACACAAGTCTGGTACATCAAAATGTCAATTTCCCAAAATTACAAGTCTAGATAAATACATCATCTGATACTGAAAAAGAAAACATAAAAGTGGCCATCCCCAAAGTGGAAAAACCATAGCGAGCTCAAGTCCAAAGCATACATGAGCTATCCAAGAAAGCAGCTAAGATCCAAGCTAGGCTCCTGTATTCCCTCCCTGAGAACCTGGGGGGGGGAACGGAAGAAAAGAGGCGAAAGAAAACGGGTCAGTCAAAAAGACTGAGTAAGCCCTGCTACGATCAGTCTATAAACTAATAAAGTTAACAACATGATGGAAACTGAGATGATCATAGATAACAACATACTGGCATGGTAAATTAACTACAAGATAGATAGAGGTGTCATCGCATAGACAAGGTTTAGTTTTTGCACCACAGTGTACTAGCAAACTAACATAACAGGTATTGATCCCTCAGCCCAAACTTTGGCCCAATAACATGAGGTGACCTTAATACAAGGTCCAGCCCAACGGTCTAATCGATCGGCTCCCTATAAACCTAACACGTCAAGTGTTGGTGTCCATATGGCCCACATATGGTTGTAGTTAGACTGTGCTGGGTCCACCTTTGGGTGTATCAAGCCCTCGGGTGTCAACCCCAGACACTTAAGCAATAATGCACAGCCCTAACCTACTGGTACCCGTGCCTCGAGTTTGTCCAACACCGGACTACGTGCACGTCCGTAGCCCGCCTGGACCCGCACCGCTGTACCACTCGGCCATCGCCCTTTGGTCGCTTACATCCGTCCAGTAATCGTGCCCCGCCCTAGCCTAGCTTCTAGGGTTGTGAATGATACCAAACTGGGATTACTGTTAGAACAGACCACGTTGCTAGGGTTTCCCAAGAGGGTTAAGTGTGATTTAACCCTTCACTAATCATGGATTAAACTAGTTAAGTGCAACCAACGGTTCACCACTTAACCCCATTTCAATCCCTCGAATCCCCAAATTGGTTAAGTATTAGTGGACCCTGACTTAACCCTAATCATGAGGCATTAATTAATTTAATGCACCTTAACCTCTCACATTAGACCTTGTTGGGGTTACTAGTTAGGCCGGGCGGGTCCGGGTAGCTTTACACCACAACTTGGTCTAACCTCGGGTCTTGGCACCCCATGACCAACTTCTCACATTGGGTCCTATTGTTTGTAGCCATTAGTTAAGCCGGTCGGTTCCGGGTAGAATTACGCTACAAACTCAACCCAACCTCGAGTTGGCCACACTTATGTTTTCTAAGTGTCATGTCCACTTTATTTCAAAACATAATTACAAGTCAACAATTACTTGGGTAGACCTAACTTAATAGGTAAATTCCCAAGGGGTAGACCTAACTTAATAGGTAAATTCCCAATCTTATATTTTCATGTATTTTAAGTTTACCCAAACCCCCCCAACGTCATTCTATCGCTTACATATTCGTAATAACGCATAAAGGATAGGAAGAGGGAACTTGGCATAATCATACATGATGAACTTGCATATCACAACAAACATGCATAACATGTTAGACTTGCATAACTTAGCATAGTGAACTTGCATATTAACATAAACATGCATAACATGTTAGACTTGCATAACTTAGCATAGTGAACTTGCATATTAACATAAACATGCATAACATGTTAGACTTGCATAACTTAGCATAGTGAACTTGCATATTAACATAAACATGCATAACATGTTAGACTTGCATAACATGGTATAGGGAACTTGCATAAACATGCATAACTTGTTAAATATGCACAACATATCATTTTGAACTTGCATAAGCATGCATAACTTGTCAAATATGCACAACATGTCATAGTGAACTTGCCTAACATGCATAACTAAATAAACTTGCAAATCATGGCTTGGTGAACTTGCATAAACATGCATAACTTGTTAAACTTGCAAATCAAAACATGCATACTTCATCAAACATGTGTAACATAGCATAGTGAACTCGCATAAGCATGCACAACTCATTAAACATACAAAAATCCCAACTTTCATCACATATTAACTTTAGAGTTTCTAAAATGAAGGTAAGAGGGCTTACAATGCTTATGCGGACTCAAATAAGTATAGCAATTGTAAGAAACCCCTTATGCAACAAAATAAAACCCCAAAATGCAAGCAAACTTGATCAAGACTCCTCCTTTATGATGACAATGGAGAAACAAGACTTTAATGCATGCTAAAGAGGATCATACAAGCCTAAATACCCTTGTATGCATGGAAATCTCTTAGGGATTTGCTTAGGAGTTGTATGAAGAGGGTGGAGGCCATGAGAGGATGGATTTTGGCATAGTTTAGTTGCTAGATTGAATAATGAGTGATTTAGGGTAGGTTAGGGTCTTATTTATAGATTAGGTTAGTGATTTACACCATAGGATTAACCCTAGGTTGAATTAGGGCCATCAGATCTCGGAACTCTCTAGAAACAGGCCACAAGACCCAACCCCAATCAGAAATGGTGCACCAGGCTAAACAGCCGGGCACCCCCTGTCGACAGGGCAGTCGACATGCTAAGACCCCTGTCGACAGGCCTGTCGACATGGGGTCCTGGGCGGGAATTTTTCCCGCCTGCCCAGTTTGCCCTAACCCATGTTTTAAATTTAAAATTTAAATCTGTTTTTGCTTAGGAATTTTCTGCAAACTTTAATGGGCCTTAACTGGGTCATACGGACTCCGATTTTCGAAAACTCGGACTCTATTTCGCGTATTTTTCCGAGACGAACGCAATGGCATAGCCCGTTTCCCTTGATTCAGATTTTATAATTAAGTTCTGCCTCAATTTATGTTATAATAGATTATTGAAAATACGGGTTGTTACATCAGCCGCCTCCTCATTTCAATCTTCTAACCCGAAATGAAAAAAAAAACCTAATCCCAAAAATCAAACCCTAATCCCCTTCTGCTGGCGTCGCAACCCTCTTCTCGCGCTCCTCCATGTCCATCGATCGGTCAGCCATCCTCAACACCCCCCTGACCTCTTACCAAAACACAATCGAGCCCCAAATGCCCAGATCCAAAATGAGGCCTCCAACGTGAACGGAAATCATCTTAACACCGAAAGTTAAGTTTGCTTTGCTCGATTTTAATTGCTGTAATTATTTGATTTGATTTTCTTTCTATTCTCTGGTTTTTTGCCGAATGAATGGGTTTTTGTATGGTTGAAATACGTCTGTATGACCCCTATTTATAGTAGTGTATGCTAGGATAAAATCAATGTTGAAAACGTATTGTTACTTCAATCAATCCGAATCTGTAACTTAGATTTCTTGTTCGGATTTTTGGGTATAGAATTTTGATTGACTTGGATAGGTTTTTAGGTAGCTGCTATGTATTGTTCATTCAATACAGACATTGAATCTGTATGTTGATTGTGTTTAGAACTTAAAAAAAACAGTTTTGAATGACCCTTGTACCTGAATTCGATTTAGAATATAAGTATATACATTTGCAGTGTAGGTTAGATTAGGCTGTGGCTATGACTTGTTCATTTATTCAGAGATTTTGAACTGTCATAAAAATTTCTTGCTTGGATATTTTTTTTTCTTCTGTTTTGATTTGTCTTGTTACAGACTGATGTATATGAATAAATATATACACATATTCTACTATTCATTGAATTGTTTAATCGGCCAAAGATGTACATCTGCTTTGCATTGTACATTCCTAGTTGTTTATAGCTGTTCACTTAGCCGTATGGATTTTTATTTGGTTTTCTTTTTCCTATCTTGTTCATGATCTTTTGTTTGGATTTTTTTGTGGTCTCATTTTCTATTAAACCTATGATCCCTAGTTCATATATTTTATTTCTAACATTGATCTTTCCTTTTTCTTTTGCGGTTCATTTGAATTTGGTTTTCATAGCTGTTCTTAGGTGGCCAGCTACTACTAGCTAAGGCCATTTGCTTCTTTTCCTTTGCAGGTTGATGACAGCTTGATGGAGACAATTCATGTTTACGATTTCTCTAGAATGGACAGGAACGGACATGCAAAACTTAAGAAGTTGGGATGAATTCTAATGTATATTTGTACAACCGAGAATATGAGCATATACAATATTTTTTCTTGTATTTGTAATTGTACAATACATATTAAGTGTCTTCCTTTGTACTAAGGGTTGAGTTGTTATATAGTGGATTTTATTCACAAATAATGATACCAGCTTCTTTCGTTTGTTTTGGTATGCAACATAATAGTTTACTCTTACCTATTTCTTACTGTATGGTTGCATTTTCTTATAATGTGTACTCTCGTCATTTGAAATTATAGCGGATATGGCTGCTGCCTAGTTCATGCTTTGAATGATTTAAAACAGTAGATAAATATATTTTTCTTATTACACATTGCTCTCATATGTTTTTAATCCTACCATATGGTTTAACTATTTCATTGTAAAATTATAATTGTTCGGTTTGTATTTGAAGTGATAGAATCCAACAAATTTCTGGCAAAACGTCATAACCGCTAGGCGATGCAAATGTGTCACTACTAGTTTAGAAGTCCTTTTACAACTTAATGAAAGTAAAATTTCAAGGATGTATGTGTGTACAAGCAACATAAATAATAAGTTGCAAACGAACGAGAACATATTCTTTTAGTGATCCTTCACAATAATAAGTCTGGGACTGATAGTGTATTGTCGAGTTTGTTTTAATTAATTTATATATATATATATATACAAACTCTATTTTAAATAAATAAATTCGATTAAAATCCATTATATTTTGAATAAAATACATAAACAAATTTAAATATTCGAATTTAAATGGCCGAAAAATCCGGGACGTTACATTCTTCTCCCCTTAGAATAATTTCGTCCTCGAAACTGCAAAGTAAGAAGAATATTCCGAATCATATTATTTTAAAATCATTACTTTGAATTAAATTCAAAATAAATTCGAACTCCAATTTTTTTTTTTTTTTTGATATTTTCGCCAGTACCTCTCCTGCATGGCTCGATCGGTACGAGTACCACTGCCATTCTGGGCCTCTACTTCTTCGTAAAAGAAATTTAAAATTCAAAATCCAACCAGCTACCCACTCAGGGTATAAAATTAATCGCTTAACCCATAATATTAGGATTTACCCTTTTGTTGACGTTTCAACTCAAATTCCAATTTCCAACACGTATCAAGTGACTGCTCATTGTCTGCATTCTCAGTCTGTATAACCAGATTATCTCCACGACCTCCAGGATTCATTTATTCCACTTATAATGCAAATAATAAATCTGGGTTAAATAATTCTGTTTTCACTTCACACCCAAACTTGTTTCTAATCCACTGCATTGGGATTCATCTCCTTGTTTTCCATTTATACAGTTTCTGGTTAAATTCACTTAACCAGGTTCAGTTTCACTTTCATATTTGATTCGATTCACGAATTGTTTTCTAATCAGTTCAACTTTATTCTATATTCCAAATTTGATCAAATTTAATTAAATTTGACCCAGTTAAGTTTCAATTCAAATTTCAATCAAATTTGAATTTCATTCACATCAATCAGACACACAAACTAATAGCTCGATAATTTGATAAATTATTTCTTTATACAAAATATAATTTGGGTAAAATATTTCATTTACCCATTTTCCAAAACAATACTGTATCCTTTGCCAGTTCTATGCTTTTCAACACTTGAACCGATCAACAAACACAATACAAAACATTTGTATATAAAATTTTATAAATACGCTCTCATATATATACACTCAATCTAGGCTGTTACTAACCCCATCTCTATTGAGTTACGCCACAGAGCCAAGGTTACTACTCAACCAATAGCTCTGATACCACTGTAACGACCCAGGGATTTCGGCCTCGAAAATCGACATAAATACCCTTACCATGACTTATGCCGATCCTCCAAACACCGAAAACACTGGAATGTTTATAGAAAGAAATTAGAGGGTGAGATAAGAAAGAAAGAAATATTAGAATAGAAGAAGAAGAAGAACCAACACAGAGTCTCACATCGCAGCGGAACAAAATATAATACAGAAATAATCTTTATTGAGAGCTTTGAAAGTACTTACAATATCAGAGTACAACACACATCTGGACAGTTTTGATAATCTGTCCTCATATATATAATCACACAGCGGAATATCATTCGTCTGAACATCTTCAGCTCGTCTCTGGACTCCTCAATACCTGAAAACCTGAACCTGTACACCTCGGTCTAACCCGAGCATTTACAAAACACCGGGTCAGTCTGGTGGACCAGAGTGAGAAAAACTCGCACAGCATTTAAGGTATCACACAACTTGATTTTTAATTTAAAATCCTTTCAAAAAGAAAAGAATAATCATAAGACCAAATCCACACATAAACACGGACGGTTTTTACCTTACGATACCCCAAAACCTTTTTGAAATCAATATCTTTTCTGATATTATCATAGTGTCTAAATACAAGTAAATATCAATCTAGTGGAACGCTTACATCTCACGCTCCACGTATATATGTACAAACAAAACCCGTAGGCACTTATTGGAAATTGGATTCCGACCTTGACAAGGTATGGGACCACCTTCCGCTCGTGTATTTCTAGAGGCGAATACGCTAGGTTCAACAAGAACGTCTTGCAACCCGGCCCTCACATGACCGACCACTCATTTCGCTTGAGTGTATCGAATGTATATCACCAACGGTTGGACTCAAACCACCGTTCCTGAATGGGCAGAATCGATTGATTAAGAAACAAAAGGAATTTCTCTAGATAGGTGATTATACACCCTAATGGGAGCGACCCACATAGCCATGCTGCCTACCCGATTTCTGTCATCTCCCGGTTGATGAGGCTTGAGGTCAGAACACATCTGATCATCATACACTTTAAATGCCACATCGTCAGATCCTCCGGATACCGCTAATTGATATCCACAAAAATACTCTGCGGTCAGCTGAGAGAAGGTGTACGGCCTCCTCCGCCATCAATAGAAATACATTTGAAGAAATCAACGTACGTGACCCCTTTGGAAATACTCTGTCAGACACTCGTCCATACAAGTCATCCAGGAACAGGATGAACCGAAGATACTCTCCTACTGCATCCAATATAGGAATCACCCCATGGATCAATAGCGACAGTCCTTGCAATCCACAGTTTCAACCACGACAAAACCCCAGTATATCTCCGGGTCGAATCAGAGATTGTAAGTGGTTCTTCCGCTTTATGAAGATCTATAGTCTTCACATGCTCCATCTCGATCGTCGCTTGACATCTTCTATACATTCGTATTTGTTGGTTGGAATGGTTTTCGAATATATATATTCGATCCTGGTCTTTCCATACCAACAATCGTAAGGGTCAGACTTGATAGTTGGTTATTTAACTATCAAGTAAACATCCATAAAATCACAAAAATAGATTTACTGGTCTGGTACTCAACATCACTTGGCCTTTACAATTAATCGCCCAATTTTCTTTTAAATTCTGCTAATAGGGAAAATATCATCTCATATCGGTTCCTTTACTTTGGAAATCTTATTATTCACTCTCGCCCTTACCAACTAGTATCATCCTTGGATAGTCCCGAAGTCGTTCAAGTTGGGGTATTTTAATTACCTCTCAGACCTTGATCAACAACGTTCTTATTCTCAGATAAATACGAGTCATAATTCACAACCCTATATTATTATTTCAAATCTTATTTCCAGTTCTCATTTTACCCAGCCCACTTTTAAATCTCTTTCCAATTCTTTTGGTTTACCTTAATTCCCTTATTCGAATTCAAAACGACACTCAAACTCATATTCCCTCTATAAACTTTGTTTATAAATTTCCGGGTTTAATATAAACCCTTTGCATCTTCACCTCTCTTTTACTTAATTCCAATCTTAAGTAAAACCTTTCATTTAGGCCATCGTATTCATTTAAAACCTGATTAAAACTTCAGTTCAAAATATAAACTCATCTATAGCTTCTTACCAACGCTCGACCATTTCCATTTCAGCTTGGTTACTTAAATGTGTTACGTTTAAGAAATGATTATTTACTTCAACCTAAATCATTTCAAATTAGTTAACTCCTTTATTTTTTTTATAAATAATAAATCTCCTTTTTAAAACCTTACTAGGCTTAACCAATTAAGTTATTTCTCCAATTTAAAATCTCTTAGTTTAAAAGGATCGACACACAAAACATGGTTACTCTTTTAACCAATTCCATTTAACCCCTTCTTTAAATCAATTAAAATATAATTAACTCAAATAACCTTAAACTACCCCGATTAATCAAATACTTAACTGCTAGAATAACTCTTGCCCTTCTGTTTATAATTCTTATCAACGTAAGAAGTTTGTTTTATAAAAATCATTTCACAATTTCTATATAAACCTTGAATAAATAAATAATTAAATATTTATTCCCCTTTTTAAATAACCTTTCAATGTAATAACTTTCAAAATCTAATTTCGTTATAAAATGTATTTATAACTCAAATATTATCGATTCACTGTCAATAAAACCTTATTTTATAAATCGATGGATTTATAAACCAGGGGACGCCAATTACCCAACCCCACTACCCATTGGTTAACATCAGAACAGATGTTGAAATAAGGTTCAACAAATCAATAAAAATCAACCATTCCTGATAATTTCTATAGCGATCATCAATCAACCAACAACCAAATCACACAATTCAAACAATTCCACCAATTTCGAATGTGTTTATAAATGTGATCTATCAAGGGTAAATTATTTCATTTGGGTCAAATCAACACGATTGGTGTTTTACTGAAATTAAACGATCGTTTAATTTCAGAAATTGAATCAACGATAAATATATATTGCTAATAAACAGTCAATCACTAACAACCAGAACACACAAAATAAAAACCCAATTTATATAAAATATAAATGGAGGGCTGAGTGAGTTTAACTCACCTTGATTTGAATCTGTCGATCAACAGTCTGTTTTAATCAAATTAAACTGACGTTTAATTTGAATAAAAATTACGGTCACTTCAGATCCGGACTAGACCCGCTCCATCTCGATGTACTCGCCTCCACGGTCCCAACGCAACTGACCGTTTGTAAATCGGACATCGTACGAGAGGGAAATCGTGTTACGAATTTTTATAAACTAAATTAAGTTTTAAAACATGGTCCTATATAAATTTTAAATGTGCTTTACCTCAGATTTGTTCGGCCCAACTCAAGAATCCGACCCGCTCCACCCTTAAAACTCCTATACCCGATCTTTTGATCTCATTCATCAGCCGCCTCCTTATTTCAATCTTCTAACCCGAAATGGAAAAAAAAACTAATCCCAAAAATCAAACCCTAATCCCCTTATGCTGGCGTCGCAACCCTCTTCTCGCGCTCCTCCATGTTCATCGATCGGTCAGCTATCCTCAACAACCCCCTGACCTCTTACCAAAACACAATCGAGTCCCAAATGCCCAGATCCAAAATGAGGCCTCCAACGTGAACGGAAATCATCTTAACACCGAAAGCTAAGTTTGCTTTGCTCGATTTTAATTGCTGTAATTATTTGATTTGATTTTCTTTCTATTCTCTGGTTTTTTGCCGAATGAATGGGTTTTTGTATGGTTGAAATACCTCTGTATGACCCCTATTTATAGTAGTGTATGCTAGGATAAAATCAATGTCGAAAACGTATTGTTACTTCAATCAATCCGAATCTGTAACTTAGATTTCTTGTTCGGATTTTTGGGTATAGAATTTTGATTGACTTGGATAGGTTTTTAGGTAGCTGCTATGTATTGTTCATTCAATACAGACATTGAATCTGTATGTTGATTGTGTTCAGAACTTAAAAAAAACAGTTTTGAATGACCCTTGTACCTGAATTCGATTTAGAATATAAGTATATACATTTGCAGTGTAGGTTAGATTAGGCTGTGGCTATGACTTGTTCATTTATTCAGAGATTTTGAGCTGTCATAAAAATTTCTTGCTTGGATATTTTTTTCTTCTGTTTTGATTTGTCTTGTTACAGACTGATGTATATGAATATATATATATACACATATTCTACTATTCATTGAATTGTTTAATCGGCCAAAGATGTACATCTGCTTTGCATTGTACATTCCTAGCTGTTTATAGCTGTTCACTTAGTCGTATGGATTTTTATTTGGTTTTCTTTTTCCTATCTTGTTCATGATCTTTTGTTTGGATTTTTTTGTGGTCTCATTTTCTATTAAACCTATGATCCCTAGTTCATATATTTTATTTCTAACATTGATCTTTCCTTTTTCTTTTGCGGTTCATTTGAATTTGGTTTTCATAGTTGTTCTTAGGTGGCCAGCTACTACTAGCTAAGGCTATTTGCTTCTTTTCCTTTGCAGGTTGATGACAGCTTGATGGAGACAATTCATGTTTACGATTTCTCTAGAATGGACAGGAACGGACATGCAGAAATTAAGAAGTTGGGATGAATTCTAATGTATATTTGTACAACCGAGAATATGAGCATATACAATATTTTTTCTTGTATTTGTAATTGTACAATACATATCAATTGTCTTTCTTTGTACTAAGGGTTGAGTTGTTATATAGTGGATTTTATTCACAAATAATGATACCAGCTTCTGTGGTTTGTTTTGGTATGCAACATAATAGTTTACTCTTACCTATTTCTTATTGTATGGTTGCATTTTCTTACAATGTGTACTCTCGTCATTTGAAATTATAGCCGATATGGCTGCTGCCTAGTTCGTGCTTTGAATGATTTAAAACAGTAGATAAATATATGTTTCTTATTACACATTGCTCTCATATGTTTTTAATCCTACCATATGGTTTAATTATTTCATTGTAAAATTATAATTGTTCAGTTTGTATTTGAAGTGATAGAATCCAACAAATTTCTGGCAAAACGTCATAACCGCTAGGCGATGCAAATGTGTCACTACTAGTTTAGAAGTCCTTTTTCAACTTAATGAAAATAAAATTTCAAGGATGTATGTGTGTACAAGCAACATAAATAATAAGTTGCAAACGAACGAGAACATATTCTTTTAGTGATCCTTCACAATAATAAGTCTGGGACTGATAGTGTATTGTCGATTTTGTTTTAATTAATTTATAAATATATATATATATATACAAACTCTATTTTAAATAAATAAATTCGATTAAAATCCATTATATTTCGAATAAAATACATAAACAAATTTAAATATTTGAATTTAAATGGCCGAAAAATCCGGAACGTTACATTCTTCTCCCCTTAGAATAATTTCGTCCTCGAAATTGCAAAGTAAGAAGAATATTCCGAATCGTATTATTTTAAAATCATTACTTTGAATTAAATTCAAAATAAATTCGAACTCTATTTTTTTTTTTTTGATAATTTCGCCAGTACCTCT
This sequence comes from Allium sativum, assembly GCA_030737875.1. Taxonomy (NCBI): domain Eukaryota; kingdom Viridiplantae; phylum Streptophyta; class Magnoliopsida; order Asparagales; family Amaryllidaceae; genus Allium; species Allium sativum. Next base: position 599,843,775 of record CM060909.1, on the reverse strand, counting down.
CCTGCATGGCTCGATCGGTACGAGTACCACTGCCATTCTGGGCCTCTACTTCTTCGTAAAAGAAATTTAAAATTCAAAATCCAACCGGCTACCCACTCAGGGTATAAAATTAATCGCTTAACCCATAATATTAGGGTTTACCCTTTTGTTGACGTTTCAACTCAAATTCCAATTTCCAACACGTATCAAGTGACTGCTCATTGTCTGCATTCTCAGTCTGTATAACCAGATTATCTCCACGACCTCCAGGATTCATTTATTCCACTTATAATGCAAGTAATAAATCTGGGTTAAATAATTCTGTTTTCACTTCACACCCAATCTTGTTTCTAATCCACTGCATTGGGATTCATCTCCTTGTTTTCCATTTATACAGTTTCTGGTTAAATTCACTTAACCAGGTTCAGTTTCACTTTCATATTTGATTCGATTCACGAATTGTTTTCTAATCAGTTCAACTTTATTCTATATTCCAAATTTGATCAAATTTAATTAAATTTGACCCAGTTAAGTTTCAATTCAAATTTCAATCAAATTTGAATTTCATTCACATCAATCAGACACACAAACTAATAGCTCGATAATTTGATAAATTATTTATTTATACAAAATATAATTTGGGTAAAATATTTCATTTACCCATTTTCCAAAACAATATTGTATCCATTGCCAGTTCTATGCTTTTCAACACTTGAACCGATCAACAAACACAATACAAAACATTTGTATATAAAATTTTATAAATACGCTCTCATATATATACACTCAAACTCAATCTAGGGTGTTACTAACCCCATCTCTATTTAGTTACGCCACAGAGCCAAGGTTACTACTCAACCAATAGCTCTGATACCACTGTAACGACCCAGGGATTTCGGCCTCGAAAATCGACATAAATACCCTTACCATGACTTATGCCGATCCTCCAAACACCAAAAACACTAGAATGTTTATAGAAAGAAATTAGAGGGTGAGATAAGAAAGAAAGAAATATTAGAATAGAAGAAGAAGAAGAACCAACACAGAGTCTCACATCGCAGCGGAACAAAATATAATACAGAAATAATCTTTATTGAGAGCTTTGAAAGTACTTACAATATCAGAGTACAACACACATATGGACAGTTTTGATAATCTGTCCTCATATATATAATCACACAGCGGAATATCATTCGTCTGAACATCTTCAGCTCGTCTCTGGACTCCTCAATACCTGATAACCTGAACCTGTACACCTCGGTCTAACCCGAGCATTTACAAAACATCGGGTCAGTCTGGTAGACCAGAGTGAGAAAAACTCGCACAGCATTTAAGGTATCACACAACTTGATTTTTAATTTAAAATCCTTTCAAAAAGAAAAGAATAATCGTAAGACCAAATCCACACATAAACACGAACGGTTTTTACCTTACGATACCCCAAAACATTTTTGAAATCAATATCTTTTCTGATATTATCATAGTGTCTAAATACAAGTAAATATCAATCTAGTGGAACGCTTACATCTCACGCTCCACGTATATATGTACAAACAAAACCCGTAGGCACTTATTGGAAATTGGATTCCAACCTTGACAAGGTATGGGACCACCTTCCGCTCGTGTATCTCTAGAGGCGAATACACTGGGTTCAACAAGAACGTCTTGCAACCCGGCCATCACATGACCGACCACTCATTTCGCTTGAGTGTATCGAATGTATATCACCAACGGTTGGACTCAAACCACCGTTCCCGAATGGGCAGAATCGATAGATTAAGAAACAAAAGGAATTTCTCTAGATAGGTGATTATACACCCTAATGGGAGCGACCCACATAGCCATGCTGCCTGCCCGATTTCTGTCATCTCCCGGTTGATGAGGCTTGAGGTCAGAACACATCTGATCATCATACACTTTGAATGCCACATCGTCAGATCCTCCGGATACCACTAATTGATATCCACAAAAATACTCTGCGGTCAGCTGAGAGAAGGTGTACGGCCTCCTCCGCCATCAACAGAAATACGTTTGAAGAAATCAACGTACGTGACCCCTTTGGAAATACTCTGTCAGACACTCGTCCATACAAGCCATTCAGGAACAGGATGAGCCGAAGATACTCTCCTACTGCATCCAATATAGGAATCACCCCATGGATCAATAGCGACAGTCCTTGCAATCCACAGTTTCAACCACGACAAAACCCCAGTATATCTCTGGGTCGAATCAGAGATTGTAAGTGGTTCTTCCGCTTTATGAAGATCTATGGTCTTCACATGCTCCATCTCGATCGTCGCTTGACATCTTCTATACATTCGTATCCGTTGGTTGGAATGGTTTTCGAATATATATTCGATCCCGGTCTTTCCATACCAACAATCGTAAGGGTCAGACTTGATAGTTGGTTATTTAACTATCAAGTAAACATCCATAAAATCACAAAAATAGATTTACTGGTCTGGTACTCAACATCACTTGGCCTTTACAATTAATCGCCCAATTTTCTTTTAAATTCCGCTAATAGGGAAAATATCATCTCATATCAGTTCCTTTACTTTGGAAATCTTATTATTCACTCTCGCCCTTACCAACTAGTATCATCCTTGGATAGTCGCGAAGTCGTTCAAGTTGGGGTATTTTAATTACCTCTCAGACCTTGATCAACAACGTTCTTATTCCCAGATAAATACGAGTCGTAATTCAAAACCCTATATTATTATTTCAAATCTTATTTCCAGTTCTCGTTTTACCCAGCCCACTTTTAAATCTCTTTCCAATTCTTTTGGTTTACCTTAATTCCCTTATTCGAATTCAAAACGACACTCAAACTCATATTCCCTCTATAAACTTTGTTTATAAATTTCCGGGTTTAATATAAACCCTTTGCATCTTCACCTCTCTTTTACTTAATTCCAATCTTAAGTAAAACCTTTCATTTAGGCCATCGTATTCATTTAAAACCTGATTAAAACTTCAGTTCAAAATATAAACTCATCTATAGCTTCTTACCAACGCTCGACCATTTCCATTTCAACTTGGTTACTTAAATGTGTTACATTTAAGAACTGATTATTTACTTCAACCTAAATCATTTCAAATTAGTTAACTCCTTTATTTTTTTTATAAATAATAAATCTCCTTTTTAAAACCTTAATAGGCTTAACCAATTAAGTTATTTCACCAATTTAAAATCTCTTAGTTTAAAAGGATCGACACACAAAACATGGTTACTCTTTTAACCAATTCCATTTAACCCCTTCTTTAAATCAATTAAAATATAATTAACTCAAATAACCTTAAACTACCCCGATTAATCAAATACTTAACTGCTAGATTATCTCTTGCCCTTCTGTTTATAATTCTTATCAACGTAAGAAGTTTATTTTATAAAAATCATTTCACAATTTCTATATAAACCTTGAATAAATAAATAATTAAATATTTATTCCCCTTTTTAAATAACCTTTCAATGTAATAACTTTCAAAATCTAATTTCGTTATAAAATGTATTTATAACTCAAATATTATCGATTCACTGTCGATAAAACCATATTTTATAAATCGATGGATTTATAAACCAGGGGATAACAATTACCCAACCCCACTACCCATTGGTTAACATTAGAACAGATGTTGAAATAAGGTTCAACAAATCAATAAAAATCAACCATTCCTGGTAATTTCTATAGCGATCATCAATCAACCAACAACCAAATCACACAATTCAAACAATTCCACCAATTTCGAATGTGTTTATAAATGTGATCTATCAAGGGTAAATTATTTCATTTGGGTCAAATCAACACGATTGGTGTTTTACTGAAATTAAACGACCGTTTAATTTCAGAAATTGAATCAACGATAAATATATATTGCTAATAAACAGTCAATCACTAACAACCAGAACACACAAAATAAAAACCCAATTTATATAAAATATAAATGGAGGGCTGAGTGAGTTTAACTCACCTTGATTTGAATCTGTCGATCAACAGTCTGTTTTAATCAAATTAAACTGACGTTTAATTTGAATGAAAATTACGGTCACTTCAGATCCGGACTAGACCCGCTCCATCGCGATGTACTCGCCTCCACGGTCCCAACGCAACTGACCGTCTGTAAATCGGACATCGTACGAGAGGGAAATCGTGTTACGAATTTTTATAAACTAAATTAAGTTTTAAAACATGGTCCTATATAAATTTTAAATGGGCTTTACCTCAGATTTGTTCGGCCCAACACAAGAATCTGACCCGCTCCACCCTTAAAACTCCTATACCCGATCTTTTGATCTCATTCATCAGCCGCCTCCTCATTTCAATCTTCTAACCCGAAATGAAAAAAAAAACTAATCCCAAAAATCAAACCCTAATCCCCTTCTGCTGGCGTCGCAACCCTCTTCTCGCGCTCCTCCATGTCCATCGATCGGTCAGCCATCCTCAACACCCCCCTGACCTCTTACCAAAACACAATCGAGCCCCAAATGCCCAGATCCAAAACGAGGCCTCCAACGTGAACGGAAATCATCTTAACACCAAAAGCTAAGTTAGCTTTGCTCGATTTTAATTGCTGTAATTATTTGATTTGATTTTCTTTCTATTCTCTTGTTTTTTGCCGAATGAATGGGTTTTTGTATGGTTGAAATACCTCTGTATGACCCCTATTTATAGTAGTGTATGCTAGGATAAAATCAATGTCGAAAACGTATTGTTACTTCAATCAATCCGAATCTGTAACTTAGATTTCTTGTTCGGATTTTTGGGTATAGAATTTTGATTGACTTGGATAGGTTTTTAGGTAGCTGCTATGTATTGTTCATTCAATACAGACATTGAATCTGTATGTTGATTGTGTTCAGAACTTAAAAAAAACAGTTTTGAATGACCCTTGTACCTGAATTCGATTTAGAATATAAGTATATACATTTGCAGTGTAGGTTAGATTAGGTTGTGGCTATGACTTGTTCATTTATTCAGAGATTTTGAGCTGTCATAAAAATTTCTTGCTTGGATATTTTTTTCTTCTGTTTTGATTTGTCTTGTTATAGACTGATGTATATGAATATATATATATACACATATTCTACTATTCATTGAATTGTTTAATCGGCCAAAGATGTACATCTGCTTTGCATTGTACATTCCTAGCTGTTTATAGCTGTTCACTTAGCCGTATGGATTTTTATTTGGTTTTCTTTTTCCTATCTTGTTCATGATCTTTTGTTTGGATTTTTTTGTGGTCTCATTTTCTATTAAACCTATGATCCCTAGTTCATATATTTTATTTCTAACATTGATCTTTCCTTTTTCTTTTGCGGTTCATTTGAATTTGGTTTTCATTGCTGTTCTTAGGTGGCCAGCTACTACTAGCTAAGGCCATTTGCTTCTTTTCCTTTGCAGTTTGATGACAGCTTGATGGAGACAATTCATGTTTACGGTTTCTCTAGAATGGACAGGAACGGACATGCAGAACTTAAGAAGTTGGGATGAATTCTAATGTATATTTGTACAACCGAGATTATGAGCATATACAATATTTTTTCTTGTATTTGTAATTGTACAATACATATCAATTGTCTTTCTTTGTACTAAGGGTTGAGTTGTTATATAGTGGATTTTATTCACAAATAATGATACCAGCTTCTGTGGTTTGTTTTGGTATGCAACATAATAGTTTACTCTTACCTATTTCTTACTGTATGGTTGCATTTTCTTATAATGTGTACTCTCGTCATTTGAAATTATAGCGGATATGGCTGATGCCTAGTTCGTGCTTTGAATGATTTAAAACAATAGATAAATATATGTTTCTTATTACACATTGCTCTCATATGTTTTTAATCCTACCATATGGTTTAACTATTTCATTGTAAAATTATAATTGTTCGGTTTGTATTTGAAGTGATAGAATCCAACAAATTTCTGGCAAAACGTCATAACCGCTACGCGATGCAAATGTGTCACTACTAGTTTAGAAGTCCTTTTACAACTTAATGAAAATAAAATTTCAAGGATGTATGTGTGTACAAGCAACATAAATAATAAGTTGCAAACGAACGAGAACATATTCTTTTAGTGATCCTTCACAATAATAAGTCTGGGACTGATAGTGTATTGTCGAGTTTGTTTTAATTAATTTATAAATATATATATATATATATATATATATATATACAAACTCTATTTTAAATAAATAAATTCGATTAAAATCCATTATATTTCGAATAAAATACATAAAAAAATTTAAATATTCGAATTTAAATGGCCGAAAAATCCGGGACGTTACATTATGTATTTGAGTAATAATCCTATATATTTCTAAATAGAAAAAAACTCCTCATACAATATACTTTTGTGGAGTTATAGTTCACATGTAATGCAATGTGTGTAGTGTGTTGGTTATAATGCAGTATGTCATACGCAAAGTGATATATTTAATGGAATGCAACTTGTGATGTGACTGATTTTAATTTGAGATGCATGTAATTTATAATAATGATGTATGATATGAAATAAGATGTGTAATGATAATAGGCAGAATGATTTAGTGATGATATCTATTTTGGTAAAAGATATTCAAACAATGACATATATTATAAATTATTTCAATCAAATAAAGGTAATATTAATTTCTAAACTTAGGTTAATGATACTAATGAAAGACATTAAGGGTTTAACGGTTATTAAAAATATATTCATGATAGGTGGTAAAATATTTAGAATAATTATTGAGAAATATGGAGTTAAATAATCTTAGTAGGGTGCTTCTTTAAAAATAACATAGTAAATATCGAAGATCATTTTAAAGGGAATGTAAAATTTTATCATAAGTAAACTATTTTGATATTAACAAATATTCATAATTTTATATAAAAATAACAAAAATTAATGTATTGTGAAATATACATCAATCTTTTAATACAAATTAACTTTAAATTTATACTATAGAATAAATTAAGTTACTAAAGAACCATTTAAATGTTAAAACTTCAAATTAGAAAATTATAATATAAAATATAAGATTATAACAAAATTAATTTTTTTGGTAAAATCTGGTAATATAAGGTAAACTATGAAAATATATTTTATATACCAAAGTTTAAATATACAAGTTTAATAAAAATAAGATAATTAAAATTAGTATTCAATCTACAATGTCACCCAAATCATAGGTAAAAATTATATATAAGTTAGACAATGTATGTTTAAACTATATATAATAGATATATAAATTTATATTTCATAACAATATCAAATATTTGAATTTTTTAATTATTTCAAGCATATATCTATGTACTATATATAATTTTATTGATTTATATAATTTCAATATATATATTTTTGAAACAAAATATATGAAACATTAGTAGATAAACAAAAATTATAATTAAAGTTTGAACAGACATTTTCATATTGAAAAATGTCCTTTCAAGTTATCAAATCCAAATCAAATAAAAAATTAAATTTAGATTTTTTTTTTAAATTAGATTGGCATATTGATAAGTATACTACGATTTATCCACATATGAACCAAATTATATAAAATTATAAAAGAGATAAATTTCTATATCTTACTATGTGCATAGATGTATATTCCTAAATATAATGACAATTATGGAATTATTGTAAAGCGTACCTCTTTTTGAAATCCTCCATTTTGTTGTTCTTTCATTGTCATGAACCATACAGTTATATCTTTCAGAATTTGACGATGTGAACTGCTTTATTGCAACAGTCTCGTTTTTCTGATCAACATAGTATATTCACTTACTGAGTTTGAACACCATATGTGAAGGATACCGATGATTTAGTAGTTTAACCAACTTGGCACCAAAATATTGAATTTGAATTTTGAATGAATGAACACTTCAACTACTATAACCCTAAAAGTCATATCCTCCCATAAACTTTTCTCTTCTCGATTGGTAAACGACCATCTTGCTGTCTTTCGGCCAGTAGTCATCAGACATAACTCTTCCCCTGCAAAACAGCACAGCTTTTCAAAGTATCAAGTGACTTTTCAAAATAACTAATTTTATTTTCAAAAATAGCATCATAATGATTCTATGACATATCCATATAAAAATAGTGTTTACAGTATTGGCATTTAAACTTTTCAAAAGATCAGATTATAATAACTTGAATTTCAACAGAATAAAATGCAGACTCATCTTAATACTAATGCAATGCATGTATTTAAAATAGTGTTATAAATCATTTCAAAATTTGCCATTTAATATTTCCAAAATTCAGATGATGAACTTTTAAAAACCTATGCTCTGATACCAATTGTCAGGTATTGCGGAATGCGGATCTTAAAGCAATACAAACAATAGAGGGGGTGAATAGTGTTTACAAGGAATTTATGAAAATCTTAAACTTAAATGATTTACTATATGAATCACACAAACCAAAGATGATCACAAACACATAAACAAATAAATATACAATGCAGAAATGGAAAGAGCACACCGGATTTTATACTAGTTCAGATTACTCCTATGTCTAGTCCCACGCAATGCTAGATTGCGCAGAGTTTTATTATTATCAATATCCAAGTACAAACCCTTTATTTCACGTCTACAAGGTTAACACCACTCCAAACACCCTTGATTTCAAGGCTACAAGGTTAACACCGCTCCCTTTCCTTGATTTCAGGGCTACAAGGAACATATCATTTCCCAAACACTTCCCAAATGATTACAACAACCCTATAACTCTTCGATAGCACTTCCAAATTGTTAAGTAGATAGAGATTGGGAAAAGATGGAGTTTTATATAATTTGAGTAGAAATCGGCAAAGTATAAGTGTTGAAATCATGAAAACGATAAAGAATAATGGTGGGATGAAAAGGGGTGAAGATGGAAAAGAACTATGAAAAAAATTTCGAATCAGCCCCTTTTTATAATGTGTGTAAAAAATTCGAAATCAACCCATTTTTATTTATTTAAAACTTTTAACACATGTCATTTAATATTATGTGTTTTGAAATTTGAAAAGTCACAAACTTTCTAACAATTAGCATCACATCATGCATTCAGTTCTTTCCTTTTATTCTCTTCTCTTTATTATTTACTTCTGAATTTTGTTTGAGAAATAAGTATTTCCACCTCAGCCTTAGTCAGCCATATTCAATTTGTTTGTAACTTGCATCATACAAAGAGGCATCTCAGAAAAATAACTCATGTATTTATTCTCTCCTCTCACTACTCTTCTATCTATCATTCAAATTCATTTAGAAACAAAACTATTTCCTTTAATTCCCCTTTTCTTCATCCCTTCTCTTTATATCTGCAATCTCCAAATCTCAAAATAAGAAGAAATAAAAAACAACACAACCTCCTCTTCTGTAAAAGTTTCACGATATCTTCTTGTTAAATTTTTGTCCATCCTCCTTTTAAAAAAAGATTTGCAATTTTGAATTCACAAATTACGACTGGTCATTGCTTGTGTTTGTTTCTTGTCTTCATTGTACCCATATAAGGTGAGTTATCTCATGATTATTTTATACAAGTTCTCAACCTCAATGCTATAGAATATCATAAGTTATTTGTTGCCTTGTTCCTAAAATTGGAATACATGTATATTGCTTTGCACTTTAATTTTTGCCGCTTAGGTTGCTACCATGTAAAAGATGTTGCCCTTATGTTGCCTTTTCATTTTGTGTGTCTGCCTCATGCCTATAACTTCCATTTTTTATGTGTACTATGTCATCTACTATTCTGACACCATGATGTCATGCACTTGCTGCACATATACTCGAATTTGATATCTACCCTCTTTTATAATGCATATTGCACACCTAAAATTTACCTATGAGTACATGCATTTGCTTTGAATCATACTTATTAGCACATGTGTTTCAGTACATGTGTTTGTCTTGATGTATATATGTATTACAATTGCAGCTGCATTTGATAGTACAAAATAAATGGATATATATGCAGTAGTGTTTGTTGCATGCAGTAGACGACTCGCTGGACACGGTCTTCGATGCGTACTAGGGCCGAGCCTATTGTCTGCATGAAATAGCCAAATAAACGTATAAGCCCTCATGGTCCATGGGTTTGGACAAGGTAGGTGGTCATTCTAAGTGATTCAGAAGGTCCTCGAATGCATAAATGCATTTTGGGGTCCATTTGAAGTTGCGCTTCCCCTTTCGAAGCAAGTCGAAAAAAGGAATGCATTTGTTGGTGGCCTTAGAGATGAACCGACTTAAAGCAGCGACCTTCCTGTTTAAACTTTGGACATCTTTGATGCTTTGAGGGAATTACCCAAATAGCTTTGATTTTGTCGGGGTTGGCTTTGATGCCTCGGGAGTCGACAATGAAACCAAAGAATTTTCATGAGGCAACTCCAAAGGAGCATTTCAGGGGATTGAGTTTCATGTCAAGTTGGCGGAGGACATCGAACATTTCAGAGAGGTCGTGGGCGTGATTGCTTGATATTTTAGATTTTACGAGCATATCATCCACATATACCTCTATGGATTTTCCCATTTGGTTTTTAAAGAGGCGATTAACCATTCGTTGATAAGTGGCCCCGGCATTCTTGAGACTGAAAGGCATTACGCGATAGCAGTAGAATCCAAGATCGATTATGCAAGAGGTATGATCTTATTCATGAAGGCACATTGAATCTAATTGTAACCCAAATAGGCGTTCATGAAAGATAATAGCTAGTATCTGGCGGTCGAATCAGCAAGCTAGTCGATCTTCGGAATCAGGAAGTTGTCCTTGGGACATGCCCTATTTAAGTCAGAGAAGTCGACACAGGTTTGCCATTTACCGTTGGCTTTTTGGATCAGAACTGGTTTGGAGACCCATTTAGGGTAGTCAGCTTCACGGATGAAGTTGTTGTTGAGTAATCTATCTACCACTTCCTCGAGCGCTTTGGATTTTTCAGGTCCTAAGAAGCGGCGCTTTTGCTTGACCGGAGGCATTGTAGGATCGAGGCTCGGATAATGGCAAGCAACTGCGGGGTCGATGCCCCTCATGTCAGAGTGAGTCCACGCAAACACGTCTAGGTTAGCCTTTAAGAAATTCACAAGATCTTCTTTTATTGCAGGGTGGAGTTGCGATCCAATTTTTAGTAACCTTGATGGATTGTCAGGGTTGATCGGAACGTCCATTGTAGGTTCAACTGGAGTAGCCCTCTCGTACCTGGGCTCTTCATCCTTCCTTGGACAGAGGTCATCCGAAATACAGCAGTGGTGCCTGAGCCAAGTCCCATACGCCACTGATTGCTATGCAGAAACTGTCTTGGCGCAAGAAGGCGTAGGCACAGCCTTGCCTTTGTCCTTATTATGCGCGTTCTTCCACACTATTATGTAACATTCTCTAGCATTTGCTTGGTCACCTCTAACTGCTCCGATCCTGTTTTCCATCGGGAATTTCGTTGGGAGGGATCATGGTGACATGCAGATCCAAAATTCTATAAGGAAGGGATGCCCAAAGAAGACGTTGTAGGGGGAGAATGTCGATAATAACGAAGGTGAGGACTCGTACAAAGATCCTGTCCCCGTCACCAACTTCAATAGGTAGGTCGATCATTCCTACTGGATGACTAGAAGCTCCATTGAAGCCATGGATCATGGCACAACCCGGTTTTAAGTCCTTTGTTTCTATATTTATTTGATCGTAAGCAGCTTTGAAAATGATGTTGACCGAGCTTCCTGAATCAATAAATACTCTTCGGACAGAAACAACACCGATTTGAGACGTGATAACGAAAGGATCTATAGTTGAGATCTCAATTCCTATGGAATCTCTTTCCCGGAAAACGATGCCATCCCGCATAGATTTCTGAAGCTTGGCCGAGACGGATTCATCTAGAGCGAAGCACGCTTCATAGGTGGCGTGCTTTATAGAAATTGCAAATTCTTCCATTTTCCGAAAGCTGTCGTGTGTGGGGGTAAGGCCCACCACAAATAGTATTGATCACAATCCCCCTCCTAGGGTTAGATGAACCAGGGGCCGCTTTGGCGAGTGCTGGAGGTGCTGGCGCTATAGGCTTTGAGTTCGATCCGGGAGGAAAGGGCTCTTGGAAATACTCCTGAGGCGCTTTTCATGGATAATCTTTTCGATTGCGTCCTTGAGATGGCGACATTCGTTGGTATTATGACCATGAATGTCATGGTATCGATAATACCTACCGGTATTTTTCTCGAAGTCAGTGGATTCCCTAATGTGCGACTTCTTGTACGACAGCGTGTTACATGCCTCCAAGTAGATTTTTTCCAATTCTTCGTTCAGTGGGATGTAGGTCTCGTAAGCACTGTAGCATCCGGGTTTTCATGGCTCCGTCGGGACTTGGTCGTTGTTTCGGCCACCCTGCCTACCATTATTCGGCCTTTGACTGTAGGGTCCTTCCGCCTTGTCCTTATCGAAGGGTTTTCCAACCTTCTTCCCTTTGACGCTGTCATTCGTGGTATCCGTATGCGGATTGCTGGGGAGACCAGTTTCGGAGAGCCGGTTCCGTCTCGCTTCTTCCTAGCATAAGTACGTCCCTTCCTTTTCATAGAAAGCATCAGGGCTTTTAGCTTGCTTCCGATCGATCCACGCCCTGAACTTGGAAGTAGAGAGGACACCTTTTGCTAGATGAAAAAGTAAGGTACGAGGATCCGGGTCCTCGACCTTGGCGAGGGCGGTGTTGAACCGGGAAAGGTAGCTCTTAAGCGACTTGACGGGTCCTTGGTATAGATTAGATAGAATGAGGGCGTTCTTTGGAGTCGGGATGTGTACTCTGAATTGCTTGACCAGTTTTGTTGCTAGTTGGTTGAAGTTGTTGATGGAATCAAGTGGGAGACGAGAGAACCATAGTAAAGTTGTCCCTGACAAGAAGACCGGGAAGCACTTGCATTTGATGGGGACATTGCCCTGGCTAGAGCCCATTTGCTATTTGTATCAATTCAGGAAGGCTCAGTGATTGATTGTGCCATCATAGAGTGGCATTTGCGGCATGCTGAAGCGTCATGGCCACTCGACTTCGTTTATCCTTCTTGTGAAGTGGTTATGCCTAATGTGGGCTTCCCATGAATCATTTACGTTCCCTCGCACTTCCCTCATGATCCTTCGGACCATGCCTGGGAGATAAGTTGGATAAGGATCTGCCATCGGAATCCATGGATTGTGGCGAGGTTTAGGAGTTCTATTGCGAGGGCGTCTCCTATGATAAATGTCCAGGTCATCTTCTTCTATATCCTCAACACCTATGATTGGGTTTTGGTATGGACGATGAGGATGAGCGGGTTGATGCGTATCTTGTTTTGGAAGAGAGCAGGTCGTAGAGAGAGTAGATCCATCATCCTAGGCGACGACAGCTGGGTTTTATCGAGGAAGGGGTTGGTCATTCGGATCAGGTCCATCATTGGTAATCAATCGGGAGCGATCTTGGTACTGTGCCCCCTCGCTATAAGTGACTGAGTTCGGTCCCGTTTCGTTTCCATTGTCATTGTCGTTGTCCAAGGCATTGGTGTGGACGACGACATTGTTGATGAGACTAAACCTTATTTTTGATGTGGGCCCCTCGACTTAGAAGAGGAAATTTTCGAGATAGTAGGTCGAGGTCGGGCGTTGTTCCGAGCGAGCTGGAGTCGAGCGACGATGCACTGACTTTCCTAAAGTTGTCGCATAAGATAAATGTTATATCTTAACGCCTGATTAAGCGCGACAGCTGTGTTCTCATATATTTCATTAAGCGTGCGGATTTGTGCTTGTGTAGTAGGAGTTTCGAGGTCCACATAAGGAAGGGTTTCAGTTGTGAACGGGATATCCACTGGTTGAGCCTGTTGGGATGTTCCGGCTTCGGCTACGGCTGAAGAGCCGATCATTGCGTTCTTTGGTCGCTTTACCATCGTAAGCGGACTCGGCAGCAGGTTTAGCAAACTAACCTAAAGCTCATCGAAGTCCAGACGATAATGTGCGACAAAGATGCAAATCCGAGTTTTCTCAGTGAAAGCGCCAAAATGTTGACAGCAAAAGATGTCGTAAACACCAAATATTCCAATTACTTAGGAATTATAGTTTCGATTGTAAAAGTAAGTGCGGAAAGTAATAAATAACACGAGAGATTTATAGTGGTTCGGCCTTGCGAAAGACCTACGTCCACTTTGGAAGAGTCATTGGAATATTATTAATAACTAAGAGTTATAAGGTTGAGAACATCTCTTTACATACATCTCTAAGTTATATGATGTCATAATTATCATATATTAATATTTTGGAAAAAGACACTTTTGCCCTTCTTCTTCCTCAAAGTGGAGATGCCATTAATAAGGCCACTCGGACCTCTCAAGACATGCCGGGCCACCAAATTCCAATCCCTTTGAAGTGTAAGATCAAGGGGTATTTATAGTGGAGTTGTTAGGTGGGAGTAGGTAGAAGTAGGGGGACCACACCAGGAATTTCGTATCCCCTGAAGCAGGCCACCAAAATCCCGTATCCCCCAGTGCTCATGCCAGAATTTTCATACCCCTCCTTGGGGCACGAAGAATGTAGGAGGGAAGGCACGGGGGGTTTGAGATTGACCCTTGCGGCTGCAGGAGGTCGAGGTCTTGGTTTGGCAATATTCAGAGGAGCGACGAGGTTCTTGTTGGCGTGATCCCTTCCCAGATTAGTTCCTTCACTCCTTGGAGACACTCCTGGCTTTGGTTTCAAAATATATGTTGAGTCGAGCATGTCTTGCGTAATTTTGGGAACCACACCAAAAGGCCGGTTAACAATCTGGTATTTAAAATAACGTAAATATATAATTGGGAAATGGTTTGGATTCTGGAAAGGGAGAAATCTATTGTAAATAGAAATTGAATTTCGAATGGACTAAAATATAATAACTTGTTTTAATTAAATTAAAACTAGTAGTTTGATTTATAAACAATGTTACAAATAAAATAGAACGATTATTATTAAATAATTAGAAAATATAAGAATGAGTTTAGAAAGGGGAAATTGGGAAATCGTTTCAAATGAAAACGATGAAATTATTTTGATGTTCGAAATGTGAGTATAACTGAATAAAATCATAAGGTCGAATGTTGCTAATATAATTTATTTTAAGAAATTTTATATTATATAATTCTGAATTGGACAAGATAAATAATATTTGGTTCAAAAGCCAATAATTTATAATCGAACGTATAATACAGATTAAGTTATAAACTTGATATTTACTTAACAAGAAGTTGACTTATAAACGGAATTTATTAAATGGAATGGGAATATGAATTTATGAAATAACTAGATAAATGGATTTTACACGTAATGGTATTTATAAATAAAATGAAGATTAGATTGATAAAATGAGTCCATATTTTTATAAAGAAATAATATTCACGTTTTGAAGTGAATAATGATTTAAAAGCAAACGTTTCGCAAATTGGGATGGTGATAAAAGGAAATTGGTAAATGTTGGAAGTGATAAATTCAAAAGTGAATTTAGAAATTTGGTTGACCTAAAACGGTGAGTTTATTCCGATGTTTGGAGCATTACTCGAATAGAGTCTATTCGAAAGAGAGTTGTACGTTAAAATTCGACTATATCAAATTCGGGAAAGTACTATTTACTTTCCGTCTTTATCAAGATTTAATTATTTTATTAATCAATTAATTATCTATTTATTTATTCAAATTAATGAATAAGAGTTATATTTTAATATTTTGGAAGCAGGTATTATTACGCTATTATTATAATCAATATTTTATACAACGTTCGTTTAAATCTATATAAATGGATTTTGGAAATGTTTTCCAAATATAGCTAGAGAAGTTTTCTAAGTATAGAAAATGAAATGATTTTGAAGTTAAGAATGAAGTTAAGGAAATTAGAAACTGGCTGGAGATTAGTTATGCTGAATGGTTTTGATCTGATGTTGGTTTCGGCCTTCGGGGTTAATACTTAGGATATTGTTCTCTTACTAGTTTAGGGTTAAGGACTAATGGATGTGGAAAGATAGTGATGCATAAATAAGAAATGGAAATGTTTTCCAATGTCAAGAACGTATATTTTCTAAATATAAGAAACAAGGAAAATGTGAATATATATATATGGGGATGTTTTACTGATATTAAAAAGAAATATTTTTTGGGATATAGAAAATAAATAGTTTAAAATAAATTGAAACGTTTTCCAAGAATAATGAGAGGCTAAACGAGTTGGAGAAATATTTAGGTAAAAATACTGAAGAGAGATTGGGGAATAGATAAATTAATTTAAAGGACTCAGTGTTGATTGATGGTTGATCAATATAATTTCCATTTGGAAATAAGATCGTTGTTTGTATGGATGTTTTCCCTTGATAGTTAAATAACCAGCTATCAAAGTTTTTGACCATTTTTCCGTTGTCAATACGGAGAGATCGGGATCTGATTTATTATCTTAAAACCACTTTGTATGGGCATTAGCATTGCAAATCAAATATGATGAAGATAATTGAAGATGAAGTTTATGCAAGGGCTGTTCTGGCGATCCTAGGTAGAAATTGCCTAAAATGAATTTACAGAATAGTGCCTTCGGTTTGTCCAGTCCCGGGACAACTTGTATGGACGAATGCCTGAAAGAGTATATCTAATAGATCGCGTAAGTTGATCTCTTCAAACTTATTTACGCTGGTGGCGGAGGAATTCATTTCCCTTAGCTTTATACCCATGGTATTTTTAGGGAAATTAATTTGTGATTTGGAAGTTATGATGATGTGGCATTTAAAGTAAATGAAGATGTGATCTGTCGAATGGTATGTTATGACCTCAAACCTCATCAACTGTGTGAAGACCAGCAACCTCCCCGTAAAGGAAAGCGTCGGATAGTTCGAGAACAAACCACAACAGAACGCATACAGAAGAACGTTTCATTGTATATTACAACAATGCATCAGATTACAAGAATATACAGAGTATAATTGAATATTACACAGAAATATCAGAGATTTAAATTACATTTAAATACATAGCAGCGGAAAATAATACAATACACAACTAGAAGTAGATATACGGATACAAAGCTTTCCGGATATCGTTCCAGCTGTAAACCAGGATCCTGTGAATATAAATCTGCAAAACCAAAACTACTAGCTGCCCGTGTCAAAATAAGGGCACCCAGAGTTTAGGTTAAAACAATAAACTCCAGGTCAGTCATGGGACTGGTGTGAGAACTAAAACAGTTAATCTTTATTTTTAAAGTTCGGTAAATCAAGGGACCACGCCGTATAACACGGAACGGGTTTCCTCCCAAGAATACCAGTGCATAAAACAAACAGCGCAATGCTAACTAAAGAAAAATGAAGCTGTTATAAGACCCAGGTCCTATCACACAATGCAACGCAAGCCGGGGGATAGGGTTTTCCCTTATAACAGCCAAAGAATGCTTGATACGTTTAAAACAAATCGTTTGATACTATTATAAGTGCATAGTGTATAAAACAACTTCAAATCATAAGTATCAATCATAGGCGGCATGGGTACCATATATCATGTCGCCATATATAGGTTTACAAATAAAACCGCAAATGTCACGTATTTGGAAATTGGATTTCCGTCTATGAACCGAGGCAAAAGATAGTCCTCAACCGATTCGAGACGCTCTAGCCCGCCCCTCAGGAACAGCCGCAACTGCCCCTTGGATCCTCAGGGCCGGTCCACACGGAGTGGATTATTATGCCTGAACAATACGTCTCCCCACCCTATGGGGTGTAAGTCTGGTCCGTCAGCCGACCAGAATGCATTCGGCCGAAACCGATATAACCGAGGCGCCTCGCAACAGCAACAACCACATAAGTCAAACTCGTCAGGGCGTGTAAAACCACTGACGCCACTTCTAGCTAGAAAGAAACGCATGTCCTCCCTGACGTCCGTCTCACGTTTTTGGTTCATACCTGGTGTGAAACACGCGAGGTAAACGTTACACAAAGCTACGCCACAAAGGCCGTGCTTTGATCATCACCACAAGACTTTGCTTTTCAACAGAAGCCTTGATCATTTGCATCTTAGCATGCCACACAGGCAAACCATCCTATGCAACCGATATCAGTCACACAGAATGAAATCCGATGTCAGACACACAGTCCATTTACAAGTCCGTTCTGGGTCTGAACGAAACCGGAGGCACCTAGTACCCCGCATATCCATCGATCTCCAAGTACGTCTGGACGATCACTAACTGTTTCCATCTTCTTGGGTGTACAGCCCAATCAAGATCATCAGTTATCATCCAAACGACGTGAAGACCTCCGGTCTTCGACCATCGTCTTCATCTTCGACTTATCGTCGTATCGATTATTCAGAATGGGATAAACCCGGACTTCCCGAATAACTCGCGTATATTTTATAAAAGTGTTACACAAACACAACATACGCCTCATTCCAATTCATTAGTCACTAACCGTAAATTAATCAAGAGAATAATTCCCCAAATATTAACCCCGAAGGCCGAAACCAACATCAGATCAATATCCAGAAAACCCTTCTGCTTGGCTAACCGACAGTTAGTTTCTAAATTTCACGTTCAAATCTAATTAAAGATTTAACTATCGCCTGGAGCAAAACTGGTGATACTCCATTCTCGATCTTTTCAATCTAATTAAAGATTCATTAAAACTCCACTTAGTTTTAATCATTATCTGGGTTAAAGAATCAGTGTCATTTAAAAACACGATTCACGATAAACCCAAAATCACATTCCATTAATTATCGGGTTAAAGAACAAGTGTTATTTAAAACACTGTTCACGATAAACCCAAAAATCAATACCAATTCAATTCCAATTAAATATCATTTAATTGGTACACTTCATTAAATCTAAATAAAAAGATTTAATCTTTTCTCAACTGGGTTCAAGAACAGTGTTAGTGAAGACACCATTCACGACAAACCCAAATCACATTCCATTAATTATCGGGTTAAAGGACAAGTGTTATTTAAAACACTGTTCACGATAAACCCAAAAATCAATACCAATTCAATTCCAATTAAATATCATTTAATTGGTACACTTCATTAAATCTAAATAAAAAGATTTAATCTTTTCTCAACTGGGTTCAAGAACAGTGTTAGTGAAGACACCATTCACGACAAACCCAAATCACATTCCATTAATTATCGGGTTAAAGAACAAGTGTTATTTAAAACACTGTTCACGATAAACCCAAAAATCAATACCAATTCAATTCCAATTAAATATCATTTAATTGGTACACTTCATTAAATCTAAATAAAAAGATTTAATCTTTTCTCAACTGGGTTCAAGAACAGTGTTAGTGAAGACACCATTCACGACAAACCCAAATCACATTCGATATTCAATACAAGGCTCTGAATAGAAAATATATCGGCTTATATTCAATATCGAATTCTACGACTAACAAATGTCGTATTGGAAATAACGATACAAATATATATCTTTCAAATTTCCATAACAACACCTGTAATATCACGAATTCCAACATCGAAATATTCCGAAGACAATTTCGATTCAAATCCACTCCAATGCAATCATTGGAAATTTTGGTTATTTTCAAAACCATTTCAAATTCAATTTATTTATTTAAAAATAAATAGAATTATAATTCTAGTTCAAAACTAGTTCATTTCGATAAAAATCTATTTTTATCTTTTCAAATATGGAGTTTTTCATCCCAAACTTTCACAAATCATTTCTTATGATTTTACACAAATTATTACTATTTTTAATAATTTTATCAAGGCCCGTACAGTCGATTTCCATTAACGGCCATCGAACTGCACTTACAGCGACCTTTTTCGAATTTGATTTGGACGTATCTCCAAATCCAACCGTTAGATTTCAAATTTCTAACATTCATTAGAAAGCTCTTTTCGATACGAACCCAACGGTTCCGGTTTTAGGAGAATCCGACGGTCGGATCTCCCGTAATGTCCGTTTGAAATAAATGGTCGAAATTCGCGAACTGCCGCGGCGCGGCGCGTTCTATTCAGGCCATTATATTATATATATAATATATATAATATATATTTCGTCGATTTCTATTTAAAACGAATTATATAAATAGTTTTAAATTCGTTTCAAAAACAATTTCAACTTCCTTTTCAATTCCAATCAAAATTGAATCCTTCTTTATAAATCCGTTTTAAAATTCATTTCTATTCAATTCAAATTTCAATTCAATTTGAATTCATTTCAATTCACTTTCAATTCAATTCGAATTCGTTTTCAATTCAATTCATTTCGAAATCGTTTTCAATTCAATTCATTTCGAAATCGTTTTCAATTCAATTCATTTCGAAATCGTTTTCAATTCAATTCATTTCGAAATCGTTTTCAATTCAATTCATTTCGAAATCGTTTTCAATTCAATTCATTTCGAAATCGTTTTCAATTCAATTCATTTCGAAAGCGTTTTCAATTCAATTCATTTCAAAGTATTCGATTTCGAAATCACTTTTCAATATTCATTTTTAAAATGAATAAAATCGATATAAATATCGTTCACGTCAAAATGGCGTCAATCTAATCAACACGGCTTCATATATTGATATTTTCAAATATTCTATTTCAAATATTTCCTTTTTCAAAATAATTGTTATTATCAAAATATTTCGTTCAACACATGACCAATCTCAATGAATGAGTACTGTCAACATATGAACTTTTATTTTATAATATTCTTTATTTTTCAAATTGGAATGAGGCCCAATCAATTACCATATAAAGTTAATTATATGGATTTTCATACAACACATGTACATAATAGCATGGAAAAATAATCAACCATCAACCAAAGTGCACTACACTGTATAAGCATCAAATATAGATATCTAACGCTTAAAACAGCCTGTCAATCAACCGATCGACATATTTAATAAATCAGGATGAGTGAACTTCAAATTTCATCCCAACACCCGTGTGGGGTTTCAAACAATCAAACGCATATTTTATTTGTGCAGTTGGGCGATGTGTAGAATTTATCGTCCCAATCAATGTCATTCAAATAGGTGTACATAAACAAACCGTCCGGCTTATAAATGAATATTTTTTTTTTATTCACTTCACGTTAAAAATTTATATTTTTAACGATAAAACATTTTATTTCAACCTATGAATTTCTATTCAATTCATTTACACAATAAAATGATATTTTTATTTTTCTAACATATTTTAGAAAATTTCGGCGGCATAACGGCACGATACTAGAAACGGGACGAGGCTTAGCCTTATCCCCGGTCTAGTGAAGGCCCACGCCATTCACTCATCAATCAAATCAATTTCATTTTGCAAACCACAAAATTTGGAGTAAGGGTCTAACCTAGCCTTACTCCTACGCCTTATAACGGCGCACGTCTAATCCTAACCAATTTATCGATTCGATTTTTCACACCACAAACCACATTCAAACCAATATCGCAAACAATCACCAAACAGTCAAACAAACAAGTCCATGGTATGTGGACGGGTGTCGGGTGCTTCTAATAAGCACCGTCTGCATCCTAGTATATATATATAACTAGAAAAATAGAATTTTGAGTGAGAAGTTCTCACAGATTAGCTATCCTAGCTCCACGGCACTCCTTTGCAGAAGTCTTTATTGCTATCGCATCTTCGTCGTCTTCGTTGCCCATAGCCACTACATATGTAAAAATCGAATTTTTACTTCGTTATTCAATTTATAAAAATCGAATTTTTAGTTCGCTATTCAATATATAAAAATCGAATTTTTATTTCAAAGTTCAATATATAAAAATCGAATTTTTATTTCAAAGTTCAATATATAAAAATCGAATTTTTATTTCAAAGTTCAATATATAAAAATCGAATTTTTATTTCAAAGTTCAATATATAAAAATCGAATTTTTATTTCAAAGTTCAATATATAAAAATCGAATTTTTAGTTCAAAGTTCAATATATAAAAATCGAATTTTTAGTTCAAAGTTCAATATATAAAAATCGAATTTTTAGTTCAAAGTTCAATATATAAAAATCGAATTTTTAGTTCAAAGTTCAATATATAAAAATCGAATTTTTATTTCGCTATCAACATATAAAAATCCTATTTTTATTTCGACTTTCAACATATAAAAATATGATTTTTACTTCGACTTTCAATATATAAAAATATGATTTTTACCTCTTAAAGTTCAAATCTTTTTCTATTCAAAGTTCAAATCTTTTTTCTATTCAAAGTTCAAATCTTTTTTCTATTCAAAGTTCAAATCTTTTTTTTCTATTCAAAGTTCAAATCTTTTTTTTCTATTCAAAGTTCAAATCTTTTTTTCTTTTATAAAGTTCAAATCTTTTTTTTTCTATTCAAAGTTCAAATCTTTTTTTCTTTTATAAAGTTCAAATCTTTTTTTTTCTTTTATAAAGTTCAAATCTTTTTTTCTTTTATAAAGTTCAAATCTTTTTTTTTCTTTTATAAAAAATCAGTTTTTATTTTTCTTTTATATAAAATCAGTTTTTATTTTTCTTTTATATAAAATCAGTTTTTATTTTTCTTTTATATAAAATTAGTTTTTATTTTTCTTTTATATAAAATCAGTTTTTAAACTTTAAAAATCGAAATTAGTCTTGAACCTTTACAATCGAAATTACAGATAAAAATAAAAATGAAAATAAAATAAAGTAGAAAAAAACTTACTGCATCTCGAAGAAAGAAAAAAAAAAGGCGTCGATGTTGGCGGCAGGAGGAGGCGGCGGGTTGGGGCGGCCTTCAGTTCGTCGGAGGGGTGATCGTCGGAGGACCAGGTGGCGCCAGGGGAGGTTGCAGCATCGGCAGTTGGGCGATGTGGGGGTTGACGCGACTGATGAATGGAGGGGAAGACGTCGATCTGAGGGCAGGGTTGCGAGGCCGGTCTGTGAGGGAGGATAGCGACGGAGGTGTAAGCGTCGATCGGTGGTGCGACGGGTGGAGGCGGCGGTGGTGCTGGCGTCGATCGCCAGGAGTCGCGGTCGCCATATTTTTTTCTCTTTTTTTTTTTTTTCGATTTTGGATCTGAACTGATACGGGGGGGGGGGGGGCCAGAGTGATTTAAGGGAGAGGGGTATTATAATATTTTTTTTTTTTTATTTATTAATTTATTTATTTTATCCTAAAGAGTTGACTTTCACATACGACCTCGAAACGAGGCCCACCGCCTGTCGTCCATACCGTTTTACCCCCATTCCGAACACAATGGGATATGTATCGTAAGCTGGTTTGATCGTTACAATCAGTTTCCGTTGAAATTACATTTAAATCCTTATATTGAATTTTAAACGTACATTTCAAATTACCGGGGTCACATACTAACTCTATAAATCCCACAAAAATATTTTCTAGCTTCGTATTAACGATACGGTCCTAACAAAACTAGTTTCGTCGAATTCTGAGACCGTTTGAAAAATGGCCAATTTCCAGTCGATTAAAATCAACTGAAACTGGTCAAACGCGTTTTCCTTCACCACGCTCACATATTGATTCGAAAAATTATGAAATTTGGAATCTAGCAATAACTTAACACTGCGGACCCAACAAAAGTGGTTTCGTCGAAATCCGAGGTCGTTTGCAAAATGTCCATTTTTAAGGGCCTGAATTCCATAGCGACTATTCAGAATTTTCAACTGGACATATCTTTTGATTCCTAATATGAAATCTTGATTTTTCGGATTCGTTGGAAAGATATTCACTATTAGATTCCATTATTTTTGGTTTCACAAAAATCCGGATTGTTTTGCACCCGGTACATTCAATTGAAGTTTGAAATCGAATTATCGAACTACCGCGCCATTTTCAATTCTATTTATAATTATATATAAATATTTATATTCAAACGACGACGCGTATAATATATACGTTCGAATTCTATTCAAAATAAATTTCTCGTCGATATTATTTAAAATAATTCATTTTAAATAATCAAAATTCGCTAAAATTGCCAAAATAAAAATTTTAAACTGGCCCAGATTTTCCGGGTTGTTACAATCTCCCCCACTTAAAACTTTTCGTCCCCGAAAAGGAACAAAGTCGAAAGTGGTTTGATTATTCAGCTCTACGCTCGATCTGGCTTCTATTCTCCAACTCTTTAGTTTCTGAGAATTTTTAAAACTTCAAAAATTTGGCTAACACCCTAAATTTTTGAAAAATTTCGCCATAACCTCCCCTGCACCGGGAGCATCGGGGAATTTCAAATAGCTTCCCCGGTCCTTCAGATCTCAAAAAGAAAAAGAAAAAGCCAAGCGGCTAGCCAATAGGCTCACAAAATCATCATCACCCAAACAAAACAGGAAATTATGTAGTAAACATGTACCTATTTGTCGGGCAAACAAATTTTATTCTCTGGCTCTAGCCTCCTTGCTATGACCTGTTCAATATAAACATATGTATATGCAAGCAAACGCAACCAATTTTCGATATAATTCAATATTTGGTTCTGTTAGGCTAAATGGCTAAAAATTAGCAAACAAATAAACAAACAACACAAACATCAATCAATTAGTTGATTAGCTTTTCAAATTCATAATTTTAATACATATACTGAAAATCTTGTTTTTGATGCCAATTCACAACAATAGGCCCTATCTAATTTTTGGTTCTCACACCAGTCTAATGGAAATATATAGATATCACACCTTCGTCACACGAATATAAATTCTGACGATGAGTACTCAACCATCAGAATCATCTTCGGGCCACTAGAGTATGATTCTATATCTATCCAATATATTAAAACTTCGAATACACGCGGATCAGACGTATACGCAAAATCTTTATATACTGGACTGTCCAACTCAATATAAAATAATTAATCAAATACGAATAGTTGATTTTAAATTTTCAAAACAAATTTGATTTTCACTAAAAAAAATAATATACTCTTCACACTCGTTCTAGGATACTACTGATCCTATCTCTAACGAGTCATTCTAATTGGATATTACTAACCCAATATCTGATGAATTCTTTCGTACGGTTCTAATGTGTCTTGTTCTCTAGCTTTGTAAACCAAAGCTCTGATACCACGTGTGAAGACCAGCAACCTCCCCGTAAAGGAAAGCGTCGGATAGTTCGAGAACAAACCACAACAGAACGCATACAGAAGAACGTTTCATTGTATATTACAACAATGCATCAGATTACAAGAATATACAGAGTATAATTGAATATTACACAGAAATATCAGAGATTTAAATTACATTTAAATACATAGCAGCGGAAAATAATACAATACACAACTAGAAGTAGATATACGGATACAAAGCTTTCCGGATATCGTTCCAGCTGTAAACCAGGATCCTGTGAATATAAATCTGCAAAACCAAAACTACTAGCTGCCCGTGTCAAAATAAGGGCACCCAGAGTTTAGGTTAAAACAATAAACTCCAGGTCAGTCATGGGACTGGTGTGAGAACTAAAACAGTTAATCTTTATTTTTAAAGTTCGGTAAATCAAGGGACCACGCCGTATAACACGGAACGGGTTTCCTCCCAAGAATACCAGTGCATAAAACAAACAGCGCAATGCTAACTAAAGAAAAATGAAGCTGTTATAAGACCCAGGTCCTATCACACAATGCAACGCAAGCCGGGGGATAGGGTTTTCCCTTATAACAGCCAAAGAATGCTTGATACGTTTAAAACAAATCGTTTGATACTATTATAAGTGCATAGTGTATAAAACAACTTCAAATCATAAGTATCAATCATAGGCGGCATGGGTACCATATATCATGTCGCCATATATAGGTTTACAAATAAAACCGCAAATGTCACGTATTTGGAAATTGGATTTCCGTCTATGAACCGAGGCAAAAGATAGTCCTCAACCGATTCGAGACGCTCTAGCCCGCCCCTCAGGAACAGCCGCAACTGCCCCTTGGATCCTCAGGGCCGGTCCACACGGAGTGGATTATTATGCCTGAACAATACGTCTCCCCACCCTATGGGGTGTAAGTCTGGTCCGTCAGCCGACCAGAATGCATTCGGCCGAAACCGATATAACCGAGGCGCCTCGCAACAGCAACAACCACATAAGTCAAACTCGTCAGGGCGTGTAAAACCACTGACGCCACTTCTAGCTAGAAAGAAACGCATGCCCTCCCTGACGTCCGTCTCACGTTTTTGGTTCATACCTGGTGTGAAACACGCGAGGTAAACGTTACACAAAGCTACGCCACAAAGGCCGTGCTTTGATCATCACCACAAGACTTTGCTTTTCAACAGAAGCCTTGATCATTTGCATCTTAGCATGCCACACAGGCAAACCATCCTATGCAACCGATATCAGTCACACAGAATGAAATCCGATGTCAGACACACAGTCCATTTACAAGTCCGTTCTGGGTCTGAACGAAACCGGAGGCACCTAGTACCCCGCATATCCATCGATCTCCAAGTACGTCTGGACGATCACTAACTGTTTCCATCTTCTTGGGTGTACAGCCCAATCAAGATCATCAGTTATCATCCAAACGACGTGAAGACCTCCGGTCTTCGACCATCGTCTTCATCTTCGACTTATCGTCGTATCGATTATTCAGAATGGGATAAACCCGGACTTCCCGAATAACTCGCGTATATTTTATAAAAGTGTTACACAAACACAACATACGCCTCATTCCAATTCATTAGTCACTAACCGTAAATTAATCAAGAGAATAATTCCCCAAATATTAACCCCGAAGGCCGAAACCAACATCAGATCAATATCCAGAAAACCCTTCTGCTTGGCTAACCGACAGTTAGTTTCTAAATTTCACGTTCAAATCTAATTAAAGATTTAACTATCGCCTGGAGCAAAACTGGTGATACTCCATTCTCGATCTTTTCAATCTAATTAAAGATTCATTAAAACTCCACTTAGTTTTAATCATTATCTGGGTTAAAGAATCAGTGTCATTTAAAAACACGATTCACGATAAACCCAAAATCACATTCCATTAATTATCGGGTTAAAGAACAAGTGTTATTTAAAACACTGTTCACGATAAACCCAAAAATCAATACCAATTCAATTCCAATTAAATATCATTTAATTGGTACACTTCATTAAATCTAAATAAAAAGATTTAATCTTTTCTCAACTGGGTTCAAGAACAGTGTTAGTGAAGACACCATTCACGACAAACCCAAATCACATTCCATTAATTATCGGGTTAAAGGACAAGTGTTATTTAAAACACTGTTCACGATAAACCCAAAAATCAATACCAATTCAATTCCAATTAAATATCATTTAATTGGTACACTTCATTAAATCTAAATAAAAAGATTTAATCTTTTCTCAACTGGGTTCAAGAACAGTGTTAGTGAAGACACCATTCACGACAAACCCAAATCACATTCCATTAATTATCGGGTTAAAGAACAAGTGTTATTTAAAACACTGTTCACGATAAACCCAAAAATCAATACCAATTCAATTCCAATTAAATATCATTTAATTGGTACACTTCATTAAATCTAAATAAAAAGATTTAATCTTTTCTCAACTGGGTTCAAGAACAGTGTTAGTGAAGACACCATTCACGACAAACCCAAATCACATTCGATATTCAATACAAGGCTCTGAATAGAAAATATATCGGCTTATATTCAATATCGAATTCTACGACTAACAAATGTCGTATTGGAAATAACGATACAAATATATATCTTTCAAATTTCCATAACAACACCTGTAATATCACGAATTCCAACATCGAAATATTCCGAAGACAATTTCGATTCAAATCCACTCCAATGCAATCATTGGAAATTTTGGTTATTTTCAAAACCATTTCAAATTCAATTTATTTATTTAAAAATAAATAGAATTATAATTCTAGTTCAAAACTAGTTCATTTCGATAAAAATCTATTTTTATCTTTTCAAATATGGAGTTTTTCATCCCAAACTTTCACAAATCATTTCTTATGATTTTACACAAATTATTACTATTTTTAATAATTTTATCAAGGCCCGTACAGTCGATTTCCATTAACGGCCATCGAACTGCACTTACAGCGACCTTTTTCGAATTTGATTTGGACGTATCTCCAAATCCAACCGTTAGATTTCAAATTTCTAACATTCATTAGAAAGCTCTTTTCGATACGAACCCAACGGTTCCGGTTTTAGGAGAATCCGACGGTCGGATCTCCCGTAATGTCCGTTTGAAATAAATGGTCGAAATTCGCGAACTGCCGCGGCGCGGCGCGTTCTATTCAGGCCATTATATTATATATATAATATATATAATATATATTTCGTCGATTTCTATTTAAAACGAATTATATAAATAGTTTTAAATTCGTTTCAAAAACAATTTCAACTTCCTTTTCAATTCCAATCAAAATTGAATCCTTCTTTATAAATCCGTTTTAAAATTCATTTCTATTCAATTCAAATTTCAATTCAATTTGAATTCATTTCAATTCACTTTCAATTCAATTCGAATTCGTTTTCAATTCAATTCATTTCGAAATCGTTTTCAATTCAATTCATTTCGAAATCGTTTTCAATTCAATTCATTTCGAAATCGTTTTCAATTCAATTCATTTCGAAATCGTTTTCAATTCAATTCATTTCGAAATCGTTTTCAATTCAATTCATTTCGAAATCGTTTTCAATTCAATTCATTTCGAAAGCGTTTTCAATTCAATTCATTTCAAAGTATTCGATTTCGAAATCACTTTTCAATATTCATTTTTAAAATGAATAAAATCGATATAAATATCGTTCACGTCAAAATGGCGTCAATCTAATCAACACGGCTTCATATATTGATATTTTCAAATATTCTATTTCAAATATTTCCTTTTTCAAAATAATTGTTATTATCAAAATATTTCGTTCAACACATGACCAATCTCAATGAATGAGTACTGTCAACATATGAACTTTTATTTTATAATATTCTTTATTTTTCAAATTGGAATGAGGCCCAATCAATTACCATATAAAGTTAATTATATGGATTTTCATACAACACATGTACATAATAGCATGGAAAAATAATCAACCATCAACCAAAGTGCACTACACTGTATAAGCATCAAATATAGATATCTAACGCTTAAAACAGCCTGTCAATCAACCGATCGACATATTTAATAAATCAGGATGAGTGAACTTCAAATTTCATCCCAACACCCGTGTGGGGTTTCAAACAATCAAACGCATATTTTATTTGTGCAGTTGGGCGATGTGTAGAATTTATCGTCCCAATCAATGTCATTCAAATAGGTGTACATAAACAAACCGTCCGGCTTATAAATGAATATTTTTTTTTTATTCACTTCACGTTAAAAATTTATATTTTTAACGATAAAACATTTTATTTCAACCTATGAATTTCTATTCAATTCATTTACACAATAAAATGATATTTTTATTTTTCTAACATATTTTAGAAAATTTCGGCGGCATAACGGCACGATACTAGAAACGGGACGAGGCTTAGCCTTATCCCCGGTCTAGTGAAGGCCCACGCCATTCACTCATCAATCAAATCAATTTCATTTTGCAAACCACAAAATTTGGAGTAAGGGTCTAACCTAGCCTTACTCCTACGCCTTATAACGGCGCACGTCTAATCCTAACCAATTTATCGATTCGATTTTTCACACCACAAACCACATTCAAACCAATATCGCAAACAATCACCAAACAGTCAAACAAACAAGTCCATGGTATGTGGACGGGTGTCGGGTGCTTCTAATAAGCACCGTCTGCATCCTAGTATATATATATAACTAGAAAAATAGAATTTTGAGTGAGAAGTTCTCACAGATTAGCTATCCTAGCTCCACGGCACTCCTTTGCAGAAGTCTTTATTGCTATCGCATCTTCGTCGTCTTCGTTGCCCATAGCCACTACATATGTAAAAATCGAATTTTTACTTCGTTATTCAATTTATAAAAATCGAATTTTTAGTTCGCTATTCAATATATAAAAATCGAATTTTTATTTCAAAGTTCAATATATAAAAATCGAATTTTTATTTCAAAGTTCAATATATAAAAATCGAATTTTTATTTCAAAGTTCAATATATAAAAATCGAATTTTTATTTCAAAGTTCAATATATAAAAATCGAATTTTTATTTCAAAGTTCAATATATAAAAATCGAATTTTTAGTTCAAAGTTCAATATATAAAAATCGAATTTTTAGTTCAAAGTTCAATATATAAAAATCGAATTTTTAGTTCAAAGTTCAATATATAAAAATCGAATTTTTAGTTCAAAGTTCAATATATAAAAATCGAATTTTTATTTCGCTATCAACATATAAAAATCCTATTTTTATTTCGACTTTCAACATATAAAAATATGATTTTTACTTCGACTTTCAATATATAAAAATATGATTTTTACCTCTTAAAGTTCAAATCTTTTTCTATTCAAAGTTCAAATCTTTTTTCTATTCAAAGTTCAAATCTTTTTTCTATTCAAAGTTCAAATCTTTTTTTTCTATTCAAAGTTCAAATCTTTTTTTTCTATTCAAAGTTCAAATCTTTTTTTCTTTTATAAAGTTCAAATCTTTTTTTTTCTATTCAAAGTTCAAATCTTTTTTTCTTTTATAAAGTTCAAATCTTTTTTTTTCTTTTATAAAGTTCAAATCTTTTTTTCTTTTATAAAGTTCAAATCTTTTTTTTTCTTTTATAAAAAATCAGTTTTTATTTTTCTTTTATATAAAATCAGTTTTTATTTTTCTTTTATATAAAATCAGTTTTTATTTTTCTTTTATATAAAATTAGTTTTTATTTTTCTTTTATATAAAATCAGTTTTTAAACTTTAAAAATCGAAATTAGTCTTGAACCTTTACAATCGAAATTACAGATAAAAATAAAAATGAAAATAAAATAAAGTAGAAAAAAACTTACTGCATCTCGAAGAAAGAAAAAAAAAAGGCGTCGATGTTGGCGGCAGGAGGAGGCGGCGGGTTGGGGCGGCCTTCAGTTCGTCGGAGGGGTGATCGTCGGAGGACCAGGTGGCGCCAGGGGAGGTTGCAGCATCGGCAGTTGGGCGATGTGGGGGTTGACGCGACTGATGAATGGAGGGGAAGATGTCGATCTGAGGGCAGGGTTGCGAGGCCGGTCTGTGAGGGAGGATAGCGACGGAGGTGTAAGCGTCGATCGGTGGTGCGACGGGTGGAGGCGGCGGTGGTGCTGGCGTCGATCGCCAGGAGTCGCGGTCGCCATATTTTTTTCTCTTTTTTTTTTTTTCGATTTTGGATCTGAACTGATACGGGGGGGGGGCCAGAGTGATTTAAGGGAGAGGGGTATTATAATATTTTTTTTTTTTTTTATTTATTAATTTATTTATTTTATCCTAAAGAGTTGACTTTCACATACGACCTCGAAACGAGGCCCACCGCCTGTCGTCCATACCGTTTTACCCCCATTCCGAACACAATGGGATATGTATCGTAAGCTGGTTTGATCGTTACAATCAGTTTCCGTTGAAATTACATTTAAATCCTTATATTGAATTTTAAACGTACATTTCAAATTACCGGGGTCACATACTAACTCTATAAATCCCACAAAAATATTTTCTAGCTTCGTATTAACGATACGGTCCTAACAAAACTAGTTTCGTCGAATTCTGAGACCGTTTGAAAAATGGCCAATTTCCAGTCGATTAAAATCAACTGAAACTGGTCAAACGCGTTTTCCTTCACCACGCTCACATATTGATTCGAAAAATTATGAAATTTGGAATCTAGCAATAACTTAACACTGCGGACCCAACAAAAGTGGTTTCGTCGAAATCCGAGGTCGTTTGCAAAATGTCCATTTTTAAGGGCCTGAATTCCATAGCGACTATTCAGAATTTTCAACTGGACATATCTTTTGATTCCTAATATGAAATCTTGATTTTTCGGATTCGTTGGAAAGATATTCACTATTAGATTCCATTATTTTTGGTTTCACAAAAATCCGGATTGTTTTGCACCCGGTACATTCAATTGAAGTTTGAAATCGAATTATCGAACTACCGCGCCATTTTCAATTCTATTTATAATTATATATAAATATTTATATTCAAACGACGACGCGTATAATATATACGTTCGAATTCTATTCAAAATAAATTTCTCGTCGATATTATTTAAAATAATTCATTTTAAATAATCAAAATTCGCTAAAATTGCCAAAATAAAAATTTTAAACTGGCCCAGATTTTCCGGGTTGTTACAAACTGGGAAATGATAAAACTCGAGCAGCAACATGGTTAAGTGGGTCGTTCCCAATTAAGGTATATTGTTCCATCTAGAGTATTCATTTTTATCTTTTTTCACTTTTGTATCTCCTGGGAACGGTTATGTTGGTATACCAACCGTAAGGTAACAATAAATTTAGAACATTCAAGCAAAATGAATGGTTGGTCATGTGTGGTTGAGTTACAAGATGTTCTTGTTGAACTCCAGTGTATCCCCTCTAGAGAACACTGATCGGAAGGTGGTTCCATACCTTGTCATAGTGGGAAATCCACCCGCGTTTTTGATTGTATATTATGTATGTACAGCGTGAGATGCTAGCGTTCTACTAGATTTTTGTTTACTTGTATTAGACACTATTATAATATTAGAATAATATTGTTTTAAAATAATGTTTTGGGTTATCATAAGGTAAAAAAACCATCTATGTTCATATGTGGATTGGCCTTACGATTATCCTTTCTATTGAAAAGGTTTTTTAAAAGTTAAACCAGATGGTTGAAGTTTACTCACACCAGTCCCAGACTGACCTAGAGTTTATTTTGTTTTGTTTTACTCTAAACTCTTGGGTGCCCAAATTTGTACAGGAAGTCAAGTAGTCAAGATTTTACAGATATACTTGAAAGAACTTGGAGTAGGAGGCTTCAACATTAGTTGTCTATAGTGTTATTTCCGCTATGATGTTATGTATTGTACTCTGATAATGGTGTGTATATACAGTTACAGTTTTGTATTTTAAAAATTATGTTATATAATATTTTTATTTATTTTGTTGTGAGATTCATGTTTATCCCGATTCTGTTCTGTGGCAATCTTCTTCTTCTCCTATTATAACTTTCTTTCTATTTCTCACCCTCTAACTTATTTCTATTAATGATCTAGTATTTACGATGTTTGAATAGTTGACATGGTGTTTTCATGTCGATTTTAAGGGTCGAAAATCCTTGGTTCATTACAGTGGTATCAGAGCTAAAGATTAAGTGATTACTTTGGCTCTGTGGCGTAACCCAGTAGAGATGGGGTTAGTAATACCCTAGACCGATTTTGAGTGTATAATATGAGAGAGCGTATTTGTAGATTGAATAAAAATGGTTTTATATTGTGGAGATTTATTGGTTGAGTGGCTAATAAATTCTGGTCGACGGTGGGGCACCACAATGTCGATAGGGGTTTCTATATGCTTAAATACGATGAACCGGCACACTATGTTTTGAAAGAGGGTAAACGAAATAATTTTACCCAAAATATATTTTGATATAAAGAAGTATTTATATTGAAATTATTATAATATATATTGGATGTGTTGGTTGTTATTATAACCGAATAAGATTATAATTGAGATGGCTATAAATAACCAATCAGAATTTGTATAAGTGTAATATATAAATTAGGTGGATTAAGTCTGAATTTAAACTAGATTTGGAATTAGAACTTTGGAAATTTGGAAAAGTTTTTGTAAATGAAGTGTGAATTGAATGTATGGAAATTTTAAGATCCTAAGGGAATTTGAAAATGTTTTTCGAGCATTGAAAAGGATATTTTGAAATAATTTCAAAATGGAAATGTTTTAAAATTAGTTTTTTTTTTTTTGGCAAAGCCAACGAGGTTCAGTGGGCCTCTACCACTTTTATTAATGTACCAAAGACGAGTACATAGTAACACGAACAGATGAAAAAACAAAAGAAAATGGTGGCAATAAGGTATATCAATGATATCAGAAGCTAAAAAAAACAAATTTAAACAAAAACTGCAATTAGTGATTATGTGCTTCCAAAAATGCCGAGATCATACACAAATTGTAGGAATTTCAGCCCATCCCTCAACACATGCCATAACCGGTGCTTAAGCTGTGTCAAGTTCAATGCACGCATAAGATCAGATACCCTCAAATTTCTTTCTGCCCATAGTCTGGTTACATAATTCTTGAAAGTATACGTGTACATTCTAGCCCTTTTACTTATGCCTTTCATCTTTATGTTAATCTCTTCCCATTCAGCTTGACTATCATTTTGGAGATTATAGCCACCAATTTGCATATGCATTTCATCCCAAAGTGGCCTAATAGCAGTACATTCGAAGAATAAGTGGGAGACGGTCTCAACACTCGAGTTGCAGAAGTTGCATTGAAGATCCACTGCTATGTAATTTATCTTTTGTTAATACCGCCTTGTGCATGAGCATCCATAGACAGAGGTTCTCCTTCTCGCTGTTACCACGCCTCCATACAACACTATGTCATCTACAAGTAGAAAGTGATAAAGCACCAAGCAGATCATAATACATTGATTTAATGTTGAACTTAGCACCTGTCCAATGCCAAGTTGTATTAGCTGTAGCATCACTCACGGTCCAATTTATTTTGACTTCTTCCCAAAGATTCACAACATTTTGATTAGCAGAACTAGGCAAGCAAGGACAGCTGCCTTGCAAAATGTTCACGACATTGCATGATAAACTGATCCCAGATTGTAGCTTATCAAAGTATAATAGTGAATCCCATAGAATGACACCAAACTCGCTCCATGGATCACGCAAGAAACTAAATGAGGTGTAGGCTTTCATCCCATATTTAAAATATGGTAGAAAAACATGTCTTGAATTAATTAAATTTTGCCATGTCCAACTCATACCACTTTTCTTTTCAAGTGTCCAATATGAGTCATTTTGGGGTACGTACTTGTAGGACCAGTCTACCCAGAGATTATCACTCATATTTAAAATATCATTTATGTAACGATCGGAATTTTTAAGTGCATTTTTTTTAAATTGTGTATTTTAAATTTTTGTTTCTATTTTATCTTATTTATTTAAATCTCAATTTTTGTAACGACCCTTATTTTTAGCGGTTTATTTTAAATATTTAAATTTATTTTAAATGTTGTATTGGAAATATAAACTGATTTTATATGGAGTTTATTAATTAAAAACGACAATTGAACGTATAATTTATAATTAAATTTAAAACGGGCTCGTAATGTTGCGGTAGTTCATAATATTACGTTCTGAACTTCAATTGAGTATGCAGGATCCGATATAAGTTGGAATTCCATAAAACAAGAAATATTTGAATCTACTAAACTATCTTTCTAATGGAAGTGAAAAATCGAGATTTCGCCATATAGATTGCAAGTTATGTCCAAATCAAAGTTTCAGAAAATCGCTATGGAATCGTGCATAAGCCATAACGGTTTATTTAATATAATTAAATATTAGTTTCGAATTTGGACAAGATTTTTGAGACATAGTTATAATTTAATTTATTAAAAATTATGTAATTTTTATTTTGACAAATAAGCAACTTTTTATATGAAGTATATTACACCCTATATCAGCGTTTTTGGAACTTCATAAAATATGTTAATTTGTATATTTTATTATATTTCCAAGCTCGCAGCACATTGGTAGATACAACGGTATTTTTACTTTTGTATCGTGGCTCGTAAAAGTAGTATGTAATGGAGTACTTATGTTTTCTTTTCTAACTTAAATATACACTAATAAGTGACCTGTGCTTCGCACACGAGCGAGGAATGAAGTTGTAGCTACATTAAATACCGAATGGCTTGTATGTTATCACTGTTATTTTCTATTTTCCGTAGATAGGTGTCTATAGTATGTAAACTATATTGTAAATAATATCTTATCAAACACAACTAGACACGGATTATTAGGGCTATAAATACTACAGTGATCACTATGGGCCAACCAAGCAAACTAGAGTAATGACAGTCGTATATTCAATAAATTATATGGTTAAGTTCAGCGTATATATTTCACATTACAGAAGTACCATTCAACTGGAATATTTAAGCAACAATAAGTCAACTTTTTCCAATGATTAGTTTTCTCCGCAAGCAATTTGCAATTATCTTCAGTAAAATCTTATTATGTCTAGTTTAGAAGTTAATCTCACAAGCATTAAATTATAGGCATCAATCCAAAATTAGAAGGCATGAATAGAAAGAAAAACAGCAATCATGAATTTAGTAAGCATAAAATAAATTATAAAAGCTATGCTTTCTTGACTTTGAAGGTATCACTAATATGAGTAGTATGATTTAATATTATGGTAAGGAGAATTCTACTGGAAGCAACAGTGATCGTTACTACATCATACCACTATTGAAAGAACCAGATCAATTAGTAAATAAAATAAGCTATGGTAAATCACCATGTATCAGTAGAACTAGATCAAATGTGGATTAACAAAATTGTGATAAATCAATTTTTCAAGATAGTAACATAGCAAATGGAAGATTATTCAATTTATTCAGATTTTGCGTTAGCGTTACCTAGAAATTACATGCCTCTTTGTTCGAAATAAATAGACTTGATCAGGTTGTACAAACCATTATTATTTCCTTATCAAAGAAATGAACGCACTTGCTAGAAGCAAGCCTGCTATCGTATTACATCTTTTTGAATTTAATCTCCCATATGGGAAAGCGAAGAAAGTTAGATGCCACCATGTTTTGGTTCAGATCAACACCTGCTAATGCACATGCTAAGATTAAATGGAAACAGTAGCTTACGTTGAAAAAGTATACCTACCCTAATCTATAAACACGGGTGTCAAGCTGTTGAATCCTATATATATATATATAGCTGCATGTTTCTTTGTTTCCTCCGACTGCAGAATTTAACCAAAACGCGAGCATCAATTCAAAGAAATTCGGAGTTACTGAACAAACCAAAGTCTCACCCTTCATTCTCTTCCTTTTAATATCATGCTCGAATTTAAAGAAAAAAAATATACACATCATGCACTGTAGCAGGCCGCACTGGCCTGACATACGATCGAGATGGGATGCTCGAGTGTCGTAAGCTGGGGATGGCCAGAAAGCGATTTCGATGGGAAGTCCCGTGGTAGAGTCGGTTTGGAGTATGGATGGTCAGAGAAGGAATTAAGGGGAGAAGAAGGTGCGCTATGGTGGAGAGCTTCTGCAGTTGTTGATGCGTGTTCGAACTAGGTAGAAACAGTGCCAAACTCGAGTTTAAGTGGGGTGTTGAGTTTTGTATGGAGAACCAGGTGATAACATTTGGAGGTGCGTAGGTATACGATGAAGGAGGTGGAGTTTTTCTTTTAAATCGGCATGGTGAATATGGATTTGGCAATGGATGGTCTAAGGAATTCATGCTTTATAAATGAGGTTAGGGAAAGGATAATGAGTAAGTTATTTGAAAGATTAAGTATGAATTATTATAATATTGATTAACTTATATTTACCTTAGCGAGGTATTAAACTTATAAAAATTTGTGACTGTCTCATATGGTATTTGCGATGTAGTGTTCTGGCCTAAGGTCCATGTTGTTCTTAAAACTGCGAGTTTAAATTCCATGATGAGGGAAGAGTAGAGAGTGAGGAGATGAGTATGATAGTGAGACTGGTTTCGGATTCAATGAAAGAATGAACGGGAGATGTGAGGTTAAAGTCTTTCAAATAGAGGGAAGTTAGCGGCAGTTTATTGGAGGAGGAGGTTGCGCGACCAAATTATTTGTTAAGGGTAATTAAAGAATTGGTAATTAAAATAATTATATAATTAATTATTATATAAACCATATAAGATTATAATATGGCCATATGTTAATAGAATCGGTCGAAATCAGCCACATTGGAATCGTAATGATAAGATCTACGTAATGGAATTAGTATGGCGAAGAATAGAGCTATTGGAATTTCGTAATAAAATCAAACGCTAGTTTGATTTTAAATGGAATAAAAGTAGAATTGTCAACTGCAAATAAGGTGAGTAAACTCACTAACTCTGACTTGTTTATATTTTTATATAAATGAGTTTTAAATTTATTTATAAAAAATTTATATTGTGTGATGATTGTTTGGTTGAAGTGGTTAATAGTTGATCGATTATTAGTTCTGTTTACCACGATATTTAATATTGATGTGAAATTAATATTATTGATGCTAATTAACATATATGGATGTAGGGAAACAGGTTGGACGAATCTAACTAGATTCCTCAACATTTATACTATTGTTTTTTTATTGTGATATATGATGTGTTTTATAATATGTGATTGTATATATTGTGTTTGATTTACCCTGGTCTTAGAAACTTGGTATTTTAAATACCGTGAAATATTTTTGGATATAGAGAGGGAATTTGGGATTTAAAAAGGAAATTTATTTCCAAAAATTGAATAGAGTTAAAAATAGAAAATTGGTTCAGATTGATGAATCAAGAATTTGTTTATAAATGAGAATATAAATTAATTGAATTATTTACCATTGGATATGTTGAAATATAAATTCAAATTTGAATTTATATACAGAAGTCAAAATCGGTTTTGAAGCCAATATTTGAAATGATATTTAAACTTAGCTATTATTAACGAAAGTTAAACGAGATTTTAAATGATTGAAATAAAAAGAGAGGAGGCATGTATGAATAATTCTGAATAGAAATTACAATTAAAAATTTGGGTTTAAGATAAGTTTATAAGTATGAAATCAAACTGTATATAAAATAAATATATTAACAATTAAATTGAATATTGGTTTAAAGGAAATATTTTGCAAATGAAATATCTCTAAAGGAAATTTAAATTTGAAATATGAATCCAAATTGGAAATTGAATGAAAAGGGGAAATAAGTAATCGTTTTAAAAGAAAACGATAAGTTTTATTTAAAAATTTGGGATATAAAATAAAGTGTGATAACATTTTATAGACTGGAATGGTTACAAAGGAATTAAGTAATGATTTGGAATGGATAAATTCAAAAGTGAATTTGGAATTTGGATTAACTTGAAATAGTAGATAAATTCCGAAGTTCGGAATATAAATCAAATACGGATTTTCCAAGAGAAAGCCATTTATTGGAATTCGATTATAATGAATTTAGAGAAGTAGTTATTTTTACTTTCCGTTTGAATCAAATTTTTTTTTTTTTTTATTTATTGAAATTAATAAGTATAAGTATAATTTTATAAACCAAATATTTAGGAACAGCTATTATAACGCTACCATTATAATAAATGTTTTGTAAATCTAAACAGCAATTATAACACTACCGTTATAATCAATGTTTTTCCGCAAAAAAAAGTGGATTCTTAGATTGAATCTGAGAGTCGCGTAAGCGATGTTTTATTTGAAGTTGTGAGCTTTGACTATTCCAAAGTTGAGAGTTGTAACACCCCGTATTTTCTGTGAACATAAGAATGACAAACCAGAGAACAATTAAATTGTAACAAAATAATTAAGGGAAATGGTTACGACATTGCGTTCGTCTTGAAATTCTGCTTGGGATAGAGTCCAAGTTTGCATAAATCGGACTCCGTATGAAGAAGATATGGCCTTCAGAAGTTTCAATAAAAACCATCCTGAAATTCAAAAATTCAGATTTCGAAATTCAAAACAGACACCCGGGCTGGGCGGGAAAATTCCCGCCCAGGACCTAGGTCGACCTGTGGGTCGACCTGGGTAAACAGGTAGACACTAGGGTCGACCTTAGGTTCGCCCTCCCCCCCCCCCCCCCCCCTCCCCTTTTTTTCCTAGATCCAGCTCTGACCTGTTCCGCCACGTGTCGCTCTCTGATTCGTTGTGTGATGTGGCCTGCTGCTCTGGACGATTCTGATGGCTTCTGGACTGATCTGAAGGCTCCAAATTACCCTATTCTCCCATTTAAACATCCCCAAACCTAGCTTTCTCCCCACACAATTTCATGCTGCCTATACTCTGCCTTCATTCTAATTAAAAATAAAAATGGCATCGCTACTCTGCTAGAATCAAAACTAGAACTAGTGCATCTTCTTCCAATCTGAATAGAGTTAAAAGAGAACAACTATTTTCTAATCTAATCAATAGTCTATGCCAAAGGAGCGCTATTCAGTTTCAGAATACAGATCCCAAAAATCAAGATTTACCTTTTCAATTGTGAGTACAGTTATTTTCAGATATGAAATTTAATAATTATCTTGACATTTTTGTGAATCTGGATATGAGGTTATGCATACTTTTCTGTGGATCTATCTTGTTAATATTATTTTGAATGTTCTGTATCTAATCCTTCTTTTCTTCCTTTTTGTTTATAGCCAGGCTACCACGAGCCTACACCAAATCTCATAAGGGATTAATGCACGAGCGCTAAATTTTGGGACAAAAAATGGATAGTGCATAATTGACATAACTGATCTTTGACTGATTTGAGAAAAGGGACATATGTTGTAAATTAGATCTAGCTCTGTGCATACTCTGTGATTTCGAAGAAGATGAATTATTGTATGATAACATGTGACCTCAAACTTGGGGACATAATGCATATTAAAATTAAGAACTGATTTTGAAATGTTATAATTTAAAGATTTAATTTTTTGGGTAAATTTTATGTAACGATTCATGATTTGAAAAAGGAATATGTGACTTAGACGTAGAGACCTATATTATAATAGGATAACTATCAATGTGAATACGCCTAAAAGTGGATTTTTGGATAATTGGCATTAAAGGCTATAACTTGGCATAATTCATAGGGTATATCATGATTTGTGGCTTTTTAGAGGGTATTCTGTACTGTGCAAAGTTTAACGAAAATTTGGGGGCATATATTGTATTATGAATTATGACCATGATTTCGGCATGTAAGTTTACGCTTAATTTATGATTAGGCAAGATATGTAAATAGAATTTTAGAAATGTTAAATCTGTTGAATTGACTAATCTGCTAAACCTGTTATTTGCTGAATCTATTGAATCGCCTAATCTGCTAGATCTATTATCTGTTGAATTGCCTAATCTGTTGAAAGCTAAATAATTGTAATTTGGGTATGAAAATCCGTAGGCTAGATCTACGATTGAGTAAAACATGGAAATTTGATTAATCTGCTGTAACCTGTAAAGAAGTTTAATCCGTTAAATGGACATAATTAGTCTGATATCTGTGTAATCTGTATTGGAATAAATTGGCTATGACATGAGGTTAGACTCCGTTTACGGTAGAAGCCTGCCCGGAACCAACCGGCTTAACCAGCGACCGCAAACTGTCAGTCTAATGTGAGAGGTCGTAGGCATAACTAAAATATGCTTAGACACGAGGTTAGGTCTGGCTTGTGGCAGAAGTCTGCCCGGAACCGCCCAGCATATCCAGCGGCCACAAGCTACCGACCTGATGTGAGAGGTCTATGCATTAATATTTAATTAATGCAAATCTGAGATAAATATGATGTCTAAAACGTATTGGGTGGATAGGGTTAAACCAACCGGACTGATGAATTTAACAAACCCGTTTCGTGAATCTATAGGCCCAATACAAAGTTAGACAATCTATAAGTCTGTTAAAACTGTACATCTGATCCGTTAGCCTGAAAATTTGTTAACTTGATTGTCTGATCTGTGAACTAGTAAAATCTGAACTCTGTATGTCTGAAACTTGTAAATAAGTTAATACGAAATCTATTAGTCTGGGGACACAAGGTTAGGAGGGGAAATACTTGTGTCATCTGTTGTTTGGGACCCATATTAGTCAGTAACCCTATCTGGTATCAAAAACTTTGACCCCACGCTATGTAGAGGTCCAGGCACGCTTACTGAACTAATTATAAGATGTTCATTCTGATAATGGCGAGGGGTGTTGATGGTGCATTCCAACCGGGTCATGTGCGTGCATAGATCCGGTCTGCTCTGAGGATGTAAGACATCGTGACATCTGTAAATAGGTCTGTACCAATAGGTTGCCACTTTAGGGAGTGATACACCCTACTGTGGGGCCAACACAGGGTATTTATGTATTAGGGAGCTGATCGCTTGGGGGTAGGACTTAGGGTACACTTAGTTCTGTCTGTTCCTGTTGGTACCGTCTGTTTCTATTAGGTGGTAACACCTGTCTGTTTCTGCGTGGTACCGTCTGTTGGGGTGGTAAAGGCCCATTACTAGTGTACACCTAATTCTAACATTCTGTTTCCGTAGGGATTATTCTGTTTCCGTCTCTGATTCCGTTTTCGATTCTGTTTCCATAACTTTTGTCTATTGGGGTGGTAAAGGCCCATTAGTTGGGTGGTAAAGGCCCATTATTAGTATCTGCTTCTGTACCTTTTGTCTGTTCGGGTGGTAAAGGCCCATTACTAGCATTCTGTTTCTGTAGAGATTATTTTGTTTCCATTTCTGTTTCAGTTTAGACATTCAGGTAACACCTAATCCTGTTATACTAGTATTAATGCAGAGAAGTGAAAAGCTTAGCTTAACCTATATCATTATGTTTCTTCTGTTAACCTGCTATTCCTGTTACGGTTGTCTCTCATCCAGTTTTATTTACATGTCATGATACTATTATCTGTTTATATGCTGAAAGTCACTGGACTTACCAGACTTGTGTCTGACCTAGTTTGTTTCGCCTCTTTTCTTTCCGTCCCCCCCCCCCCAAGGTTTTCAGGGTGGAAACATAGGAGCTTGATTCAGATTCTCTCTGCTTGAAGTGTTTGAAGTATTGCTTGGCTTTGGCTCTATCTTTCCATGGCAGTCTATACTGGGGATTATGGCTTTCAAAAAAACTATGCATTCTGAAGGCATTTGTACAAGACCGATATTTATGTACGTGAATTCCGATATTGTGATTTTGAAAGATGTAACCAATCTTATTTCTGTTTCTGTTGTAATAAAGTTATAAATTTTTCAAGTACTACTTTATCTGTCTTGTAAATTTCTGTTCTGTCTACTAAAAACACTCCACCAAAGTTAAGGCATTCCCTTTGCGAGTGACCTTAATGAAGGTGGGGTGTTACACTTGGTATCAGAGCTGAAGGTTACCAGATTTGATAAAAAGTTTTTGAAAACTATTTTCAAAAAGGTTTTAAAAAGGAAGTATTTTCAAAAATAAAGTTTATTTTAGAAAAACATAATCCCCAAAAGCCATATATCTATCTTTTCTCCGTTTTGAATCCCTTTTCTTTCGTTTCAGCATGTCTGGGGATCTTCACCTTCCAGAGGGCGTACCGATACCTGGCTGGTTCAGGAGGTACCTAGAAGCTTGGGCTAATGGCGCAGGCCCAGCAGACATTCCTCCTCCCCCAGCTGCAGCGGTTTCTCCTCCTCGTGCAAATGCTTTCTCAAAGATATGTAGAAACTTTAAAGCCATGGGTGGAAAGGATTTTAAGGGAACTGAAACATTCGTGGAAGCAAGGAACTGGCTCAAAGAAATTGGGGATTTGTTCGTTATCTTCGAGGTGGATGATAGGCAGAAGATATAGTTGGCGGTATGGTTGCTTAAGGACGAGCTTCTTTTTGGCGGGAGGTCACAAATGGAGAGCGTCCGGTAGAGACATGGATGGATTTCAGGCATAGGTTCGAGATGAAATTTCTCTCATGAGCGGAAGAGAGTCTATACGTAGAGAGGTTCTTGGCGTTGAAGCAGGGGAATTTATCAGTGAGAGAGTACGTCAACAAGTTTAATCGATTGGCGAGATTCGGCTTAGATTTTGTAAATACACCGCATAAGAAGGCACTAAGGTTTGCTAAAGGTTTGAACGAGCCGCTACACGGATTGGCAATGTCCTACATTCCTATAGGGGCTACCTTCGAGAAATTAGTTGACATGGCATTGATGCATGAAGAGGAAACCAAAAGTGAGAAGAAAGAAGAAAAGCTTGAAGGACCACAGAACAAGAAGGCGGGGCCCAAAAGGAAACACAAAAGAAGGATGAGAAGTCTGAAGACAAGAAGGAGAAGAAGTGCTTTACTTGTGGAAGCTCGACCCATCTGAACAAGGATTGCAGAAAGAGGAAGGGCATCTGCTTTAGCTGTGGTGAGATGGGACACTTCACTAGGGACTGCCCGAAGAAACGAAGGCAAGGGCAGAGGACAAGTCCTACTTCTGGAGGGCAGGCGAATACCCTCGAGGCTGGTGGATAGGATAGAAATAGGTAAAACTTTCTATAGAAGGTTTAATTTCCTTATCTGATTTTTAAGTTAAAACTCTTTCTGATTCTGGCATTTTGATTCTGTAATTGATACTCTACACTTTAATACTAGTCTTGTTTCTGATCCTGCTGTAGACTCAGACCCATAAGGGTTATGACTCGGTTATTTGTGATAAGTTGGGGTTTGAGGGTATCTGTGTTGGGCGTTAAGTTGACTATGACGCATACATTCTGGGTTTTTATCATGCTTAGTTTCCTAAGAATTATTTGGTAATCTGATCTGTACTAGTAGTCTGTAAGTATCTGAATATTTCTGGAAAGGATAGGGGTTTTTACTCAAAGCGTGAAGTAGATTTCCAGTTGGACATTTGTTTAATAGGAGTGATTCTCTGAGTGTCAATCTAATGTTGATTTCGGTCTTTGGGGTTGATGCTTATGGGGTTATTCTCTTAAATCGATGCCTAATAGGATAAAAGCTTTTGTTTTAATTATACTTGCTTCTGTCACTCAATTGTATCATATCAATCAAATCTTCGACCTATAGGTAGAAACTAATGGGTGTAAACATGTGTTTGAGACATGTTATGTTTGATGGTTGCAAGTGGATGCAAGTGGTTGCTAGTGGTTGCTCGTGGATGCATATACACACACTAGGCACTAGATCGGCTCAAAAACACTCTCATACTGCATATGGATGTGTGTGCATTTTTTAAAATTTTTATGGATGCAAAATGGTTGACTCAGCAC
Source organism: Allium sativum (assembly GCA_030737875.1). Taxonomy (NCBI): domain Eukaryota; kingdom Viridiplantae; phylum Streptophyta; class Magnoliopsida; order Asparagales; family Amaryllidaceae; genus Allium; species Allium sativum. Next base: position 599,799,032 of record CM060909.1, on the reverse strand, counting down.
ATGGATGTTGCATATGAATGAACGGTTGTGGACTCATATAGAAATGATATGTATCAAATAGGAAAATTGCATACATGTTGGACTCATGGCACTGACATAATTCGCATTAAGGAGGTCAACTGAATCAGTGGACCGCCTGATCTTTGCATTAGATGAGGAACATATACACACACTTTTGCATATGTTCATACAACGTTAGAAGTTTCTAAGGACAATGGATGCTTGTGGATGATGTTGAGTAGATGGGTGGATGGATGGTAGGACACATTCTTCTTAACTTGAAGATTTCGGGGACGAAATCCTTTAACGAGGGGAGTATGTAACACCCCATATTTTCTGCGAACATAAGAATGACAAACCAGAGAATAATTAAATTGTAACAGAATAATTAAGGGAAACGGGTTACGCCATTGCGTTCGTCTCGAAATTCTTCTTGGAATAGAGTCCGAGTTTGCGTAAATCGGACTCCATATGAAGAAGATATGGCCTTCAAAAGTTTCAATAAAAACCAGCTCGAAATTCAAGAATTCAGATTTCGAAATTCAAAACAGACACCCGGGATGGGCGGGAAAATTTCCGCCGAAGACCCAGGTCGACACTAGGGTCGACCTCCCCCCTGTTTTCCTAGATCCAGCTCTGACTTGTTCTGCCACGTGTCGCTCTCTGATTCGCTGTGTGATGTGGCATGTTGCTCTGGACGATTTTGATCCCTTCTGGACTGATCTGAAGGCTCTAAATTACCCTGTTCTCCTATTTAAACACCCCCAAACCTAGCTTTCTCCCCACACAATGTCATTCTTCCTATACTCTGCCTCTATTCTAATTAAAAATAAAAATGGCGTCGCTACTCTGCTAGAATCAAAACTAGAACTAGTGCATCTTATTCCAATCTGAATAGAGTTAAAAGAGAATAACTATTTTCTAATCTAATCGATAGTCTACGCCAAAGGAGCGCTATTCAGTGTCAGAATATAGATCCCAGAAATCAAGATTTACCTTTTCAATCGTAAGAACAGTTATTTTCAGATATTAAATTTAATAATTATCTTGACATTTTTGTGAATCTGGATCTGAGGTTATGCATACTTTTCTGTGGATCTATCTTGTTAATATTATTTTGACTGTTCTGTATATGTTCCCTCTTTTCTTCCTTTTTGTTTATAGCCAGGCTACCACGAGCCTACGCCAAATCTCATAAGGGATTAATGCACGAACGCTAAATTTTGGGACAAATAATGGATAGTGCATAATTGACATAACTAATCTTTGACTGATTTGAGAAAAGGGACATTTGTTGTAAACCAGATCTAGATCTGTGCATACTCTGTGATTCGGAAGAAGAGGAATCATTGTATGATAACATGTGACTTGATACTTGGGGACATAATGCATATTAAAATTAAGACCTGATTTTGAAATGTTATAATTTAAAGATCTAGATTTTCGGGTAAATTTTATGTAACGATCCATGATTTGAAAAAGGAATATGTGACTTAGGCGTAGAGACCTATATTATAATAGGATAACTATCAATGTGAATACGCCTAAAAGTGGATTTTTAGATAATTGGCATTAAAGGCTATACCTTGGCATAATTCATAGGGTATATCATGATTTGGGGCTTTTTAGAGGGTATTCTGTACTGTGCAAAGTTTAAAGAAAATTTGGGGGCATATATTGTATTATGAATTATGACCATGATTTGGACGTGTAAGTTTACGCTTAATTTATGATTAGGCAAGATATGTAAATAGAATTTTAGAAATGTTAAATCTGTTGAATAGCCTAAATCTATTATCTGCTAAATCTGTTGAATTGACTAATCTGCTAGACCTGTTATCTGTTAAATCTGTTGAATCACCTAATCTGCTAGATCTATTATCGGTTGAATTTCCTAATCTGTTGAAAGCTAAATAATTGTAATTTCGATATGAAAATTCGTAGACTCGATATAAGATTGAGTAAAACATGGAAATTTGATTAATCTGCTGTAACCTGTAAAGAAGTTTAATCCGTTAAATGGACATAACTAGTCTGATATCTGTATAATCTGTATTGGAATAAATTGGCTATGACACGAGGTTAGACTCCGTTTGCGGTTGAAGCCTGCTCGGAACCCACCGGCTTAACCAGCGACCGCAAACTGTCAGTCTAATGTGAGAGGTCGTAGGCATAACTTAAATATGCTTAGACACGAGGTTAGGTTTGGCTTGTGGCAGAAGTCTGCCCGGAACCGCCCGGCATATCCAGCGGCTACAAGCTACCGACCTAATGTGAGAGGTCTGTGCATTAATATTTAATTAATGCAAATCTGAGTTAAATACGATGTCTAAAACGTGTTGGGTGGATAGGGTTAAACCAACTGGACTGATGAATTTAACAAACCTGTTTCGTGAATCTGTAGGCCCGATACAAAGTTAGACAATCTGTAAGTCTGTTAAAACTGTATATCTGATCTGTTAGTCTGAAAACTTGTTAACTTGATTGTCTAATCTGTGAACTAGTAAAATCTGAACTCTGTATGTCTGAAACTTGTAAACAAGTTAATATGAAATCTGTTAGCCTGAGGACATAAGGTTAGGAGGGGAAATACTTGTGTCATCTGTTGTTTGGGACCCATATTAGTCAGTAACCCTTTCTGGTATCAAAAACTTTGACCCCACGCTATGTAGGGGTCCGGGCACGCTTACTGAACTAATTATAAGCGGTTCATTTTGATAATGGCGAGGGGTGTTGATGGTGCATTCCAACCGGGTCATGTGCGTGCATGGATCCGGTCTGCTCTGAGGATGTAAGACACCGTGACATCTGTAAATAGGTTTGTGCCAATAGGTTGCCACTTTAGGGAGTGATACACCCTACTGCGGGGCCGACACAGGGTATTTATGTATTAGGGAGCCGATCGCTTGGGGGTAGGACTTAGGTTACACTTATTTATGTATGTTCCTGTTGGTACCGTCTGTTTCTGTTGGGTGGTAACACCTGTCTGTTTCTGCGTGGTACCGTCTGTTGGGGTGGTAAAGGCCCATTACTAGTGTACACCTAATTCTAACATTCTGTTTTCATAGGGATTATTCTGTTTCTGTCTCTGATTCCGTTTTCGATACGGTTTCCGTACCTTCTGTCTGTTGGGGTGGTAAAGGCCCATTATTTGGGTGGTAAAGGCCCATTATTAGTATTCTGCTTCTGTACCTTCTATCTGTTCAGGTGGTAAAGGCCCATTACTAGCATTCTTTTCTGTAGAGATTATTCTGTTTCCGTTTCTGTTTCAGTTTAGACATTAGGGTAACACCTAATCATGTTATACTAGTATTAGTGCAGAGAAGCGAAAAGCTTAGCTTAACCAATATCATTCCGTGTCTTCTGTTAACCTGCTATTCCTGTTACGGTTGTCTCTCATCCAGTTTTATTTACATGTCATGATACTATTATTTGTTTATATGTTGAAAGTCACTGGACTCACCAGACTTATGTCTGACCTCGTTTGTTTCGCCTCTTTTCTTTCCGTTTCCCCTTCCCCTCCCCCCCCCCCTAGGTTTTCAGGGTGGAAACATAGAAGCTTGATTCGGATTCTCTCTGGTTGAAGTGTTTGAAGTATTGCTTGGCTTTGGCTATATCTTTCCATGGCAGTTTATATTGGGGATTATGGCTTTAAAAAAAACTATGCATTCTGAAGGCTTTTGTACAAGACCGATATTTATGTACTTGAATTTCGATATTGTGATTTTGAAAGATGTAACCAAACTTATTTCTGTTTCTGTTGTAATAAAGTTATAAATTTTTCAAGTACTACTTTATTTGTCTTGTAAATTTCTGTTCTGTCTACTAAAAACGCTCCACCAAAGTTAAGGCATTCCCTTTGCGAGTGACCTTAACGGAGGTGGGGTGTTACAAGAGTGTTGTTCAATTAAGGTCTGGGAGCTAATTATACCCAAACATGATTGACTTCATGATTGATGGAAGAATGGTTAAGGTTCAATAGTGAAGATTTGTTAGCAATATGGTTAGTTAGTAAATGATTAATGGTTTGAGTTATAATAAAGATGTTTTATAACATCGCGTTAATTTAAAGGATTTTGAAATGTTTCCCCAAATAAAATGAGAGGTATTTTCTATGCATAAAAATGAAATGAGTTGGTCAACAAGGAATTAATAATTGGAATATGGAAATATTTTCCGATATTAATAAGGTATATTTTCTGCTATTGAAAATAAGGATTCATGAATATTTAGAAATATTTTCTAACTAGAATAAGAGAAATTTTCTCGAATAAAGGAATTATGATATTGGGAATGTTTTCCAAGAATCGAGGAAGACAATTGAATTTTGAAAGAATCTGGAAGACGGAAAATGGGATTTGGAATCGATAATATAATAAGGAATTAATATAAAAAGGGGCCAGTGTTGTTTGATGCTTGATCGGTAGAATTTCTAATTGGAAATAGGACTGTTGATTGTATGGATGTTTCTTTGATAGTTAAATCACTGACTATCAAAGTTTTGATTTATTTTATACCTCCGTTGTCAATAAGGAGAGACCGGGATCAGATTTATTATCTGAAAACCACTCCGTATAGGCATAAGCATTACGAATCAACTTATGCTAAAGATGATCGAAGATGGAGTAAAGTGCAAGGGTTGTTATGTTAATCTTAGGTAGAAATTGCCCAAGATGGATTAATAAAATGGTGCCTTCGGTTTGTTCAGTCCCAGGGCAACATATATGGACGGATCTGATGATGTGGCATTCGAAGTAAATGATGGAAAGATGTTCTTGAAAGATAATTGTGACCTCAAGCCTCATCAACTGGGAAATGACAAAAATCGGGCAGGCAGCATGGCCAAGTGGGTCATTCCCATTAGGGGTATTATCATCTGATCTAGAGAAATTCCATTTGCTTCTTATTCTATTCGTTGCTGTATGCTTTCGGTAACGGTTGCTGATCACAGCCGTTGGTGATAATATGCTCGACACACTCAAGTTAAATGAGTGGTCAGCCATGTGTGGCCAGGTTGCAAGATGTTCTTGTTGAAGCCCGGTATATCCCCTCTAGAGTACAATGATCAGAAGGTGGTTCCATACCTTGTCATAGTCGGAATCCAATCTCCAAAAAGCACCATGCAGTTTTCGATTTTATATTATATATGGAGCATGAAAGTGTTCCGCTAGATTCTATTTATTTGATGTAGAAACTATTTTAATATCATGGAATTGATATCAAAAATATTTTTGGTTATCGTAAGATAAAAACAATCCATGTTTATGTGTGGATCGGTCTTACGATTATCATTTCTTTCGAAAGGATTTAAAAGTTAAACAAATGGTTGGAGTTTACTCACATCAATCCCATGGCTAACCCAGAGTTTATTTTGTTTTGTTTTCCCTAAACTCTTGGTTGCCCATATTTGTACGGGCAGTCAAGTAGTCGGGATTTTATAGATTCACTTGGAGGAGCTTAAAGCAGCAGGTTTCACCTATTAGCTATAGATAATCATATTTTCCGCTGTGTACTATGTTGTATCTGGAAACAGGTGTTTATAACTGTTCCAGGAATAACTATTGTGCTCTGATGATGGTATGTATATACAATTACTTATTTGTATTTCAAAAGTTATGTTATATAATAAATTTTATTCGTTCCGCTGTGTGACTTATGTTCTTCGTTTTCTTCTATTCTAATTTTTCTTTCTTTCTATTTCTCATACTCTAACTTCTTTCTACTAATGATTTGTATTTCTATGCAAATTTGGTTTGAATGTGTGGTGATATTAGTCGACCCAAAGGGTACGGAAATTCGGGCCATTACAATTTTTTGTTTGAATTTTCTTTTGAAATAACTATTTTGATTTGTTATATGAAACTAAAATTTATTTTGGTTTTATATAGTGAATGAATTGTTTTGAATATGAATATATTTATAAATACAAATTAATTTCAAAGCTTATTTATTAAATGGAATTTTAACCAAGTCTATTTATTTGAATTTGAATTCATATTTAAATTTGAATTTGAATTCATATTTAAATTTGAATTTAAATATTTAACTCATATTGTTATATATTTTGTTTCAATATTAATAATATTATATCATTTATTTATTTCAAAATATTTCTCCTGATGATCTGCTATTTTGTATTGATCAATTTTGTTGTATATGTATCGTTCAATTCTTATTATATACATATATATGTCAAACTATTTGTTCTACTCTAAGTGAAACTGTCAGTTCCATTTCATATTTTCATTCAAACTGTTCATTCTCCCTTATGTTGCAAACTCATTAATTCACTTATGTTTCCATTTCTTTAAACACACTGTTTTCTATAATCTGAAACTGTTTTCTATACCTTGAAATCTTAAGATTTAAACAATCTGTTGTTGAATGGTCATTTCACTTTCCCGAAACTTGAACTGCTTTTAGTATTTTTCTTCCCAAAGTCGCATCACTTCAATTTTCGTATGGGTATAGTATATAAAAAATATATTGGGAAACAGATCTTCTTCCCAAAAGAAATAGCATGTCCATCCCATTTTCTTCACCCGTCGTAATCCAAGATCCTTCGCGTCTAAACCCTACTTCATTGACCTTCCTCCCCCCTACGCCTCTCCATGACAGCCAACCAAACCACCGTAACCCCGGTTGCCGCCTTCCTTTCCACCCTAAAGAACCGGCACTGACCCTTCCTCCACTTGCTCCACTTTTTCAGTCATCCGCCCTTTCTCCCAAACTGCGCCACCTGAAGCTCACGCCACCCTGCCTCCATCAACCACCGACCCTCCGCCCTTCTGCAAAGCCGCGCCCAACGCTACCCCCATTTGCTCCGCCACATGAAGCCCGCATCGACCAGCCTTCCGAAACTGCTAAACCCATTTCGCTAGCGCCGAGCCTTCCATGTTGAGCCATCGTGAACCCCTTGAAGCCGTGACCGATCTGCTGTTCTCCTTGAATCCCTTCCCGACCTTTTACTTTTCCCAGGTTGACCTGAACCTGCTGCTACCACTTAAGAACCGCACCCGAGACCTGCTCAAACCAGTCCTTCCCTCCCCGTGAACCTACTGACTTCATTTTCCCCTTCACCCTGAAACTACCCTATGTGTTTTGCTCAAACTTGCGTGAGTTTATGTGTGCTCTGACATGTGTTGGAATATGATTATGTGTGTGGTTTATCTATGTGGCGTGAGTTATATATTTGTTTTCTTTTAGTGCGTACAGTTTGTGTATGTGTGGGTATATGCGGCGCTTGTGAATTGTTTTGGTCTTGAGTTAATTTGAAAGTTTATTCATTTTGAGAAATTTATGTATGTATATACATATATATTTTTTATTCTTAACAGTTTTGGATGTGTGGGTAATTTTAAATAAATATATATATATATATATTATTTTTGTAAAATTTATTGTGTTTTTTGAGTCTGATTTAGCGTTGAGTTCCGAAACTTGTCCCAAAAACGATAACCGTACCAATCTATCAAGAATTTCCCCAACCCCTTCCTATTGCAATAAAATAATATTGAGTGACCATCTAGTTGAATTTATTCTAGATCGTGCCTTGAAGTCGCTGTTTCAATTCGGTGACAAATTCATTTGTTGTTTCCAATCTATGACACGAAAGGTGAGTTTATCGCACACCTGACGTACATTTTTCATGGATGTTAAATCAATAATGAAATGCTATATGAAATGTATAGGATTGTGGATAGAAATTGTTTGATTTGATATATTGCACATTTCATATGTGACACGATATGTAACAATCGGGAAAATTAGAACTAATTTAAAATTTTTATTTTGGCTATTTTATTGAATTTTGAATAGTAAAAATGATTTATTTTAAATAATAACGATTTAAAATTTATTTAAATCGAAGTTAGAACGAATATATTTATTTTAATTATAAATGGAGTCAGAAATAGTGCGGTAGTTTGAAAAATTGAATTTGAAATTTGACTGAATGTACAGGATTCAAAATAAATCGAATTTCAGTAAAACTAGAAATATTAGAATCTGTTTAAAAATATCTTTCTAACGGATCTGAAAAATTGAAATTTCATAGCGAGAATAAAAAGTTATGGCCAATTAAATATTCATAATAGTCGCTATGGAATTTTAAATAATATATAGCCCTTATAAATTGCCATTTCGCAGACGAGCTCCTTTTTCGACGAAACCACTTTGGTTGGATCCAGAATGTCAAACTATTGCAAGATTACAATTTTCATAATTTTTGGAATTAATATATGAGTGTGGCAAAAGAAAATGTATTTTGTCAATTTCAATCAAATTGGATAGACCAGAAAATGTCCGTTTTTCAAACAGTCTCAAAATTAGACAAAATTCATTTTGTGAGGACCGTATCATCAAAACATAGCTAGATTTAATTTTCGGGAATTTTTGGAGTTAGTATGTAGCCCGATAAATTATAATGTACAATCAAATTAAATAATTATATGTTTTATATTTTAACTTAAAGAAAATTGGGCTGAAACGATCAAATGGGCTAATGAGACCTAGCCCATTGTGTCCGGAATAGGGGTAATTAGCTAGGGGCGATAATCGTTGGGCCTCGTTTGGATTCCGGACCGATAAACAAATGATTTATAAATTTAAAATTATATTAAATAATATATATTATAATATTCACTAAAACCCTAATTTAATTCCTGTGGCCGCCTCTTTCATTCATCGTTCAAAGGCCATTAAAACGCCAGACTTCCTCCATTAAAAACGATCAATCCACACAATAAAATCACCCACTTCTTAAGGAAATTTCAAAGAGGATCGAACACTCTTCAGATCCATACGGAAGTGATCATCAATCGAGCAGTATTTTGCTCGATTCATCCGCGAGAAGCGTCACCGCGTCGCTGAGAACGAAGCCACATGTAGCCGCGCGAGTTGAACGTGGACCCCACCGGTGGGAAGCTCCTTCGAAGACGCACCTCCCTGTAGCATCCGATCGTCATCCCGTGCTTCGTATTGCTTGCGAGATCGAACCCTAAGTTCGAACAGAAGCTGATGAACGTCGGCCTAAAATATTGAAGAAGAAAAGGTTGATTTTCAGTAATTAATTACTTAGTTAATTAATTATAAAATTGTCATTAGTCTTTAAAAAATCATATCATTGTCATACGATAACGAAATTCAATGAAACAGGAAGCGTTGGGACCGTAAATTCGAGATCTACATTTCAGAAGAGGCCGGAGAATTTTTGGAGCTTACAACAATTTTAGAAGAAATAAAAAGCAATGTGAGATTTTTGAATTCAAAATAAATAAATAAAATTATATTAGGTTGCAGGTGAAGTTTAGAAACTCCCAACACCGTCATCCACAGACCATGGATGAGTTGATTGTATTTTGGTGTGAATTTGATTGTGATTGTGGTCGTTTGATTTTAGTTGAAACGAAATCAATCGGGTTTGTGGACAATTCATTGTATAGTGAAAATAAATTGTATTAGGAAAATTAAACCCTTGTATCGCCGTGAGGCCAAGGTTAGCAGAGGTGTCATACTAGGCACGGTGCCGGTTTTTAATTACCCTTCCGTTATGCTGCCGAAATTTTCTGAAATATTTATGTGTTGTAAAATATTCATGTTATGATATAAAATTGGTTGAACAATAAAGATCAGATTTTTGCTGCATATATTAAATTAAAAATGATCATTACTTGGAATGAAAATTATTTAACAATAAATTCACATTTTTTGTTGTAAATAAAAAATGTCCATTATTTGAAATGAAAATATATTAATAATAAAAATGCACATTTTTATTATATATAATAGAAGATTAAAAATGTCCATTATTTGAAATGAAAGCTTGCTAACAATAAAAATGTACATTTTCATTGTATGTAAGAAAAAAGTAAAATTGATCAATATATTTGATAAAATTATGTTAACATGAGAATTTACATTTTCATTGTAAATGAAATATGATTCATCTAAAAGATGCTTCTTTTGATAAAATTATGTTAACATGAGAAAACATGAAAATTATTCATTTGTTTAAATAAAAAGTTAAACAATAAAAAGTTACATTTTTAGTGTAAATGAGAAAATATGAAAAATGAACCTTTGTTTAAATAGAAAAGTAAATAAAATGGACATTAAATTAACATTTTAATGTATGTATGAATCATATTAAAAGATTCAAGTTAATAAGTTATGTTTATATAAAAAGCTTACATTTTTACGTAATATAAAAAGCTTACATTTTTATGTAATATAAAAAGCTTACATTTTTGTGTAATATAAAAAGCTTACACTTTTATGTAATATACAAAGATTACATTTTTTGTGTGATATAGAAAGATTAAAAAGATTTCATTTTTAATGTAATGGTGAATCATTAAAAAGATTCAAAAGTATTAGAAATGAGATAACATAGAAGATTACATTTTTATGCAATAATTATTCATTAAAAATATCCATAGCCTGTTAAAAATGTTTTTACACTAAATTTACATTTTTAATGTATAGTTGAATCATTAGAGAGATACAAGATTGACAAAAATGTTGTAACATTAAAGTTTACATTTTTAATGTAAATGAATCATTGAAAAGGACTCATTATTTGAAATATGTCGTAACATTTAAAATTACATGTACAGATTGGTTCATTAAAAAGATTCGTTTTTGATAAAAATGTTTTTACATTCAAAATCACATTTTTATTGTAAGTAGGATTCATTAAAAATATTCTATTTTAACATGTGTATGAAGAATAATGATTTAAGACCGTCGAGCGAATTATATTTATATTTATGTAAATATATAAATATAAATTAAAATAAAATGAATCGCGTAGCTGCAGTTCACGATTTGGAATATAAACTTCAAATGGTTATACCGAGAGATACGACCATCGGATTTTCCTAAAACTGGAACCGTTGGGTTTGCTTTGGAAAGATTTTCCAACGATATAAAATTTGCTAAGATCCAATGGTTAGATTTTGAGAAATGTGTAAACAAAATTTGGATGAAAACAGCGTTAGGGCTGTGTAATGACCCGAAGTGTCGTTTAATTAAAGTGGCTATTTTTATATAAATAAAAATAGTGATAAATCATTATAAAATATTATAAATGATATGGAATGAAAAGAATTGATTTGAATTATAGATATGTTCGCGAATTATTTGAAAAGGCCGAGTTAATTCTCATTTCAAATAATTGATCGACGATTAGAAGTTGAAGATTTGAAGGCGGTGGTAGAAGACCGGCGATTTTCACATCGAATGGATGACTACTGATGCCTTTGATTGGAGTTGCTGCCATGAAAGGGTTACAGTGGTAGTTGTCCAGACGTACTTGTTGATTGTCCGGATATGCGAGAGCCTCTCTTCCGTATTGGACATATGGAACGAGGAATAAGGTGTCTCGGTTTCGTTCAGACCAAAAACGGACTTGTAAATGGATGTATGTCTGACATTGGATTACTCTGTGCTGATTGATTTCTATTAAATATATATCTCTTTGGTGGCGGAGAATTTATTCTCTTGCTTAACACCCTTCTCTGAGACGTACGAGCTCAGAGGTTGTATATTGGTAGACATCAATCGCATAGCGTGAATTGTCAGTGTGGCATGCCAAGATGCAAATGATCAAGGCTTATTGTTGAAAAGTAGAGACTTGTGGTTAATGATTAAAGAACAGATTTAATAGCATAGCTTTGTGTATAGAGCTGATCCGCGAGCCTCACACCCCGGTATGAACCAGAAACGGGAGAGGACTGCAGGGAGGACATACGTTTCTTTCTAGCTAGGAGTGGTGTCATGGTATGGAGCCCAGACATTTTTACTTATGTGCATAATGGAATGAGGCGCCTCGGTTTTGAGTCCCTAGTGGCTCTTTATTTACACCCCATAGGGCGGGGAAACGTATTGTTCAGGAGTTACCAATCCACTAAAGTATTTGTGGACTGGCCCTGAAGATCCAAGGCTCACTCGAGCTCTGAGCCTGAGACACGAGCTAGAGTGTCTCAAATTCGGTAAGGATGATCCCTTGCCTTTGTTCATGATGGAAATCCAACTTCCAATACGACACCATGCGGATTTGATTGTAAAACTAGTATGGCATCATAATATATGGTAGCTATGCCGTCTATGATTGATACATTATGATTGAAATGTTTTTGAAAACATATATACAATAATAATAATATCAAATCCATTTTATCGTATCAAGCATTTTTGACCATTATAAGGTAAAACTCTATCCTCCGGTTTGTGTTGCATTGTGTGATGGGACTTGAGTCTTATAATGGTTTCATTTTTCCAAAAAGCATTGCGTTGTTTAATGATTTACTTTATTATGCACTGGCAATCCTATGGAGTAAACCCGTTCCGCGTTAGCGGCGTGGTCCTGTGATTAGCCTTATTATTAAATAGGTTATGTAAGATTTCTCATCCAGTCCCATGACTGACTCATAGTTTGTTTCACTTTGCAAACTCGGGTGCCCTCTTTTCCATATGGGCAGCCTTGTATTCAGGTTTCAGCAGACTCATTCTGGATGGCTATGGAGCTGAAGATGGATACTATCATTTCTATTATGCTGTTCAGACTTCATTTAGTATATTATGTTTGATTCCGGTGCAGACATTTTATATTAAGCTAAAACTGTATTATGTACTAAGTATGATCCTATTATACTGTGCAACTCTAATGATATATTATTCCCAGTGTAATTTGATGTACATTATCTGCTTTAATTCTATATTTCTGTTCTATTATTATTGTTTATGTGTTATATTCCAATGATTATCCTTGCTTTCGTGATATGGGAGTTTGGGGTTATCACAATTGGTATCAGAGCCAATGGTTTAACTTAGCCCTGGAATATAACATATTAACAAACTCGTCAGAAGTAGAATCAACAAAATTCCAAGACGAATAACTCATCATAGATAGGATTAGTAATGTCCTAGAATGAGTAAAGCAGAATAAAATACACCCCAATAGATTCATTTACACTTAAATATATGTCTCTACACTTTACAATGTCTTTTCTGTTGGCCTGGCTCTTTGTCTGCTACTTGCGGACAAAGTAGAAAATGAGTGGCAGAAACAGAAGAAGTAAATCTTTGGTTCAGCAATCTAATGATCCAATCATGCTCCCACAACCAGAACCAGATCTAAAAGCTCTAGTAAAGAAGTATCGAAATCTGGCTAGAGTATTATTCTCGGGCAAAGAGTCCGTTATTGAAGCACAAGCATGGATGCGTTCTTCTGAGAGAATTTTTGAAGGCTTAAAGCTAAGAGATGATCATAAGAGATTAATTGCATCTTGGGCAATCAAAGACAAAGCTTTAATCTGGTGGGAAACTGTTACTGAGGAAAATCCAGAAGGTAATATTACCTGGGATAGATTTAAAGAATTTTTCAAAGAAAGATCTATTCCTCCAGAAGCAACTAAGCGGTTATATGATGAGTTTTACAATTTGAAACAAGAAGATATGACCATCCAGGAATATCATAATAAATTCAATGAACTTTCTCGTTCTGCCCCAGAACTAATTCGAGATCCTATAAGGAAGAATCTAAGATTTATCAAAGGACTTCAAAAGAAATACGAAGGTAGAGTACTTGCTCATGTGAATCTTCCTTTTTCTGAGATGATACAAATGTATTATCACAATGAGTATATTGATAAGCAACATGGTTTGGAAGATGAAGAGGAAAGCAGCTCTAGCAGCAAAAGAAAGTTTGAGACTGATAGTCCAGAGGCAAGTACGAAGCCTGAGGTCAGTAAGAAGCTTAAAGCTGATAAGAAAAGGGTTAGATCCAAGAAAGAACCATTAATGACTGCCACGTGCTCTAACTGCAATAAGCAAGGACATTTGTCGATAAATTGCAAATCCTCGAAGAAACGAAAAAATGATGAATCTAAATCCAATAAAAAGTTTCAAGAGAATAGAGAATGCAATATGTGCCATCAGACGGGTCTTATTTTAAAGAGTTGTCAGCTATCAAAGAAGGCTGAAGTAGCTCATGTAAATGAAGTAGCAGAAACCCCAACACCCTCAACTAGTAGGGAAAGGCCAAATGTTTTGGAAGGCACGCTCACTGTCAACAATATCCCTGTTACAGTATTGTTTGATACGAGCACGTCACAAAGCTTTATCTTAAGCAATATGGTTAAGAAGTTGAAATTAAAACTAAGGAATCTTAAAGAATCGATCAGAGTTCATAATCCGATAGAGGTTCTCTTATTCTCGGTTTGTATTGTAGGGTGCCCGTTTCCTATTCTTGTTACTAGTTTTCCTATGATTTAATTGTTATGGATTTTTCCGAATTTGATATCATTCTCGGGTTAGATTGGTTAACGAAGTACAAGTTAAATGTGCAGAAAGAGTTGTTATAAGTTAAAATAAAGCTTGGGAATATTGTTATACCATGCGTAGGCTCGGATTCAGATAGAAAAGGATTTGGGCTGCTCTTGAGGTCACCCCCACTGCTCTTGAAAATATTCCTATCGTCAAAAATTATGCGAATGTGTTCGAAGAAATTGATAGCTTACCTCCACGGAGAGAAATTGATTTCAGGATTGACTTAGTTCCAAATGCAAGGCCAGTTGTGCATCTTATTCAAAGAATGACATGGAAAGAGAAAGAAGAATTAGGTAATCAAACTAAACAGCTTTTATGGAAAGGTCTGATCAGGCCTAGCTTTTCGAATTGGGGTGCAGCAATAGTGTTTGTTCTAAAGTCAGACGGTACTCTCAGACTATGTGTGAATTACCAAGACCTCAACAAGCAGATGCTCAAGAATAAATATCCATTGCCCCGTATAGATGATTTATTGGATCGTTTGAATGGAGCGAAAGTGTTTTCTAGAATGGACCAAGCTACAGGTTTCCATCAACTGAGGATTGCCGAAGAATGTGTTCCTTTGACAGCTTTCAAAGGACCAGACATATTTTATGAATAGTTAGTAATGTCATTCGGCTTATGCAATGCTCCTGCTTACTTTGTCGATTTAATGAACAGAGTATTTCGCGATGTCTTGAATAAATTTGTGTTGGTTTTCATTAACGACATCTTAATCTTCTCTAAGTCAACTGCCGAGCATAAGAAACATTAGGAATAAGTTTCGGGAATTCTGAGAAAGAATGTATTGAAGGCCAATTTTTCTAAATGCATATTCTGACAAGAAGAAGTAAAGTTCCTCGGTTATGTAGTATCGAAGGAAGAAATTTCAGTGGATCCTAGTAAGATCACAGCCATTTAAGATTGGAAGCAGCCTAACACTCCTACAGAAGTCAGAAGTTTTCTGGGATTGGCTGGCTATTATCGAAAATTCATTAAGGATTTTTCAAAGCTATCTTGTCCACTCACGAAGCTTACCAAGAAGCATACAAAGTTTAATTGGACGCCTGAATGTGAGGCAGCTTTCCAAGAGCTGAAATTAAGGTTGAATACTGCTCCAGTGTTGACCATTATTGATGGCAATCAAGATTTAAAAGTCTATACAGACGCTTCTATTGAAGGTATTGGCGCGGTATTAATGTAGAGAGGCAAAGTAGTTGCTATGCTAGCCGTCAGTTGAAGCCGCATGAGTAAAGATATCCTACTCATGATCTAGAGTTGTTAGCCATCGTGTTTGGTTTGAAAATTTGGAGGCACTATCTTTTGGGTGATAAGTTTGAATTATATACATATCATAAGTCATTGAAGTATCTGTTCACCCAGAAAGACTTGAATTTGAGGCAGCAGTGGTGGTTAGAATTTCTTGCGGCATATGATCTAGATATTTTGTATACTCCAGGGAAAACCAATGTTGTAGCAGATGTGCTTAGCAGAAAGAATGCTATTATTGCTAATCTCATTGTTACACTTTCATTGATTGACAAAATCTCTGCTCTTTAGAAGGATGATGAATTTATTCAGAGAATTAGTAAAAGAGTTATGGAAGGTGAACCCTCGAGTTTCCAGATTGATAACAAAGGAGTTCTGAGGTTATTAGGCTGAATTTTTGTTCCAAATATCCCAGAGCTCAGAAGAGAAGTGATGGATGGATGTCACAAATCCAAGCTTAGTATTCATCCAGGGGTGAGTAAAATGTATCATGATCTCAAGCGTACATTCTGGTGGAAATCCATGAAAAGGAAGATCTCCATATATGTTAGCAGGTGTTCCACTTGCCAGCAAGTCAAGAGTGATTAGCAAAAGCCTGCCGGATTGTCACAGCCACTAGAGGTTCCAAGTTGGAAGTGGGATCAAATTTCCATGGATATTATTGATGGCTTGCCCTGAACTTGGAAAGGTAATGACAGTATTTGGGTGATCGTAGACCGTTTCACGAAGACCGCCCATTTTATTCCTGTCAGATCAACTAGAACAGCTCAAAGTCTGGCGAAAAATTCTTTTAGAGAAATCGTTAGACTATATGGAGTTCCCAGTAGCATTGTTAGTGAACATGATCCAATATTCGCTAGTAAATTCTAGGAAGCATTAAAAGAGGAGTTAGGGACAAAGTTAAATCTGAGCACCGCTTATCATCCTCAAACAGATGGCCAGACTGAGAGGGTGAATCGTATACTGGAAGACTTGTTACGAGCATGTATTCTTGATTTTGGCGGGTCATGGGAAGATCACTTGCATTTGGTTGAGTTCTCTTATAATAACAATTACCAAGCGAGCTTGTAAATGTCACCATTCGAAGCTTTGTATGGCAGGCCATGTAGATCTCCCGCATGTTGGATAGAACCAGGGAATCAACTAGTATTGGGTCCCGACATGATTCGTAAAGCTTCGGACAAAGTCGATTTTATTAAAAAGCGACTGCTAACAGCTCAAAGTCGATAGAAGAGCTATGCAGATTCAAGAAGAAGGGATTTAGAATTTTTTGTTGGTGATTATGTATACTTGAGGGTTTCCCCATTGAGAGGAGTAGTTCATTTCGGGAAGACTAGGAAGTTGGCGCCGAGGTTCATTGGTCCATTTCCTATACTCGAAAGGATTGGAACTCTCGCTTATAGGGTTCAGTTGCCTGACTGGTTGCCAGGGGTACATAATGTATTTCACATGTCTCAACTTCGGAAGCATGTGCATGATCCAGGCTTGATTGCGGAAGAAGCAACACAACAAGATTAGAGATTACCCCAAGCTTAGCAGTGAGAAGGGAGCCAGTAAAGATTATTGGCAAGGAAATCAGAGTTCTGAGGAACAAGAGAATTCATCTAGTCAAAGTACAGTGGAGCGGAGATCCTAGAGACTATACATGGGAGACCGAGGATAGCATCAAACAGGCTTATCCCCGGTGCAGAGTGTATATCTCTGACTAGCTCTAGTGCAAGGTACATATGCAATATTTTACATTTTCCGTTTTGTTTCCTACTTTACTGTAGTTTCCTTTTTGGGGATGAAAAGTTTTAAGTGGGGGAGATTGTAACAACCCGGAAAATCAGAACCAATTTAAAATTTTTATTTTGGCTATTTTATTGAATTTTGAATAGTTAAAATGATTTATTTTAAATAATAACAATTTAAAATTTATTTAAATCAAAGTTAGAATGAATATATTTATTTTAATTATAAATGGAGTCAGAAATAGCACGGTAGTTTGAAAATTTGGATTTGAACTTTGACTAAATGTACAGGATTCAAATAAATCGGATTTCAGTAATTCTATAAATATTAGAATCTGTTTAAAAATATCTCTCTAACGGATCTGAAAAATTGAAATTTCATAACGGGAATAAAAAGTTATGGCCAATTAAATATTCAAAATAGTCGCTATGGAATTTTAAAAAATATATAGCCCTTATAAATATCCATTTTGCAAACGACCTCCGTTCTCAACGAAACCACTTTGGTTGGATCCGGAATGTCAAATTATTGCAAGATTCCAATTTCATAATTTTTGGAATTAATATGTGAGCGTGGCAAAAGAAAATATGTTTTGTCAATTTCAGTCAAACTAGATCGACCAGAAAATAACCATTTTTCAAACGGTCTCCAGATTAGATGAAATTAATTTAGTTAGGACCGTATCGTTAAAACATAGCTAGATTTATTTTTCAGGAATTTGGAGTCAGTATGTGGCCCCGGTAAATTATAATGTACGATCAAATTAAATAATTATATGTTTTATATTTTAATTTAAAGAAAATTGGGCTGAAATGATCAAATGGGCTGATGAGACCTAGCCCATTGTGTCCGGAATAGGGGTAATTAGCTAGGGGCGATAGTTGTTGGGCCTCGTTTGGATTCCAGACCGATAAACAAATGATTTGTAAATTTAAAATTATATTAAATAATATATATATATATATATTCACTAAAACCCTAATTTCATTCCTGTGGCCGGCACTTTCATTCACCGTTCAAAGGCCATTAAAACGCCAGACTTCCTCTGTTAAAAACAATCGATCCACACAACAAAATCACCCACTTCTTAAGGCAATTTCAAATAGGATCGAACGCCCTTCAGATCCATACGGAAGTGATCATCAATCGACCAGTATTTTGCTCGATTCACCCGCGAGAAGCATCGTCGCGTCGTTGAGAATGGATCCACCTGTAGCCGCGCGAGTTGGATGTGGACCCCACCGGCGGGAAGCTCCTTCGAAGGCGCACCTCCCTGTAGCATCCAATCATTATCCCGTGCTTCATATTGCTCACGAGTTCGAACCCTAAGTTCGAACAGAAGCTGATGAACGTCGGCCTAAAAAATTGAAGAAGAAAAGGTTGATTTTCATTAATTAATTACTTAGTTAATTAATTATAAAATTGTCATTAGTCTTTAAAAAATCGTATCTTTGTCATACGGTAACGAAATTCGATGAAACAGGAAGTGTTGGGACCGTAAATTCGAGATCTACATTTCAGAAGAGGCCTTAGAATTTTTGGAGCTTACTACAATTTTAGAAGAAATAAAAAGCGATGTGAGATTTTTGAATCCAAAATAAATAAATAAAACTATATAAGGTTGCAGACGGAGTTTAGAAACTCCCAACACCGTCGTCCACAAACCATGGATGACTTGATTGTATTTTGGTATGAATTTGATTGTGATTGTGGTTGTTTGGTATTGGTTGAAACAAAATCGATCGGGTTTGTGGAAAATTCATTGTATAGTGAAAAGAAATTGTATTAGAAAAATTAAACCCTTGTATCGCCGCAAGGCCTAGGTTAGCAAAGGAGCCGTACTAGGGACGGTGCCGGTTTTTAATTACCCTACCGTTATGCTGTTGAAATTTTCTAAAATATTTATGTGTTGTAGAATATTCATGTTATGATATAAAATTGGTTGAACGGTAAAGATTAGATTTTTATTGTATATATTAAATTAAAAATGATCATTATTTGGAATGAAAATTGTTCAACAATAAATTCACATTTTTATTGTAAATTAAAAATGTCCATTATTTGAAAGTTTGTTAATAATAAAAGTGCACATTTTCATTGTATATAAGAAAAAAGTAAAAATGATCAATATATTTGATAAAATTATGTTAACATGAGAATTTACATTTCATTGTAAATGAAATATGATTCATTTAAAAGATGCTTGTTTTGATAAAATTATGTTAACATGAGAAAACGTGAAAATGATTCATTTGTTTAAATAAAAAGTTAAATAATAAAAAGTGACATTTTTAGTGTAAATGAGAAAATATGAAAGATGAACTGAAACGACCCGAAATCCCCCTTACGGGAAATCACAGATTGAGTTGAGGACAAGCCACATCGGAACGCAAACAGAAGAACATTTCATTGTTTATTACAACAATTCATCAGAATACAAGAATATACAGAGTATAAACAAATAAAATACATTCTAAAATATCAGAGATTACAATACATTACATAGCAGCGGAAAATAATACAATACACAACTAGAAGAGATATACGGATACAGAGCTTTCCGGATATCATTCTAGCTGTAAACCAGGTTCTTGTGAATATAAATCTGCAAAACCAAAACTACTAGCTGCCCGTGTCAAAATAAGGCACCCAGAGTTTAGGTTATAACAATAAACACCAATGACTGACCTGGAGTTTATTGTTATAACCTAATCTCTGGGTGCCCTTATTTTGACACGGGCAGCTAGTAGTTTTGGTTTTGCAGATTTATATTCACAGGAACCTGGTTTACAACTGGAATGATATCCGGAAAGCTCTGTATCCGTATATCTCTTCTAGTTGTGTATTGTATTATTTTCCGCTGCTATGTAATGTATTGTAATCTCTGATATTTTAGAATGTATTTTATTTGTTTATACTCTATATATTCTTGTATTTTGATGAATTGTTGTAATAAACATTGAAATGTTCTTCTGTTTGCGTTCCGATGTGGCTTGTCCTCAACTCAATCCGTGATTTCCCGTAAGGGGGATTTCGGGTCGTTTCATGAACCTTTGTTTAAATAGAAAAGTAAATAAAATGGTGTTTACATTAAAATTAACATTTTAATGTATGTGTGAATCATATTAAAAGATTCAATTTAATTTATATAAAAAGCTTACATTTTATGTAATATAAAAAGCTTACATTTTTATGTAATATAAAAAACTTACATTTTTACATTATATAAAAAGCTTACATTTTTACGTAATATAAGAAGCTTACATTTTTATGGAATATAAAAATCTTGCATTTTTATGTAATATAAAAAGCTTACATTTTTATGTAATATAAAAAGATTACATTTTTATGTAATATAAAAAGATTACATTTTATGTAATATAGAAAGATTACATTTTGTTTAAAGTGATATAGAAAGACTAAAATGATTCCATTTTTAATGTAATGGTGAATCATTAAAAACATTCAAAAGTATTAAAAATGAGGTAACATAAAAGATTACATTTTTATGTAATAATGATTCAATAAAAATATCCATAGCCCATTAAAAATGTTTTTACATTAAATTTACATTTTTAATGTATAGTTGAATCATTAGAGAGATACAAGATTGACAAAAATGTTGTAACATTAAAGTTTACATTTTTAATGTAAATGAATCATTGAAAAGGACCCATTATTTGAAATATGTCATAACATTTAAAATTACATGTAAAGAATGGTTCATTAAAAAGATTTGTTTTTGATAAAAATGTTTTTACATTCAAAATCACATTTTTATTGTAAGTAGGATTCATTAAAAATATTCTATTTTAACATATGTATGAAGAATAATGATTTAAGACCGTCGAGCGAATTATATTATATTTATGTATATATAAATATAAATTAAAATAAAACGAATCGCGCAGCTGCAGTTCACGATTTGGAATAGTAACTTCAAATGATTATACCGTGGGGTCCGACCGTCGAATTTTCCTAAAACTGGAACCGTCTGGTTCGCTTTTGAAATATCTTTCCAACAATATAAAATTTGCTAAGATCCAACGGTTAGATTTTAAGAAATGTGTAAATCAAATTTAGATGAAAACAGCGCCAGGGTTGTGTAATGACCCGAAGCGTCGTTTAATTGAAGTGGCTAGTTTTATATAAATAAAAATAGCGATAAATCGTTATAAAATGTTATAAATGATACGGAATGAAAAAATTGATTTGAATTATAGATATATTCGCGAATTATTTGAAAAGGCCGAGTTAATTCTCATTTCAAATAATTGATCGACGATTAGAAGTTGAAGATTTGAAAACGGTTGTTGAAGACCAGTGATTTTCACATCGAATGGATGACTACTGATGCCTTTGATTGGAGTTGCTGCCTTGAAAGGGTTACAGTGGTAGTTGTCCGGACGTACTTGTTGATTGTCCGGATATGCGAGAGCCTCTCTTCCGTATTGGACATATGGAACGAGGAATAAGGTGTCTCCGGTTTCGTTCAGACCCAGAACGGACTTGTAAATGGATGTATGTCTGACATTGGATTTTACTCTGTGCTAATTGATTTCTATAAAATATATATATATTTAGTGGCGAAGAATTTATTCTCTTGCTTAACACTCTTCTCTGAGATGTACGAGCTCAGAGGTTATATATTGGTAGACATCAGTCGCATAGCGTGAATTGCCAGTGTGGCATGCCAAGATGCAAATGATCAAGGCTTATTGTTGAAAAGCAAATTCTTATGGTTGATGATCAAAACACAACTTTAATAGCATAGCTTTATGTATAGCGCTGATTCGCGAGCCTCACACCGCGATATGAACTAGAAACGGGAGAGGACTTCAGGGAGGACATACGTTTCTTTCTAGCTAGGAATCGTGTCATAGTATGGAGCCCAGACATTTTTACTTATGTGGATGATGGAATGAGGCGCCTTGGTTTTGAGTCCCTGATAGCTCTTTATTTACGCCCCACAGGGCGGAGAAACGTATTGTTCAGGAATTACCAATCCACTAAAGTATTTATGGACCGACCCTGAAGATCCAAGGCTGACTCGAGCTCTGAGCCTGAGACATGGGCTAGAGTATCTCAAATTCAGTAAGGACGATCCCTTGCCTTGGTTCATGATGGAAATCCAACTTCCAATACGACACCATGCGGTTTTGATTGTAAAACTAGTATAGCGACATAGTATATGGTAGCTATGCCGTCTATGATTGATATATTATGATTGAAATGTTTTTGAAAACATATATACACTAATAATAATGTCAAATCTATTTTATCGTATCAAGCATTTTTTATCATTATAAGGTAAAACTCTATCCTCAGGTTTGCGTTGCATTGTGTGATGGGACTTGAATCTTATAATGGTTTCATTTTCCAAAAAGCATTGCGTTATTTAACGATTTACTTTATTTATGCACTGGTAATCCTATGGAGTAAGCCCGTTCCGCGTTAGCGGCGTAGCCCTGTGATTAGCCTTATTATTAAATAGGTTATGTATGATTTCTCACACCAGTCCCATGATTGACTCATAGTTTGTTTCACTTTGCAAACTCGAGTGCCCTCTTTTCCACACGGGCAGCCTTGTACTCATGTTTTAGCAGACTCATTCTGGATGGCTATGGAGCTAAAGATGGATCCTATCATTTCTATTATGTTGTTCAGACTTCATTTAGTATATTATGTTTGATTCTGCTGCAGACATTTTATATTAAGTTGAAACTGTATTATGTACTAAGTATGATCCTATTATGTTGTGTAACTCTGATGATATATTATTCCCAGTGTAATTTGATGCACATTATCTGCTGTAATTCTATATTTCTTCTCTACTGTTATTGTTTATGTGTTATATTCCAATGATTATCCTTGCTTTTGTGACACGGGAGTTTGGGGTTATCACACGATATATTCATATGACAAGTAGTTGCACTAGTGATATATATGTTGTGATTGTTGCTATGTGATTGTTATTTGTGATTGTTGATACCCCTAATTTAGGAAAAATCACTAAGGGCTAAAATAATACATACCCGAACGGATATTAGAATAGGGAAAAATCGTTATGGGTTGAAATGATAGACCTGAACGGTTTTTACTGAATTCGGGATCGCGGGTTGAAATGATAGACCCGTAGAAATTTTATAAATTGCGAGTTGAAATGATAAATATCTGCATCACTTGACCAAAGGATAGAAAAATATATACAGGCACCGTCGGTCATGTTTTAGAAGTATTTTGATTTGGGAATTTGATTTTGAAATAATAACTTAAGATTTTTATATTTTTATATGTGTTATTTTTTTTTAAACTTAAATTTTATAAATTTTAAATTATATGTTTTAAAATGATTTTATAAGTAAATATAGATTTAAATACTTATTTAAGATTTTACTTATAATTTTATTTATCTTGAACTATATAATTTAATCATATTGGTATTTTAAAATTTTATATTATTATAGATAATTATTTTAACATATTCTCTATATTATTTTAAATTTATATATGTTTATAATCTATATTCTAATTAATTTTAGAATTTTATAAAATTATATATATATCTATTTCCAAAATTAATTTTCTTATATATATTTTATAAACTTTAACAATAAACTCAAGATGAAGTTAGATTTCACGATTTAAATTCGAAGTTTAAAGATGTAAATTTATATAACGATATTGAATAACAAATGAACT
Source organism: Allium sativum (assembly GCA_030737875.1). Taxonomy (NCBI): domain Eukaryota; kingdom Viridiplantae; phylum Streptophyta; class Magnoliopsida; order Asparagales; family Amaryllidaceae; genus Allium; species Allium sativum. The sequence continues at coordinate 599,775,017 of CM060909.1, read as the reverse complement.
CATATTAAGTTATGAATTTGAATTGGTACGAACTTTTAGTATAGATGAATTGGGTAAACATATGAAATGAATTTGAATTCGAATTGGTTTGAACTCATAAGAGATAAATGTGATTTGTGAAATTTATTATAAATTTGAATCTTTCAAATTTAAGTGAAAACATATTTGAATTTATAATTGATATGGAATGAATTTGATTTCAAGTAACCGAATGTGAATTTGAATATATCGATTTTATATATGGGATCAAATTTAAAATCATATGGTTTGAATTGGAATATTTGTGAAATCGAGCTGATAAGAAAGGTTTAAAATTTGTACGAACTGTTTGAATTGAAATATAAGGTTTTGACTTTATAATAATGAATTTGAATTTTTCGACTTGAGTTATAAATTTTGATATGATTTGTTGTAATTGAAATGTAAGATTTGATTTGAATGATATAAAATGGAATTTGAACTTCAGTGATTGAATTTTTAATCAACTTAAATGAATTCTTATAACAATAAATGGGATTATACCAATTGTTTGAATTTATAAATAACAATTTCAAATTGTATGACCTGAATTACATAACTCGATATGTTTTGTTTATATTGAAATTTAAGTTTGACTTGAATTGTATACTTCGAATTTCGAACCAAAATGTTGGATTATAATGAATCGGTTTGAGACGATTTCTTGTAAAGGGAAAATTTTGAATTATTTGAATTGTTTCGAACTTGAATTTTTCGAATATAAACCAAACCAAATATTATCGAGGTAAAATGTGTATTAATTTAAATGGAAATTGAGATATTTAAGGTAAACTTGAATATGAGTCGATTTTGGATTCAAAATTCGTTATGCGAATACTTTCGGAAATTATAACCGATGTTAAATAAATAGTATTAGTTTATACTATAATGAGATTGCAACGATATGTTTCTAAATCGATTTGATTTAAAGCGATATAAATGAGTTATTTTCAAATTTAAATATAATCGAAGATAGATATTTAATTTTGATTTCAAATTCGAATACGGGAATTCATATAAACTGTTTTATAAAGTGATTTATAAAATAATGACACAGTGTGAAAAATGTAAACGTTTGGTTGTTAAAGAGACCAGGACCGGCTATTGTCGTACTCTCTGCCAATACCGAAAATCACTTTAACAACTGTGTACATGATGGAGTTACAGAATGAAGGGGAGATTTGGCGAATGACTCCATTTTTTATTTCATATTAATTACAAGACCCTGACTACCTTGAGTCATCTTGATGTACAGGAGCTACGCATAGACCAAGTGAGGTCATACCTCCTATCGAGCACACTTCTTCGATTTTTGTGATGTGTTTTGGTGGCCACCCTCCGATTTGATATGAGAGTATGTCTCAAGGTGGGCGGTAGTAGCTGCTATGCGTTACCACTAGTCTAGCTCTACAAACGATGAATCCACCTTGGCATTCCCTGCGTGCCTTGTCACTTGCCTTATATGAGCCCACTATGACTTTGTTTTGTACTATTTTATATGGAGTGCCCTCTGATCAACCTCCAGTTTATGGAGGAATTACGGTACTATAGATACTATGGGAATATATAAATGGTGTAAGAGTAATCATGGTAATCCCGCTTACGCTATTTTAATATTTTATTTTACTGATAGACACTATTGTATATAGCGTATTATACTATGGTATTAATTTGACAGATCCTTAGAGGATGATGATCCCAAACATTCTTTAAGTTACTCATTGCATTTCATCGAACATTTCATTTAAGTTGATATACTTCCATGAGAATGTTAGTCCTGATCCGAGTTGTTTTCTTTTGCACTATTGCTCGGGTCAGATCGAGTATTACAGTTTTTTGAGATTCACTCTTAGAGTTTGGAGCTTATATTGGATTCTTGCTCATCTATATCTACCTGCCGATCAGTTGTCCTAATCATCCAGATATTTTTGTCATTCTGTTCCAAACTATTATTATTTATTTATGTATCTGAAATTTATTGTATTAGACTTCCGTTGTATTATTTATGAAAACTCTGTTGTAAAATTTTATTTAGTAGCTTCATGAACTACTATTATGTTATTTATTTTCCGCTGCGAGATATCGTATTGCTCTGTATCTGTGTCTGTGATAGGTGATTCTGTGATTTATTCTACTTACCCCAGAAGCTAATAATAATCTGTTGCTTTGGACGTTTCCAGTTGACATGTTTTGTTTATTCAACACGGTCAAAATAACGGGTCATTACAATTTAAGTGCTTACCTAAAGCTGCCTTATTCCACACACTCATATTAGTAATGCCAAGCCCACCGAAGTTGATAGGCAGTTCAAGTAAATTAAAAGGTGCAAGAGCTTAATATTTAACAAATATATTGCATTTCCATAGGTATCTCATGAATGCGGTACGCAACATAGTAAGCAATTTCTTAGGCAATATAAACATTCTTGCCTAATAAACGTGCATCGCGACGGTAACTGATTTAATTAAGGTCACCCTTCCTTCAAGTGAAAGCATTCTAGATGACCAACAAACCAGCTTCTCTGTTATTCTAGCATACAATGGCATACATTGCCGTGTAGTGATTCTTGATGTGGTTAATGGCAAACCCAGGTATAACATAGCTGTGTTGTTATGATTTAGACCAGTCAGCGACTACATCATCATGATATGTTCATTGTCTATTCCTCCGGCGAGGAATTCAGATTTCTCTAAATTGATATGTAACCCGGTCATGCTGTAAAACTTATTAAGAGTACTCATAATATTGGAAAGAGTGTTACTTTCTGGTTTACAGAAGATGACTAGATAGTCTGCAAACATTAGAGAAGTAATCACCGGATCTCTACATTTTGGGTGCATTGCAAACTGAGCATTCTCAACCAGTTCATTCAGCAATATCGTTAAGAGTTCCATTATAGTGATAAATAAGTAAGCGGACATAGGGTCTCCCTGTCTTATGCCCCATTAACGTTAATTGAGAAGTGTGTCGTGCTAATACATTCGTAAATCTAAGCAGTAAAACAGTGGGGGAATTTCATGAAACTCAAAATTCTGATCATAAAGGTCCACTAAATTGTATCAAAAGCCTTAGAAATATCAAGTTTTAACATTATTCTAGGGGATATATGTCTCGTGTTATACCCTTTTAGCAATTCATGAGCAAGTAAGATGTTATCTAGGATATTCCTACCTCGCATGAAAGCAACTTGATATTTTGATATGATAGAGGGGAGTACATGTTTAAGTCTAGTTGCAAGGATCTTAGTTATACATTTATAAATCGTGTTGCAACAAGAAATGGGCCTAAAGGAATTAACATTGTAGGCATTGCTAACTTTAGGAATGAGCGCAATCGCAGTGTTATTAAAAGCACTACGCATTTACCTTTTTTGAAAAAGTGTTTAGTAGCGGCAGTGAAGTCAGTCCCAACAACACTCCAGCATTTTTGATAAAAGAGTGCATTAATTCCATCTGAACCCCCCGCAAGAATTTAAATTAAGAGAAAACAAGGCACCTTTGATCTCAGCATTAGATACTGGAGAGCAAACGTAATCTTGTTGCTTTATGTTAATTTACGGGAGTAAACTGGGGTTAATTTCCTCAATTGCAGGGGTAAAGTTCTGAGCATTGCTGAAACGATCAGCAAAGAAATTCACAAAAGCGGTCTGCATTTCAGATTGAGCAGTAAATGTCATGCTTGAGAGGTCGGTAATTGATAGAATTCTCTCTATTCTGCTTAGCTTTAAGGACAGCGTGAAAGTAAGCCGAATTTCTATCACCCTCCTTTGCCCATTTTATTCTAGCCTTTTGCATGTTCATGAGAGCTTCTTGCTGCAGAGCATCACGTAAGTTAGTGGAGAATTGCGTCTCCAGAGTTGCAAGGTTGGGATTAGTGGGATCATGATCCATCTGCAGCTGCATGCTCTCAAGTTGGTGCTTCCAGTACATGGATTGTTGATTACCAAATCCAAATTTATTTTAGCCCACGCGTTCAAAACATTCTTGACATTTCCTTGTTTTTTGTGAAGAATATGCATAGGGTTTCCATAAGTTATATTGCTCCATGCTTCTAATATAATATTGTTGAACTGAGGATCATCAGCCCACGTATTGAAGAATTTAAAGCTTAGGTATCTTTGCTGCTTAATATTCCCTAAGTGAAGAATTTGAGGAGAGTGATCTGATAATAATGGAGGAGGAAGCTCATTATTTAGAGTAGGCCAAACATTCAATGCCACATCATTGAACTTATGGAACTCACGTCGGTGGCTAGAAAATAATCCCGATGATGGATCGCGACATCATCAGTGTTCATTTTCGAGTTTCTAAGTGATGGATTACTACCAAAGATTTGTTTTTGAATTGTTTTGAGAAAACAAGTTGTTTTGAATCCATAAAAGCAATATCTGATTTTAGAAAAGCCAAACTGTTTAAAACTCCCAAGAAGAGATTGTTTGAATTAAAATGGATTTAGTTTTGAAATAAAAATCAGATTTTGAGTTTTGAGATAACTAACTAGTTGAATTAATTAGTTAATGGTATATGGGAATGTAACTTAACTTGGTTAAGTAATTGGACTCGTGAGACAGGATTTTAAAATGGAATTAGATTGTTGAGTAAGAATTTGGAATTTGAATTGGAACTGGAGTTTGAGATGGAATTTGGTTTAGGTATAAGAGGATGATTGGACTTGAGGATAAATTGATTAGAGATTGATTAGGAATGCATTCGTATATGCTGAAATGGGTAGCAAATGGAAGAGATAACGTTGAATGCCCGACAAGATGGTACGATTTTATATTTTATTTGGATATGAGATTAATGAGCTTATTTGGCAAGCCGCTTAGCTGTTTGATTTTCTTTTCGATTGGGGAAGCCCTAGAGAGGCAAGTTGTAGTTGTACCGATTGAGCCATTCAAAGGAGACGCTGGCGAAATTTTCCGAAAATTTAAGGTGTTAGGAAATTTTCATAATTTTTGAAATTTTCGTTAAGAATTAATATTTTAATTGGAATTAATTGGTTCAGTTGAAACTGAAGTTAAAGAGTAAAATGGAAGATTTTTAACCTAGTTAATAAGATTTGTAACATTTTTCTTACCTTAGTAATTTCAAGGACGAAATTCTTTTAAAGGGGGAGCAATGTAACGTCCTGGAATTTTAGCGAATTAATAATTTATTCAATTAGTTTTATTATGGCTTGGGTAGTTTAAATGGTTTTGATTCTAATATTTTGAATATTTAATTTAAATATAAATAGTGGAATAACAATATTTATTTTCGAAATAGTCAAGAACAGTTGAATTGGCAATGGTGTATGAATTGGATATTTTAAGATATTTGATTGAGTTTATATTCGAGTTATAATAATGAATATATTTAATAACGACTTTTGAAATTATAATATAATTTAAAACGAGCTCATAACGTTGTGGTAGTTCGTAATATTGAGTTTTGAACTTTAAATGAATATACATGATTCAATTTAAGTCGGATTTTTGTGGAACAAGAAACGTTGGAATCTATTGGATTATATTTTCTAATGGAAGTGAAAAACCGAGATTTCGTCTTATAGATTATACGTTATGTCCAAATCAAATTTTCAAATAGTCGCTATGGAATCGTTTATAAACCATAACGATTTATTTCATATAATAAAATGTTGGTTTCGAATTTGGATAAGACGTTTGTGTTTTATTGTTAATTTAATTTATAGAATTTTTTTGTAATTTTTAATTTGGAAAATAAGCAACTTTTCACTCAACGTATTTTGCACCCTATATCAGCATTTTCGGAATTTCACATAATAAGTTATCTTGTTTATTTTATTATATTTTTGGGATCGTGACACATTGCTCGTCACAACGGTATTTTTATTTTTGTCGTTAGCAGTCCATAAACAAATGAAATTTTATACAACTGGGTACCCTTGATAATATATATATGTGTGTGCATGTGTGTGTGCATGTGTGTGTGTGTGAGAGAGAGAGAGAGATACTTCATCCCAAAGTCTCGTACAGTGTCGTTCTATATGTAGACCTATTTACGAAGTCAAAATTCATGGCAACTAAATCTTATACTAAGACATACACACAGCTAGCCCCATCCCTAAAACTTCATACTAAAGTAAACAGGCTACGTATGTCCTTCTCCTACCAACTTCATACCAATGGAACTAATATGCAACGTATATTCAAATTGCGCCAGCTACCTAGAAGATTTTTCCAAATGCCTCAACTGTTTATCACCGTACCTAGTTTGAAAAGAAGAACCAACACTACATAGTTATTTCGTGCATGATAAGTACCCTTTTTCTATAAATATAAACAAGGGATGCTTCTCTTTTCTTTTGTTTTAGGAAGGCTGGAACCGAAGTTTTCATAGCAAATGAAAATCAAAACCCAAACCTTCGATTATTTTAAAAAAAAAATCAAGGCCAATAATCCCCTTAAAATTCTTATAACCGCATATTTACAAACCTCATTGGATCGAATATTATATGTGTGGATGTCGTGGTTATCCAGTAGTTCTAAGGCTTGAACTCACTATGGTTTTCGATGTTTGTTGATGATATGGAGGTTTCCATGGTGTTTCTAGTGGAGAGGGGTTTCGAGTAGCATGAATTTTTGGGTTCCGTTGATGAAAGGTGACATGAATATCACTATAGCGTGCGCGTTGGATCTGAAACTGCGATGGAGTGTATGTGTTCGAGTTCGAGACAACGGTGTTGGAGTTGAAGAAGTTTGGGAGAGGAGTATCTTGATGGTGATTTCGTTCGATTAAGTGGAGTATGAAGGGAGGAACGTTGGCATGAAGCATGGGAATGGCTGTTCGAAAGTTAGCTGGAGCGGGGTTTGTTGTTGGGAGAGGAAGGATACTATTCCAATGGATCGGGTATGGTTGAAAACGGGGTCTGGTTTTTACATAAGGCCCATACTTTAAAAAAAAATTAAGGGATGTGGGCAGAAATCGGGGGGAATAGTTGCAACAGAGGAATTCGCACTGTCTGGTGTTTTAAGTTGGGTATGGGCCGTTAGATAAAGGGTAAGCCCAATTAAATTTTGAGTTTATTTTAATTTAAGTTAGTAAATAAACTTATAGTTTTAATATCTGATACATACATTATCAGAATTGCGCAAATTTGGATCCGTTGGGATAGTATGATCGTAGGCTACACGTTGGAATTGGTCTAAAGCGATTTGGAGCTCGTTTGAATTTATGGCATAATTAAAACGCCTGATTCGGATAACCGATGTTAACCGTTATTCAACGATTAACGATCAAAGTAAGTAAATTCACTAACTCTGTCCAATTTTACAATTTTATACACATATTTTAATATTGGTAAATGATAATTGAATGTTGTGCGGTGGTTGTTTGTATGAATTGATAAATAATTGGTTAAAATTACATATATAGTTATATATATGAAGTCATTGGTTAAATACTAATTCTATTTATTTCAATGTTTCACATTAATATGGAACTAGTGTTATTTATGTTTATTAACATATGTGGATGCAGGGAAACAGGTTGGAGGGATCCAACTGGATTCCTCAACAATTATATTATTGTTTTTCATGGCATTATATGATGTGACAAACAATCTATGTTTGATTATTGTGTGTTTCGGGATATTGAATTACATTGACCTTGAAATATCTGGTATTTAAAATACCGTAAATGTATAATTGGGAATTAGTTTGGTTTCTGAAAAGGGAGACATCTATTGTAAATAGAAATTGAATTTTGAATGGACTAGAATATAATAAATTGTTTTAATTATATTAAAATAAGTAGTTTGATTTATAAACTATGTTAGAAATTAAATAGAGTAATTATTATTAAATAATTAGGAAATATAAGAATGAATTTAGAAAGGGGAAATTGTTTCAAACGAAAACGATGAAATTATTTCGATGTTCGAAATGTAAGTAGAACTAAATAAAACCATAAGGTCGATTGTTGCCAATATAATTTATTTTAGAAATTTTATATTGTATAATTCCTAATTTGACAAGATAAATAATATTTGGTTTATAAACCAATAATTTATAATCGAGTGTATAATAGAGATTAAGTTATAAACTTGATATTTCTTTAATAAGAAGTTGACTATAAATGGAGTTTATGAAGTGGAATGGGAATATGAATTTATGACATAACTCGATAAATAGATTTTATCCATAATGGTATTTATAAATAAAATGAAGATTATATTGATATAATGAGTCCATATTTTTATAAAGAAATAATAACGTTTTGCAAATTGCAATGGTGATAAAAGGAAACTGGTAAATGTTGGAAGTGGTAAATTCAAAAGTAAATTTAGAAATTTGGTTGACCTGAAACGGTGAGTTTATTCAAATGTTCGGAACATTAATCGAATAGAGTTTATTCGAAAGAGAGTTGTACATTAAAATTCGATTATATCGAATTCGGGAAAGTACTATTTACTTTTTGTCTTTATCAAGATTTAATTAGTTAATTAATTAATTATCTATTTATTTATTCAAATTAATGAATAAGAGTTATATTTTAATATTTTGGAAGAAGGTATTATAACGCTATCGTTATAATCAATATTTTATATAATGTTCTTTTAAATCTATATAAATGGATTGTGGAAATGTTTTCTAAATATAGCAGGTGAAGTTTTCTAAGTATTGAAAATGAAATGATTTTGAAATTAAAAATGAATTTAAGGAAATTATAAAATGACTGGAGATTAGTTATGTTGAATGGTTTCTTAAGTATGATCTAATTTAGGTTTCGGCCTTCGAGGTTAATACTTAGGGAATTGTTCTCTTACTAGTTTACGGTTAGGGACTAATGGATGTGGAAAGATAGTGATGCGTAAATAAGAAATGGAAATGTTTTCCAATGTTAAGAACATGTATTTTCTAAATATAGGAAATAAGGAAAATGTGAATATACATATATGGGGATGTTTTTCTGATATTAAAAAGAAATATTTTTTGGGATATAGAAAATAAATAATTTAAAATAAATGGAAACCTTTTCCAAGAATCATGAGAGGCTAAACGAGTTAGAGAAATATTTGGGTAAAAATATTGAAGAGATATTAGGAATGAATAAACTAATGATAAATTAATTTAAAGGGCTCAGTGTTGATTGATGGTTGATCTATAAATTTCCATTTGGAAATAAGATTGTTGCTTGTATGGATGTTTTCCCTTGATAGTTAAATAACCGGTTATCAAAGTTTTTGAACATTTTTCCGCTGTCAATACGGAGAGACCGGGATCAAATTTATTATCTGAAAACCACTCTGTATGGGCATTAGCATTGCAAATCAAATATGATGAAGATAACTGAAGATGGAGTTTATACCAGGGTTGTTCTGGCGATCCTAGATAGAAATTGCCTAAGATGGATTTACAGAATAGTGCCTTCGGTTTGTCCAGTCCCAGGACAACTTGTATGAACGAATGTCTGACAAAGTACATCTAATAGATCGTGTAAGTTGTTCTCTTCAAATGTATTTATGTTGGTGGCGGAGGAATTCGTTTCTCTTAGCTTTATACCTGTAGTATTTTTGGGGAAATCAATTTGTGATTTGGAAGGTATGACGATGTGGCATTTAAAGTAAATGAAGATGTGATCTGTCGAATGGTACATTATGACCTCAAGCCTCATCAACTGGGAAATGACAAAAATCGGGCAGGCAACATGGCTAAGTAGGTCGCTCCCAATTATGGTATATTGTCACCATCTAGAGAATATTCTTTTTTATCTTCTTTTACTTATGTATCTCCCGGGAATGGTTATATTGGTATACCAACCGTAAGGTGGCAATTTATTTGGAACATTCAAGTGAAATGAATGGTCGATCATGTGTGGTTGAGTTGCAAGATGTTCTTATTGAACTTTATTGTATCCCATACCTTGTCATAGTGGGAAATCAATTTTCCAACAAGAGCTCGCGGTTTTTGATTATATATTATGTATGTAGAGCATGAGATGCAAGCGTTCTGCCAGATTTCTATTTGTATTAGACACTATTATAATATCGGAATAATATTGTTTTAAAAGAATGTTTTGGGTTATCCTAAGGTAAATTAAACCATCCGTGCTCATGTGTGGATCGGTCTTACGATTATCTTTTCTTTTGAAAAGGATTTTTAAAAGTTAAACCAAATGGTTGGAGTTTACTCACACCAGTCCCATGACTGACCCAGGGTTTATTTTATTTTACCCTAAACTCTTGTGTTCCCAAATTTGTGCGGGAAGTCAAGTAGTCAAGATTTTAAAGGTATACTTGGAAGATCTTGGAGAAGGAGGCTTCAACATCATTTAAATATAGAGTTATTTCCACTTTGATGTTATGTGTTGTACTCTGATAATGGAATGCATATATAGTTACAGTTTTGTATTTCAAAAGTTATGTTATATAATATATTTTATTCGTTCAGCTGTGCGATTCACGCTTATCCTGATTCTGTTCTGTGGTGATCTTCTTCTTCTATTCTAAATTCTTTCTTTCTATTTCTCACCCTTTAACTTCTTTCTATTAATGATCTGGTATTTCCGATACTTGAATAGTTGACATGGTGTTTTTTGTTGATTTTCAAGGTCGAAAATCTTTGATTCGCTACACCAGTAGAAACTAACATGTTTGTAATGTAGCATGCAGTAAGCAAAATTAAAGTGGTATTGTTACATAAATATTGTTGTAAGAAATGAACTATTGATTATATGTTATTGGTATTAATATTGACATTTGCATACTGCGAATTTGCTATCAAAGTAATTACAAGTTTGACTTGCTTTCTACTATTATACTCTTTTTATATATATACTGGTATCAAGATACTGAAATGGTTTTAAATTTAGTTTATATATTATTACATGGAAATTAATGCCTGCATAAATGAAACTCCTGAAAACATATATATATATATATATATATATATATATATATATATATATATATATATATATATATATACTAGCAGACAATATTGATTGGTATTATTTTCATATATATGTGTGTGTGTGTGTGCGTGTATTTATGTATATGTATACATTCAGATATAAAGTTGAATTCACATGGTGTTATATGTATATTTGATATATATTGCATACTTTGATACACTGTTTATATTCAATTCTATTACAAAACAAAATATAAGAAACAAGATTGAAGAGAATTTTTATTGTTGATGAATTATATTATAGATAATAAAAATTGTATATAGGAGTCCTCTATTTATAATACAAGAAATAAATGTAAATAGGTTTGAATAATAGGCATGTGATTGTTGCTTTGTTATAATAGGCATGTGACCGTCGCTATGTTATAATGAGAATGTGACAATTGCATTGTTATAAACTTATAATAGGCATGTGACCATTGCTATGTTATAATGGGAATGTGACCGTTGCATTCCCACTATTCTTTCTTTCCTTTATTGTCGCCTCTTAAATTAAGGTTGGTTTTACTGCCTTAATTGGCCGAGAAACATTCCATCTTCTACTTCGTATTTGTTTGTAATTCTTCAATTCCAAGTGCTTCTCTGAATCTATGAATTTTTTTAGCTAAAAGTGATTTTGTTAGAATGTCAGCCCTCTAATAATAAGCTGGAATATGATTCACTTGTAAATTCTTCTTTTAGACTTGCTCTCGAACAAAATAAATGTTGATTTCTACGCGTTTGGTTCAATTATGCTGAATAGGGTCTGTTGTCATGTAGATTCTGCTTAGATTATCACACCAAATTATAGGGCTCCTGTTGGATGATAGCTTTAACTCCTTTAATAATGATTGCAACCATAAGACTTCTGTTGTAGTGCTAGCAATACTCCTATACTCTGCTTCCGTACTAGATCTCGAGATGGTTTTTCGCATTTTAGAACAACATGAAGTAAGACTTTCTCCTACATAAATACAGTAACCAGAAACTGATTTTCTATCGTCTATATCTGTAGCCCAGTCTGCATCTGAGTACGCTGTAATGCTTAAGTCTCTGCTGCCTTTTAGTGATATGCCAAAGTTTATTGTTGCTTTTAAATATTTGAGTATTCGTTTCACTGCTGTCCAATGCTCACTCTTGGGTTCCTGCAAAAATTAAGACACTTTGTTAACACTAAAAAATATATCAGTTCGTGTTATAGTAGCATATTGTAATGCTCCTACAACACTCTTATATTGTTTAATATTTAAGATAGCTTCCCTCCTGTTCTTTGATAAGTGTTGGCTTGAGATCATAGGAGTTGGTTGACCATTTGCTTCAATCATATTTGTCTTGTTTAGAAGCTCTATAATGTACTTTCTTTGACAGAGATGAATTTATTTATCTGATTTCCTCTTGACTTCTATTCCAAGAAAATAAGATAAGTCACCCAAATCTTTTATTGAGAACTGATTATTCAAATAATTTGCCAATTTTCTGATTTCATTTTCACTACTGCCTATAATAATTAAATCATCCACATATATTAATATATAAGTGGTAGATGATTCATTGATTTTTGTGAATAGTGATGTATCAGATTTGGTAGGTGAATAGCCTAGTGTTGTTAAACTTGCTTTTAGTCCTTCAAACCATACTCTGGGTGCTTGTTTCAGGCCATAGATTTCTTTATTCAGTTTGCATACCAATGTTGGATCTTGTGTATAGCTTTGTGGTTGTTGCACGAATATTTCTTCATGTAGATTTCCATTTAAGAATGCATTGTTGACATCTAGCTGCTTGATTTTCCAATTATTGCTTAATGCTGTAGTCAATATAAGTCTAATTGTTAAGATTTTTACCACTAGTGAGAAAATTTCATTATAATCAAAGTCAAATTCTTGTGTGAACCCCTTTGCAACAAGTCTTGCTTCATATCTATTAATAGACCCATCTAGATTCTTTTTCAGTCTATATATTTGCTTGCACCCAATTATATTCTTGCTGCTTGGTGGATTTACTAGTTCCCATGTACAGTTGTTCATCAATGCTTGATATTCTTCATCTATGGCCTTCCTCTATTCTTTGTATTTCACTGCTTGTTGATAACTATTTGGCTCTTCTTCAGTAATGACTGCAGTATAAGTCTTTAGTTTGAATATTCCCCTTTCTGATCTATTTTCATTGGATGTCCAGTTTGATGATGTGGTGATTGAGTTGGTGAGTCATTTTTTCTGCTACTAGTATTTTGATTGCTCACATTGCTAGTTTCTTCTCTTATTGCTTTTGATTGCCTGCAACTTGATTCTGCAGGTGATTGAATGGCATGGCTAGTTTGCTCTGGCTGATCATCACTAGTTTCACTATCACTGTGATGGACTTCAGAGTCACTAGTAGCAGCCTTATCACCATTCTCTTAGTGTCATGTGTCAGCAACACTACGCAGATCGGGTATACTAACCTTTGGATAATATATTTTCGTCGTGGTTTGTATATCTGATCTGCTATAAGAAAAAAATATTTTCTTCGAAAATAACATGCCTGCTTGTAAAAATTCTACCGGACTTGTCTATACGTCTAAACCCTTTTTGATTATTGCAATAGCCTATAAATGTGCAAGGTTTAGATCTATAGTTAAGTTTATGATTATTATAAGGTCTTAGGTAAAGGAAACATAGACAACCAAACGTTTTTAGACTATTGTAATCAGGTTCACATTGAATAGCTTTTCTAGAGGTGTTATGTGTAACAACCCGTATTTCGATAACATGTTAAGACGAGAATCAAGGCAGAATTTAATTTTAAATTCTGAATCAAGTAAAACGGGCTATGCCATTGCGTTCGTCTCGGAAAAATACGCGAAATAGAGTCTGAGTTTTCGAGAATCGGAGTCCGTATGACCAAGTTATGGTCCGACGAAGTTTTCAGAAAATTCAAGTTCAAAAACGAGTTCTAATTTCGAAAATTTGGCCTAGAAGGCTAGGTGGGAAAATTCCCGCCAGCCACCCCAAGTCGAAAGGGCTGTCGACTTGGGAGTCGACATGGCATGACCCAAGTCGACAGCCCTGTCGACTTGGGTGTCGACTTATGGTGGCCGGGCAGTTTTGTCTGGTGCACCTGTTTTCTGTTTTGGCTAGGTTTTTGGGCCTGGTTCGAAATCTGATGGTTCAGGTTGATCCTAGGGTTAATCTAAGGTTCCTAACTAATCCTAATCTCTATAAATAAGCCCCTAACCCTCTCCTAAAATCCTCATTATTCATTCATGCAACTAAACTATGCCAAAATTGCTCCTCTCATGGCCTCCACTCAAAACCCTAGCCTCCATCCTCTTGCCCAAAGTTTCTATCTTCATTTCTATGAGAGGTTTCATGATCATGTGAGTGTTAGAGAGTCTCTATGTTAGTATGAGAGCTTCTCAAGTTGATTTCAAGGCTAAAGCTTTGATCTTTGTTCATCAAGATGGGGTTTTTATTGATTTGGAGCTTTCATCTTTGGGTTTTTGGATGATGGCATGCATAGGCTTTGTCTCAATCTTTAATTTAATCGATTTGTGCCTTCATAGCAATGTAAGCCCTTTCCCTACTCTTAGATATTAACTATGAAGTTAAATGTTCATGTTGCAAGTTTGGGTTTGATCATTAAGTATGATACATGCTATCATGTCATGCAAGTTTATGAAGTCATTATCTTGATCTTGTGGGCTAAAAGCTACAACCTTTATGTTGAAATGTTGCATTATGCAACATGAGAACCCTCATAACCTTTATGTCAACTTGCATATGAAGTCATAATCCTTATATGATGATATATGCGAGTTACTAGTCATCATTCCATGTCTTTTGTCAACATGATTCGCTTATGTGCCAAGTTTGGGTTTATGCATGTTTTTGAGGCTTAAGAATGTAACATGCAAGTTAATGAACACATTTGTGCCTCATTTGCCACCATGATTAACTTGTGGCTTAATATCCATTTTTATCATGTCTTTGCTAAGTCTCTTCTTTTAATCCATTACGTTGTTGCGAACGTATATGCGAGTTTAAAAGCGTTGGGTTATGTTACGGGTAATTTCTAATGACATGAAAATATAACTTAAAAACATGACTTGAAATATAACATGGAAGTTGACATGTAAGTATGCTTGAAAATATGAAATTGGGAATTTACCTATTAAGTTAGGTCTACCCATACTATGGAATTGGGAATTTACCTATTGAGTTAGGTCTACCCATATTCTTAAGAAAACTTGAATATGAACATGACACTAGACTAAACATGAAAGTGACCAACTCGAGGTTGGGTTGAGTTTGCAACATAAAGCTACCCGGAACCGACCGGCCTAACTAGTAGTTGCAAACAATAGGACCCAATGTGAGAAGTTGGTCATGTTGTGCTTGAACCCGAGGTTAGACCAAGTTGTGGTGTAAAGCTACCCGGAACCGACCGGCTTAACTAGTAACTACAACAAAGTCTAATGTGAGAGGTTGAGGTGCATTAAGTAATTAATGCCACATGATAAGGTTAAGTAAGTTTCCTTAATGACACTTAACCGTATAATACAGTTAATGGATGGGGTTAAGTTAACTTAGACTTAACTAATCTAAACAGGAAAATCGGATGGGGTTAAGTTAGCCTAGACTTAATTAATCCAACTTGGTAGTTTAAGGGGGTTAAGTTAAACACTTAACTAATCTAACACGATGATTTGATGTGGTTAAGTGACCTATACTTAACCAATCTAACTCGTTAATTTGATGTGGTTAAGTTAACCAATACTTAACCAATATAACGTGAAAACATGATAAGGCTAAGTCACGAATCGCTTGAATACACTTGACCGATTTGACTAAGTAAATTGATAGGGCCAAGTTAATATATACTTAACCAATCTAAAATGATAATTGGACGAGGTTAAGTCGTGAATTGCTTAATATACTTAACCAACTTGACACATGGTTTGTAGGGTTAAGTCTTGAACTTGGATACTTAGCAAATTTTGACATGATTTGTAGACGGATTAAGTCATGAACTTAAGTGACACTTAATCCATTATATAAACCCTAGTTCAGAGAATTAGGTGGATAACCGTAATTAACAAGAATAACGGGAATAAGCTATGTGGTAAACCTTAGTTGGAGAATAGCTAAGTAATAATTCTTAGTCAAGGAATTTTGGACCGGTTCATAGATTGGATGAGTAACCCGATACGGTAGGTCATCGTTTAAGCACACAAGTAGGAGCAAGTTATCTGATTTAGATAAAAGCTCCAGCGAACTGGGTAACGAAGCAGCGGCTTCGGGGAACGTGAGGATATTCTTGGTATCCCTTTGTGAGCTGCCAGGTGATCGCACTAGGCTCATGAGAGGTTAAGGTCTGCGTTAGAAGAACCAAGAGTACGCCTTGGTTGCTATACGAGCGACCTAAAGACGGGGATGGATAGGGGATAGTCGACGATACACGGTAGTGCCCTAGATAGCATTTCGTCAGGCTACCTACCATCTTTGGTCAAGCGTGTACGTGCGGAAAGGCACAGAACACCCAAAAAACCATAATTGCTATCTAATTATGGTTGCGGTAAGGCTAGGATGTGAGTTGGCCAGTAGTGTGTTCTCATACATGATTTATCCTGTCTTGTCTTTCACTAGTTGAAGGAGTGGTCCCGTGGGACCATAGCCACGTATAGGAAAAACAGACCTTAGCATCTGCATCGGCAGATAAATCGAAAGCTCCCGACCGAGTCCTGTATTTCTTGATCTGCCCTGTGACAGGACTCGGATGGCACGATGTGATACATGTGCATACAGTCATGGAAAAACGATTCACGATGAATGCGTGGGAAAAAGGGCGCGGTTGACGGTTAGCGTAATTCCTAGTGGCCCTGGGTGGTTGAACCCAAACCGAAATACGAAAACGTGCAATAGGTAAGCATAATCACTAGTGGTCCTAGGTGGCATAAGTCCTAGTTGCACAAAAGATGATTCATGTTGGGAAAGCCTAGCTAGGTCTAGGGTAACAGTCCAAACGAGCTTAAGGATCATGGAATTACATCGGAGTAGTATAGAACCTCATGGGAAAGCCCGTACGGTCTACGGCAAGGAACTGAACATTTACATGGAAAGAAACATACGAGTTGAGTAACCTATAAATGCGATATATTAGGTTGACATGAACCATTACACGACTTTTGAGTAAGGGTCATTCATGGTTAACACATGATACGGTGGGGATACTAGTATGGTAGGTGCAGAGCTAAAATACAGGGTAGATACCATGGGACGTTATACGTGATAGATATCTTGGGAATATTATACTTGATAGGAACCTGACGATGGGATACCTTGTTTTATCTTGACATCGTAATTTATCATGACACCTTAGTTTATCTGAGTTCAGTAGTTCATCCTGTTATTTTGATTTAGCTTATCTATCTTGTCATCATGCTTATGTTCATCTCAGTTTCTCATGTCAGTTAACTTTACTAGTTTTTGTGCTGATAGTAGATAGGGCTTACTCAGTCTTTTTGACTGACCCGTTTTGTTTCGCTTCTTGTCTTCCGTCCCCCCCCCCCCCCCAGGTTACAGGGAGGAAATACTGTTGTTTAATTCGGACTTCTTCTGCTTGAAGGTCATCATGGATGGCTTGGACTTTTCTTGGCTATGGCTACTTTACTGTTTTACTTGGGGAATAATTTTCGAAAATGTCTTTATGCTTCTTTACTATTGCAAGACAGGTTTTGATGTACTCTGATGTAAAAGGCTTTAGACCTTATTTATTCATGTTATGAAAGTTTGATTTTACTTCCGCTATTTTATATGTTCTGTCTTGTGATATTTCTGTGCATGTTTACCAATAATGCCCCTCTAAAGCTAGTGCATTCCCTTGCGAGTGACCCTAGCGGAGGCGGGGTGTTACATTATGCCTTTCAGTACTTTAGTATGCATTCTATTTATTAGATACACAACAATACTGAAAGCGCCAAGCCAAAATTTAAGTGGCAAAGATGCTTGAGCTAACAAAGTTAAACCTGATTCAACTATGCGCCTATGCTTCCTCTCAACTATACCATTATGTTCAGAAATATAAGGACATGTTACTCTATGTATAATACCTTTACTTTTAAAATAATATGTTAGAGGTTTGTATTCTAATCCTCCACCAGATTGCATGACTTTGATTTAATAGTTTATTTGGTTTTCAAACATATTGATAAAACTGATGACAGCACTTTTAGTATCAGATTTAGCTTTTAAGAAATATATCTAAGTATATCTAGTATAAGCATCAACAAATGACATGTAGTATTTACACCCATAATCAGAAAATATAGGAGGTGGACCCCAAATATCAGTGGTAATTAATTGTCCAGGTTAGGAATACACAGTTAATGAATCAGAGAATGGTAATTTGTGGCTTTTTTCCATCTGGCAATAAGTACATATATAAGGTAATTTTGTAGGAATAAATTTTATATTATTGTCATTAAGAATTTTTGTTACAATGCTAGCACTAGGATACCCTAACTTATAATGCCATAAGTCAAAAGTACTTCTTGTTTGAACTTCATCAGTTATATCAGTCAGATTACAACGTGGGTGATCATTAATAGCAGTATTGAGATTGCTGAAATTGAATTCATAAAGTCCCTTTTACAGCATTACCCTGTAGAAGAATTTCTATAGTTAGTATGTCTCTAACTACACAATGTTTAGGAAAGAATTCAAAATATATGTTGTTATCCCTAACAAATTGAGACACATTAATTAGGTTTTTCTTAATTGTGGGGACTCTTAATAAGTTATGTAAAAATAATTTCCTATTACCATTTATACTACTAGTACCAATATATGAAATTTTAACACACTTACCATTGCTCATACTTACGGTTTGATTACTTTGTATTCTTTGTTCCCGAGGTTCAGGTTGTCTCGATCGTTGGTAATATGATTGCTAGCTCCAGAATCTGGGTATTATGATTCATCTTGAATATGATCAGCATGATTAGATGGTCCATCTTGTGTTTGTGCAACATTGGCAGTATAGTTGAAGTTTCTTTGGTTATTGTTGTTGCCTTGGTTTGCTGATGTAACGATACGGATTTCGCTTGGACCTAATCGACCGCTAAACCGACCAAAACTGTTCGAATCCCGCATATGCTAACTCTGGGCATACAACACATCAGATCAAATAACAGAAGACTTTTATAAACATCATAATAATGTTACATCAGAGTACAGAATATATTAGAGTATATCGAAATATAATACAGCAGAAGATTAATTTACAATAAATGTAATACAACGCAGCGGAAAAAACTAAACTACACAGCGGAAGACTATCAATGCTTTGGACAGAGCTTTAAGCTTCGATCCAGAATCCTGCTAATATATCTGCAAAATAAACTACTCGACTGCCCGTGTGGAAAATAGGGGAACCCGAGTTTGCAAGGGAAAAACAAACTACGAGGCAGTCATGGGACCAGTGTGAGAAATTCTATAGTTAAAATTAACCTATATAAATGATAAGGCAAATCACAGGACCACGCCGCTAACGCGGAACGGGTTTACCCCCATGAACGCAGTGCATAAACAACAATCAATAATATAGATATGGAACTACTATGCATCAATCAACATGCAACATCCCAATCTACCCATTTAGATTAATCACCGCACTTAAAATTTTCAAATCCAATTCAATTTATAGAAATTATTCCTTTGGACTTTATTTCCCGATTTCCTATTTGAAATCATTTGAAATGCATATCTAACTTTCATATCAAAGTAGATTTTACTTCGGGATCTCAAACCAAAATCTTTGGAAATATGAATTCCAGATCATCACAATGCATACAAACAAGTATGCAACTAAATGTCGGGAATCTTCCCTCAAACAGGGCAGTAAGCGCCCCTCCAACTCGATATATATATATATATATGTGTGTGTGTGTGTGTGTGTGTGTGTGTGTGCGCGCGCGCGCACCTCCCACGCATGGAGCAGACTACACTGGCGAACACTCACCCTAACGCACTGGATCCAGCCCATACTTTTTAGCCGCTCTCGGGTCACCCCGAATCTTTAGCCACACACTAAACCATTTTATATCCCGAAGTAGGGAAAATTATTTCACAACACAATAATCACAAGTGCTTTCAAACTATAGTACTTCACATCAGCAATTCACACATATGATCAGTCACTATTAATTACATAACCTTTGAGCTCGTACGTCTCAAAGAAGGGTGTTAAGCAAGAGAATAAATTCTCTGCCATCAAACAAATATATCATCAATAGCAACTAACTACAATGTAAAACCACAATACATTTCCAAATCATTTCGAAATCATCGGGTTTTAGCCCTCGAAATCCTTTCTGTTTTATAAAACATTCCCTATCCAAAATCGGGAATACATTCTTTTCACTTAAGAAAAATATCATTTCAAAATCATTCATTAAATTTGAAATGAACACAACAACATCGCTACACATCTCATAGTCAAATCGTGAAGTGTTTCACAAGATGTTAGCATACTAGTATTTCTACCCAACCCAATGCTAAATGTAAAAGCATATCTTGCTCATAAACTGGTCGAGCACAATCCAAACAGTCAACCAATCACAATCAATATCAGCAACCAAGTGTATTTGGTTCAATCACATTTCATGTTTTGGTAATTTAATTACCATCTATACATTTACAATCTAATTAAAGATTTATTCAAACTCCAATTAGTTTCAATCTCTAAAATCATTTCTTATTGATTGTTCAACTTTCTGGAAATTAATCCTGCTTTCACTGGGTTAAAGAACCAATGTCATTTAAACACAGTTCACGACAAACCCCAAATCCAATTCGATATTAAATATAAGGTTCTGAATAGAAATTATATCGTCTTATATTCAATATCAAATTCTGAAACCAACGGATATCGTATTGGAATAACGATATCAATATCTTCCAAATTCCCACAACAATATCCGCATAATCACGGAATCCAATATCGAAATATTACGAAGATTATTTCTACTCAAATCTATTCCAATTTATATATTGGAAATTTCTAGTTATATTAAAACCCTTTCCAAATCCAATTTATTTTATTTAAAAATTATTGGATTTCAAATCTAGTTAATAACTAGTTCATTTTGATAAAAATATGTTTTTATCTTCAAAAATGTGGAATTTTTTCATCCAAATTCTTTCCAAATCATTTATTATGATTTTACACAAATTATTGATATTTTTAATAATTTTATCAAGGCCCGTACAGTTGGTTTCCAATAACGGCCACCGAACTGCATTCATATCGACCTTTTCCAAATTTGATTTGGACGTAATTCCAAATATAACCGTTAGATTTAAAATCTCTTATATTCATTGGAAAGCTCTTTTTGATACAAACCCAACTACTCTGGTTTTAGGAGAATCCGACGAACGGATCTCCCGTAATGTCAATTCGAAGTCAATGGTCGAAATTCGCGAACGGTTGCTGCGCGCCGCGTTCTATTCGGGCTATTAATATATATATTATATATATAATATACTTCGTTGATTTCCATTTAAAACGTATTTTATAAATTCGTTTTAAAAACCATTCCAACTTCCGTTTCAATTTTTAATCAAAATTGAATATTTCATTACATGACAATTTTATATATCTCATATATATGTTATAAATAATATATTTAACAAGCCAATATTTATTTCATTCACACTTCATATATATATTATCCACATTTCATATATATATATATATATATATATATAATTTTCACATTTCATATATATATTATTTTCATTTCGTATATATATATTATTCACACTTCATATACAAATTTTCTACATTTCATTTTTTTTTTTATTCATATATATTTTTCACATTTTCTATATATGTATTTTATTTCATATATATATTTTTCACATTTCATATATATATTATTCACATTTCGTGCATATATATATTATTCACATTTCATATATATATTATTTTCCTCTCATATATATATATAACTTTAATTTCATATATAAATTATTTTCCTTTCATATATATATGACTTTCACATTTCATATATATATATATATATATATTATTCACATTATATATATATTATTTTCATTATATATATATATATATATATTATTCATTTCAAATATATATTATTTTCATTTCATATATATATATATATATATATTATTCACACTTCATATATATATATTTCACATTTCATATATATACATATATATTGTTTTCATTTCATATATATATTATTCACATTTTATATATATATTATTGAAATTTCATATATATATATATTATTTTCACAACGCGTATATATATATATATATATATATTTTCACAACACACACACACACACATATATATATATATATATATTATTTTTACAACACAATCACAACACAATACAATCCAAACAAACAACCCTGGTTTGTACAATAAATAGTGTCGGGTGCTGCTAAGCAACGTCTACATCCTAGTATATATTTACTATAAAATAAATTCAGTGAGAGAGAGTTCTCACATTCGTTTCCACTCCATCAGTTTTATTTCTAAATTTCTGATACAGTTCGAGTTTGAATTTTGTTTGAAATTCTAACTTGCTCCGTTTCTGTCCCGGTCAGTTCCATTTGTAGATATTTTCACCATGATCCCAATGGATCTGAAATCGTCCAATTCCGTCCTCGTATGGAAAAGATATGATAGTTAATACATTTGAAAATTTAATCAAGATAACTAAAATATATGTAACGACCACGGGATTTTCGACTCCGAAAATCGACACAAAACCCAGCGTCGACTGTTCAGACATCGAAAATACCGTATCATTAATAGAAGAAATTAGAGGGTGAGATAGAAAAGATAGAACTAATAGAATAGAAGAAGAAGAACACAACTGAGCATAATCAAAGTAAACACGAATCTCACAGCAGAACGAATAAAATATATTATATAACATAACTTTTGAAATACAAATCAGTAACTTTATATACATACCATCATCAGAGCACAACAGTCATTTCTGGACCAGTTATAAACACCTGTTTCCAGATACAAACAAGGTCCACAGCGGAATATATGATAGCCTATAGCTAACCGGTGAAGCCTCCTGCTTCCAGCTCCTTCAAATAAATCTGTGAAATCCCGACTACTTGACTGCCCGTACAAATTTGGGCACCCAAGAGTTTAGGGAAAACAAAATAAAATAAACTCTGGGTCAGTCATGGGACTGGTGTGAGTAAACTCCAACCACTTGTTTAACTTTCAAAACCCTTTTCGAAAGAAAAGATAATAGTAAGACCAGCCCACACGTAAACATGGACGGTTTTTACCTTACTATAACCCAAAACACTTTGATACGAAAATCCAGTGATATTATAATAATGTCTACATCAAGTAAATAACCAAATAGCAGAACGCTTGCATCTCACGCTCCACATACATAGTATAAAATCAAAAACCGCATGGCGCTTATTGGAGATTGGATTTCCAACATGACAAGGTATGGAACCACCTTCCGCTAGTGTATCTCTAGAGAGGAATACACTGGGTTCAACAAGAACATCTTGTAACCCGGCCCACACATGACCGACCACTCATTTCGCTTGAGTGTATCGAATGTATATCACCAACGGTTGGGATCAGCAACCGTTTCCCGGCTGGGACAGCATCGAATAGAATAAGAAATTAAATGAACCTCTAGATAGGTGATTATACATCCTAATGGGTGCGACCCACATAGCCATGCTGCCTGCCCGATTTTTGTCCTTTCCCGGTTGTTGAGGCCTGAGGCTACGAATGCTTACCATTCATTGATAGAACAATCACTTTGAATGCCACATTGTCAGATCCGTTAATCACTAGTTGAGTTTGCACAAATATTCTGGATGTTATGCTAAGGGAATAAATCCGTTGCAACCATATATATTTATACAGACCAACCCATTTGATCATTGGAAATACTCTGTCAGACATTCGTCCATTTACGTTCGTTCTGAGATTGAACGAAACCGAAGGCACTATTTCTATTTAATAGAAAGAGTCCTTGCACTTTACTCCGTCTTCAATATATTCAGCATACTTGGTTCGCAACGCTTATGCCGATACGGAGTGGTTCTTCGGATAATAATCCAACCGGTCTCTCCATATTGACAACGATGGTCAAAACTTCGATAGTCTGTGATTTAACTATCGAATAAAAACAAGTGTTCATCCAACATATCAAACAAATCACTGGGCTCTTTAATTAATATTTCATTAATTAAATCTCTTCTCCATTTCCTTATCAATATTTGTTACCCAAATATTTTCAATAACCATATTGGCCCTTTACACTATTTGGAAAGCATTTCCCAATATCAACTTCTTTTATTTTCTATATATTAGAAAATATCTCTATTTGCAATTGGAAACAATTCCGATCACTTATCTCTATCCCGACTATTTTAATTATACTCAGGAAATATTTACTTGTTATATTTCCAAAATTCCATCACTTGGGTTTAAAACGAATGTTGTGTAAAACATCGTTACAACAACCCAAAATATTTTATTCAACTAACCCCTTTTCAAACACTTCTCTTCGAGGCGGGATTCTGCTATTTATCAATTAAAAATGAAATCAATCAAGTTGGGGTAAATTTACCTCTCAGACCTTAACTGAAGACATCCTCAACTTCAAAACGGCAAAACCACTTACCTCGAATAAACACACTATACAATCCAATTATTCATTTTTTTAAAACATGTATGAAGTTCGCTTTCTATTTCCAATTTATAGATTTCCCTTTCTGTTTCCAATACTCTATTTTGATTTCATTTCCTTATCGAATTCTACATATATCGATACATTGATTTATAACTATCAAATTATCTGAAAAATATTCTATCTCCTTAAATTCCCGGAAAAATTCGCCATAACCTCCCCTGCACCGGGAGCATCGGGAAATTTCAAATAGCTTTCCCGGTCCTTCTTATCTCAAAAAGAAAAAGAAAAAGCCAAGTGGCTTGCCGATACGGCGCATAAAAACCTATATGTGAATTAAATACGTACCTTTTTGTCGAGCATTCAATATATATATCTTCTATACTTCATACACTTTATTCCAAACCTGTTTAACATATATCCAACCATTTTCAATTCATTTCAACTTGATCTAATCGTTTTAACTCAATTTATTAATTCATTTGTTAATTAGCACCTTTGCATATTTCACTTCCATAATTGAATATAGCATGTTCAAATATGTTATCTTGCTTATAAATTAATTTCATTTTTTGTTTCCAACTCAAATCCCATATTCGATTTCAAATATATATTCACCCGTTCAGTTTACTTTACCAAAATCCAAATTCGATTCAAAATCTCTTTTAATCAAATATACCCCAGGCTAGTTATTCCTATTCAGTAGTTAAAAATCTGATTTTTGTTTCAAAATCATTTCACTTACTTCACTGGAGTTCATATTTATTTTATATCTCCAGTCTGGATTTTTTAATGGAAATTCGGATTTTTATTTATAAAAATCCTTTTATTTATTTGAATAAACCGTTACGATTTTAAAGTGGTTTTGGCGCTGTTTTTCTGAAAATTTGATTTTGACATAACTCAAAATCTATACGACGAAATTCAGTTTTTTCTCTTCCATTAGAAAACTATTATCTAGTCGGTCCTGACGTTTCTTGTTTCAAAGAATTCTGACTTCAATTGAGTTCTATATACTCGATTGAAGTTCGAGTCGCCAATTTACGAACTACCGCGCCGTGGCGAGTTCGCTATATATATATATATATATATACTTTTAAAACTTTGTTTTTAAAATAAATTCAACTCTATTTTTGATATATATTTTAATATATATCAAATCCATTTTCCTTTTCAATCCAAAATAATATTTTCGATTTTCTATATTCAAATCCCATTTTCATTTCTATTTGAATTTTAAATATTCAAATTTCCAATTTAAATTTCTATTTGAATTCTATATTTAAAATTCATTTCAACTCTATTTGAATTCTATACTCAAGTACCATTTGAATTTCTATATTCAAAATTTCTATATTTAAACCTCTTATTCAAATTCCGTTTGAATTCTTTTATCCAAATTCTATATTCAGATTTCATATGAACTTTCTTTATTCAAATCTATTTGAATTTCCTTGAATTCAAATTCTATTTCAATTCCTTTGACTTCAAATCTATTTCAATTCCTTTGAATTCAAATCCCATATTTTAAATTCTTTTTTTTTTGAATTTCTATAGTCAAATTCTCTTTTAATTATATTTGAATTCAAATTTCATTGCAATTCTATTTTTGAAATTCTATTTCAAAGTCTATTTCAAATTCTCTTTTGAAAATCTATTTTGAAAATCTATTTCAAATTCTATTTGGAAATTCTATTTCAAATTCTCTATATTCAAACTCCATTTGAAAGTTCTATATTCAAATTTTATATTTAAAATTTCTTCCTTCAAATTCCATTTCACTTTTCTATATTCAAATTCTATGTTTGAATTCCCTTCGTATTTTCTCTATTCCATATTGAATTCCCATTGAATTTCTATATTTCAAATCTATTTGCATTTCAAATATTCGATTCCATTTGAATTTTCATATTCAAATCTCAATTTGAATTTTCTTTATTTGAATTCCTATGGATTCAAACTCTATTTTAATTTCTTTGAATTCAAATTCTATATTTCATTCTAATTTCGTCTATTCAAATTCTATTTGAACTTCTATTTGAATTTCTAATATTCAATCTCCTTTTTTCTTTTATTTAAAATTCAAATATTTAAACTCCTTTTCTAATTCTACTATTCAAATGTTATACTCAAAATTCATTTGAGTTATATATTTAAAAATTTCATTTCAAATCCTATATTGAAATTTCATTTCAAATTCTAATTTCACACTTGTATTTCTATTTCTGAATTATCAAATGATAATTCTTTTCACTTCATTTATAACTTCGTTATAAAAGAACTATTTATAAACTTCGTTTATAAAGAAACTACTTGTTTTATTTTTCAAAAACAAGTTTATATTTTTATTTCCATTTAAAATTCAAATTCTATTTAAAATAGAATTTTTCCTTTTTAAATCTCAAATATCCTTCCATGATATTTTAAATAAATTAACACTTGGCCTAGTGATATTTTAAAAAATCAAATCACCCAATTTTCAATCATTTGATTTTTAACACGTCATATATGAAAAATATATATGGAATCAAACAAACAACAAACAAACATATAATATATTTTTGAGGAATCCAGTTGGATTCCTCCAACCTGTTTTCCTGCATCCACAGATGTTAGCACATAAATAATACCCATTCTGCTTCGTGGCAGAATATCGTGGTATAGAAGGTCATCCACTATCATAGCGTGGGGCGTATAGGGTAATCATCCGCTATGAAACTACGGGCATCCGCTAATGAGACTGCGGGAATCCAACCAATCAATCAACCCAATATATATATATAATAGCCTAAATAACTAATATATATAAAACAAGCAGAAAAATCCAAACAAGCAACAACAATTATTTTTAAGAACTAAAAATAATTATAAATAAAAGGTGAGTGAGATTTACTCACCTGATTTTTTTGTCGAATATCCTGTTAAAATTCCAAACGTTGCAACTGCGAATCTACTCGAGTGGAAAATATATGTACCTATGATCATTTGATTTTATTAATCGACTATACTATCATTATTTTAGATTAACTTAACACTTTAATAAATTGATTATAAATTAAATAACAACTAACAAATTAAACAAATTCTTCTATGTATATATTTAAATTCCGGTAAAAGCGTTTACCTTACTGCTCAGTTAATAACTCGATTAGTTCCCGAAATAAATCTTCGAACAGTTCTATGCTGAAATCAGCCCTAAAATACTGCTTCATTCCTTCTCGACATTCCAGAAAACACTTGGTAGACAGTTCCATTTCCTTCCTGTCACTAATACCCATTGCTGCTCATGTTACTATTTGCATTACTACATATCCCAGACCAGCTTCTCTAGCTTTTCCTTACCGAACTGTTGTTGCCTCGCTACCCAAATCCACTCAAACCAAACTCCCTCTTCCAACGACAGCCACCAACCCATCATTCTCGCAATACCCTTCAGTCTCACCAAAGCCCAACATCAACCCTACTGCTTCACTCCAAACCATCTTGTTCAACAATCGCACCACCCCATTCCTCCTTGCATCGCACCTTCTGAAATCGCAAAGACCCTCGCCTACCTTTCCCCATCCATTTTCACCTTATCGCCACTGTCCAGACATCCTTCGAGCATCTCAAATCCCTCAAAACACCTCCACGTCGATCTCCAATCCATGCCCTAGCCTCTGTTCAGAGAACTTAGGGCAACCGCAAGTCCATCGTACTCGATTTGAGGAGCAGCGACCGATTATACAACCTCAAACAAGTGGAAAGAAATCAATATCGAATGATTTGATTCAATATCATATCTTATCTAATTTCCGAAGGATTGAATGGCGGCTTCGGAATAGCGTTAGAAGAAATGAATGAGAGAGGAATGGGGTTAGAGAAGTTTAAGGGGTATCGCTGTATATTTATATATGAGGGAAGGAGACAGAGGTACATATGCCATTTAATTGGTGTTCTTTTGATATCGAAGAAAGGGAGCGGATTTTTCTGCTCGAGAAGGAGTAGATCTGTGTGATGGACAAGGTAGGGTGGCTTGGCTAAACGATAGGTCGGCCATTTATTTATTTTACTCTTTTTTATATATATATATTTTAATTAGTATGAATTGATTTAACGTAAAATCCCTGTTGATCCCGAACTCCATTTTCAGCGCAGCGACTGGCACCCCTAGGGTTATAATACCATTCTGAACACATTGGGACCAGTTTCAAAGTCTAATTCGGTCGTCTGAAAAAGA
Source organism: Allium sativum (assembly GCA_030737875.1). Lineage (NCBI taxonomy): Eukaryota > Viridiplantae > Streptophyta > Magnoliopsida > Asparagales > Amaryllidaceae > Allium > Allium sativum. The sequence continues at coordinate 599,746,166 of CM060909.1, read as the reverse complement.
TATAAATTTAAACAAACGATTCAAGATTAAATATAAATCGATTTCAGAGAATTAAATTTTATGAAAAAAAAATTATTATCCTAGTTCAAATCCAATAGAATTAAAACTTGTCGATAAAAAAAATCGTTTTGATTTACTTCTAACTTTGAATTCAATGAAATAGATTATATAATTTAATTTGAACGTATATTTAAAATAGCCATATTAAATCAATTTAAATTCAAAACAAATAAATTCTTCAACAATGAATTTCTGTTATCATCGTTCATATTTAAATAGTATATAGACTGATCATCTGAACTGTTTCGATTCAGTTTTATCTTTGAATTGAATTATTTCAAACTTCTCGTATTTCGATAATTATCAAAATAAATCATATTTCGATTATTTAATCGATAACCCAATAAAATACCATTTATATTATGAATTCAATATTTAAAACCATACTAAATATTTAAAATAAACTGTTCAAAAATCTGGGTTGTTACAATATAATTAATTAAATAATTACCCAATTAATTACGTTTAAATAAATGTTGTTGTTTCCCTTCCGTTAATCACCTGAACAAAATCTCAACCTTCATCGATTAAAGAAACTGCCCACTGCTATCACCAGAGGGTCGGAGACCCTGATCCGACGCCACCACACTGAAGTCCTAGAGCTGCTCCACCGACGCTACCCCCCATTGACCAACTCGAACTCCCTCCTTCGCTGAAAATTCCACTTGAAGTCGCCATGTTCAAGCTCAAAAATCGAGCTATCTAGGATATGAGGATCGATCGTGACCGACCAATAGCAAGTGCTCATGGAGAGTTTCGATCTTTCAATTGGAATTCTCGAATGAAACATCTTGGATTGACAGAAATCAAGGAGCAAAAACAGTCTTTTTCCAGTCGTTTAAATTCAAATTGAAATTACCATACACGTTTAAATTTACTGCGCTCACATATAATTCCAAAAATTATGAAAATTGGAATCTAGCAATAATTTGACATTCCGGATCCTACAAAAGTGGTCTCGTCGAAAACGGAGACCGTTTGCAAAATCGCTATTTTTAAGGGTTATATATTATATAAAATTCCATAGCGACTATTCTGAATTTTCAACTAGACATTACTTTTTATTCCCTTATGAAATCTGGATTTTTCACATTTGTTGGAAAGATATTTTTAAACAGATTCAAATATTTTTGGTTTTACCGAAATCTGATTTATTTTGAATCATGTACATTCATTTGAAATTTGAAATCGAATTTTCAAACTACCACGCCATTTCCAATTCCTTTTATAATTAAAATAAATATTTATATTCTAACTTCGATTTAAATAAATTTATACATTCTAATTCTATTCAAAATAAATTTCTAGTCGTTATTATTTAAAATAAATCATTTTAAATATTCAAAATTCATTAAATTGCCAAAATAATTTTTTTTTAAATTAGCTCTGATTTTCCGGGTTATTACTACTGAGTAGTTTGAATTGTATAGGAAATAACACTTGATGGTAGTGTGAATAATTTTCTTACAAATTTGGCACTTTGGTCGGTTGTTGTTGTTGCTCCAACGTCCTCTTGCTTTGTTACCTCTGCCTTTGGTGATGAAGAACTAAAAATATTCTAACTCTATGGGAGTATCGAATCGTAGTTATGCCTTAGGTCCAATTCATATGTATGAATCGGCATGACTTGCTACTCATAATGAAGATTAAGGTCGACATCTAAATTCTTTTGCATTTCATCTTCTGCCCCAATGTCCATTAAATTTGCTTATAAATATCTATCTATCTTTAACTAGAAAGGGATCCTTTAGGATTTCGCTGAAGACGACGTTACTCTACTGGATCACCTTCACTGTCTCAATCCTTATCTCTTCTATGGATGTTTAATTATCTCGTAACTGAGATCTAAGACTAGTTAGTTGATATCCATAGAGATCCAACTTACAAGATCATAATAAAAGATCAACTGAAGTGGACATAGAGCCGAGTCAGCCAAACCACTATAAAAATCCTATGTCTACTTTGTTATTTTTAATGTTTTATTGCCCTCTCTATATTATGTGCTTTCCTCCTTTTAAGTTGTAAAAGAAAGTTAGAGAATCGATTATATTTAAAGCTCAAGAAGTTGACTTCATAAACTATCAAATTATACTTAAATACTCTTGGGTATGCTTGGTGTTCCGTTTGAATCCAAGGGAGTGTGCTATTTGAATCTAAGTGGGTGTGTTGTTTGAATCCAATGTGCATAAACAAAGCTTGAGCAAATGTCTCATAGCCTTAAAATCGAGATTGTATTGAGTTTGTCACATCTCGATTAAAAGATTGACATTTCAAAAAGAAATATGTATAAAAAATTGTATAAGATCGGACGTATAGTAACACCGAACTAGTACAAAATCCTGATGTGGGGCCTCCAACTCTTTACTTTTTAATTTATTGCATTTACATTTATCTGTATTTGCATCGCGATTGTTGGTTTTACATTGTTAGATAAATATCTTGATTTTATTTTTTTTAGAATCCTCAAAACATTAGAAAACACTATTCAACGTCCTCCAATGTTTGGCCTTAAGATCATTAATTCTAAAACCCAACAATTTAAATATAATTATATTTAATTTATATATAATTTATTATATATAATTGTTTTTACAAACACACATGTATATTTATATGAATAAAATTAACAAGTTAATATATGTGTAATTTGTTTATATACTCTTAATAGTGAAAAAATCAAATTTATAATTTATAGTTATTTAAAAAAAATTGATTTTTTTAATTATCGAAAACATTTTTTATATATTATGTATATATAAAACATTTTCTAATTTATAAATGTTGATGTGTATATAAAGCTGACAATAAATAGATATATAAATTCATGATAAACTAATATTCCAACTATACATATCAAATGACAACAAGTAGTTATTATTATAATAGAATACATAAATCAAAGCCTAACAATAAAGTGGTCCTAAATAAGAAAATTGATTGTCGAATCTAAACTCATTTGGTCAAATCCTTCCTCGTCCATAAATGCAGTTAACTAAAGAGATTATTGCAACTTTGTATTGTATTTGATTTTTATTTGAAAATGAAGAAGAGGCATGAGTCTATTACATGCAAGGTTTTAAATCTCGGATACCGGTCGCGTTTTGTTTAGGGAATTTAAGAGATTTGATCTCATATCGGGGGAGATCTCAAATGAGATGAGTCTAACTCGGGGATTCAAAGTACATATCAGAACAATCCCGGGGTATATGGTATGTTAAAAAATGATAATCTTACACAATGATTTTTATGAATTCTATTATAAACATAGTAATTTAAAATTGAATTGCAAAATCACTTTATTATTCTTAATTTACGAAAGGTCATTCATACTCTAAATCATAATATGCTTTTAATGGAAATATAACACATTGAAAATAGATTAGTGCTTACAACATATGATCCATGAACATGAATTATCATTAGATATAAAACATAGAAAAGATCCAAAACATTTTAATAAAATTTAGCATAAGTAAAACATAAAATCCATAATTTCATGGGTAACATGTATGTAAAAAATAAAACGAATATGAAAATCATAAGTATTGTAAAACATACATGAACATACAATATGGTCATTTAACATGCAAATATTAAATAGCAAGAGATTATCGTAGCTAGATTATAGATTTTTAATTATTGTTCTATTTCAAGCATGAATTTAAATTTTAACCAGAAAAACCAAGATTTCGGACGATATTCTAGTATATCGTCTCAGTTGATATACCGTTCGATATTGTAATATCTCAGGCGGTATATTCGAAAGGAGATTTATAGTAATATTGGTTGTTTTATTTCGAAAGAAGCCCAGAACGAGATTTCAGACGAGATCTCTGGCGATATTTTCGAGCTTGGGCGATATTTTCAAGATCTTAAATAGTGATTACATGCGATCAAGGGTATAAGAAAAGATGCAAAAAGTAAAGTGAATATGAAGAAGGACAATGAGTTTAAACAGTGTAGAATAATGAAGTAGAAAATGTGATGTGGATTTCCTTTTTACTTCTTCTCCTTATTGTTTTAGAACCCTATATTTTAAATAGATTTCATTAAACCTACACTAAATTTGTTAATAAATCAGACAAGTATCGTTGAAGGAATGAGTTTATTATACAACAATGGATTTTTTTTCCGATTCGGCCACCTTTCAAAAACTAATCACTTAATTAGCCCGATTTTAAAATTTATAACGGATGTAACCTGGTTTTGTGTGTTTACAGTTGTATACAACGTCGGGGCAGCATTCAAGATAGCGCACACTAGCGCAATTTCAAATGTCGCCCACTGATCTTTTAAAAAAAAATTACTGTGCGCTATCTGAAATTTCGCGTTCTTGCACCATCTCGAATGTAACAACCCTGAATTTTGGGGCTAATTTAAAATTTATTTTAAGTTATTTAAAATAATTTATTTAAATAATAACGGGAAAAATATATATCAAAAATGTCGTTTTGTGATTATACATTGGATGAAAACAAATAAATGTTCTTTATTTTGATATTAGGATATATAGAAAAGTGTGAACACGTTAATTATACTTTTATGTGATAATTAGACTGCATAGAAAATGTAAACAAATAGAAATATCCTTTCATATGTCATTAGTATTCATAGAAGAATGTGAATATATAAAATTTATTTTTATATGTCATTCATGTTAGCACAAATTTTTGTCAATTATGTTAGGAGTGAAAATATGTCATTTATGTAATTGTGAACATACATTAGAAAAGAGAAGAAAAAGATTACATTAGGAAAGATTATATTTTTCATGTAATTAAGGTAAGAGAGAAAATATTACTTCTCTTTTACAATGTAATAAAAGATAAAGGTTACCTTTTGCAATGTAATTAAAGGCGAAATGAAAGATTTCATTTCGCAAAAGAAAATGAAAGATTTCAAAAGAAAGGAAAGGATTACATTTTTCATAAATGTAATATAAGAAAAGAAAGGATTACATTTCTTTGTAATATAATATAAGGATGGAAAAATTTATATTTTTATTGTAATATGAAATATTAGAAAAGTGAAGACAATAAATATTATATTTTTGTTGGAATATAAAACATTAGAAAGTAGGAAGACAATGGAAATTTCATTTGTATGTAAAATGTGACACTGGATAAGAAATTACATTTTTTCTTTAATGTAATCAACAGAAGTTAATAGGATTTTAAATCTTAGCAAGTCAAAACATAAGAATGATTTTTCTAGTAAGTAGTTTGGACTAGATTGTAAATAAATTGAAATTAACAAATTTTGTAAAGGAGTAAATATATAAATTTAGAAATAAGCATACACGTAATAAGTACGTTAAAAATATATATATTGATACTATATCCATCCAAAAACACAAGTAATCAATGCTAGTTATTATTAATATTAGATAAACGTTAAATGTAGTTTTGAATTTGAAACGTTCTCTGATACTTATGCATATTAATTAACGTTACTTATAATAAAAGGAAAATTTACAATTGTAATCGTTGATGTTAATGGGAAATAAATGTGGAAATAAATGGTAACGAAGCCAGAAAGGTTGCAATTAGTACAAATGAGAATTAAATATTGTAACTCTAAATTAGGGGAAATTAATATAACAAATATATACATATATATACACACACATAATAAAGAACTAAAATAAATGACAGTGTAATAAGTGGAAATTACAATAAATTGGAGCAATGAAATCATATTCCTTTATTATATAATTAATATTTTTTAATCGTAACCACGTTTGGGCTGATTTGATCTGTTAGTGGTATGTTTGTTAAATTGTTGAAACTAACAATTATGTTAATTAGAGGACTGTTAAATTAAATATATATCATGTTTGTTATGAAATAGATGTAAACATATATTTCATGTTTGAAATAAAGTTAGCATCTTTATTCTGCTAGGTGAGATTAGAAATTTGTGAATACATAAAATTATCTTTTTATGTTAACATAAACATGTCATATAAATTGTCAAAACTTGGTTAGTGAATAGAAGAAACATTATTTTAGGAATGTTAAATATGTTAAAACAAAGATCACATTTTTGTTAAGAGAATATATGTTAAAACAAAAATCACATTTTTGTTAAGATTTGTGTTAAAACAAATTATCACTTTTGTCAAATAAGATTTATGTTAAATTTAAAAAAATCATTTTTTTATGCATAGAAATTGTTAACATGTAGAATAATAAAAACATAGAGTATTCTTTTATGTGTTATTAGAATGTTTTTAGCGTTATTTTGTTTTCAACTAAGAAGAATATATTTTAGCGTCAAATTGTTTATGCTAAGAAGAACCTATTGTAATGTGAGTTTGTTTCAATGAAAAGATTAAATTTTTGATTTTGTTAGATTACATGGAAAGGCTATAATGGAAAGTTGAATTTTGTTTGTATTTGTAATACGATAAAAAGATTAAAAGTTACATTTTAAATGTTAATTGGAGTTATTTAGGGAACTCGGGTTTTGTGTAAAAATTGACATTAAAAAAATATATATAAATATAGTGGCCATCTAAACCTAATCTATCTCTCCTCATTTTTTGATAACCGCCACTTCAAAAAAAAAAAAATTTAATGGCCCCATCGCTTCAATCTTCTTCTTCTTCTTTCTCCCAATTCATTCAATAATTCCAAGCAATTTCAGCGACAAAAATGTAGCCAACAACGAGATGGACAAACTCAACAATTATAATGGAGAATCGTGTTATGTGGATGAAGAATTTGTGGCGCAAAGAAGCTTATGGGTTCAACGGGTTTTCACATTTCAGAAGAGAAGACAATGGAATTCAGAAAGACAACGACCTTAATTCTAATTGGGAAATGTAATTAAAGTCTTAATTTTTTTTTCTATAATTAAGTGTGTGAACAACTATAACTTGTTCATACAATTTCAGAATCAAGAAATTTCAGTTGCGTTGGAATGAGAAAAACGAGATCTACGCGGTGGAATTGACTAGAGATGAAACCGAGCAAGGTGAGAATTCTATTTTAAAATAAAATTATTTATTTATTTCACTGCAAATTGTATATTCACCTTGTATATAATTTATGTTAATGTTATATATATTTATTCGGTGCTGGTTGTTGTATGAATGCGATGGATGATTGAATTAATTTGTATGTCTCTTGTTTATTAGAACAAGATAGTTGTAAAGAATTGCACCATGCTTGTTAAATTTAGATTAACGATAAAATTTCACTTTTACCGTTAACATGAAATTATTTGTCAAATTTAGGTTGATGATAGAATTTCACTTTTAAGGTTATCACAAATCCATGTGTTATCAAATGAAAAAGAAAGATAAAAATATACATTTTATCGAATGTAAAAGAAGGACAATGTAACACCCCGCCTCCGCTAGGGTCACTCGCAAAGGAATGCACTAGCTTTAGAGGGGCATTATTGGTAAACATGCACAGAAATATCACAAGACAGAACATATAAAATAGCGGAAGTAAAATCAAACTTTCATAACATGAATAAATAAGGTCTAAAGCCTTTTACATCAGAGTACATCAAAACCTGTCTTGCAATAGTAAAGAAGCATAAAGACATTTTCATAAATTATTCCCCAAGTAAAAACAGTAAAGTAGCCATTAGCCAAGAAAAGTCCAAGCCATCCATGATGACCTTCAAGCAGAAGAAGTCCGAACTAAACAACGGTATTTCCTCCCTGTAACCTGGGGGGGGGGGGGGGGAAACGGAAGAAAAGAGGCGAAACAAAACGGGTTAGTCAAAAAGACCGAGCAAGCCCTATCTACTATTAGCATAAAAACTAGTAAAGTTAACTGACATGAGAAACTGAGATGAACATAAGCATGATAACAAGATAGATAAGCTAAATCAAAATAACAGGATGAACTACTGAACTCAGATAAACTAAGGTGTCATGATAAATTATGATGTCAAGATAAAACAAGGTATCACATCGTCAGTTTTCTATCAAGTATAATATCCCCAAGATATCTGTCACGTATAACGCCCCGTGATATCTATCCTGTATTTTAGCTCTGCACCTACCGTACTAGTATCCCCACCGTGTCATGTGTTAACCAAGAATGACCCTCACTCAAAAGTCGTGTAATGGTCCATGTCAACCTAATATATCGCATATATAGGTTACTCAACTTGTATGTTTTATTCCATGTAAATGTTCAGTCCCTTGCCGTAGACCATACGGGCTTTCCCATGAGATTCTATATTACTTTAACATAGTTCCATGATCCTTAAGATCGGTTTGGACTGTTACCCTAAACCTAGCTAGGGTCTTCCAACATGAATTATTGTTTGTACAACTAGGACTTATGCTACCTAGGGCTGCTAGGGATCATGCTTACCTATTGCACGTTTTCGTATCTCGGTTTGGGTTCAACCACCTAGGGCCACTAGGGATTACGCTAACCGCCAACCGCGCCCTTTTTCCCACGCATTCATCGTGGATCGCATTTCCATGACTGTATGCACATGTATCACATCGTGCCATCCGAGTCCTGTCACAGGGAAAATCAAGAAATACAGGACTCGGTCGGGAGCTTTCGATTTATCTGCCGATGCAGATGCTAAGGTCTGTTTTTCTTATACGTGGCTATGGTCCCACGAGACCACTCCCGCAACTAGTGAAAGATAAGACAGGGTAAATCCTGTATGAGAACACAACACTGGCCAACCCACATCCAAGCCTTACCGCAACCATAATTAGATAGCAATTATGGTCTTTTGGGTGTTCTCTGCCTTTCCGTACATACACGCTTGACCAAAGATGGTAGGTAGCCTGACGAAATGCTATCTAGGGTACGACCGTGTATCGTCGACTATCCCCTATCCATCCCCGTCTTTAGGTCGCTTGTATAGCAACCAATGCATACTCTTGGTTCTTCTAACGTAGACCTTAACCTCTCATGAGCCTAGTATAATCACCTGGCAGCTCATAGAAGGATACCAAGAATATCCTCACGTTCCCCGAAGCCGCTGCTTTGTTACCCAGTTCGCTGGAGCCTTTATCTAAATCAGATACTTGCTCCTACTCGTATACTTAAACGATGACCTACCGTATCAGGTTACTCATCTATCTATGAACTGGTCTAAATTTCCTTGACTAAGAATCATTACTTAGTTATTCTTCAACTAAGGTTTACCACTTAGCATTGTTCCCGTTATCCTTGTTAACTACGGTTATCCACCTAATCCTCAGAACTAGGGTTTACATAATGGATTAAGTGTCACTTAAGTTCATGACTTAACCCGTCTACAAATCCTGTCAAAATTGGCTAAGTATCCAAGTTCAAGGCTTAACCCTACAAACCATGCTCAAGTTGGTTAAGTATATTAAGCAATTCACGACTTAACCTCGTCCAATTATCATTCTAGATTGGTTAAGTATATATTAACTTGACCCTATCAATTTACTTAGTCAAATCGGTCAAGTGTATTCAAGCGATTCGTGACTTAGCCTTATCATGTTTTCACGTTATATTGGTTAAGTATTGGTTAACTTAACCACAATAAATTAACGAGTTAGATTGGATAAGTATAGGTCACTTAACCACATCAATTCATCATGTTTAGATTAGTTAAGTGTTTAACTTAACCCCATTAAACTACCAAGTGGGATTAATTAAGTCTAGGCTAACTTAACCCCATCCGATTTCCATGTTTAGACTAGTTGAGTCTAATCTTAACCCCATTCGTTAACCGTATTTTTCGGTTAAGCGTCATTAAGAAAACTTACTTAACCTTACCAAGTTATCGCGTTGGATTGATTAAGTGTTGGTTAACTTAACCCCATCCACTAGTCATATAAAAATGGTTAAGTGTCATTAGGCAAATCAAGTTACTTAACCTACCCAACCTTGTCATGTTTTGTTAAGTATCATTAGCCTAATCAAATTACTTAACCCATTTGTCCATGTCATATTTGGTTAAGAGTCATTAATCAAATTAACTTAACCCTATCATGTGGCATTAATTACTTAATGCACCTTCACCTCTCACATTAGACTTTGTTGTGGTTACTAGTTAAGCCGGTCGGTTCCGGGTAGCTTTACACCACAACTTGGTCTAACCTCGGGTTCAAGCACAACATGACCAACTTCTCACATTGGGTCCTATTGTTTGCAACTACTAGTTAGGCCGGTCGGTTCCGGGTAGTTTTACGTTGCAAACTCAACCCAACCTCGAGTTGGCCACACTTATATTATCTAAGTGTCATGTCCATCATGTTTCCCAAAACATGTTACAAGTTTTCAAGCATTTGGGTAGACCTAACTTAATAGGTAAATTCCCAAAGGGTAGACCTAACTTAATAAGTAAATTCCCAAGCTTATGTTTTTATGCATACTTACATGTCAACCTCCATGTTATATTTCAAGTCATGTTTTCAAGTTGTATTTTCATGTCATTAGAAATTACCCATAACATAACCCAACGCTTTTAAACTCGCATATACGTTCGCGACAACGTAATGGATTAAAAGAAGAGACTTGGCAAAGGCATGACAAAAATGGATATTAAGCCACAAGTTAATCATGGTGGCAAATGAGGCACAAATGTGTTCATTAACTTGCATGTTACATTCTTAAGCCTCAAAACATGCATAAACCCAAACTTGGCACATAAGCGAATCATGGTGACAAAAGATATGGAATGATGACTAGTAACTCGCATATATCATCATATAAGGGTTATGACTTCATATGCAAGTTGACATAAAGGTTATGAGGGTTCTCATGTTGCCTAATGCAACATTTCAACATAAAGGTTGTAACTTTTAGCTCACAAGATCAAGATAATGACTTCATAAACTTGCATGACATGATAGCATGTATCATACTCAATGATCAAACCCAAACTTGCAACATGAACATTTAACTTCATAGTTAATATCTAAGAGTAGGGAAAGGGCTTACATTGCTATGAAGGCACAAAAGATATGACAAAGCCCTTATGCAATAAAATAGACCCAAAATGCAAGCTCTAACATAAAAACCCTTGAGCCAAAATGATCAAAACCCTTGCTTTATGATGCAAAGATAGAAACTTGACTTGAATGCAAGCTAATGACACTCATACAAGCTTGAAAACACTTGTATGCATGGAAAATCTCTCATAGAAACCATTTAGAAATTTTATGAAGAGAGTGGAGGCCATGAGAGGTAAAATTTTGCCATAGTTTAGTTGCATGAATGAATAATGAGGATTTAGGATAGGTTAGGGTCTTATTTATAGATTAGGCAAGTGTTTTAGGCCATAGGATTAAACCTAGATTCAATCCAAGCCATCAAAGCATGTCTTGGGGAAGAAGTCAAGTGTAGGAACCATCTAGGGTCTTTAGATTAAAGATGAACCATGAGAACCATCCAAATGCAAAATCTGCATTTGAGCGAATCGGCCCACGGGTTGACAGCCAAACACCCTGGATTAACCCCTAGTCGACCCAGCGAGCTCGGGTCGACCTCAAAAATCGGCCGGTTCGGTTATTCCCCTCTCCCACTTCGCTGTTTTGAACATTTTTGCATATTTATTTATTTAATTTTCAATTATATATATATATATATATATATATCAATATATATATATATATATTTCTCTGCGCAACCCATTTCACTTAATTAAGTATACTTTAATTTGGGAATTTTTCGTGAAACTTCGCAAGGCCATATCTTGGTCATACGGACTCCGATTTTCGAAAACTCGGACTCTATCTCGCGTATTTTTCCGAGACGAACGCAATGGCATAGCCCGTTTCCCTTGATTTAGATTTTACAGTTTAATTCTGCCTCCATTTATGTTATAACAGGTTATTGAAAATACGGGTTGTTACAGACAAAACCATTAATTTTGTCAAATATAAAAGAATGACAAAAAAAAATAGGCATTAGAGATAAAAGGACATTTTTATTAGAAAATGTAAATTAAAATAAAAGGACATTTTGTTAAGAAATGTAAATTAGAATAACAATGAACATATTAGTAGCGTCATGTCATTTAGTAAAAATGAACGCATTTTTAGCGTTATGTAAATTTAGTGAAAATGAACGCATTTTTAGCGTTATGTAAATTTAGTGAAAAATGAACGCATTTTTAGCATTATGTAAATTTAGTGAAAATGAACGCATTTTTAGCGTTATGTAAATTTAGTAAAAATGAACGCATTTTTAGCGTTATGTAAATTTAGTAAAAATGAACGCATTTTTAGCGTTATGTAAATTTCGTAAAAAATGAACGCATTTTTAGCATTATGTAAATTTAGTGAAAATGAACGCATTTTCAGCGTCATGTCAATTTGGAGAGAACAGACATCATTCTGGTTAGTGAATAAAAAGACTTCATTTAGTTGATAGTGAAAAATGACAATTTACACCGTCATTTAGTTGAATTAGAAGGAGAACATTTATTTCAGTTCCATGAAAAAAAGAAAAAAAAAACATTCCATATCATTTTCGTTTGTTAAATAGAAAGACATCATTTTGTTTGTTAAAAAGAAGAATGACATTTATTTCACCTTATTTAGTTAGAATATAAAAATGACATTTTACATCGTCATTTAGTTGGATAATGAAAAATAGACATTGGTTACGTTGTCAATTAGTTAGGAATGAAAAGTAGACGTTGTTTACATTGTCAATTTGCTAGAAATAAAATGGACATTATTACATTGTTGCTAGAAAAGAAATGACACAAAGTTATTCACTTTTGTGTAAATAGAACGACACACAAAATTATCCTTTTTGCTTGCATTGAAAATGAACACACCCAAATTATTCATTTTTGTGTAATTGACTGAACACACACAAATTATACATTTTTGTGCGATTAAATGAACACACCAATTATACACTTTTGTGTAATAAACTGAACACACCAACTTATACATTTCTTGTGTAAATAAAATGAACAATTTAGCGATAAAATTTTATTTACATTTTCTATGTAAATAGGATGAACACATTGATAGTGAGAACTTTTATTTATATTTTCTAGGTAAATAATATGAATGTATTTATAGCGACGACCTTTATTTACACTTTCTTATGTAAATAAGAAGAATAGCTTAGCAAGGACATTTATGTACATTTTCTTTTGTAGGGGAGAAATAAAGAGTTACATTTATTTACATGTAGTGTAAATAAATAGGAAATATAAAAAGGTTACATCTTTCTTAGTGTAAATAAGAATTAAGAAAAGTTATTTTTTATGTAAATTAGATTAGATCAAAGAAAGAAATGTTATATTTTTAATGTAAGAAGAAAAGTTTACATCTTAATGTAAATAAGAATTAAATAAAAATTACATTTTATGGGATTAGGTCGTTTTCCATGTAAATAAGAGATTTTGAAATGTGAAACATTTTAAAATAATATTTTTAGTAGAACAATTATAATGATTAATTATAATTGTACTTGGACACAAGGTTAAATCACATTTGTGGTGGAACTCTGCCCGGACCCGACCGGCATATCCAGCAACCACAAATGTTGGGCCTAATGTGAAAGGTCCAGTGCGCAAATACGAATTGGACCAAGACACAAGGTTAAGCCCAACTTGTGGGAGAAGTCTGCCCGGAATTGACCGGCCTATCCAGCATCCACAAGTTGTAGGCCTAATGTGGGAGGTCTGGCCTATATTACAATGTAAATGGATAAATTAGAAATTGACGTTATTTTCACACCGTCATGTGTTAATAATGAAATAAATATTTTCACCTCCAAGTTTGCTATAAAAGAAAGTTACATTTTTAATGTAATAAGATAAGGATTATAAAAGTTTTACATTTTTCTTAATGTAAATAAGAATTAGAAAAGTTACATTTTTCCTAATGTAAATAAAAGGAAAATAGAAAGTTACATTTTTATATGTAATTGGTGTAATATAGAAACCGACATTTTTCAATGTAAATAAGGATGAAATAGTTTTTTTTTTTTTTTTTTTTTATATATGCAAATAAAAAGGATTGACATTTTCCAATGTAATCAAAGGAAACAAAAGAATGATTAGGAATTTATATTTTCCAATGTAAGTAGAATATGAAATAAAGGTTACATTTTCAATATAATAATATATTGAAGTATAAATTTACATTTCTCAATGTAAATAAAATAGGAATAGAAATTTACATTTTTCAATGTAAATAATAAGATTAGAAATTTACATTTCTAAGGAATGGATTTTCATTAGCAAAATAATGAAACCAAATATACATTTGGTGTAAATTGAAAAATGGAAAAGTAAAATATACATTGTTATGTTTAGGATGTGTATGTAAAGTAAAAATAGCGATAGATCGTTATAAATTATTAACGACGATATGAAATGGTTTTCAAATTTATATATGCGAGAGTTATTTGGAAAGTCCGAGTTTACTCTCATTCCAAATAATGATACGACTTTGAAGAATTGAAGACGACGATGGAAGACCGACGATCTTCACATCGAATGAGTAACTAGTGTTGAGGCCCTTGATTGATTTGCTCCCAAGACGGGGCTAAAATGGTAGTTATCTCGACGTAGTGCTGATTTGTACGGATTTGGCTTTCGCTCAGACCCAGAGCATAAGCTTATAAATGGAATGTGTGTCTGACATCGTACTCCTATATATATTGTACTTATTGATTTTCTGCTGAATGTATGAATGCTTGGTGGCGGAGAATTTATTCTCTTGCTTAACACCTTTTCATATATTTCGGCAAAGGATGGGTAGTGTGATATGGAGTGACGATGTGGCATGCTAAGATGTATATGATCAAGGCTTTGTTGAAAAGCAGGCCTTGTGGGATGATCAAAGCATAGCCTGTTTAGGCATAGCTTTGTGTATATCGTGACTTCACGAGTCTCACACCCCGGTATGAGTCAAAAACGGGATTAGGACTACAGGGAGTGCACACGTTTCTTTCTAGCTAAGAGTGATGTCGATGCTTAAACTGGCTGACATTTTACTTATGTGGATGATGGATTTTGAGGTGCCTCGGATTTTTATAGGCCGTTAGTGGTCATACTATAGGTTCAAAGGGACCGGGAAGCGTGTGTTCAGGCATAACAAATCCACTGCCGATAGGCGGGGACCGGCCCTGAAGATCCAAGGGTTCACTGTGGGGGATCCTGAGGCATTTGCTAGAGTGTCTCGAATCGGAGAGGAGCTTGCCCCTAGCCTCGACTCATGCTGGAAATCCAATTTCCAATACGACCTTGCAGTTTTGATTGCAGAACTAGTATGGCGACATAGTAGGATGGGGTACTATGCCGTCTAGGATTGATACATTTATATTTAAAATGTTTTTATTAAAACATATACACACTAATACTAAATCCGTTTTATCATATCAAGCATTTTTGACCATTATAAGGTAAAACCCTATTCTCTGGTTTGCGTTGCATTGTGTGATGGGACTTGGGTCTTATGATGGTTTCATTTTTCTAAAAAGCATTGCGTTGTTTTAACGATTTACATTAGTTTATGCACCCGTAATCCAATGGAGTAAACCCGTTCCGCGTTAGCGGCGTGGTCCTTGAATTTGTCTTATTACTATTAGTTAAATTAGTTAAGAATTCTCACACCAGTCCCATGACTGACCCGTTGTTTGTTTCCACCTTTACAAACTCGAGTGCCCTCTTTCCACACGGGCAGTCGAGTAGTTTGTCTACAGGTTCTTACCTCGAGCAGGATTCTGGATTGAAGCCTAAAGCTGTGTCCAGAGCATAGTTGTCTTCCGCTGCCTTAGTTATTTTATTTCCGCAGCAA
This sequence comes from Allium sativum, assembly GCA_030737875.1. Classification (NCBI taxonomy): domain Eukaryota; kingdom Viridiplantae; phylum Streptophyta; class Magnoliopsida; order Asparagales; family Amaryllidaceae; genus Allium; species Allium sativum. Next base: position 599,730,367 of record CM060909.1, on the reverse strand, counting down.
TGTATTAAAATAATGTAAAATTATCTTCCGCTGTAATTATTAGTCAATGTACTCTGATATTCTGTACTTTGATGTAACATTTATTATTGATGTTATTAAAGTCTGTTGTTGTTCTAATGTATTGTATTCCCAAAGTTAAAGTATTCATGGATTTCCAACCTTTGGGTCAGACTTGTGTGGTTTATGGTCGATCCAAAGAGCGGAAATTACGGGTTTTTACATCGAATGACGTTAGTTATAAATAACTGTTTTTGCCTCCGTGGCCAAAACCGAGCTACGGAAAAATATCCTAAACATTCAACTTAATTCCATCACACATACAACCTTCTATTTCCTAGTGATTTTTCTTTTAACTCTACCTTGGCGACGACATATATAAACCTCAACAACAGTCACCGTACCAATCCGGTCCTCCTTTTGACGGCTACATATTCCACTCATACTTGGGCAAACGACACTCGCGTTTTTCTTCTAAACCCTAACACTTACTTTGGCGGATAGCGAGGGGGAAAGAGAATGGAAGCTTCACAGGAGTTCTCATCACTCTCAGTCTCCGATCTCTCTTTGGCTGAAGCACCCTACACTGTTATTGCGAGGTTCGATTTCGACATTTCAGGAGCCTCGCAGCTCAGATTCTTGCGGAAGGATGGCCAGGATTGGTCGATTTTAGCTGATCTTAAGAACGCGCAGGTTGTTTGATTCTGTATTATGATTTCGTTTTTTTATGCCATATTTCTCACTAATATTTATTTGTGTTTTTCAGCTTTTTAAACTGAGTTCTAAAGAATCACTATGCGTGAGTGAAGATTCTAAAAGCAACCCATCCAAACAGGTGCTCTTAATTTTGTTTATATATGTAAGCATCGTGTATAATGATCACAGTCAGAAGGTGTGAGTTTGAAGCTCCTTAAATCATATAACATGAATCAAGACATTGGTGTCTCTGCATATACATGCTCATTTATCATATTAGAGGATGCAAGTAAAACAATTTGCATTTACGGCAGTAGGAAATAGGGCATTTAAACGAAGTTGAATGGTAAACGGGGAGTACATTTGCGATTCCAAACGGGACATTTAAATGGAGCATTTTAATTTGTGAGTTATGATTTAATTGTGTTTTAGGTAATTAATTATTTGTTTTTTGTAATATGCGTGTAAGTTGTAACTGAAATGAAATTATAGTACAAAAATTGAAATACAATCATATTACTAAAAAATAGTTAACAAATACAGTCGATAAAATGCAGAAATAATTAAGATAGAAATACATTTTTGGTACCATCGTACATGTTATCATCACGACTAGATCCACTTCTTGTGATTTATCATTTTTAGTAGTTTGTTTTCATACGATGGATGTTTATTTCATACGACAACCAGTCTTTAGCGTCATCGTCTTGCATCGTATTGAATAACTTCGTATTACTCCTGATAATGTACATTCCTTCAGTAAAAGTAAAATTTGCTCATTCTGATAGACGTTTGATGCGAGCAACAAGATCAGTGTAGCTTAATGAATTTTCTGTAGAATGTACGTTGTTTGTGTTCGAACTATCCGAGTTCAAACGAGATTTTCTCATTTGTCGCTCGTGTATGGTGTCAACAATTTCAGCTATCGTATCATCCGTTTCGTAGTGACGTCTTCTAGAGTTGCTCAGTGCAGTAGAAGAAGAGCCAATATATGGAGTTTGTTGTGGTGGATTTTGTTGCATGGAGTTTGTTGCGGTGGATTTTGTTGCGATGGATTTTCGTATGATGGAGGATCATTCAAATTTGGGAATGTACAGGCCTTGATATTCTGAATCATCAAGGGGGTTTGAAATCTGCCAAAATTACATGGATTATTGAATGTGGGAGGTGATGCCGTGGCAATTGAAGTGAAATCTTCTTGAGTTTGAGCATGCGTACAGGACGTTTGTTCGATAGCATGCATCACTTGGAACAATTGTTGTTGTAGATCCAAATTATCAAGAGGTGTTTTTTTTTTGTATTTTAGAATACTTGGGACAAATTGCTGAAAATTTAAAAATAAATACAAAATGATTTCAAACAAATAAATTTAAATTAGTGAAAAGTAACTGTGCTCGTTCATTCCACCACTCGTCGCTACCTGAAACTGTTTGTTTAGTAGGATCCCAACCAACACCAGTCTCGTTGTTCAAACTATTCCATTTTACCCAGTCTCTGCGAAGACTTTCGTATTTGTGACAAATTTTGGTATCGTCTATTAGTTCCAAAAAATCTTTATGTCTTTGCATATTCATTTCCACATCCGTCGTGTTATATTTCTCAGCTATGGCTTTATGGATACTCTTCTTGTTAGTACAACTTTTGGCAAAAGTCGGAACTGCAATTTTCAGCAATAGTCGAGTGCAATCCGGCCATCTAGGGACCGATGGTGTTTTTCCATTATGAACAACTAAAATTTCAAATAGGTAGTTTTTTTTTTTTGGAAAAATATATGCTATAAAAGAAAGTAAAATGGTATTAATAGTTACCCGTATATATCGGCTATCTTTGGCTGGAAAGTTTGAAGAATGAAGGAGAGAGAGGTGTTTTTGGTGTTGGGAGGTGGTAGAACGGGAGGGAGAAAAAAATTGAAGAATGAAGGAGGAGGATGTGTTTTTGGTGTTGGGAGGTGGTAGAAGGGGAGGGAGAAATTTATACGGGAGGGGGGAGGGGGCAAATTTGTGTCGTTTGCTTCGGACGCGTCCGAAGCCAACGAGCTCAAATTTGTTTCTTGGCTTGCGTGGGCAAATAGCCAGACAAAACTTTGAAAGTCCCAAAATTTGTTTGGCCAGTTTTGGCCATGCGAACGTCTCCTTAGTGTATTTTTAGTAAAAACGCCTAAGCTTGAAGGTGATCAAGTGGTAGCTACGTACATTAGGTCGCAAATCTCGATTGTCCAGGGCAGTCTCTAGTGATTGGATTTTCCTAGTTGATATACGTAAATGAAGTCTCTTTCCTATAACCCAACCCAATAAAGGAAATTATGTTTTTTTTGGGGTGGGGGGGGGGGGGGTGGGGGGATCAAAAGGTCTAAATAAAAGATGGAATAATTACAAAAAAATAAAACAAAATGAATGTACTGTTCCTTTTCTGAAACGAAGACAATATCGGCATAAGGACATACAAGAATTTGTGGAAGTAACTGGAGACCAATATACAATTTTTTTTCCATAAAAGAATCCAAAATGATAAAATATAAAATTTTGTTTAAGGAAGAGAACTTCAACAAATAGTGGTAGAAAAAGAATGCAACAATTCATGCATGCGATGGAGAAAAACTCTGATTAGACTCAAGCATAAGTGGTTAGTTTTGACATCAAGAGCGATGCTTGCTAAATAGAGGTTATATAATATAGAAGCATTTGGCCAAGGTCCCCAGATTCGAAATAGTTATTAATTGAGAAAGCCTTTACCATTGTTGATTGCGTTGTCTAAATAAGATTTTCCTGCTCTTAAAAATATCTAATGGACTAGTTATGTCTAAATATTATTTTTTTGTAGAGTGTAAATCAAATCCTTTTAAATAACATGATGCATTAGTTATATCCAAATATTTTGTTCGTTCCATTCCAATCAATTTTTTCTTCGTTGACACGATCTCTTATCACATGCTTAATGCATTAATCTTTTTTCTTCCAATGTGGAGAAAATGTATTGAAGACCTGTCTTCACAAATGATCACAAAATCAATGTCATTATGGCGCATGTCATATTTGAAATAGGGGCTTTGCACATCTGTTCCCATCTTTGATGTGATTGTTAGAGAAGTCCGTATAACAATGATTTTGTATATTAGATCCATTTTTTCTAAAACAGGAAAAAGCAAATTGGCTTGCACTTTTCTGATAGAAAATGCAAGCTAATTTGCGATTTTCTAAAGGTTTTTTCAATTTTTTTTAAAATATTCGTAGGTAGTTATAAGCAGTATTTTATCAAACAACTACATTCTTTTTCCATTATCCAATTTTATGTTACTTTATTTCAAATAAATAAATAAATAGAAGATTGCAAATTACATGACACCTTCTATTTTCAAAAATAGAAACCTAATGTTTGTGTTCATTTCTACATGGACGTTTCTTAAAACAGTATCAGAAACATGGACATGTAACCATTTTACTGTTTTCAACTTTTACATAACATTTTAAAATGTGCGTTTTGTCTATATTTTGTTTAAAAAATACATTTGACTTGTATTTTCAATGTGGAACAATTTGAAACTGAGTCAAACGTATTTGATTGTATGATGATACACTTATTCTTGTTAAAAAAAAGATAATTTGATTTGCATTAGTTTGTGACACAGTTATGTTTCCTTGTCAATTTCTGGAATAACGACTTTTCCTAATTTCCATATAATATTGTTCTGACAATTTGGGGCCGTTTTTGTTCGAGGACTTGATCGCTTCTACGACCGAGTTTGATTACTTTGGAATTCAGTGTGTCTTTATGCTATTTATTCTTGAAATCATTGTTGTAAAAAATCTTAAAATCGTACAATTTAAATATTGTTTTGGATCAAATATGTTTCCTTACAATTCAATTCACATTCCAATTCAAATCCAGGTAAAACCACTGTTACAATAAATCGTTCTCTGATATATTTAGTATGCTTGTTTGCATTCATATTTCCAATTCTAATGTTTTTGCAAACAAGATAAAGATGTTATAAAAGAGAAAACTGAGTTTTAGGTTCAAATCATAGAAGTTCAAACATCGAAATCACTCCCAAAGTATGTATGAAGCCTACAATATGAATCATTTGAATTTATGATTCACAATGTACGAAGCCTACAATATGAATCATCTGAATTTATGATTTACGATTTAAATCTCATTTCGATTTAAGTTTGGAATTTACAATTTATGATTTGAGTTCCATTTCGAAAACCTTGCTTGAAATAGTTAATTATTATACTTATATGTTTATTGTCAGCTAAACCACTTTACGTGATTTAAGAGTCTGCTAGTACATCAAAATTGACAATATTTGGTTTTATAACAGAACATTTAAAAAAGAGTGTTGTTATTGATACGCCAAATTCGGATTTTTTTTTTTTTTTTTTGGGGGGGGGGGGGCATGTCTAAAAATTGAATTCGGTCTGCACCCACTGTTTTTCCCCTTTTTTTTTTTTTAAATTTTCGATGACCGCTTATCGATTTAAGGGTGAAATACAGCTACCCCCACCGAATTCCGTGAATAAATGCGGCAGAGCCTTGCCGAATTTCACCTATCCCCCTCCCCCCTTCCAATTCTGGTGTGTCATTAACAATAAAGAAGATTAAATAGTTAGTTAGAAATATGATATCAGTTCTGAATTCTAAGTTGAAAAAGAGTACCCAAATCTTAAAAGATAATTGGTAATTTATAACATATTAATCATTTTGCAATTGTCATCACCTTTTTTCTTTTCAAACGTTGAATGTTAAGTTGGGCATGGAACATTTTAGCTTATACTGTAAAATGAAGGAGTTAAAAAGAGTAGGTTTTCAGATATGACCCGGGATGCAAACCAGAGTCCTATCTGACCACCAATTTGTCCCTGTGAACATCTTGCATGCATATGATACATTTGATTGACGCTTCATAATTTTTGAATCGTTACACTATTCAACATGTTTATGTAATACATATGATATATGATGAGTAAATATTACTATTTATTGATTGAATTGATACACTAGTTAATATTATTTAGTATTGTAATTATTACCATGCGCATGTAAAGAAAACAATGTAAATTTAAAATATATTTTATCCCATTAAGTAAAAACATTGTCTGTCGTCTTCATTTTTTGTAACCAAACGTTGGCATAGCAAGTTGTTGCCTATGGGTCACATGAATGCTGGTTTTATAAAATGATATAATGATATGAAGATTTGAACATTTACATTGAGCTACAAATAATTGACTGTAATGTTGCAGTTTAGTTTCGCACTATACTCTCATCGCTGCTTGCTGTGATTTTCATTTTCATGTTGCATGTTCAAAGAACTTGCTTATACGCAAATTGTTTAAATGTAAGTCTCGTCATTTTCTTTTTCCAGCTGTTTTATTTTTACAACTGACGTTTGATTTTATTATAATGACCTTATATATTTGAATTATATTAATGTTCATATATATGTATATGTATGTATGTATGACCTGGGATGAAAACCACGGTCCTATATGACCACCAATCCATCCCTGTAAACATCTTACATGCATATGATACATCCGATTGACACTTCATAATTTTTGAATCTTTAGAGTATTCAACATGTTTATGTAATGCATATGGTGTGATATGATGCATGAATGTTATTATTTATACACTAGTTAATATTATTTATTACCATGCTCATGTAAAGCAAACATCACAAATTTGAAATATATTGTGTCCCATTAAGCGAAAACATTGTTTGTCATCTTCATTTTTGTAATCAAACATTGGTATAGCAAGCTGTTGCATATGGCTCACAGGAATGCTGGTTTTGTAAAATGTTATAAAGATACGAATATTTGAACATTTACATTAAGCTACAAATAATTGACAATGATGTTACAGTTTAGTTTCACTTTCATCATTGCTCGCTGTGATTTTCATTTTCATGTTCCATGTTCAAAAAACTTGCTCATACAAAATTTTGCTAAATGGTAAGCATGTCACCTTTTTTTTTTTCTTTTTCAGCTGTTGTATTTCAACATGAAATGAGAAACTAACCTGTTTAGTGCTAATACGACAACCACTTCCTTTTGCTGGAATGTTTTAGATCATTTATCGAACAGTCTTTTCTAAACAGAAACCTGTATCGAGAGCATTTAGGATTGGTTTTGAAACTGAAGATGAAAGTGAAGCATTTTGTTCTGCATTTTCACATTGGAGACACAGATCAAGTGAAGGCAATGGTACTCCATTAGAATGAAATTTACACAGTTTGATATCATTCTTCATGTATATTATGAAATGTATACATGTTTTAGCACCTGTTTTCATTTAAATTTTCATTCAAGGTGTTAAGTTAAACAGTAGAGATCCTTATAGAGATGGCATTAAACTATCGTTTTTTGGAGGTATTGGAAACCCCAGAACCGCCTTATAAAAGAACAATGTCAGTAGTTTAAATAGGATGTTAACTTGATTATTTGGAAGCAAGCAGATATGCTTCAGTAAATTTTTGTTGGGTTTAAACTATATTAAAATGAGTAAGATTAAATGTAGTGCTCTACATTAGATGAATGGTATTTGAATAGTTTGTTTTTATTGAATACTTTTATATTTTGTTTCCATGACTCATGGACTGTGTGAAGCAGAAATTTCATCTGGATTTATTGCAGAAGAATGTTTCTTAAATATTTGATGAGATAATCCAACTCAAGCTTAGTTGCTTCTTGTGAATTTACGTAAAATTCATCCATTTTAGTTCCCTTGAATCCATGTTATTACGTGCAATGAAAATTAGATATCACCTACTGCTTAAGCAGCATCATTATTGTGCAATTTTATATATCATTCGGACTTATACCTAAATACCGCTTATAGTTAATTGACTCAGGCTATACCATCTTGGATATCGGTCAATGGTAAATAATCTTAAGTGTTTAACAATCTGTTCTGACAATGCAACAAAATAATATCAATTTTTTATAACCATTTTTAAAGTACTATAGCTGCAACGTTTACAGTTAATAATCATCATTGTCAACCCACTCACTGTCCATGATAGGTATACTAATGTATTTAATTTATGAATTTCAGAGTGATTAGTATTGAATGATAAATATTCAAATTTAAAGTTGAACACATTATTTGAACGAGTGTAAAGTAGTTGATCTTAAGTGCATACGACCAATCCGTATCTGCATCGTATGTGTTTGTATTGTTATCATGTCTTTTTTCTACCTTTTGATTTATACAGATCCCCAACTCTTGATTTTGCAGGAGTTCTTACTGAAAATGGATCATGTTCATCTTTTAAAAGCAAATTTGATGATAAAATCGAGTCGTCTTCTGCAAAGATGTACTTCCATTACTACGGACAACTGCTACATCAGCAAAATATGCTACAAGATTATGTGAGGACAGGTTATTATTGCTGGACTCAGATTACTATTTTACCCACATATAAGGCGCAGCCGGGTTTCAATTGCTTATGCAAATTAAGTAATTGTATATAAATGGCAGGTTCCAATATCGATTGGTGATATCGTGAGATATTTTTGTTACAGGAACTTATTATGCTGCAGTTATTGAAAACCGTGTTGATTTTCATGGTCGGGTGGTAGTTGATGTTGGCGCAGGAAGCGGTATTCTTTCCTTGTTTGCTGCTCAGGTCTTTGATAAATTTCCAGTGATTTTATCTAAACTAAACATGCATTTTCATATATCAAGTCTCTTTTATATTCAATTGCTATGGTATTTGGTTTCATGACTCCCATCATTCAGGCCGGTGCAAAGCATGTTTATGCTGTTGAAGCATCAGAAATGGCAGAGTATGCACGCAGGTTGATTGCTGGAAATCCCTCCCTTGGAGAAAGAATCACGGTTCGGTTATCAGCAGTTATTAATGATTGAATAAATGCTGTTTAGTAGCTTAGTTGACGTATATGAGATTTTGGCCTATCAACAGGTTATTCAAGGCAAGGTAGAAGAGGTTGAATTACCCGAGAAAGCTGATATTTTGATTTCTGAACCCATGGGTATGTCTGTACTCATCATGTACTTCTAGTTTATTGCTTATTGTGGTAGATGGTCTTCTGACGACGCTCTCTCAAAATTAGTTTTTACAAATCGTCCATGTGAACATTATTTTCAATCCATGACTTGTATTATTTGCTTGTTAATTTATCAATATGACCCTCCAACTTCTTCCACTTCTGACACGAGTTCAAGATAATTCCTAGTTGGCTACCGCATACAATAGCGTAGTGGACCACTGCAAGTACCTTCCTTTTTTGCATCATAGTGATTTGTGGAAAACATTGTCTTAATGATTTGAAGGGTCATGTTAGTGTGTGTCCACTGCTGGGCACATGCTAATTTGTTTTATTGTCAAATACACACTTTGTGTAAATCTAACACCAGTCAAGATAATTTGGTGATTACATGCATGCTAGCTTGCATCTGGTATATTAATGTTTAACATTTTCCTTATCTAAATATATTAAAAACAGCTTTCGTGTGTCATAAACCATCTAAAATATTCAACATTCGTTATGCCATTTTACATCAATAATGGTTCCAGTAACGCAACCGATATCACTGGAATTAAATGAATATGTTTCCATGATGTTATCTTTAAATTCTGTAATTATCCCTGCATTGTTCTCCTTCAATTTTGTATCTTTACAAATGCGCATCTCAATGCCTTTTTCGCTAACAGTGACATACATACATGCAGGCTGCGAGTGTCATTTTGTTAACGTATATGAGAACACATTTGTAATTTGGATTCTGACCACTTTGTACTGGAGAAAACATCATATTAGTTTTGTAATTTTATTGAATGTGACAACCTATGTCCGATGCTGGAATGTTCTCATGACATTAAGTGACTAAAGCTTGAGGAATAATTCTCTCATATTTTTCATCTAGAATCAGACTTTGTTTTACACTTGTACCATTTAAGAATTCTTACTCCGTCGTGTATGATGTTTTGTGATGATATTTCTAACTATGCATTCAACTATGCGATTGTAGTCATTCAATGCAATTTCAATCCATAATCACTGTATTTTCTATATCACGATCGTGTCAAAAAGGGTAAAATGAAAGATACACATTGAATTATCACTTAAAAATCTTGATTATTTTATAAAATGAACCCACAGTCCGTGTTTTAAAATTTTAATTTAATTGGTCATCTCTTGCCTCATGATTTTCGCATATTATATCTCGATCTTTGATGAGGTAATCATATATCAAGTGTACATTGAGATAAACATCTTGGATCTTAGAGTATTTTCTAAATCACGTCTTGTTGAAAAATTCATATGAAAAATATATATTGAATTATCACTTAAAAAATATATTGTATTGTTTATGAAATGAATCCAAAATCAAGATTTAATTCTTGGATTTCAGTCGTTCATGATTTTCTCGTGCAGTGTCTTACATTATATGAAATCCTAGACGAGATGAGCGCGCATGTCAAGTGTACATCTCCGATTGATATATCAAATCTTAAATTACATCTCCTAAAATCTGAGAGTAATTCATAAGTCTAAAATTAACCGTTCGAGTTTTTTAACGATCGCTATCTAAGCTGACAAAAATAGAAATTGTAATGTGCTTGATTTGCGTAGAAATATAGTTGTTGCATTAAAAAGAGGAGGTTATTTTTGTGGCAAGGTTTATTTCTTATTGATGAAAAAAATACGAAGGTAATAATTGTGATTTATTTGTGTAAAAAGAATCATAATGATTAGAGGAGTTAATATCTAATAATAATTGGTAGGATAATTTCATGTAGACTGAACAAATGAAAATGTTATATAAAAGAATAAAACATAATTTTGGAGGTGATCTTGGACTGACTTCTCATTTTAGATTTTGGTTGAGAATTTAATGTCTATGAGGAGGAGGTTAAACTAGATATGGATGAGATGATTTTTGTCCCATTCGAGTGCTAAAAACAAGATCTTTAGCTAGACCCCTGTAGAGATTATCTTGGGCAAGATTAAAGGGATGTGAGATTTTGCCTACAATAGGTCAACCTGCAATTTCAATTTATTGAATTGTGGGAGAGAGAGAGAGAACAGAAATAAACACGTTTAAGTTTGTTTTCTGTATTTGCAGAATTTGTACTCCACGTGCGATCAAGATCTATCCATCTATCATGATCTACTTAGTGTACAAGGCTCGTGCTTGAGCAAAATTTGAGATTCACAAGTTGGACAACAGTCTTAATCCCATTTTTGGAGAGATTCAAAATAATCCATGCTGCATATCACATGTATAGCATGTGCTTATACAGTGAGAAGTCCAACCCAAGGTTAAAACCTTGTACGAACTATGTTATGTTTGTGAATGTGAGGCAGCGATCATGATTTAGCGTCATTATGGTATAGATGACAAACATATGGGGAACCTTCAGTTAGCAGTCAAAGCGTCGAGCATTACAAAGAGTCATAGATCTTAATAAAAAGAATATTAAATGAAAATGCAGAGGTATTTGTTTTAAAAAGTCAGTCATTTGTATCGCAATTCACATCACTTATGCCGCATTTGCCACATAAGATTGTCACATGACAATGGCACTACGTTCTGAAACCATGTCCTTAATGCCTCATGTGATGGGTAGTATAAGCATGATACATTAATCTTGGTATTTGTAGGCACTCTTTTGGTTAACGAGAGAATGCTTGAGTCATATGTCATTGCAAGAGATCGATTTCTTGTTCCTGGTGGAAAAATGTTTCCAGCACTCGGAAGGTGAGTGCAGCTAATTTGTATTCTAGTAGGCTTAACTTTTACTGATTATTTTTCATAAACAATGATTCTGATGTGCCAACTACATCTTTGTTTCTTGATAGGAGTTTTTTCCTTTTTCTTTTTAACAGATTGTAATTTGGTTTATCAACGCCCTGAAATTAATTTAACTAGTCCTTTTTTCTGCAAAGAAATCCACTTCACATCACCAACTTGTTGGTTCTAGATGTTTTCCTCGCATGTCCTCATAATCTAATTATATGATCAATTTTGTCTAATTATATGATCAGTTTTGCCCCTAAAGCACTTCACTTTTGAATAAGCCAAGAATCGGTGGTTATGCACTGTTGATGAAATTCATGTTATAAACACACAATAATCATCAATCAGTTTTTTCACAGTAGGCAATAATATTTGTTCCAAATTTTAATTTTTATATAGCGTTAGGATTATTGAAGGTAGATTTTAAGCAGTTATGAGAAATCAGAGATCTAAATCCCTATGCTAACTGTGAATTGTTTTTAATATTGTAGGATTCATATGGCCCCTTTTAGTGATGAATATCTGTACACTGAAATTGCAAATAAGGTATACTCTGATGATGTCATCCATTCTCAGTGATGGTAATTTTTCCAAATTACAATTACACGCACACGCGCTAGCGTGCACAGATGCACCGTGATTAAGTGAAGTTGGATTAGACAATAAAATTGGATTATGCTTCTCTGCACCGTGTATATGCAAGTATTGACATACTTTTGTAATCCTCATTTTTTACTATTATTTGTATCATTGTATGATGATGGCTACAAACTTCAGTCAAGCTGTAATCTTTTGTTCAGTAGAGACGGTATCTAATTTAGGAGGTGATGGACTGAGGGTCAGCTAGGGTTTTAAAGAATTTCAAATCATCTAGGTTTGAAGGAGTTAGTTGAAGTTGAAGGATACTTTTTTTTTTTTTTTTTTTTTTTTTTTGGTATTAGCCGAAGTGTCCATTCAACTTTATGAAACTATTTTAAATCAATATTAAAGTATTTTGTTGTATTTCGAAATAAAAAGGATAAATATGAATTTCAATACAAATATTTATTTGATGATTTTCAAATAGGGCAAAATTTCATTTTAGGCCTTCAAAAAAATTATTTCAAGTTTAGAGGCCTCCTTTGAAACGTATTATGAAAATATGCCTCTTTTCCATTACAAAGTGTTTTTGTACTTGTGCCTTCCATTAATGGGCATGCACAAAACTTCTATATACTTGCGTATTTTGAATTTGTGCAAGCACAAAATTAAATTTTTGTACAAACATTGTATTATGAAAAGGAGGCCCGTTTGCATAATAACTTTCCAACCAGGCCTAAAAATGAAATGACTTTCTTTGTTGGAGGCCTAAAATGTTTTTTTTTTTCCGTTCTAATATTACGAAATCTTATTGCTCGGGGAAAATATTTGCGGGATTCCTTTATAATCTAATGAGACAATATAAATCCCTTTAATAGTACTTGTTGGAGATGCAGATTAAAGATCTTAAGGCAAATTAAACACTAGAGGAGAGGGGGGGGGGGGTGAATATTGTTTAATGAAATTTATTATTTTTCTTGAAATCTTTTTGAATCAAATACACAGTAAATAGATCACAAAAATAAACAAATACAGAATGCAGAAAGTAAAAGTAAAAACAATAAAAGGAAAGTACCCACCGGGATTTTATACTAGTTCGGGACTCCTTTCATCCAGTCCCACACAATGCTGGGTTGATCTAGATTTTTATTCAACAAATCCAATTATAATCCTTGATTTTAGGGCTACAAGGGCACATCCCAACTGATTCTAAGTATAGTGAGGCTTAGTTGATTTACCAAGCCACAACATTACACCCCAATCGATTTTCGAGAAACATTCGCACCCAATCACTTTAAACGGGACAAGACCACACCCTTCTCTGATCACTTTTTGTAGTATTGGCTCTATAGGACTTGGTCTTGAGATCTTTGATTACAAATAGCCTATAACTATTGAAAAGCACTTGAATTCAAAGAGATTTTGATTTAGAATTGAAAGAGAAGAAGAGTGATATGATATCTATTGAAATCGGCATAGTATAAGTGTAAAAAATCAAGAATTAAAATAGTATAATGGTAGGATGTTAAGAGAGGAAGAAAAAGATGAAAAAATTAATAGAAAATTCGAATTTTAGAAGGTATTTATAGGTAGGGGTGAGCGTTTGGTTGGTTTGGTTTATCCGATGATGAAAATTATCAAACCAAACTAAAACCGATAAAAATGAAAACCAAACCAAACCGACTAAATTAAGATTGGTTGGTTCGGCTGGTTATCCGATTTAACCGAACTTAAACCATTTTAGACTTTATGCTCGTAATATTAACTATAATTTGAAATAAATTATAAATATATGATTTAAAGTATTATTATTTATGTTTTTTATGCTTCTCAAAAGTAATTATGTTACATATGTGATGATTAAAATTAATTTGGATAACTAAATTAACCTAAAATATTTACTATAATATCGATAACTTTGAAAATATAATAAAAGTTCGGTTAATTCGGTTAAACCGATAACCAAACTAAATAATTTTCCAAACCGATTACTAACCTTTCTAATTTCAAAACCAAACCAAACCGACCAAATTCAATTGGTTTGGTTGGTTTATTCGGTTTAACCAAATAATGCTCACCCCTATTTATAGGTTTTCAATAGTCACAACGTTTCTGAAAGGATTTGAATTCAAAAGACACATTTTTTTTCAAATTTTAAAAAAACACCCTAACGGCTAGTATTTCAACATGCATAAATGCATATGTCGACATATGCCATTGTATTTTCAAAAAAAAAAAAAAAAAAAATAATAATATTAAAGCTAAGTAGATGATGTTTAAATAATCTATGGTGAATCCAGAGTTAAAACAAACTAAATTCCTTTATATATAAATATTTTTCAAAGTAGAAAATATATTTTAAAACTTATATAAAGATATACTAAAAATAATTAAAAAATTGAAATAAAAATAAAAATGATATAAGTGCATAAACAGTGTTATTAAAGGCGCAGGGCGCAAATCCTCTCTGAAGCCTTGGCGCACGATGCAGCAAATGACACACGCGTTTTTAATTTACTGCGCATGTTTAATTTTTATAATGAATTTATATATTTTAACAAAAGATTTTAAAAAATTCAATATTATTTGCTAAAACATATGCAACAAAGTTTTTATGCATTTTACCAAAAAAAGCATAAACACAAAATTTCAAACACAATAGTTTTCAAATAAAAATATTACACATAAAAAATAAGCTAAAAATCTGAATCTCTCCACTCTTGCTGCTCTAGCAGCAACACCCTAAGTCAGGTCATCCTCATCGTCGAACACAAGTTCATCTTCAGCATCGGATGAATTATCCATATTTTCTGCTAACCATTAATTATAATAATCAATATCATTCAAAAAATTTGGATCAACGGTATCACGAATATTATACCTTTTTAATGCTCGATTGTATTTAACAAATAACAAATCATGAAATATTTCTATGTTACAGACAAATCGTACAAAGATATTGGACATATTCAGGTATATGCCAAAAAATAAATCAAAAAAATCTAAGGGTATGTTTCATAGCTGCTTGAATGTTTTCTCTTGGCCTGTAAGAGATTCGGACAATACATACTGGACTAGGTTCAGGTTCGACGTTCGTACAACCCGGACGATCGGCAGACAATGTACGAAAGATTGAAAACCTGTCAAACAATTCATATGGGTAAAATTTCGTACATGTTTTTGTCTGTCAGTGTGGATCCCAAATGAGAATCGGACTCCAATGGATGCTTTTTGGTCTTGAACTCAAATCGGACTTTCCCTTTATATTCCAGAAAATTCTCATAATCACATAGCTTATGTTACCTAAGCACACGTCTTTGTATTGTTACGCCCTACAATTTAGGAAATGTAAGTACCTGGTGCTTATTTTTTGTTTTCTTGACATCATCCATCAGTACTTTTATTGCCTTATATGGCACCTGTTCTGACGATCACACCAAATGTGCAGGCTCTCTTCTGGCAGCAACAGAACTACTATGGTGTCAATCTAACCCCCTTGCATGGGCAGGCAGTTCAGGGTTACTATACACAGGTTGAGCATTTTTACTACAGCTTGAATTTGTTTTGGTTAACATATCATAATATGGCTATTCGATTTCCTGAAGCTTGATATTGTTATGGTTACATCTGCTGATTGACTTTCATGATTATAATATCATTGTCTAATTACTAGTAATTGTCATGTGCACTTATTTTTTTGCTTTGATCAGAATGATTGTATTAAGTGTCCCTTAGAACATTCGGTTTGGCTCTTTAATTCTAATGTCTCCAAAATCCTAACAGCATGAGCATTTTTTTCTTATTCCTGATTTCTATGTATTTGTACATAATCACTGTCAATACAGCCCGTGGTTGATGCATTTGATCCGAGGTTGCTGATCTCTCCTTCAATATCCCATACACTGGATTTTACACAGATCAAGGTATTTTTGTTTCCAGTATATTTATATTTAATTGCTTAAGTCAAGCCTATGGTTGACCCTTTGTTATATTGGTGCTCACTCTGACATTCAGATGTAAAAATAACTTGTTATAGTTGATTAACAGTCACAATCATTCATAATTAAAATATACCATTAGCATATAAGCGAGTAACAAAGTAATATCGTTTGGATATATGCTACTCTCACTGAGAGAGTTATTGTTTATTAATTTAATTTTAGTAGTGGTGGTCTGTGTCTGGGGTGACTATTTATCTTTGCTGCTGTTACTTTACTTTTATTTTCATCTCATTATGTTGATATGCATGAGCTTTCAAGTGATTAGGTCATGATGAACAAACATATATAACAACCATGCATTATTTCCACTGTTGTTCTGAAGTATGTAAGTTTGTTAGCATTGAGAATTATGTCTTAACCGGTAACAGGAAGAAGACCTGTATGAGATTGATATTCCTCTGAACTTTATAGCTACAGTTGGCACAAGGATGCATGGGTTAGCTTGTTGGTTTGATGTTCTATTTGATGGGAGGTATACAATATATCTGAGATCGCTTGAATTGCCTATTACTTGTTTAACACTCTACATGCTACATTTGTGTGCCCGGTTGCCAAGTAAATATACTTCGCACTTGCAGTTCTGTCCAAAGGTGGCTCACAACTGCTCCAGGTTCTCCTACCACACATTGGTATCAAATTCGATGCATTCTTTCCCAGCCCATCTATGTTATGGCAGGACAAGAAATTACTGGAAATCTCCGTCTTGTGTCTCATAGTGCCCAAAGTTACACAATTTACTTAACCTTGTCAGGTTAGTCACTAATTCCGTACATGTATTCGCATTCAACATGTTTTAATTATTGCATAGCATTCAAGTTGCAGAAACTGCTTGGCGTCTATCATGGTCAAACCAGCACCTCAAATGCATAAGATCTTTTCTTTTTAGGTTTTTTTGTCGCATATCTAGTTTGTACGCCTTAGGGTATGAGGGGAACATAAAGAAACAATCATAAGACATGTCTGTTTTGAGGTTCACTAGAAGTTAACGGTGCGTTTGGTTAAAAATGAGTTTTGGGTTTTGAGTTTTCAAAATTAATTACAAAACATAAGGAGAATTGGTAGATTGAAAGGAAGATGGAGGGGACCGCGGAGATGATGTAGCATTCATGGAAGGAAGAATTGCTCTTCGTGTTTCTCTTATTTCTCGAAAATAGATAAAAGTTGTTTTTTATTTTGTATGTTAACTTTGTTTTTTTAAAATGGTTGTTTTCGGTAATATACATGCGTCGTGTACATTTTTGTATGGACGAAAACCCAAAACTTAAAATAGTAAACCAAACACTACCTAATATTTTTTATTTTTTTATTTTAAAGCGAAAATGTGGGGCCCAGGTGCAGAGCAAGGAGGTATTCTTCAGACGTCCACTGGTAAGCTTGAGCTGAAAGAACCCTATTACAGGGTTTCTCAACCTCAACCTTACACATGGGCTCAAGATCAGCAGCAGCAGCAACCTCCCTCTGAGGTTAGCTTCTTTATTTTCTATAACAGTCATATGAAATATTATCATCATTTCTACTTGTGAAGACTTCATTAACCTCAGCTAATTGTTGCTTTAAGAATCGAGTGCTTGTTTTCTCAAAAGTCTGCCATGACCCTTTTTGGCTTTAACCAGTGTTATCAGAACACGCGATATAGTGACAAATAGCGCAAGGTTTGCGCTGTTTTACTTATAGTAGCACAGGGGTCCCCTGTTGCGCTAGAATAACTCGCTGTGCGCTACTTTTTTAAGGTTCGGACAATGAATAAAGCCCAACCTAGCACATTTGCATTTGGAGTTGTATGATTATGCAACATGTACATTTCGCTTTCTGATTCAGCTCACAACTCACCTTATCCTGCAGCTTCCAATAATAATCATTATTTCTTCCACAAATCGATATCAACTATTGAAAGGCTGAGTCGACTCAATCAATCTTGCATGTTTGTATTTTCATTTAATTTCTTAATTGATATATCTTTTTGTTTACTCTTTTTCTCATATCTGAACCACCATTATTTAGTATTGATTTCTGAGGTATTTCCCTTCTTTTTTTTTTCTTTATTCTGAAGCAAGCTATAATATAGTTTCTGCTTTCTAGTAACACCAGAAATGAAGAGTGAATCATGAATTGACCTCAAATTTAGTTTTTGTTTCTGTAGTGAACTTTATTATATTGCTAATCAAAGAAGAAATTGTTTCTGTAGTAAATTATTTCAATTACACGTAAATATGCTTGATTATTTGTAAAGATGCAAAAAAAGTAAAAAGAAAAAAGAAAAGAGAAAGAGAACCAAATAGCGTGTGCTGTAGCACATAGCGTGAAATAGTGCTATTAGCTGTTGACTGCTATAGCTTTGATATCTGATTCTTAATACATGAATTTTGTTTTGCTTTTGATATATCTTGTCAACCATTTATACTAGTATGATTAATCACTACAGAAATATACAACACACTAATATCTATCTATTATTACTCAAAGCTACCTGACAAGGCACACGGCCAATGCACAAAATTCCGGTTTCTATGCGCTTAGTTTGCTTTTTATTTAAATATCAGGGATTCACTCCTCAAGCATACGAAGGCGATGCAACTACATTGCTACAGACATCTGACAGCCCATATGATAACATACCCAACCTATAATACACAGAGTTCATTATTTGTTATAGTCATGTCTATGTATATTATTATGTTAGCTATTTATAGCTAATGGTTTCTAATGCCCTTTGTTACCCAAGTTTGTAAAATTTACCCAGATGCAGTACTGATTTCAGCTAATTAGATTGTATCCCTGTTGAATTAAAAATCATTTATTTTGAAAATGTTACACTGGAAAACTATATTTATGTTGTAAGGAATTCGCTGATGAATTTACATAGTAATGATTTTGTATTCTAAGTTCTGCTGTCCGTCAGTCATTCTTATTTTTTTTGGAGTTTATGGTTCGATACTTGAGGGTAAACAACAAAAATACTTTTGCTTACCCCACGAGCATCGTCAGTTTTCTACTTCTGCAATACCATTTTGCTTTTGATTAACGCCAGTATGTAAGCAAAATTGATGGGAATGAGTTGGGCTGATTCAAGTTCATTGTACGTTGGGGTGTAGTTTTTCACTTTGAATGTGCTGTTTTTTTGTTTCCCCATTATCAGGCAAAATTTGTATCTCTATTCCAAGACCTGACAGCGATGAATGGGAATGATAAGTGTCACGAGGAAAGAAATCCATCGAAAGAGAACTTCAAAGATACACTAGATCTATCTTTGTAATGCTCATGCATGATCGTAGCTGTTACCTTTTATCTTTTGCGGCTGGCTCGACTTTACTTTTGTGTAGTTCATATAAGTTTGTTTTTTCTCTTACCTCGCACATCTCATAATCTCTGTGGGAAAATAGTGGGAAAGTTGGTTGTTATTCTTCAAATGTAGTAGTTTAGTTGTTCATCGGAATCCGTATTGCAGATCTTTGCTTTTATGGCACGGCTACTTTTTTTGTTATTTTTGGGTGAAAATTTGGCTGCCAATTTGAAAATAATAACGGCGGTGTTGGCTAAATTTTGTGTATAATTAATGATATAATTTAGGATATATAAGTTTTCTAATTGAAAATATTTGTTGGCATCCGAACTAGTTAAGGAGTATAAAACGTAAAATTTAAGTAACGTAAGTTATGTCCTCTTAGGTTAATGCTATTTTGTTTTGTAAGATCTGATTTCGTACAATTTTTTATAAGTTTTGTAGTAATATGCATTAATTTTCGCTATATGTTTTTTACATGAATTTTTTGGCTCACATATATCTCTTTAGCACATGTTCCTCAATATTTTACCATATTCAGTGATTTTTCACATGCACAATTATATGAAATTAATTTGTAATTTTATGAACATGATAGCTTTCAATAAAATTATTGTACTTCTATTTTTTTTCCTTTATTAAATCGTAAAATTTATTGTTTTTGTATTAAGATCGATGTATTATATGTTTTGATGATTTTTCTTTATAAGGGCAAATATTTATTATGTAGATAAATATTTGATTGAGAGAATTCAGGCTGTCTTTCAAGTCAAAGTATGTCCTCTAGATAAATATACGTTCAACAAATACTTGTTTGGAGGAACAAAGGCTGTCCCCAAGCAAAATTTTGCTGGACAAACATTTGTTTAGGGGAACTGCACGTTACATCTTCATATTTTATTGAAGACCGCACCATTTCCATTCCACTTCCACCCTAATCAATAACTTCAAAGATCAACAAACCCTATATGTAAACCACTTTACCTTCCTCACCTTTAATCACAGCCAGAAATGTCACCAAACAACCCGCTTCAACCCACCATTAACCATTAGTTTCCGGTGTTATGATAACAATAAATTTACCATTGTCATACCATTACCAGTCGATTGGTAACCATTTTGGATTGAAATCGGTATACCAGTTAAAACGGTATGTTAACGGTAAATTTACCATTTATAAAGGTAAATTATCGGTAACATTTCTTCAATACCAGCGGTAATGGTAATTTTACCAGTTAATTCTAAACATAAGCATACTCATTTGATATGCTTTATTACATGCATGTAGAACCAAATAAATGAATATATTTAGTTCAATAATCGGATGAAATAATTTCAGGTACACTAGTTTTCTTTCTCATTTATGTTTTTTATAAACTAACACTGCATATAATATAATAAAGATGCACCATGTACAAAAAATATATTATGATATAAACTTTGACGGACAACGGTAATTTACCATTACCAATGTAACGGTTACCAGATTATCGGTATAACAATCTTCGGTATACTGGTCGATCGGTAACGGTTGTTGTGGAGAAATTTTGATTCAAGACCGCTCAAACCAAAGATCCCCAAATCAGCGGAAGACGAGATCGTGGGTATACGTGCAAAAACAACCAATCAATATCGAAGACAATCTCAACTCAATCCAAAAGCCAATCACAATCACCACACAAGAGAAATAACTGGACAATAACGAAAAATAAATCATAGGGATTTATAATGGTTCCACTAACAACTTGTTAGTGTACGTCCACTTGAGAAAGAGAGCCTTTTATTAAAACCAATGAAGAGTACAAGAGATTGATTACAATGGTCATTCAATTCACTTTAGAATTTTATTTGTGGAGATAAAGAGTTGAAGAAATTAGGAGAGATAGAATGTATGAATTGAATTTAATTCCATTCAATTGCCTTTACTTCACCCCTTTAGGCCCCTTTTATAAGACCAATTACTTCATGCCCAAGTTACTTCATCTTCAAGTAAACTTGGCACCCAAGTTATTTATTACTTCATGCGCAAATTTTCTTTACCTTCAAGTATACTTGGCACCCATGTTATCTATCATTTCTTTCCATAAGAAAAACCTTCTTCTATTGATTTAGCATCACTAATTTTAACACTCCACCTTGATGCAAAATCACTTATCTCCAACTCCATGACCTAATGGTATCCATACCATTACTTGTAATCGATAGCTCCAACTATCATCATATCTACCTTTACCAAGCTTGAATGTTTTCCCCATGAGTTCTGGCAAAGCCAGCCCCAATTGCACTCCATCAACGAGTTCAGACAAAGTCCCCACCCGCTAATAAAATGTTGAAAACACCTAACTCCAAAACTAGTCTCACTAAAAAAGACAAACATACCAAGAAGATGGAACTTCAATCTCTCACTGATACTCTTCTTCATCCACGGGCAAGCTTCTCTCCCAACCGTGCCACCCCGTGGCACCTAGCACATCTCCAAGCGAATTAAGTTCGAGCAATGCTCGAACTTCCCAATCGACAATGCATTAGTGAACATATCCGCCACATTATCATTTGTGTGCACTTTTCGAAGGCATACTTGCTTGTCTTCGTCCATGGCTACAAGAAATGACTACCTTACTTCAATATGCTTTGTCTGTGAGCTAAATGCCGAATTCTCCGCCAAATGAATATATAGCACTTTGGCTATCACATTCAACATCAACACAATCATGTTCAAAGCCCAAGTCACACAACAGTCGCTTCAAATAGAGTGCTTTCTTTGCTGCCTCTACAGCAGCTATCAACTCCGCCTCCGTAGTGGATAAATCAACTACGGTCTACAATCTCGATCTCCAACTTATGGCTGTACCACCAAGAGTGAAGACATACCCAGAAGTTGATTTTCTTCGATCCCTATCATCAGCATAGTCTGAATCACAATAAGCAACCAACATGCAATTCTTCTCTTTACTACTCCCAAAAACAAGACCATGAGATGTTGTACCTTTCAAGTATCTCAAGATAAGTTTTATTGCTTCCCAACGCGATTTCCCTGGATTAGCCATGAACCGACTAACCATCCCGACGGCATTTGCAATATCGGGTCTTGTACACACCATGACATACATCAAACTTCCAACCGCTCTAGCATATGACATCTTTGCCACATAATCCTTGTCTTTCTCCTCGATAGGTGATCCCTTACTCGAAAGCTTTACATGCAAAGGTAAAGGTGTATTTTACGCATTTGCATCTTCCATGCTAAACCGACAAGACATTTTTCTAATGTATTCCTTTTGAGTTAATTTCAACTCAAAATGCTTTCGATCCCTTTCAATATCCATGCCTAAAATCATCTTTGCTTCTCCAAGGTCTTTCATCTCGAATTCCGCTTTTAATTTCAATTTCAACTTGTTGATTTCTTCCTTGTACTTAGAAGCAATGAGCATATCGTCCACATACAAGAGTAAATACACCCAACAATCATTTTCTAACCTCTTGAAATAAACGCAAGCATCGTTGATGCTTCAATGGAAGCCACTTTCAAGTATGAAATGATCAAATCTCTTGTACCATTGCCTAGGTGATTGTTTCAAATCATATAGTAATTTCTTCAACTTGCAAACTAGTTTTGACTTACCTTCTACAACAAACATGTTACGACCCGAATTCGCTAGCCTTCGAGGAGACCAGAAAACACGGATTGTAATGGGAACAGGACAAATCAGAACGCAAACAGAAGAACATGTCATTGCTATTACAACAACTTACATCAGAGTACCAGAATATAACAAAGTATGAATAAATAATATACAGCAGAAAAATATCAGAAATTAAATTACAAAGCAGCGAAAAAATAATACATAGCACAACTAAAAGAGATACATGGATATAAAGCTTTCCGAATATAGCTCCAGCTGTAAACCAGCAGGATCCTGTATAAAGAAAAATCTGCAAAAACAAAACTACTAGCTGCCCGTGTGGAAAATAGGAGCACCCAGAGTTTAGGTTAAAACAATAAACTCCAGGTCAGTCATGGGACTGTTGTGAGAACTAAAACCGTTATTAAATCTTTACTTTACAAATAAAGTAAATCAAGGGACCACGCCGTATAATATGGAACGGTCTTTCTTCTAAGAATACCAGTGCATAAAACAAACAACGCTATGCTTTTTGGAAAAAAAGAAGCTATTATAAGACTTAGGTCCCATCACACAATGCAACGCAAGCCGGAGGATAGAGTTTTACCTCATAATAACCAAACATGCTTGATACATTTAAAACAAAAACCATTTGATACTATTATAAGTGTATAGTATCAAAAATAACTTCAAATATAAATGTATCAATCATAGACGGCATAGTATCCCATGCTACTATGTCGCCGTACTAGTTCTGCAATTAAAATCGAAATGTCACGTATTGGAAATTGGATTCCATCTATGAGTCGAGGCCAGGGATGGCTCCTCACCGATTCGAGACACTCTAGCAAATGTCTCAGAATTACATACTCTGCGCAATCCTTGGTTCGTGCAGGGCCGGTCCTCTCTTATGTTTGAGGATTGGCAATTCCTAAACACACGTTTCCCGGTTGTAACACCCCACCTCCGCCAGGGTGTCTCTTGCAAGCACTCTGACTTTGGAGGGGCGTTTGAATCAGGTAAACATTCATAATGATATATCAAGGCAGAACAAGAACATATGTATATATGTAAACAGAGTAAATAACATAGATAAAACAGCGGAAGATTTCAAACCATTTCAAAACCAGTCTGGTACAACATAATGTCAACTTTCCAAATAAACAAGTCTAGATAAAACAACATCAACTGAAAAACTGAAATACATAAGTACTAATCCCCAAAAGAAGTGATAGCCATAGCTAGCTTCATGTCAAACCGTACATGAGCTAAATCCCACAAGCAAGCGGTCAGAAATCCAGCTAAGCTC
This sequence comes from Allium sativum, assembly GCA_030737875.1. NCBI lineage: Eukaryota > Viridiplantae > Streptophyta > Magnoliopsida > Asparagales > Amaryllidaceae > Allium > Allium sativum. Next base: position 599,706,106 of record CM060909.1, on the reverse strand, counting down.
CAATATTCCCTCCCTGAGAACCTGGGGGGGGGGGGGGGGGGGGACGGAAGAAAAGAGGCGAAAGAAAAAAAGGTCAGTCAAAAAGACTGAGTAAGCCCTACTACAATCAATGTAAACTGATAAAGTTAACTGGCATGAGCAGCAGGTATGATCATAAGGATACTAGCCTGATGATTTACTAACAAGGTAGATAAAGGTGTCATCGCATAATCAGGATTAAGGTTTTGCACCACAGGTGTACTAGCAAACTAACATGACTGGAATAAACAAGTATTGATCCCTTGGCCCATGCTTTGGCCCAATAACATGAAATGACCCTAATACAAGGTCCAACCAAACGGTCTAGTCGATCGGCTCCCTAAGCCTAACTCGTCACGTGTTGGTGTCAATACGGCCCAAACATAATTGTAGTCGAACTGTGCCGGGTCCACCCTTCGGGTGTATCAAGCCCTAGGGTGCCAACCCCTGGACACCATAAACATGAGTGCACAGTCTCGATCTACTGGTACCCATGGGTGACTTCTCCAAATACGGACTACGTGCACGACCATAGTCCGTCCGGAACTACATCGGCGTACCACACGGCCGTCGTTTATTGGGTCGCTTACCTCCAGCCCAGTAATCGTGCCCCCTCCCTAGCCTAGTCCCTAGGGCCTTAATGATACCAATTTTTGGGGATTTACTGCGGAGTGGGCCCCCCATTGCTAGGATTTTCTAGTGGGTTAAGTACGGATTAACCCTCTTGCTAATCATGGATTAACTTGGTTAAGTGTAACGATAAGTTCACGACTTAACCCCGATTAATCTACCAAGCCCAAGTTGGTTAAGTATTAAGTGGACCATGACTTAACCCTAATCACGAGGCATTAATTAATTTAATGCGCCTTAACCTCTCACATTAGACCTTGTTGTGGTTACTAGTTAAGCCGGGCGGGTCCGGGTAGCTTTACACCACAACTTGGTCTAACCTCGGGTTCAAGGTACAACATGACCAACTTCTCACATTGGGTCCTATTGTTTGTAGCAACTAGTTAAGCCGGTCGGTTCCGGGTAGGTTTACGCTACAAACTCAACCCAACCTCGAGTTGGCCACACTTATTTTTTTCTAAGTGTCATGTCCATCATGTTTCCAAAACATGTTACAAGTTTTCAAGCAATTGGGTAGACCTAACTTAATAGGTAAATTCCCAATGGGTAGACCTAACTTAATAGGTAAATTCCCAAGCTTATGTTTTTATGTCTTTTACTTTTACCCAACCCCAAACGCAATCCCATCGCTTACATATCGCAATAGCGCATAAAGGATAGAAAGAGGGAACTTGGCATAATCATGACATAAAAGGTGTTGAAGCCACAAGTTCAACATGGTGGCATATGAAATGTACATAATGTTCATGTACTTGCATATTACATTTTTAGGCCCCAAAAGCATGCATAAAACCAAACTTGGCATATTGGTGATACATGGTGCTAAATGACATGTAGAAATGGCCATAAGTTCGCATTTAGCCTCACATGCAAGTTATCATAAGGGATATGATAACTTACATGTTGCCAAAATGCAACCTTTAGCATAAAGCTTGAAGCTTTATGTTCGTAAACCCAAGATAAGCTTGCATAACATGATAGCATGAACAAAATGTTCAACCCAAACTTGCATAACACAACTTGCATATCATATGACAACTTGCATATCAAACTTGCATAACATAACATGATGAACTTGCATATCATATCATAGCATACTTGCATAACATGATAAACTTGCATATTACATAATAGAAAACTTGCATAACATGATAAACTTGCATATTACATCATAGAAAACTTGCATAACATGATAAACTTGCATATCATACATTTAACTTTAGAGTTTAAGTATGAAAGTAGAATAGGGCTTACAATGCTTAAGAAGTCACAAAAATATGACAAAGCCTTTATGAAATCAATCAAACCCAAAATGCAAGCAAAACCCTTGAGCCAAAATGATCAAAACTCTTTCTTTATGATACAAATATAGAAACTTGACTTGAATGCAAGCTAATGATGCTCATACAAGTCTAAAACACTTGTATGCATGGAAAATCACTTAGAAATTGATTTAGGAATTTTATGAAGAGAGTGGAGGCCATGAGAGGATTGATTTTGTCATAGTTTAGTTGTAGGATAGATTAATGATGATTTAGGGTAGGTTAGGGTCTTATTTATAGATTAGGCAAGTGTTTTAGGCCATAGGATTAAACCCTAGTTGCAATCTCAGCCCTTAAAACCGAATCTGGCCCCCAAACTCAACACAATCTCAAAATGGTGCACCAGGCTAAACAGCCCGGCTGGACCAAGTCGACAGCCAAGTCGACAGGGCTGTCGACTTGGGTCCAACCAAGTCGACTCCCAAGTCGACAGGGCTGTCGACTTGGGTGCTCGGGCGGAAATTCTCCCGCCTGGCCCAAACTGGCCCAAATTTTCAAATTCAAACTTGAATTTGAAATCTGTTTTTGCTTTGGAATTTTCTGAAGACTTCGTTGGGCCTTAATCGGGTCATACGGACTCCGATTTTAGAAAACTCGGACTCTATTTCGCGTATTTTTCCGAGACGAACGCAATGGCATAGCCCGTTTCCCTTGATTCAGATTTTTGAATTAAATTCTGCCTCGATTTACGTTATAACAGGTTATTGAAAATACGGGTTGTTACATTCTCCCCTCCTTAAAGGATTTCGTCCCCGAAATCTTCAAGTTAGGAAGAACGTATCCTACCATCCAACATCCATCTACTCAAAACATCATCCACGAGCAATCATTGTCCTTACAAGATTCTAAATGTTGTATGAACATATGCAAAGGTGTGTGTATATGTACCTATCTAATGCAAATATCATCAATGCAGATTATGTTAGTGAAATGAATCCATATGTATGCAATTCCTAACATAATGTATAACATCTATATGTGTGCACATAACATACATCCATATGCAACATCCATGTGATAACACAAAAATTTTCATCCATGAATAAGCATAAACACTCATGCATATGCAATATGAGGAGTGTGTGAGCCGATCTAGTGCCTAATGTGTATAATGCATCCACGAGTAACCACTTGCAAACACTTGCAACCACTTGCAACCATCAAGCATAACATGTTTCAAACACATGTTTCATCCAAAGGGTTTCTACCTAAGGTTCTCATGACAAGATTAACACGATAAACTAGATAAACATGGATAGCAAAGAGAAAGATATGCTAACAAAGAAAAGAGATTGAGAGTGTACCCTCAAAAAGGAATGGATAAAGCCCACGCATCTTCTCCTAGGTTTCCTAAGTTGCGTCTTCTTCGGCTTCACCCCATTGAACCTTCACCAACTTGACCTCTCGATTCCTTAGCTTCTTGGTCTCCGTCCCCAAGATACGAATCGGAGCTCTCCTCAAAGTAGCCTCTTTCTCCACTTCCACATCTTTCAGAACACTTGGCTCAACAACCTCTTCTGATTCATGTAAACACTTCCGGAGATGCGAGACATGAAAAACATCGTGTACTCCAGCAAGCTTCTCGGGCAACTTCACTCTATAAGCCATCTGCCCGATCCTCTCTATAATAGGGAATGGTCCAACAAACCTCGGTGCCAACTTCCCAACGACTCCAAATCGGACCACATTCCGCAAAGGAGAAACCTTCACGAAAACCATATCCCCAACATCAAACTCCAAATCAGTTCTTCGCTTATCAGCATAGGATTTCTGTCGGTCTTGGGCCGCTTTCATCCGACTCCGAATCAACTCGATCTTCTCGGATGTATCTCTGATCAGATCAGGCCCAAGTATAAGCTTATCTGTAGTCTCCCACCAACATGTAGGTGACTTGCACGGCCTCCCATATAAAGCTTCAAATGGTGCCATCCCTATGCTTGCCTGATAACTGTTATTATACGCAAACTCAACAAGAGGAAGATGGTCTTCCCAGGTACCACCAAAATCCAGAATACAAAGCCTCAACAGATCCTCGAGTACCCTATTCACCCTTTCGGTTTGACCGTCCGTCTGTGGGTGATAAGCAGTACTTAGATTCAATCTCGTGCCCATGGCTTCTTGCAAGCTATTCCAGAACTGACTTGTAAAGATTGGGTCACGGTCACTGACTATACTAGAAGGGACTCCATGTAGTCTCACAATCTCACGAAGATATACAGACGCTAGCCAAGATGCGGTCCTCTTGCTCTTCACCGGAATAAAATGAGCACTCTTCGTAAGTCTATCCACAATAACCCAAATGCTCATATTCCCTTTCCTTGACCTTGGTAGCCCATCGATAAAATCCATGGAAATACTCTCCCACTTCCAAAGTGGAACGTCTAGAGGATGTAATAGCCCACCGGGCTTATTCGACTCGGCTTTAACTTGCTGGCAAATGATACATCTAGAGACAAACTCTGCCACATCCTTCTTCATCCCAGGCCAAAAGAAAATGCGCTTCATATCTTTATACATCTTATCTCCGCCTGGATGTATAGTCAACTTAGAGCGATGCGCTTCCTCAAGAACTCTTCTTACTAGATCTTCTACCATAGGAACACATAACCTTCCGTCTCTCCTCAGCCAACCCTTGTCATCAATAGAATATCGAGCGAGATGACTAGACGCCTCTCCTCGAATCAGCTTATCCATAATCTCGTCTATTTGAGGGTCTTCTCTCTGCGAAGCCCCAACTTGATCAAGAAGGGTAGGTCTGAGTTCCAGAGATGCCAAAGAACCGGTCATCGACTCAACCGCCAAAGAGAAATCAAAGGTTGCCACATACTCTAAATTCTTCATCTCAACGAATAGAGGACTTAGGGTCAACCTTCTTCTACTCAATGCATCTGCTACCACATTCCCCTTGCCAGGGGTATAAGCTATCTCAAAATCGTAGGACGCCAAGAATTCCATCCATCTTTGTTGCCTCAGATTCAGATCCTTCTGAGAAAAGAGATACTTCAATGACTTGTGATCGGTATAAAGCTCAAATCTTTCTCCCAGAAGATAATGGCGCCAAGCCTTGAGTGCATATACTATTGCTGCCAACTCTAAGTCATGAGTGGGATAATTCTTCTCATGCACTTTGAGTTGTCTACCGCCAAAGCATATCACCCTTCCTTCTTGCATAAGAACAGCTCCTAACCCCGTGCCACATGCATCGGTGTATACTGTAAATAACTTCCCTCCATCGGGCAAAGCTAGAACAGGTGCTGATGTGAGAGCTCTCTTGAGCTTCTGAAAAGCAAGCTCGCATTCTATGCTCCAAGCAAAAACTAAATTCTTCTTCGTCAATTTAGTGAGAGGAGCGGAAATCTTCGCGAAGTCCTTGATGAACTTCCGGTAAAAACCCGCAAGACCTAGAAAACTTCTCACTTCGGTTGCATTCCTTGGAGTCTTCCAATCCTGAACTGCAACTACCTTAGCGGGATCCACCGCTAAGCCTTGCTTAGATACTATATGCCCAAGGAATCTAACTTCCCTTCTCCAAAAGTGACACTTGGAGAACTTGGCCTTCAACTGATGCGCTCTAAGCGTATCCATCACCTCCATGAGATGCCTTGCGTGCTCTTCCTCATCCTTAGAGAAGATCAGAATATCATCTACGAAGACCACGACAAACTTGTTCAAGAACTCCCTGAACACCCTACTCATCAAGTCCACGAAATATGCGGGTGCATTAGTCAAGCCGAACGGCATGACAAGCCATTCGAAGAATCCATCTGGAGTTCTGAACGCAGTCTTGTCTATACTATCTTCAGCTACCCTGAGCTGATGGAATCCAGTAGCAAGATCAAGCTGAGAGAAAACAGAAGCACCGACAAGCTGGTCAAAGAGATCATCAATCCTCGGTAACGGGTGTCTGTTCTTCTTGGTCAGCTTATTCAACTCTCGATAATCAACACAAAGTCGGAGAGAACCATCTGCCTTGGTAGCAAATACCACAGGCGCTCCCCATTCAGATATACTTCGTCTAATGAAGTTCTTCTCAAGCAACTCCTTTACTTGCTTGCTTAGCTCCCGCCTTTCACGCGGAGCCATGTGCCGTACGGGCAAAGAAACCGGCTTTGCATTATCCACCAGATAAATGCGGAAATCAATCTCACGCTTAGGAGGCAACCCCCTAACTTCATCGAAAACATCCGGATACTCTCGAACCACTCTCACAGACTGAAGAGTTTCCATTGACGAGTCGAGTGATTCCAGATAGCACAACATGACGGGACCTCTCGGATCACAAGAAATCTCTAGGGTGTTTCCGAGGCGAGTCACGAGCCTCACAACCCTATGCTCACAATCAAGAATGGCTCCATATTTGGACAGCCAATCCATGCCCAATATCAATCTGTATCCCCTAAAACCAAGAACATAAGCACTGCACAAGAACTCTACACTCAGTATAGAGATCCTCAAATCCCCACATATCATAGACAAATGGGCAGAACCCCCAATAGGATTTGAGACACAGACGGGATCATCTACCAAGCTAGTACTAAGGTGCAAACTATCAACAAGATCAGATGAGATAAAGCTATGCGATGCACCAGAATCAAACAAGGTACGAACTGGAAAATCAGAAATATATACAAGGCTCTCAACAGAAATACTACCTCGATCGGGAACTGGAGCGACATTGAGAGCATGAACTTGCCCTCCTGAAGGTCCAGCACGCTGAGTCTGACCCTGGCCTTGCCCTTGCTTCTTCGGGCAATCCTTACTGAAATGTCCAGTCTTACCGTAGAAAAAGCATTCACCATTCTTCCTTTTCCTCTTCTTACAATCCTTAATAGGATGCCCAACTGAACCGCAATAATGGCACTTCTCCTTGTTGTTCTTGCCCTTGTTGTTGTTCCCCTTGTTGCCTTGACTCTTGCTCTTGTTCTAATTGCCTTGACTGCTTTGACCACTTGGATTACCCTGATTTCCTTTTCCTTGGGAATCAGTCCTCTTGGCTTGAGTATCATTCATCTTGGTTTCTTTCTTGACATCTCCCTGAAGTAACGCCATATCAACCAAACTCTCAAACGTGGCCCCATGGGGAATATGTGACATAGCCAATCCCTGCAACGGCTCATTCAATCCTCTAGCAAAACGAAGAGCCTTCTTCTGGGGAGTATTCACCATATCCAAGCCAAAACGAGCTAACTGATTGAACTTGTTCACATATTCTTTGACAGACATATCTCCTTGTTTCAAAGTTATGAACCTCTCCATTTGCAGATTCTCCTCAGCAGAAGATAGAAACTTAAGCATGAACCTTGCCCTAAAATCGGCCCAAGTCTCAACAGGCCTAGTACCATTGGTGACTTCCCACCAATAAGCGGCTTCATCCTTCATAAGCCACACCGCCAACAAGATCTTCCTCTGATCGTCTATGCCAAAGATATCAAATAAATCCTCGGTCTCTTTCAACCAATTTCTGGCCTCTACAAAAGTCTTAGTGCCTTGAAAGTTCTTGCCACCCATTGCTTTGAAATCTTTGCAAGTCTTTGCGAAGTCAGCTTGAGGATGCTGAGGGGGAGGAGGAAGAGGAACCTCAACGACAGGAGGAGGAGGAACATTAACTACTGGAGGAGGAGGAGGAACATTAACTACTGGAGGAGGAGGAGGAGGAACATCTGCGAGGCCGGCTTCGGTCGCCCTAGCCTCCAAAAGTCTCCTATACCAAACAGGTACGTGCACTCCCTCCGGAATAGCAAAGTTATCGGCCATACTGAAAACGAAGAAAAAGACAGATTCAGAATGGCCAAAAAAACGAAGGAATTTTGCTAATGGATTTTTGGGGAATAGCCTTTAAAATAAACAAGACTTTTCTTTGGAAAATACTTTATACTTAGTTTTGAAAATAGTTTTCCAAAAGTTTTCTAAAAACCTTTTTGTTCCTTCTCGTAAACAATATGCTCTGATACCAAATGTAACACCCCACCTCCGCCAGGTTGTCTCTTGCAAGCACTCTGACTTTGGAGGGGCGTTTGAATCAGGTAAACATGCATAATGATATATCAAGGCAGAACAAGAACATATGTATATATGTAAACAGAGTAAATAACATAGATAAAACAGCGGAAGATTTTAAACCATTTCAAAACCAGTCTGGTACAACATAATGTCAACTTTCCAAATAAACAAGTCTAGATAAAACAACATCAACTGAAAAACTGAAATACATAAGTACTAATCCCCAAAAGAAGTGATAGCCATAGCTAGCTTCATGTCAAACCGTACATGAGCTAAATCCCACAAGCAAGCGGTCGGAAATCCAGCTAAGCTCCAATATTCCCTCCCTGAGAACCTGGGGGGGGGGGGGGGGAACGGAAGAAAAGAGGCGAAAGAAAAAAGGTCAGTCAAAAAGACTGAGTAAGCCCTACTACAATCAATGTAAACTGATAAAGTTAACTGGCATGAGCAGCAGGTATGATCATAAGGATACTAGCCTGATGATTTACTAACAAGGTAGATAAAGGTGTCATCGCATAATCAGGATTAAGGTTTTGCACCACAGGTGTACTAGCAAACTAACATGACTGCAATAAACAAGTATTGATCCCTTGGCCCATGCTTTGGCCCAATAACATGAAATGACCCTAATACAAGGTCCAACCAAACGGTCTAGTCGATCGGCTCCCTAAGCCTAACTCGTCACGTGTTGGTGTCAATACGGCCCAAACATAATTGTAGTCGAACTGTGCCGGGTCCACCCTTCGGGTGTATCAAGCCCTAGGGTGCCAACCCCTGGACACCATAAACATGAGTGCACAGTCTCGATCTACTGGTACCCATGGGTGACTTCTCCAAATACGGACTACGTGCACGACCATAGTCCGTCCGGAACTACATCGGCGTACCACACGGCCGTCGTTTATTGGGTCGCTTACCTCCAGCCCAGTAATCGTGCCCCCTCCCTAGCCTAGTCCCTAGGGCCTTAATGATACCAATTTTTGGGGATTTACTGCGGAGTGGGCCCCCCATTGCTAGGATTTTCTAGTGGGTTAAGTACGGATTAACCCTCTTGCTAATCATGGATTAATTTGGTTAAGTGTAACGATAGGTTCACGACTTAACCCCGATTAATCTACCAAGCCCAAGTTGGTTAAGTATTAAGTGGACCATGACTTAACCCTAATCACGAGGCATTAATTAATTTAATGCGCCTTAACCTCTCACATTAGACCTTATTGTGGTTACTAGTTAAGCCGGGCGGGTCCGGGTAGCTTTACACCACAACTTGGTCTAACCTCGGGTTCAAGGTACAACATGACCAACTTCTCACATTGGGTCCTATTGTTTGTAGCAACTAGTTAAGCCGGTCGGTTCCGGGTAGGTTTACGCTACAAACTCAACCCAACCTCGAGTTGGCCACACTTATTTTTTCTAAGTGTCATGTCCATCATGTTTCCAAAACATGTTACAAGTTTTCAAGCAATTGGGTAGACCTAACTTAATAGGTAAATTCCCAATGGGTAGACCTAACTTAATAGGTAAATTCCCAAGCTTATGTTTTTATGTCTTTTACTTTTACCCAACCCCAAACGCAATCCCATCGCTTACATATCGTAATAGCGCATAAAGGATAGAAAGAGGGAACTTGGCATAATCATGACATAAAAGGTGTTGAAGCCACAAGTTCAACATGGTGGCATATGAAATGTACATAATGTTCATGTACTTGCATATTACATTTTTAGGCCCCAAAAGCATGCATAAAACCAAACTTGGCATATTGGTGATACATGGTGCTAAATGACATGTAGAAATGGCCATAAGTTCACATTTAGCCTCACATGCAAGTTATCATAAGGGATATGATAACTTACATGTTGCCAAAATGCAACCTTTAGCATAAAGCTTGAAGCTTTATGTTCATAAACCCAAGATAAGCTTGCATAACATGATAGCATGAACAAAATGTTCAACCCAAACTTGCATATCATATGACAACTTGCATATCAAACTTGCATAACATAACATGATGAACTTGCATATCATATCATAGCATACTTGCATAACATGATAAACTTGCATATTACATCATAGAAAACTTGCATAACATGATAAACTTGCATATTACATCATAGAAAACTTGCATAACATGATAAACTTGCATATCATACATTTAACTTTAGAGTTTAAGCATGAAAGTAGAATAGGTCTTACAATGCTTAAGAAGTCACAAAAATATGACAAAGCCTTTATGAAATCAATCAAACCCAAAATGCAAGCAAAACCCTTGAGCCAAAATGATCAAAACTCTTTCTTTATGATGCAAATATAGAAACTTGACTTGAATGCAAGCTAATGATGCTCATACAAGTCTAAAAACACTTGTATGCATGGAAAATCACTTAGAAATTGATTTAGGAATTTTATGAAGAGAGTGGAGGCCATGAGAGGATTGATTTTGCCATAGTTTAGTTGTAAGATAGATTAATGATGATTTAGGGTAGGTTAGGGTCTTATTTATAGATTAGGCAAGTGTTTTAGGCCATAGGATTAAACCCTAGTTGCAATCTCAGCCCTTAAAACCGAATCTGGCCCCCAAACTCAACACAATCTCAAAATGGTGCACCAGGCTAAACAGCCCGGCTGGACCAAGTCGACAGCCAAGTCGACAGGGCTGTCGACTTGGGTCCAACCAAGTCGACTCCCAAGTCGACAGGGCTGTCGACTTGGGTGCTCTGGCGGGAATTCTCCCGCCTGGCCCAAACTGGCCCAAATTTTCAAATTCAAACTTGAATTTGAAATCTGTTTTTGCTTTGGAATTTTCTGAAGACTTCGTTGGGCCTTAATCGGGTCATACGGACTCCGATTTTCGAAAACTCGGACTCTATTTCGCGTATTTTTCCGAGACGAACGCAATGGCATAGCCCGTTTCCCTTGATTAAGATTTTTGAATTAAATTTTGCCTCAATTTACGTTATAACAGGTTATTGAAAATACGGCTTGTTACACCGGTCCTATCGGATCTATCCATCGGCTCTGTAGTAACTGATATATCCAAGGCGCCTTGCAATCCATCATCCATACAGGTAAAAATAAATAAATGTTTGGGATCCATACCATGACACCACCCATAGCTAGGAGGATACGTCATGTCCTCCTTATGTCCTTGATCCCGTTTTTGACTTATTACCGAGGTGTGAGGCTCACGAATTAACGCTATACACAAATCTATGCTATTTAAAGCCGTGCTTTGATCATCAATCACAAGGCTCTGCTTTTCAACAAAAGCCTTGATCATTTGCATCTCATCATGCCACATTGACAATTCACGCCATGCAATTGATGTCTATCGATATATAACCTCTAAGTTCGTACGTCTTAGAGAAGGGTGTTAAGCAAGAGAATAAATTCTCTGCCACCAAACAGATATATATTTAATAGAAATCAATTAACACAAAATAAAATCCAATATTAGACACATATCCATTTACTAGTTCGTTCCAGGTCTGAATGAAGTCGGAGGCACCTTAGTCCTCGTCCCATATGTCCAATACAGGAGAGAGGTCCTCGCATATCTGGTCGATCACCATGTACGTCTGGATGATCACCACTTATTACCTTGTCTTGGGTGTACAGCCCAATCAAGACATCAGTAATCATCCAAACGGTGTGAAGAACTCCGGTCTTCAACCACCATCTTCATTATCGACTTATCGTCGAATCAATTATTCGGAATGGGTATAAACCCAGCCTTTCTGAATAATCCACGTATCTTATAATCAAGTGCTATAAAAACAGAACATATGCCTCATTCCAATTCTGAATATTCTTTTATTCAAATATTCGTATCCTTTGGGAAAGGTTCCCAATAATTTTATCAAATATAAATTCTTCAAAATTTATTCTTTAATCTTTCTTTGGATATCAATTCAAACCAAATAAAGGTTTATAAACTAGTCGGGATTAGCGCACCTTACCGAAGTAATCATCTGTTTAATTTCCCAATCCCAACCTATTCATCCCATGGAGCAAAACTAGTAATACTCCATATCTAACACCACGGTCTTATCGGTAAAATTAATTACCATTTCTCAGCCAAATCTAATTAAAGATTTAACTATCGCTTGGAGCAAAACTGGTGATACTCCATTCTCGATCATTTCCCAAATTTGATAATTTAAATGATCACATTCTCATTTCAATCGAATGAAAGATTCATTAAAACTCCACTTAGTTTTAATATTCCAACAATCATTATTAATGATTATTTAACTTTGGGAAATCAAACATGCTGCATCGACAATTTACACGGTACCATTGATTTCTGCCGATATATAATCTCTAAGCTCGTACGTCTTAGAGAAGGGTGTTAAGTAAGAGAATAAATTCTCCGCCACCAAACAGATATATATTTAGTAGAGATCAACAATACGGTTCGAAATACAATGTTAGACATGTAATCCTGTCTTTAACTGGGTCAAAGAACCAATGTCATTTAAAACACAGTTCACGATAAAACCAAAATCACATTCCATTAATTATGGAATCTTCACGAAAAATAGATCAATATATAATCGATATAAATTTCCGTATCCGACTAATAATATAAATGGAATAACGACAAAGCATTTTAAATTTCATATATATTAACAGTCTTCCTCCATAGAAACTCACTTCGATTATTATCAAATCGAATTCCATTCAATCCCAATTTATTTTATTAAATTGGAAAACTTTACTTTGGAAAATTTCCTTCAAATCTCAATAAAAAGATTTATAAATTCCAAATCACATTTCACTGTTAATCGGGTTAAAGAACGAATGTCGTTAAAAGCACAGTTCACAATAAACCCAATTCACATTCCATTTTATTCCAATTACTAAATATAACTAGAAACTCTAATGATCTTAATTAAAAGACTTATTCTTTTCACACGGGGTTTAAGAACAGTGTTACTGAAGACGTCATTCACGACATACTCCAAATCCACTTTGCTTTGGAAAATTTCCTTCAAATCTCAATAAAAAGATTTATAAATTCCAAATCACATTTCACTGTTAATCGGGTTAAAGAACGAATGTCGTTAAAAGCACAGTTCACAATAAACCCAATTCACATTCCATTTTATTCCAATTACTAAATATAACTAGAAACTCTAATGATCTTAATTAAAAGACTTATTCTTTTCACACGGGGTTTAAGAACAGTGTTACTGAAGACATCATTCACGACATACCCCAAATCCAATTCTTTTATTCAATTCCAATTAAATATTAATTAATTGGAAAACTTAACTAAATCTTAATTAAAAGATTTATTCTTTTCTCAACGTGTTTAAGAACAGTGTTATTTAAGACACCGTTCACGACAAACCCAAAATCCAATTTAATATTAAATACAAGGCTCTGAATAGAAATTATATCGACTTATATTCAATATCAAATTCTGAAACTAACGGATATCGTATTGGGAATAATGATATCTGTATCTTCCAAGTTCCCATAACAATATCCGAATAACCACGGAATCCAATATCGAAATATTCCGAAGATTATTTCCATTCAAATCCATTCCAATTTATTCATCGGAAAATTCTGGTTATTTTTAAAACCATTTCAAATCCAATTTATTTCTTTAAATATATTGGATTATTATTCTAGTTAATAACTAGCTCATTTTGATAAAAATATATTTTTATCTTTACAAACATGGAATTTTTCATCCAAATTCTTTTCCAAATCATTTATTATGATTTTACACAAATTATTAATATTTTTAATAATTTTATTAAGGCCCTTTCAGTCGATTTCCATAAATGGTTGTCGAACTGCATTTATAACAAGCTTTTCCAAATTTGATTTGGACGTAATTCCAAATCCAGCCGTTAGATTTCAAATCTTTTATATTCGTAGGAAAGCTCTTTTCTATACGAACCCAACGGTTTCGGGTTTAGGAGAATTCATGTAACAACCCCAATTTTGAATGTATTTTTATTTAATTATTCAATTTAAACTTTGTTTTCTATTTTATTTTGTTTATGTAAAACTCAATTTCTTTGTATTTTATTGAGATAACTGTTTTTTTTGTGATTTAAAATTATATTTACTTTGGTTTTTATTACGAATGAATTTGATTTGATATGAATATATTTTAATAATATTTTCATTTTCGATCTTATTTAGTATATAATTTAATTGATATTTAGGTGAATTTGAATTTATTCAGGAAAATTAAAAAATTAAATTGATTCATAATGAAACGTTATCTTTAATATTTTGTTATTTCCATTTAGAAGTGATTTAAATAATTTTATATTGAAAACGTCAAATTTTAGTCACTTCGTTTGAATTAGTTTTGACGATTATTTGCGGTAGCGGCAACCGATATATCTCAAATAAAAATGAAAATGTAAAAAAAAAAAATCCAAAAAAATATATATTTGAGATGCGTCTAATCAGATATAGCATAGAAATTAATTTCGTCGGAAATTTAGAATGTTTGCCAGTCGCGCATTTTTCGGTGTAAAGCTGCGCCTAACAGTTCAAATTTTAGCTACCGTAAAATCTCTCTGAAACTAGTTTGAATAAACACGGAAAATATTCTACTTGTTGTCATGAATCCAACAACAAAATTCATTTTGCGAAAATCGGACTCCGTTTAATTGTTTTCTCGTGTCATTTTTTTTAAAAGCGGTCTGTAATGCCTTTTTGAATGGAGCATCCTAACTCTGCAAATTTTATATCGTTGAGTCTGTCTCGTCGCGCTGATTTCCAAAATATAATCGCTTGTCAATTTCGGTTCACGGTTCGCGCTGAAATTACCAAAAGGCTGTGTAGTTCATTTTTGAAACAAATCCATTTAAGGTCGAAGTGTCCATATTCGGGTCCTACATATTTTTCTAATCATTTTGGGTCTGCAAAACCCGCCCTTTTGTTTTACTAAACCACTCATAATTATTTTTGTTTTTCAAAAGTTTGGAAAGTGGACCATTTACATTCCAAAATGCATGCACTTGATTTTGATTTCCATGCATGCGTTGCTCTTTCCCTTTACATTTTCTCTTCCCCTTCTCTTAATTCGTGATACATATGATAAGAGAATGAGGGCAACTTTTCGCCTCATGCATGCATACATTACTCACTTGTAAAACAAAAGCCACTTTCATTTTAGACTTTTAAAGACATGCGTCTATTTCATTTCAAAAGCCATTGCCACTTTTGTTTGTCTAACCTACCTACATTCCTTTTTCCCAATGCTTTCTAAGTTATATTTCCAAAGCAGCTTTTCGTATAAATGAAACAAACGAAGAGCTTCATTTAAATTCCAATCTCATTTTCTCGAACACAAATATATATAGTATCCTACCCATTCCACCCTTTCACCGCTTCTCTCTCCTATTTTTCCTATTTTACCTTTCTCTTCGCTCAAGTTTCAGATTTCAGATCTAGATCCAAATTATATATGCATACAAAAAGTGAAAGGAAGTTTCATCTCCAAGTTGCATAACCGAAATTCAGTCGCATTCCCAGTAATCATGGCATCCTCCTCGAATTAAAAATCGAAACCATCAGCCTTCGTAATCCATCACAAGACAGAGCCACCGAAACTACCACCCCCATTAAATTCATCGCGATCTCCAACGAAGCAATCCGTGCACAACCATCACCGCATCGACTTCCGCACTGTGCCCTATTTCTCCTTTGTAACTGCAATTAAAGGTAAGTTTAGCTTACGGTTAAAGTTATTTCAGGTTGCGTGACTTCGAGTTTCACTGAATACAATTGTTTGGGTTTATTTGCACTAAAATGTTACACACAATTGATGCATTGTTGAGTTGCCAGAACAGTTGTGTTGGGTTCCATTTGATACTCATGATTTATAGTAACAGCATGTTCTGAGGATATGAATTGCTTAGAAAACTAGGACCCTTGATCTTACATGAACTTGAACTAAATCTTTGAAATTAAGTCCTGCACAGTAGTATTAATATTTTTTAAGGTTACACTGTACACTTGCATTCATTTGGGACTTTTTGGCATCAGACTTTGGGTATACACACTACACATGTTTGTTAACTGCTGGACCAATGAAGACAAACTGCATCCATTTACCTATATTTTATTTTACCATCCCCACACGTCTAGAATCGGATACATAAATATGTTAAATCCATATTCTACTAGACAGTGGATCTTCCTTCTATATTTTCTATGTACATGCAACATTCATTACTATAGTAATTGTTCCTATGCAACCTGGAACTTAGATTCACAGTCCACCTCACGTATATATTCATGTTCGAATTTAATATCCTGAAGTCTTGAAATGTATATTCAGTACCTTCTCGTTGTTGTTATGACATTTAATGCCTTTTTACATTCGCGCAAGGCATATTTGTATTGGCTTATTCTACCAGTAATGATTTACTCTTTTGCTTGATGCCCTCACCATTGGTTGTACTTCTTGCGTGATGCATACACTTACTACTCGCGTATATTTCCAGTGTTGTGTGCTATTGAACCCAAGGCTTTGATACTTAGTGAGTAGCATTTTATTTGGTTTTATTTGAACCCATATGCGTGAAGAATGGTAGGTAGGAGCTGTTACACAGTAGTTGCAGCACCTCATTTCTTTAGTACATTCGTCCTTGCATGCATATGTGGGCCTTATTATTTCCTTTTGGCTAATTATACTAAATAACTTGAATTTAAATGCAATAAAGCCTCAGTTTATTTTAGTATTGGGTCACCCATGTTCATGTTAGTATGGTTATTTGCACTTGAAATGGTTGCACATATTATAAATTTGCTGCTTGTTGTCATTCCAATAATGTATATGCCATGTTATTTAAATTTCATGATTTTATTGAAACACAACTTGCTGCTTACCATCCAGTTTTGGTTACATATATACAATATGTTATTGTGCAAGGAGGGAACCCTAACCTTTCTGTGAACCACGTTGCCTTCATTTTTGAAACCAGAAAACTCTATGCTTAATCACATTGCATATTCCTGCATGTTTTATTTTATCCAGTGTTATTTGGTACGTAAGTTTCGATAGTTTTCATGGGTTATTATACTCAAATTATTTAATAATCTGTTGGGATTAAACAATTATATTTATGTGTTTATCGAAGTGTGCTAACTTGAAATAAGTTTAATCCTGACTTAGGTGTTTTGTGTATTTTGCATAGGACACTCCGGTCAGGTCATAAGTGTTCCAGATTTAAGGATTTCGGCTTGCATATCTGGAGAGGATCGTGAAGACGCTTACGTCGCGCGCAAGGCCCAACAAAATCGTTAAGTTTTTATTTTAAAAATTCATG
This sequence comes from Allium sativum, assembly GCA_030737875.1. Lineage (NCBI taxonomy): Eukaryota > Viridiplantae > Streptophyta > Magnoliopsida > Asparagales > Amaryllidaceae > Allium > Allium sativum. The sequence continues at coordinate 599,688,825 of CM060909.1, read as the reverse complement.
TATATTTATAAATTCTTCCGCTGTACAAAAAATATTGTATAAACTCTGATATATGTATAAAATTTTATTCCGCTGCAAATATCGTGTACTGTGATTCTGTGTTATTCCATTTAAACCATGTAAGCTAATAACGAACTGTCGTTTTGAACGTTCTGAGTTGGTTTAAATACTGACTTGGAGGGGTCAAAAAGGCAGGTCATTACAATTCGATGGTCGAATCTCCCTTAATGTCAATTCGAAGTCAATGGTCGAAATTTGTGAACGGTCACGGCGGGGCGCGTTCTGTTCAGGCCATTAAATATATATATATATATATAATATTATATATATTTCGTTGATTTCCAATTAAAACGTATTTTATAAATCATTTATAAATTCATTTTAAAACAATTCCCACTTTCATTTCAGTTTTAAATCAAAATTGAATACTCCTTATCATTATAATATTTAAATGATAATATTTTCAAAATATCAGATTTTGAAATCATTTTCTTTTTTATACTCATTATAAAAATGAATAAAATCGATATAAATATCGTTCGTGTCTAAATGGCGCATATCTAATCAACACGGCTTCATACATTTCAATATTTACGTATCCATCCCAAATCTGACATCAAAATCATATTTTAATCCTTTATAGAATATCATTTTAAAATATTCGTTATTTTAAAATATTCGTTATTTCTGAATTGGAATGAAACCCAATCAATTACCGTAGATTTTATTTCTATGGATTTCCATACAACACATGTATATAACAACAATGATAAACAATCATCCATCATCCAGAGTGCACTACTCAACTGCATAAACATCAAATATAAATAATTAACGCTTACAATAGTCTGTCAACTAATCGATTGACATAACACTAAACAATTGGGATTAATGTACGTCAGATATCATCCCAATACCCGTGTGGGGTTTCAACCATCAAATAATAATTATTATTTGTGCACTTGGGCGATGTGTAAAAATTATCGTCCCAATCGATATCACAAAAATAGGCGAGCACGAACAAGTCGTCCGACTTATAAATGGATGTATAAACTTATTTTTAACTATCCAATAAATATATAGAATTTTATAACTTTACTTATAAAATTCTAAACAACGCCTAAATTATTTTATTCATCATAGTTATAGACTAAAAATAATATTTTTAGCTAACTAGCATTTATTCCATAATGTAGCTATTTTATATATCTCATATATATGTTAAATATAATATTTTTAACTAGCTATTAATTTTTATAACTCATTTTAGAAAATTTCGGCAGCATAACGACACGATATTAAAAACGGAATAAGGTCCAGCCTTATCCCTCGCCTAATACTGGCTCGCGCCATACACAAACCAATTCCAATCAATTCACAATTAATCCATAACCAATTTTACAATCAACATCCAAATTTCCACAATACAATCCAAATCATGGTTTGTACAATAAATAGTGTCGGGGGCTACTAAGCCCCATCTGCATCCTAGTATATATTTAACTGTAAAATAAATTGAGTGAGAAGGAGTTCTCACCTTGGTATCCACTCCGTCATTCTTTGGCGGACGATGGTGTTACTAAAACTAACCAACTTCCAGATTTGTTCCACCGCGTAATGTTCTTCACCATAACTCCAACGGAATCTGTTTCACGCAGTTTATATTAAAAATCATATTTTTAAACAACGCTATTCACATTTTAAAAATCACATTTTTAATAACGCTACATATATATATATATATATATATTAAAAATCACATTTTTAATAACACTACATATATATTAAAAATCACATTTTTAATAACGCTACATATATATTAAAATCACATTTTTAATTCAATGTCCTTGTATATAAAAATCAAATTTTTATTCTATGTTATTATATATAAAAGTCATATTTTTAATCAACTCTATTTTTATATAAAAATCATATTTTAATTTGGAAATAAGGTTGCTTCATTTAAAAATCATATTTAATTACATAAATAAATAAAAATAATAAAAAACTCACTTGTGGAATTGGGGGTGGGGGATCGCGGCGCCGGAGTCTGATGTCGATGGGGAGGCGCGACGGTGGGGGTCACTGGCCAGAGGCGGCAGATTCTGTTTGATTTGGGGCTAGGGCTTCTTGAGGGGCACTGGAGAGAGAAGAGGGAGGTGGGGGATCGTCGGAGGAGGGCTGGGGTGGTGCGGTTGTAACAACCTGAAACTTCGAGCAGTAAATATTCAAATATCAAGGTTATTAAATATGTAAAACTTGGATTTAATGGTGTTATAACCTTGATTAAATCCCTTTATAAATAATAATTAATAAAGAGAAAACATATTGTTGAGTTTTTGTTTACAAAGATAAGTAGTTCGAAGAAAAATCAATAATGTGACCGAAAACAGTTTTATCGATAAACGAGATTTGGCTTATTAAAAGTTGTTGGAATATCATGTGCATGTAGTAACACTAGAAGATCACATATATGTGTATGTACCTAGCATAGAAGTAACATACAAATGGTATATAAGTGCATGCTCTAGAATATGAAAAATGGCTTAAAATGATAGGGACACGTGTCGCCAAATGAAAGGAACACATGTCTTGTAAATAAATATGGTTAAGACACATACACCCATTAGGTGTTCATGTGTAGAAACATCTAAGGACACCTAAGTAGACATGTGTCTTCATCCTAAAGAATGCATGAAGATAAGGAGGACAAGTGTCCAAAACCAAATTACCAAACTAACCTTGAAAACTACCATGTAAAGGGTGGAAAGGTTCATTCTTTTTCATGGATTCTAAAATGGAAAAAACAAAAGTAAGATAAAGAGTAGAAGTTTGGGAGAAGCCTAGAGAATAAATACAAGATCAAGACACAAGTAAAATGTGAGAAAAACTATTTAAGTTCAGGTATTCATTCCATATTTTGAAGAAAAGTCGAGAATTCTATGAACAAATGTTTGGATGTGAACCCCCGAAAATGACGTTCGGTATTTTGGGCATAACTTTTGCAATCCTTAATGAAATTTCGACTTCTCTATCAATTTTGAAATCTAATTAAAAGGGCTACAACTTTGTCTTCAGCCACCTTTACTAATTCGGCCGTTTTCATACTCGAAAACTGGATGCAAAGTAGGGTAAAAATCAGCCCGAATTAGACATGTTAAAAAGGCCTTGTATTGTTGAATTTTATTTATTGAATAGATAAACAATTTTAATGGTTTATTTTTATGATAATTAAGTTGACAAAGATAGCTTCTTTCTGTAAAAAATTTGGGGTCAAAATCTATTTTTATCGTAGAGAAACAGTGTCAAACATTTCACCCAAAAACTGGAAAAAAAGCTGATCTTCCAAACTTGAAACACTTCGGAAATTTGAAACGCTTTCCAAATGTTCCTAACGCAGAAGTGTATCAAAACAGAACTTTGTATAGCACTTCTGAAGCGCTATCTTTTCACTGAATTGATTATAAAGCCTTGAACACGACCAGAACTCTTTTTATAGCGCGCAGAAATGCAGTAGTAGCTGAATTTAGTCTAAAACCATTAAAGACTATCCCGAACTTTCCATAGCCTAGCTGAAACGCTGTAGATAGCTGTTTTGAGCCTAAAACCATCAGAAATTTGTCCTAACACTTTTAAAATGCTGCAGTGTTTATTTTATGATGCTGAAACTTTCTATAGTACTTTTTAAATCTTACCATTTCTTTGTTTCAAGTAGTTTCGAGGTTCTTCTTTACATAGATTGGAATAATTTGAGATAGTTTGGTTTTGTCTTAAGCCCTTCAAAAGCATGAACTTAAAAGTAGGAGATTTGCCTATTACCAATATAACACCCTAATTGTTGCACGAATACACATATATTTATAAAGTATCTTTCAAAAAGAATGACTGGAACGTTCTAGGGTGACAGAGAGGATAGTGTCTAGGCTTGAGTTTGGAAAATATAGTTTCCTGCTCTCCCTGGCTATCCCTAACTGATCCGACGAACGAAATGGTTAATTCAAAAATTAATTAGATTTTATTTGAGTTTAATTTAGAATTTTATTTAATAAAAGTAACTTAAGATTACTTTTGAGAATCTCTACATGATATAATGAGTATTTTGAAAGTAAATAATGATTTTAAATGTTTTGTGTAAAGAAGAACTACGTTGGCTTGATCCTGTATTTAATTGCTTACCCAATTAGATAAAGGTACGTAGGCAGTCACAAGGGATAGTGATGCAGCTGCTTTATTAATAAAAATATTTTTTGTTATTACATTTGGTGCATCTTTCATGTTTTATCATTTAAGCTATATTGTTGTTTTATCAAGAAAAGAAATAAATTTAAATTTTAAACCCAAAATAATTTAGATGGTTTATATATGTATATAATGGTCATCAAAGATATTTTGAACGCAGTAGAGGATAAACTTTATTTCGGTCAAAATAGAGCTATCATAAAATGGCAATTCGTGTATTTGTGTTATAAACTTTAAATGCTTATAACTTTTGGAATCTAAATCGGATTTTCACCAAACGAAGGGCAGTTGATTAATATTGACAAGAACTTTCAAATGAGTGAAAGCAGATTTTAATTTCGAGGTATAATTTTCAAGTTATATTTCAAACTATATCGGTGAAGGACGTCATAAGTGCAGTTATCGACCATAACCATAAATAGCCATTTTTAATGTTTTAAAGTATGGAAATAATTTGTAAAAGTAATATAAATTATGTAAGAGTGTTTTGAATTAGAAAGTTTTAAGTTTTGACTGGCCGGAAATTTCGGGGCGTTACAGCGGCGGCAGGCCAGGGTGCGGCGACGTCGGGGGTTACTGCGGCAGTCTGGAGGAGGGGGGCGACGGGGTATCAGTTTTTTTCTTTTTCTTTTCTGAAACAGGGAAAGAGAATAGAAAAGGGGGGTTGACTATATATATATTTAATTTTAAATTCCAAAAAGTTACTTTTTCATTCTAACCCCAAATCGAACCCAACGACTGTCGTCCCTAGCTAATTACCCCCATTTAGAACACAATGAGATATGTCTCATAAGCCAATTCGATTGTTTTGATTAGTTTTTCTTTAAATTAAAATATGAAGTAATATAACATTCAAAATTGATTTCAACATGCATTTTAATTTACTGGCGTCACATACGAACTCCAAAAATTACGAAAAAATAGATCTAGCTATGTTTTGATGATACGGTCCTAACAAAACTAATTTCGTCGAATTTGGAGGCCGTTTGAAAAATGACCAATTTCCAGTCGATTAAATTCAAACTGAAATTACCAAACACATTTAAATTCACCACGCTTACATGTCAATTCCAAAAATTATGAAAATTGGAATCTAGCAATAATTTGACATTCTAGATCCAACAAAAGTGGTTTCATCAAAAATGGAGGTCGTTTGCAAAATGGCTATTTTTAAGGGTTATATATTATATAAAATATATATAAAAATTCCATAGCGACTATACTGAATTTTAAACTAGACATAACTTTTTATTCCCGTTATGAAATCTAAATTATCACATTCGTTAGAAAGATTTAATTAAACAGATTCAAATATTTCTTATTTTACTGAAATCCGATTTATATTGAATTATGTTCATTCAATTGAAATTAGAAATCAAATTTTCAAACGACCGCGCCATTTCAAACTCCTTTTATAAAATAAATTTATACATTCTAACTTCGATTTGAATAAATTTTTGTCGTTATTACTTAAAATAAATCATATTAAATTTCAAAATTCATTAAAATAGCATAAGTAAAATTTTTAAATTGGTTCTGAAACTCCGGGTTGTTACAATCTCCCCCACATAAAATCTTTTCATCCTCGAAAAGGAACCGAGCTGAAAGTTGTTTAACCAACCAACTCAACTTTCATTCTAGCTTTCATTTTTCAACTTTTCAGTTTCTAAGAATTTTTCAAACTTCTCAAAAATTTGGCTAACACCCTAGATTTCAAAAAAAATCGCCATAACCTCCTTTGTACGGGGAGACCTTTAAAACCGCAGCTTGCCTCACAGGGCCCTCATCGATCCAAAAGGAAAAAAAAAAGTCAAGCGGCTAGCCAATCGGCTCATAAAATCATGAAACCCAAGAAATACAATAAACATGTACCTATTTATCGGGCATACAATTTTATTCCTCTTCTTAGCTTCCATGCTATGACCTATTCAACTACATACATGTATATGCATACAACTCTAACAAATTTTCAATTCAGTTCAATATTTGCTCGCTTTGACTAAATTTGCCTTACATTTTCTTATTGGTTTTATTAGTCTAATATTTTTATTTAGTCACACTAATTATCACACAACACAATCATCAATCAATTAGTTGATTAGCTTTTCAGATATATGACTTTATCCAAAAATCACATTTTTAGTGCCAAATCACAACAATAAACCCTATCTAATTTTGGTTCTCACACCAGTCAATTGGAAATATATAGATATTGAAACACCCCACCTCCATTAGGGTCACTCTCAAAGGGAATGCCCTAATTTTGGTGGAGGTTTATAAGTATAAGTCACAGATATACAAGACAGATATAAGAACACATATTTTTGAACAGCGGAAAAACAACAACTTTTATTTCATTAAAAATACGTGTTACAACAACCATACCATAATTGTCTTACAATACTTCCAAAAACATAACATCTTCATAATTGTCTTGATTACATTATTTAAAGAAGCATAAAGAAAACATAAATAAACTGCAAAAGTCCCATAGTTGCTGTCCAAAGCCATAGTCCAAAACGAAAAGATCCAAGCAATACATTCTTTCTCCTCAAGCTGGATATGAAGGCTGGTCAAGCTGCGGTATTACCTCCCTGTGGACCTGGGGGGGGGGGGGGACGGAAGGAAAGAAGACGAAAGAAAAGTAGAGTCAGACATAAAGCCTGAGTAAGTCTAGGACTATTCAGTCTATGAATAAAGAACTGGGTATGATAAGTATAAACTAGAAATGGGAAAGCACCATATACTTAGTTAAGTTGTCTAGGGTCGAATATACTATCGTACCCCATATTAATCTCTGTACCCATATAAACTAGTTCCCAACAGGCACCCCATAATCAGGGTGAAGTGATCCATTTTATGATGATCGGCTCCTACTCGCATAGTTACATGTGTCTTACGGCCCCCGATGTTGTAGTTACCTATGCTGGTCCCACCATGGGGTGTATCAAGTCCCATGGTGGCGGCCCGACGCAATCCTAGAATGCACAGGTATGCTACTGGTGCCCAGTGCTTTATTTTTCTGCGCCGGAGTGTGTGCACGCCCGCACCCCGTTAGAACCTACACTGCTGCACCACCGCCGTCGATTTGACCTCTTACAATCAGCCCAGTAATCGTGCCCCACCCTGCCTAGTTTCAGGGTATCATGATACCTTGTAGGGTTACTGCGAAAAGGGTCCTCCGCTACTAGGTTTTCTATTTCTAGCCAACATGCTAAGTTGGTTAAGTGTGTTATAAACCTAACCCCCAATCAGTCTGTTTAGCATGTTCCATCTTGATTAAGTATAATATAATTTACTTAATCCTATCAATCCTGACTCAGCCTTAATTGTCTTATTAAAGCCTTGACCTCTCACATTAGACAGGTATTGTTGTGGCTGCCTGTTGCCGGTTGGGTCCGGGCAGTCTTACGCCACAACTCAGTCTAACCTCGGGTCCTTATTGGGCTCCATGTTTAACCACCCACATTGGATAGGTATTGTTGTGACTACTGGACAGCCGGGCGGTTCCGGACAGGTTTACATCACAACTCAATCCAACCTCGGGTTAAACACATCGTATTTTCTACATTTACATATTTCGTCTTTCTTCTTTATTTTCGTATATGTAAATATTTGCGGCCCATTATTCAAAACCAATTTAAGCTAATGGTGTAAGGGTTTACACCAATCGTGGGCCCAACCCATTCTTGAATTTGGGCCCCTCTACTTTTATATTTTCATTTATTAATTAATTTGACCCAGCGCTATTTCCCCCGTTTAATACGTTCGTTTATTATAATATATGTTGGGCTTAGCCTTTTAAGCCCAACTTAGCCACGTGAAAAAGGGGAGGCTTAAAACGTGATTATATACACAAAAAGGGGAATGTGAGCGCATGAACTTGCAACATAACGTTGGAACTACAAAATAGAAACTGGTGTACTTGCATTGTGGTAACATATACTTTGGTCATAAAGCATAAGTGACATGAATCAAACCATGTAAACTTGTAGTTAAGTTAAGAATCTAACTAAATTAGATATCATTATTGACACATAGTCTTAACTACAACATAAACCTATATTTTTACTTAGGCATAATGTCAAACATAAGCAAATCATGTTTATAAAATTACTATATGTTTACAAAGGTGCTTACTTTTGTTATTAATACAAAAGTATAGTTCAACTAGAATTATTCCAACTTAATCATGATTTTTAATCTATTCACATAATCATGGCACAAATATACCCAAACATGAAATGATAGTTTTTGATCTATTCATGTAATCTTGGCATAAATATTCCTAAACATGAAATCATGGTTTTTACTTTATTCATGCAAACTTGCAATTGGAATGTAAATCTAACTTAGCTATGTGTCACATATATTATCATATAATTCTTGTTAACAATATAGGCCTAACATGTTTTTCAATTAGGCATAATACCAAACATAGCCTAGTCATATTCATAAAATCAACATAAGTTCACAAAGAGGCTTACTTTTGTTTCTAATACAAAAGTACGGTTTTATACATAGATCATGATGCCAATTCCAATATAATTTCATATGAATCATAATACCCCAAATTTGATCCAATTACACACAAAGTGATTTTGTACAAAAATATACATTATGTTGGCATAGTAGCAAAACCACATACTTGCATGAATCTCAATTAAACAACCACAAACATGTAGCTTCAACATGAATTACATACTTGCGAATATCCAATCGTATACTTGCATGAATCTCAAATAAACTACCGCTAACATGTAGTTTTTATCATGAATTACATACTTGCGAATATCCAATCGTTATATCACAACATTCCAAATCGATTAGAATCATAGCAACGCACAAATATGAATTACTATCACCACAAATCAAGTGTAATTCTCATTTTACACAAATCAAACACAGTTATTTAATTCATACCGGAATAGTACTCTACTTACAATCGTGTGACGAATTCTTCAATTCAGGAATCTGAATTCTGGATTTGGAGATGCTATTCCTTTGATGTAGGCGTTGATTTGATTTGTTTAAGTTTAACTTGTAGTTGCTTTATGCTTTAGAGTTTGTCTCCTAATTGTCTCTCAAATTGGTGGCTACTCCTAGTCGTTCCTCAGCAGCATGATGGCCTCATTCTTATTTTTTGAATGAATAGATTAGGTAGAGTCTAGGGTCATTTTTATAGAGTTTATGAATTGATTCGGACCGTCGATGTAGCTTGGGTTAATCGTAGCCATTCATTCGAAAGAGAGACCAATCAGGAGCTGACACCTAGCCCTAGTGACAAGGCAAGGCTCAGAAAATCGACCAAACACAGACCTGGCCAGCCAGGATGGGCTGGGTTCGACCTGGCTCTGGGGCCAGGTTGACAGCCCAGTCGACACCCAGGTCGACAGCCCTGTCGACCTGGCTAGCCCAGGTCGACTGCCAAGTCGACCTGGGTGCCTTAGGCGGGAATTTTTCCGCCCTGGCCAATTGGGCCCGATTTTGAATTTTAAACTTGTTTTTCTGAGCTGTTTTCGTCTATTTGAATTTTAACCTGAATTCTAAAACTTCCGGAGGCCATATATTCTTCATACGGACTCCGTTTTTCGAAAACTCGGACTCTATTTCGCGTATTTTTCCGAGACGAACACAATGGCGTATCCCGTTTCCCTTAATTCTTTGATTTGAAATTAATTATACTTTAATTTATGAATTTCACGGTTATAGAATACACGGAGTGTTACAGATATATCCCACTTTCGAAATTCGAACATAAATGCTGATGATGACAAGCCATTATCAGAATCATCTCCGGGCGACTAGAGTGTGATTCTATATCTATCTAGTATATTTGAGATTTCGTATACACATTTGCAAGACGTATATGCAAAATCTTCATATACTCAATTGTCCAAATTCAATATAAAATAAAATACTCAAATATGTATAATAGGTTTTAAATTTTCAAAACAAAATTTGTTTTTATTTTTATTTTAAAAATAACACTCTTTAAAACTCATTCTAGGATATTACTGATCCCATCTCTAACAAGTCATTCTCATTGGATATTACTAATCCAATCTCTAATGAATTCTTTCGTTTAGTTCTAATGTGTCTTGTTCTCGAGCTCTGTAAACCAAAGCTCTGATACCACAAATTGTTATGACTCGAATTCGCTAGCCTCCGAGGAGACCAGAAAACACGGATTGTAATGAGAACAGGACAAATCAAAACGCAAACAGAAGAACATGTCATTGTTATTACAACAACTTACATCAGAGTACAAGAATATAATAGAGTATGAATAAATAATATACAGCAGAAAAATATCAGATATTAAATTACAAAGCAGTGGAAAAATAATACATAACACAACTGAAAGAGACACATGAATACAAAGCTTTTCGAATATAGCTCCAGCTGTAAACCAGGATCCTGTATAAAGAAAAATCTGCAAAACCAAAACTACTAGCTGCCCGTGTGGAAAATAGGGGCACCTAGAGTTTAGGTTAAAATAATAAATTCTAGGTCAGTCATGGGATTGGTGCGAGAAATAAAAGTTATTAAATCTTTACTTTAAAAATAAGGTAAATCAAGGGACCACGCCATATGACATGGAACGAGTTTTCTCCCAAGAATACCAGTGCATAAAACAAATAGCGCAATGCTTTTTGGAAAAAATGAAGCTATTATAAGACTCAGGTCCCATCACACAATGCAACGCAAGCCGGAGGATAGAGTTTTACCTTATAATAGCCAAACATGCTTGGTACGTTTAAAACAAATCATTTTGATACTATTATAAGTTCATATATGTTTCAAAAACAATTTCAATCATAATGTATCAATAATAGATGACATGAGCATCCCATATTCCTCGTCCCATATGTCCAATACAGGAGAGAGGTCCTCACATATCTGATCGATCTCCACGTACGTCTAGACGATCACCACTTATTACCTTGTCTTAGGTGTACAGCCCAATCAGGACATCAGTAGTCATCCAAACGATGTAAATAACTCCGATCTTCAACCACCGTCTTCATCGTCGAATCAATTATTCGGAATGGGTATAAACCCGGCGTTTCCGAATAATCCACGTATCATATAATCAAGTGCTATAAAAACACAACATACGCCTCATTCCATTTCTGAATTTTCTTTTATTCAAATATTCATATCCTTTGGGAAAGGTTCCCATTAATTTTATCAAATATAAATTCTTTAATTTTATTCTTTTATCTTTCTTTGGATATCAATTCAAACCAAATTAAGGTTTATAAACTAGTCGGGATTAGTGCACCTTACCGAAGTAATCATTTGTGTAATTTCCCAATCCCAACCTATTCATCCCATGGAAAAAACTAGTAATACTCCATATCTAACACCACGGTGTTATCGGTAAAATTAATTACCATTTCCCGGCCAAATTTAATTAAAGATTTAACTATCGCTTGGAGCAAAACTGGTGATACTCCATTCTTGATTACTTCTCAAATTTGATAATTTAAATTATCATATTCCCATTTCAATCTAATTAAAGATTCATTAAAACTCCACTTAGTTTTAATCTTCCAACAATCATTATTAATGATTATTTAACTTTGGGAAATCAAACATGCCGCATCGGCAATCTACACTGTACCATTGATTTATTTCGATATATAACTCTAAGCTCGTACGTCTCAGAGAAGGGTGTTAAGCAAGAGAATAAATTCTCCGCCACCAAACAGATATATATTTAGTAGAGATCAACAATACGGTTCGAAATACAATGTTAGACATGTAGTCCTGTCTTTAACTGGGTTAAAGAACCGGTGTCATTTGAAACACAGTTCACGATAAACACAAAATCACATTCCATTAATTATTAAATCTTCACGGAGAACAGATCAATATATAATCGATATCAATTTTCGTATCCAACTAATAATATAAATGGAATAACGACAAAGCCTTTTAAATTCCATATATATATTAATAGTCTTCCTCCACAGAAGCTCACTTCGATTATTACCAAATAGAATTCCATTCAATCCCAATTTATTTTATTAAATTGGAAAACTTTACTTTGGAAAATTTCCATTAAATCCCAGTAAAAAGATTTATAAATTCCAAATCACATTTCACTGTTAATCGGGTTAAAGAATGAATGTCGTTAAAAACACAGTTCACAATAAACCCAACTCATATTCCATTTCATTCCAATTACTAAATATAACTGGAAACTCTAATGATCTTAATTAAAAAAATTATTCTTTTCACACGAGGTTTAAGAACAGTGTTACTGAAGACACCATTCACGACAAACCCGAAATCCAATTCTTTTATTCAATTCCAATTAAATATTAATTAATTGGAATACTTCAGTAAATCCTAGTTAAAAGATTTATTCTTTTCTCAACTGGGTTTAAGAACAGTTTTATTTAAGACACGTCCACGACAAACCCAAAATCCAATTTAATATTAAATACAAGGCTCTAAATAGAAATTATATCGGCTTATATTCAATATCAAATTATGAAACTAACGGATATCGTATTGTGAATAACGATATCTGTAGCTTCCAAATTCCCATAACAATATCGATATAACCATAGAATCCAATATCGAAATATTCCGAAGATTATTTCCATTCCAATTTATTTATTGGAAAATTCTGGTTATTTTTAAAACCATTTGAAATCCAATTTATTTCATTAAAAATATTGGATTATTATTCTAGTTAATAACTAGTTCATTTTGATAAAAATATATTTTTATCTTCGCAAACGTGGAATTTTTCATCCAAATTCTTTTCCAAATCATTTATTATGGTTTTACACAAATTATTAATAATTTTATTAAGGCCCTTTCGGTCGATTTCCATAAACGATCATCGGACTGCATTTACGGCGTCCTTTTCCAAATTTGATTTGGACATAATTCCAAATCCAACTGTTAGATTTCAAATCTCTTATATTCGTTCGAAAGCTCTTTTCGATATGAACCCAGCGGTTCTGATTTTAGAAGAATCCGACGGTCGGATCTCCCGTAATGTCAATTTGAAGTCAATGGCCGAAATTCGCGAACGGTCGCGGCGCGGTGTGTTCTATTCAGGCCATTAAATATATATATATATATATATATATATATAAAATATATTATATATATTTCATCAATTTCCATTTAAAACGTATTTTATAAATCATTTATAAATTCTTTTTAAAACGATTCCCACTTTCATTTAAATTTTAAATCAAAATTGAATACTCCTTATCATTATAATATTTTCAAAATATCAGATTTTGAAATCATTTAATTTTTGATATTCATTATAAAAATGAATAAAATCGATAAAAATATTGTTCGCGTCTAAATGGCGCATATCTAATCAACACAGCTTCCCACATTTCAATATTTTCGTGTCCATCCCAAATCGGACATCAAAATCATATTTTAATCCTTTATAGAATATTATTTTAAAATATTCGTTATTTTAAAATATTCGTTATTTGTGAATTGGAAAGAAACCTAATCAATTACCATATATTTTATTTCTATGGATTTCCGTACAACACATGTATATAACAACAATGATAAACAATCATCCATCATCCAAAGTGCACTACTCAACTGCATAAGCATCAAATATAAATAATTAACGCTTACAACAGTCTGTCAACCAATCGACTGACATACAACTAAACAATTGGGATTATTGTATGTAAGATATCATCCCAATACCCATGTGCGGTTTCAACCACCAAATAATAATTATTATTTCTGCACTTGGGCGGTGTGTAAAAATTATCGTCCCAATCGATATAACAAAAATAGGCGAGCATAAACAAGTCGTCCAACTTGTAAATGGATGTGTAAACTTATTTTTAACTGTCCAATAAATATATAAAATTTTGTAACTTTGCTTACAAAATTCTATACAATGCCTAATTAATTTTATTCATCGCAGTTATAAAACTAAAAATAATATTTTTAGCGAACTAGTATTTATTGCATAACATAGCCATTTTATATATATCTCCTATATATGTTAAAAATAATATTTTTAACTAGCTATTAATTTTTCTAACTCATTTTAGAAAATTTCGGCAGCATAACGACGCAATATTAAAACCGGAATAAGGTCTAGTATTATCTCTCGCCTAATACTGGTTCGTGCCATACACAAACCAATTCCATTCAAAATCAATCCACAATCAATTTTACAATCAACATCCAAATTCCCACAATACAATCCAAATCAAACAACATGGTTTGTACAATAAATAGTGTCGGGGGCCACTAAGCCACGTCTGCATCCTAGTATATATTTAACTATAAAATAAATTGAGTGGGAAGGAGTTCTCACCTTGGGATCCACTCCGTCATTCTTTAGCGGACGACGGTTTTACTAAAACTAACCAGCTTCCAGATTTGTTCCACCACGTAGTGTTCTACACCATGATTCCAACGCAATTTGTTTTGCGCAGTTTATATTAAAAATCCTATTTTTAAGCAACGCTATTCACATTTTAAAATCACATTTTTAATAATGCTACATATATATATGAAAAATCACATTTTTAATAACACTACATATATATTAAAAATCACATTTTTAATAACGCTACATATATATTAAAAATCACAATTTTAATTCGATGTCCTTATATATAAAAATCGTATTTTTATTCTATGTTATTATATATAAAAATCATATTTTTAATCTACTCTATTTTTATATAAAAATCATATTTTTATTTCAAAACAAGGTTGCTTCATTTAAAAATCATATTTTTAATTACATAAATAAATAAAAATAATAATAAAAACTCATCGGCGGAATTGGGGGTAGGGGATGGCGGCGCCAGAGTCTGATGGTCAAGGGGGAGGCGCGGCGATCGGGGTTAGTGGCCAGAGGCTGCGGATTCTGTTTGATTTGGAGCTAGGGTTTCTTGAGGGGCAGTGGAGAGAGAAGGAGGAGGCTGGGGATCGTCGGAGGAGGGCTGGGGTGGTGCGGCGGTGGGCCCGATTGTGGGGACGTCAGGGGTTGCGGCGGTGCACTGGAGGAGGGGGGCGATGGGGTATCGGTTTTTTTTCTGAATTGGGGAGAGAGAATAGAAAAGGGGGGTTGACTATATAATATATATATAATTTAATTTTAAATTCCAAAAAGTTACTTTTTCATTCTAACCCCAAATCGAACCCAACGACTATCGTCCCTAACTAATTACCCCCATTCCGAACACAATGGGATATGTCCCGTAAGTCAATTCGACTATTTCGATCAGTTTTTTTTTAATTTAAAATATAAAGTAATATAACGTTCAAAATTGATTTCAACGTACATTTTAATTTACTAGGTCACATACAGACTCCAAAAATCACAAAAAAATAAACCAAGCTATGTTTTGACGATACGGTCCTGACAAAATTAATTTCATTGAATTTGGAGGCCATTTGAAAAATGGCTAATTTCCAGTCTATTAAATTCAAACTAAAATTACCAAACACGTTTAAATTCACCACGCTCACATATCAATTCCAAAAATTATGAAAATTGGAATCTAGCAATAATTTGACATTCTGAATCCAACAAAAGTGGTTTTGTCGAAAACGGAGGTTGTTTGCAAAATGACTATTTTTAAGGGCTATATATTATATAAAATATATATACAAATTCCATAGCGACTATTCTGAATTTTAAACTAGACATAACTTTTTATTTCCGTTATGAAATCTCAAATTTTTCACATTTGTTAGAAAGATATAATTAAACATAATCAAATATTTCTTGTTTTTACTGAAATTCGATTTATATTGAATTTTGTACATTCAACTGAAATTAGAAATCAAATTTTCAAACTACCGCGCCATTTCAAACTCCTTATATAATTAAAATAAATCCAAACGTTCTAACTTCGATTTAAATAAATTTTTATTCATCATTATTTAAAATAAATCATATTAAATATTCAAAATTCATTAAAATAGCTAAAATAAAAATTTTAAATTGGTTCTGAAACCCCAGGTTGTTACAAAACCCTTCCGGTTGCTCCATGTAATAACCCGGAAATTCTGAGCCAGTTTAAAATTTTTATTTTGGCAATTTTAGCGAATTTTGAATATTTAAAATGAGTTATTTTAAATAATATCAACGGGAAAATTTATTTTGAATATAATTAGAACGAATATATTTATATACGTCGTCGTTAGAATTTAAATAATTATATATAATTATAAATAGAATTGAAAATGGCGCGGTAGTTCGATAATTCGATTTCAAACTTCAATTGAATGTACCGGGTGCAAAACAAACCGGATTTTAGTGAAACAAAAAAAAATGTAATCTAATTGAGAATATCTTTCCAACGAATCCGAAAAATCATGATTTCATAGCGGGAATCAAAAGATATGTCCAGTTGAAAATTCCGAATAGTCGCTATGGAATTCAGGCCCTGAAAAATGGAAATTTTGCAAACGACCTCGGATTTCGACGAAACCACTTTTGTTGGATCCGTGATGTCAAATTATTGCTAGGTTTCAAATTTCGTAATTTTTCGAATCAATATGTGAGTGTGGCAAAGGAAAACGCGTTTGACCAGTTTTAGTTGATTTTAATCGACTGGAAAATGGCCATTTTTCAAACGGTCTCAGAATTTGACGAAACTAGTTTTGTTAGGACCATATCGTCAATACGAAGCTAGACAATATTTTTCTAGAATTTTTAGAGTTCGTATGTGACCCGGTAAATTGAAATGCGCGTTTAAATTCAATATATAGAGTTATATGTTGATTTTGACGGAAACTGATCGAAACGATCGAATCAGCTTGCGATACATATCCCATTGTGTTCGGAATAGGGGTAAAACGCTATGGACGACAGGCGGTGGGCCTCGTCTAGAGGTCGTATGAAAAAATCAACCTTTTTGAAATTAAATAATTTAAATAAAATAAAATAAAAATAAATCCTCCCCTCTCCCCCTTATCTCTCTCAGGGCCTCCCCGTTAAAATCGATTTCAAAATCAAAAAAAAAAAGGAGAAAGAAAGGGGAGGAGCTGTCGCTCCTCCACCAGGGAGCCACCGCACCCCGACGCCCACGCCGCCGCCCCCTCTCCTTCTTCCCCACCTCCTCCTTCGCGATCAACGCGAACCCCTAGGCCTCGCGAGACCCGTAGCCACCCCGAGCCCAACCCAAACCCTCGAGCACCCCAAGATCCAACGCAACACCCCCTCACTCCGTTAGTCGCGTCCTGACCTCGCCAGAGCAGCCCCAGCTCCACTCCGACCCTCCACCAAGCGCCGGCGCCGAGCACAACACCCCTCTCCTCAGTTCAGCGTGCAAAAACCCCCTCTTCTTCGCTAAAAACCATCGCTGTGAGTCTCCCTTGATTTATTTTGAATTATCTATGTAAGTATAGGGTTTTAAAGAGGTAAATTAATCATATTATTAATATTATAAATGATTTTTACTTGTGTAGAGTATTAAAAATATAGTTTTTATATTTTTAAAATAATAAAAATATGATTTTTACAGGGTAGAAATATAAAAATATAATTTTTATATAGGTAAGATAGTAAAAATATCATCTTTATATGTGTAGCAAAAATAAAAATGTGATTTTTATAATGATGAAATTGAAAAGGCGAAATCTTAATATTTGAAAGGGCGAAATCTTTGTATAGATAGTAGCGAAGTAAAAATAGGATTTTTATATGTTGAATAGCGAAATAAAAATTCGATTTTTATATATTGAATAACGAAGTAAAAATTCGATTTTTATATATTGAATAGCGAAGTAAAAATAGAATTTTTATCTATATAATAGCGAAGTAAAAATTCGATTTTTATATATTGAATAGCGAAGTAAAAATTCGATTTTTACATATGTAGTGAATACGGGCAACGAAAGTGAAGAAGGGCGAGAACGACGAAGATTTCTACTTGTGTAGTGTCGTGGAGTTGGGATAGCTATCGGTGAGAACTTCTCACTCTTCAATTTCTTTTTCTAGTTATATATATATATACTAGGATGCAGACGGTGCTTAGCAGCACCCGACACCCGTCATCCACAGACCATGGATGACTTGTTTGTTTGATTGATATGTGGAGAAAATTTGTTTGTGTTGTTGATGTGAAATCGATAATAAAATATTCTTGTGTTGAAAGGAAATAAAATATTTATATAGTATAAAATATTTTATCGTTAAAAATATAATTTTTAACGTGAATGTGAATAAATAAATATTTATAAACGAATCGGCTGATTTGTTTATATACACTGATTTGACTGATATTGATTGGGATGATAAATTTTACACATCGCCCAACTGCACGAATAAAAATATGTGTTTGTTGATTTGAAACCCCACACGGGTGTTGGGATGAAATTTGGCGTACACTAATCCCAATTATTTAATTGTATGTCGATCGATAGGTCGACAGACTGTGTAAGCGTCGATTATTTATATTTGATGCTTATGCAGTTGTGTAGTGCACTTTGGATGATGGTTGATTATTTATCGTTGCTATTATATACATGTGTTGTATGGAATCCATATAATTAACTTTATATGGTAATTGATTGGGCCTCATTCCAATCGGGAAAATAAAGAATATTATAAAATAAAGAGTCATGTGTTGAACGAAATATTTTAACAATAAAATTTACATCTTTATCATATATAAAATTAGAAACTAATTGGAAAATAGATAAGATGAGTGGTCTCCTGGATATTGATCTGATGTTGGTTTCGGCCTTCGGGGTTAATATTTAGGGAATCGTTCTCTTACTAGTTTACGGTTGGAGTCTGATTTGAAATCAAACGATAAATACCATTATTTTTATAAAATATATTAAATAACAAAAATAGTCACACGTGGACAGTACTCATTCGTTGAGATTAGTCGTGTGTTGACAAAAAGATAGATTCACGTATTGAATAGAATAAATATCCATTTGTTGAATAGAATAACGAAGTTATTGAAAAATATAAAGCCGTGTTGATTAGAGATGCGCTATTTTGACGCGGACGATATTTATATCGATTATATTCGTTTTTACAATTGAATCGAATAGAAAACGAATTTGAATTGAATTGAATAGAAAACGAATTTGAATTGAATTGAATAGAAAACGAATTTGAATTGAATTGAATAGAAAATGAATTTGAATTGAATTGAATAGAAAACGAATTTGAATTGAATTGAATAGAAAACGAATTTGAATTGAATTGAATAGAAAACGAATATGAATTGAATCGAATAGAAAACCAATTTGAATTGAATCGAATAGAAAACGAATTTGAATTGAATTGAATAGAAAACGAATTTGAATTGAATCTAATAGAAAACGAATTTGAATTGAATCGAATAGAAAACCAATTTGAATTGAATCGAATAGAAAACCAATTTGAATTGAATTGAATAGAAAACGAATTTGAATTAAATTGAATAGAAAACGAATTTGAATTGAATCGAATAGAAAACCAATTTGAATTGAATTGAATAGAAAACGAATTTGAATTGAATCGAAATAGGAGAAAATCAATTTGAAATGAATTCAAATTGAATTGAAATGCATTTTAAAACGAATTTATAAGGAAAAAATTCAATTTTGATTTGAATTGGAAATGGAAGTTGAAATGTTTTTGAAACGAATTCAAAACTATTTATAAAATTCATTTTAAATAGAAATCAACGAAATATATATTATATATATTATATATATAATATAATGGCCTGAATAGAACGCGCCGCGCCGCGGCAGTTCGTAAATTTCGACCATTGACTTCGAACAGACATTACGGGAGATCCGACCGTCGGATTCTCCTAAAACCGAAACCGTTGGGTTCGTATCGAAAAGAGCTTTCTAAAGACTATTAGAAAATTAAAATCTAACGGTTGGATTTGGAGATACGTCCAAATCAAATTTGGAAAAGGTCGTTGTAAGTGCAGTTCGATGGCCGTTGATGGAAATCGACTGTACAGGCCTTGATAAAATTATTAAAAATATCAATAATTTGTGTAAAATCATAAGAAATGATTTGGGAAAAATTGGGATGAAAAACTCCATATTTGAAAAGATAAAAATAGATTTTTATGGAAATGAACTAGTTTTGAACTAAAATTAAACCCGTTTATTTTTAAATAAATAAATTGGATTTGAAACGGGTTTTAAATGGAATTGATTTGTGGTTTTATTGTGAACGATGTTTTAAATAACACTAGTTCTTTAACCCGATAATAAATAGGAAGTGATTTGGGTTTATCGTGAACTGTGTTTTAAATGACATTAGTTCTTTAACCCAGTAAAAGGAGTTTTAATGAATCTGCAATTGGATTGTAATGTGAATTGATAATTTAAATTATCAAATTTGGAAAGTGAGCGAGAATGGAGTATCACTAGTTTTGCTCCAAACGATAGTCAAATATTTAATTATATTTGAACGTGAAATGGTAATTAATTTTACCAATAACACCGTGGTATTAGATATGGAGTATTACCAGTTTTGCTTCATGGGATGAATAGGTTGGGATTGGGAAATAAAATAAATAATTACTTCGGTGTGGTTCGCTAATCTCGACTAGTTTGGAAAACCATAATTTGGTTTAATACGACATCCAAAGGAAGATTAAAGGATAAATTTTAAAGAATTTATCTTGGATAAAATTAATGGGAACCTTTCCCTAAGAATAAGAAATTTAGAAACTAGCTGTAGGTTAGTTAAGAAGAATGATTTCCTGGGTATTGATCTGATGTTGGTTTCGGCCTTCGGGGTTAATATTTGGGGAATTGCTCTCTTACTGATTTACGGTTAGTGACCGATGAATTGGAATGTGGCGTATGTTGTGTTTGTGTAACATTTGTTTATAATATACGCGGGTTGTTCGGAAAGGCCGGGTTTATACCCATTCTGAATAACCGATTCGACGATATGCCGAAGATGAAGACGGTGGTTGAAGACCGGAAGTCTTCACATCGTTTGGGTGATTACTGATGATCTTGATTGGGCTGTACACCCAAGATGAGGGAATCAGTTGGTGGTCGTCCAAACGTACTTGGAGATCGATGGATATGCGAGGAAAGTGCCTCCGGTTTCGTTCAGACCCAGAACGAACTTGTAAATGGATTGTGTGTCTGACATTGGATTTTATTCTGTGTTGATTGATTTTTGTTAAATATATATCTGTTTGGCAGCGGAGAATTTATTCTCTTGCTTAACGCCCTTCTCTGAGACGTACGAGCTTAGAGGTTATATATCGATAGATATCAATCGCATGGCATGAATTTCCTGTGTGGCATGCTGATTTGCATGGATCAAGGCTTCTGTTGAAAAGCAAAGTCTTATGGTTGATGATCAAAGCACGACCTACGTCGCAGCTTTGTGTATAACGTGAATTCGCGAGCCTCACACCTCGGTATGAGTTAAAAACGGGATAAGGACTACATGGAGAGCACGACGTTTCTTTCTAGCTTTGGTGGTGTCAGTGACTTACCAGCCCTGACATTTATATACTTTTCACCTACGTGGTTGTTGGATGAGGCGCCTCGATTTTAGCTCTGTAAGGACCGGGAAGCGTGTGTTCAGGAATAACTAATCCTCAAACTTAAGAGAGGACCGACCCTGAAGCATCCAGGGGTTACCCAGAGTGTGTAGTCCCGAGGCATTTGCTAGAGTGTCTCGAAGCAGAGAGGAGCTTGCCCCTTGCCTCGACTCATGACGGAAATCCAATTTCCAATACGTGATATTGCGGTTTTAATTGTAGAACTAGTATGGCGACATGATATATGGTACCCATGCCGTCTATGATTTATATTTATGATTGAAATTGTTTTGACACTATACACTTATTATATTAACAAATGATTTGTTTTAAAACGTACCAAGCATGTTTGGCTATTATAAGGGAAAACCCTATCCTCCGGCTTGCGTTGCATTGTGTGATGGGACCTAGGTCTTATAATAGCTTTATTTTTCGAAAAAGCATTGCGTTGTTTATTCTATGCACTGGTATTCTTGGGAGAAAACCCGTTCCATGTCATACAGCGTGGTCCCTCGAATTACTCTCTTTTAAAGAAAGTTTTAAATAACTGTTTTAGTTCTCACACCAGTCACATGACTGACCTGGAGTTTATTGTTTTAACCTAAATTTTGGGTGCCCCTATTTTTCGCACGGACAGCTAGTAGTTTTGGTTTTGCAGATTTATATTCACAGGATCCTGGGTTGCAGCTGGAATTATATCCGGAAAGCTCTGTATATGTATATCACCTTCAGTTGTGCTTTGTATTATTTTCCGCTGCTATGTAATTTATTGTAATCTCTGATATTTATCGAATGTAATTTATTGAAACGACCCGAACTTCCCCGGTCCCCGAAGAGAGAGAAAGAATGAATTGTTTTGAGAACACGACAAATCAGAACGCAGACGGAAGAACATTTCATTGTATATTACAACAATGCATCAGATTACAAGAATATACAGAGTATAAACAAATAAATACTACACAGAAATATCAGAGATTTAAATTACATTTAAATACAGCGCAGCGGAAAATAATACAATACACAACTAGAAGTAGATATACGGATACAAAGCTTTCCGGATATCGTTCCAGCTGTAAACCAGGATCCTGTGAATAAAAATCTGCAAAACCGAAACTACTAGCTGCCCGTGTCAAAATAAGGGCACCCAGAGTTTAGGTTAAAACAATAAACTCCAGGTCAGTCATGTGACCGGTGTGAGAACTAAAACAGTAAATCTTTATTTTAAAGTTAGGTAAATCAAGGGACCACGCCGTATAACACGGAACGGGTTTCCTCCCAAGAATACCAGTGCATATAACAACAGCGCAATGCTAAATAAAGAACAATGAAGCTATTATAAGACCCAGTTCCCATCACACAATGCAACGCAAGCCGGAGGATAGGGTTTTTTTACCTTATAATGCCAAGAATGCTTGATACGTTTAAAACAAATCATTTGATACTATTATAAGTGCATAGTGTATAAAACAACTTCAAATCATAAGTATCAATCATAGGCGGCATGAGCGTCCCATGCCACTATGTCGCCAGATATAGGTTTACAAATAAAACCGCAAAGTCACGTATTTGGAAATTGGATTTCCATCTATGAACCGAGGCAAAAGATAGTCCTCAACCGATTCGTGACGCTCTAGCCCGTGTCTCAGGATCAGAGCTCGAGTGACCCTTGGATCGTCAGGGCCGGTCCACCGATGTGGATTAAAATTCCTGAACACTGCGTTTCCCCGCCCTTTGGGGCGTCAATGAGCCAACGAATGACTCCATCGGACCCGGATCGTCCGATCTAACCGAGGCGCCTCGCAACAGCAACAACCACACAGGTGAAAAGTATATAAATGTCAGGGCTGGTAGGTCACTGACACCACCCTAGCTAGAAGGAAACGCATGCCCTCCCTGAGGTCCTCTCCCGTTTTTGGTTCACAACCGGGGTGCGAAACTCGCGAAGTAAACGTTACACAAAGCTACGCCACAAAGGCCGTTCTTTGATCATCACCACAAGACTTTGCTTTTCAACAGAAGCCTCGATCAATTGCCACTTAGGCATGCCACACAGGCAATTCACTCCATGCATTTGATATCCATCAATATATAACCCCTGAGCTCGTACGTCTCAGAGAAGGGCGTTAAGCAAGAGAATAAATTCTCCGCCGCCAAACAGATATATATTTAATAGAGATCAATTACACGGACTAAAATCCAATGTCAGACACACAGTCCATTTGCAAGTCCGTTCTGGGTCTGAACGAAACCGGAGGCACCTAGTACCCCACATATCCATCGATCTCCAAGTACGTCTGGACGATCACCAACTGTTTCCATCTTCTTGGGTGTACAGCCCAATCAAGATCATCAGTAATCACCCAAACGACGTGAAGACTTCTGGTCTTCGACCACCGTCTTCATCTTCGACTTATCGTCGTATCAGTTATTCAGAATGGGATAAACCCGGGCTTTCCGAATAACTCGCGTATATTTTAAATAAGTGTTACACAAACACAACATACGCCTCATTCCAATTCATCAGTCACTAACCCTAAATTAATCAAGAGAATAATTCCCCAAATATTAACCCCGAAGGCCGAAACCAACATCAGATCAATATCCAGGAAACCATTCTGCTTAGCTAACCGACAGTTAGTTTCTGAATTTCACATTCATAGGGAAAGGTTCCCATTAATTTTATCCAAGATAAATTTCTGGAATTTATTCTTTAATCTATTTTTGAATATCAATTCAAACTAGTCGGGATTAGCGAACCTTACCGAAGTAATCATTTGTTTTAATTTCCCAATCCCAACCTATTCATCCCATGAAGTAAAACTGGTTATACTTCATATCTAACACCACGGTGTTATCGGTAAATTCAATTACCATTTCACGTTCAAATCTAATTAAAGATTTAACTATCGCCTGGAGCAAAACTGGTGGTACTCCATTTTCGATCTTTTCAATCTAATTAAAGATTCATTAAAACTCCACTTAGTCTTAATCTTTGACTGGGTTAAAGAATTAGTGTCATTTAAAACACGGTTCACGATAAACCCAAAATCACATCCCATTAATTATCGGGTTAAAGAACGAGTGTTATTTAAAAACACTGTTCACGATAAACCCAAAAATCAATATCAATTCAATTTCAATTAAATATTATTTAATTGGTACACTTCATTAAATCTAAATAAAAAGATTTAATCTTTTCTCAACTGGGCTTAAGAACAGTGTTAATGAAGACACCATTCACGACAAACCCAAAACACATTTGATATTCAATACAAGGCTCTGAATAGAAAATATATCGGCTTATATTCAATATCAAATTCTACGATTAACAAATGTCGTATTGGAAATAACGATATAAATATATATCTTTCAAATTTCCATAACAACATCTGTATAATCACGAATTCCAACATCGAAATATTCCGAAGACAATTTCGATTCAAATCCACTCCAATGCAATCATTGGAAATTCTGGTTATTTTTAAAGCCCCTTTCAAGTTCAATTTATTTATTTAAAAATAAATAGAATTGTAATTCTAGTTCAAAACTAGTTCATTTCGATAAAAATCTATTTTTATCTTTTCAAAAATGGAGTTTTTCATCCCAATCCTTTCTAAATCATTTCTTATGATTTTACACAAATTATTACTATTTTTAATAATTTTATCAAGGCCCGTACAGTCGATTTCCATCAACGGTCATCGAACTGCACTTGCAGTGACCTTTTTCAAATTTGATTTGGACATAACTCCAAATCCAACCATTAGATTTCAAATTTCTAATATTCGTTAGAAAGCTCTTTTCGATATGAACCCAACGGTTCCGGTTTTAGGAGAATCCGACGGTCGGATCTCCCGCAATATCCGTTCGAAGTCAATGGTCGAAATTCGCGAACTGCCGCGGCGCGGCGCGTTCTATTCAGGCCATTATATTATATATATAATATATATAATATATACTTCGTCGATTTCAATTCAAAACGTGTTTTATAAATCATTTTTAAATTCATTTTCAAAACGGTTTCAACTTCATATTCAATTTCAATTCGAATTCATTTCTATTTAATTTCAATTCGAATTCATTTCTTTTCAAAATTTCAGATTTTGAAATCACTTTCGATATTCATTATAAAATGAATAAAATCGATATAAATATCGTTCACGTCAAAATGGCGTCAATCTAATCAATACGGCTTCATATATTTCGATTTTCAAATATTCTATTTCAAATATTTCTTTTTCAAATATTCTATTTCAAATATTTCTTTTTCAAATATTTCTATTTTAAAACTGGAATGAGGCCCAATCAATTACCATATAATGTTAATTATATGGATTTTCTACAACACATGTATATATCAACAACGATGAATAATCAACCATCATCCAAAGTGCATTCTACACTGTATAAGCATCAAATATAAATATTCAACGCTTATAACAGCCTGTCAATCAATCGATCGGCATACAACTAAACAATCGGGATTAGTGTACGTCAAATATCATCCCAATACCCGTGTGGGGTTTCAAGCAATCAAACACAGATTTTTATTTGTGCAGTTGGGCGATGTGTAAAATTTATCGTCCCAATCAATGTCCTTCAAATAGGTGTACATAAACAAACCGTCCGGTTTGTAGATGAATATTTATTTATTCACATTCACGTTAAAAATTATATTTTTAACGATCAAACTATTTTATTCAACCTATGAATATTCTATTCGGTTCATTCATTAAATAAAATGTTATCTTTATTTTTCTAACTTATTTTTAGAAAATTTCGGTGGCATAACGGCACGATACTAGAAACGGGACAAGGCCTAGCCTTATCCCCGGTCTAGTGAAGGCCCACGCCATTCACACATCAATCAAATCAATTTCATTTCACCAAACAATTCAATTCAATCAAATAATCTAACTAATTTATGCAATCAAACAAACAAGTCCATGGTCTGTGGACGATTGTGTCGGGTGCTACTAAGCACCGTCTGCATCCTAGTATATATATAACTAGAAAAAGAAATTGAAGAGTGAGAAGTTCTCACCGATAGCTATCCCACTTCACGACACTTCATTTGCAGAAACCTTCGTCGTTCTCGCCTTTTTATCACCTTCGTTGCCCGTATTCTCTACATATGTAAAAATCGAATTTTTACTATGCTATTCAATATATAAAAATCGAATTTTTACTTTGCTATTCAATATAGAAAAATCGAATTTTTACTTTGCTATTCAATATAGAAAAATCGAATTTTTACTTTGCTATTCATATGATAAAAATCACGTTTTATTCGCTACTTCTTTATTTGTAAAAACCACATCTTTGTCACTTTGTTTGCATTATAAAGATCAAACCTTTAATTCGCTACATACGTAAAGATTATATTTTTATCCTTCTACAAGACTAAAAATTATATTTTTATCTAAGCAAAATCATTTCTTTATGTTTCTAAAAATAATATCTTTACGTCAAAGAAATCATAGAACTTCGTATCCAAGAAAAATCATATTTTCAAAGCTTAGAAAATCATCTTTTCATTCTCTATATTATGTATATAAAATCTCGCTTTTACTATAATAAAAATCTCATCTAATCTTTTTCATATTTTTAAAACGGAATTTAAAGCATGTTTTTATATTTAAACAGCTAAATTAAAATAAATAAAACAAATAATCAAAAACACTCACTGTAAATTGGAGGAGAGGATTCCACGTCGGCACTGGGTGGCAGAGGAGGCTTGGGAGGGGCGGATCGCCGGCGGTGGGCCCAGTGAGGGAGGCCGCAGCGGCTTCAGGCGAATTGGGGGCGTTTAGGGTTCTGTCTTCTCAAGGTGGCGCGGTTTCTGATTGGAGAGGGAGGAGATGTGGGTGGCGGTCGGAGTATCGATGGGGGGGGGGGGGGAGGCGATGAACGGCGGTGTCGAGATCGAGGGAGGGGCGACGGGGTCTGGGTACGGGATGGATCCTGGTTTTTTCTTTTTTTTATTTGCTTTGACCGGTATGGAGAATGAAGGGTTGACCCCCCCAATATAAATATAAATATATTTAATTTAATTTAAGTCCCAAAAAGTTACTTTACATACGACCTCTAAACGAGGCCCACCGCCTGTCGTCCATAGCATTTCACCCCCATTCCGAACACAATGGGATATGCATCGTAAGCTGATTAGGCTGTTACAATCAGTTTCCGTTAAATTTACATTTAAATATCTGTATTGAATTTTAAACGTACATTTCAAATTACCGGGGTCACATACTAACTCTAAAAATTCTCGAAAAATATTTTCTAGCTTCGATTGACGATACGGTCCTAACGAAACTAATTTCGTCGAATTCTGAGACCGTTTGAAAAATGGCCAATTTCCAGTCGATTAAAATCAACTGAAACAGGTCAAACGAGTTTTCCTTCGCCACGCTCACATATTGATTTGAAAAATTATGAAATTTGGAACCTAGCAATAATTTGACATCCCGGATCCAACAAAACTGGTTTCGTCGAAAACCGAGGTCGTTTGCAAAATTCCCATTTTTAAGGGCCTGAATTCCATAGCGACTATTCAGAATCTTCAACTGGACATATCTTTTGATTCCCGTTATGAAATTTTGATTTTTCGGATTCGATGGGAAGATATTCACAATTAGATCCTAATGTTTTTGGTTTCACTAAAATCCGGATTGTTTTGCACCCGGTACATTCAATTGAAGTTTGAAATCGAATTATCGAACTACCGCGCCATTTTCAATTCCTTTTATAATTATATATAATTATTTATATTCTAACGACGACGCGTATAATATATACGTTCGAATTCTGTTCAAAATATATTTCTCGTCGATATTATTTAAAATAATTCATTTTAAATAATCAAAATTTGCTAAAATTGCCAAAATAAAAAATTTAAACTGGCCCAGATTTTCGGGTTGTTACATTTATTCATTTATCCTCTGTATATTCTTGTATCTGATGGAAATGTTGTAATAACAATTAAATGTTCTTCCGTCTGCGTTCATTTGTGTGTCGTTCTCAAGGTAATCCGCTCTTTCCTTCACAGGGAAGTTACGGGTCCTCACATTTGGTATCAGAGCTTTGGTTTACAGAGCTCGAGAACAAGACACATTAGAACCATACAAAAGAATTCATCAGATATTGGATTAGTAATATCCAATTAGAATGACTCATTAGAGATAGGATCAGTAGTATCCTAGAACGAGTGTGAAGAGTATATTTTTCAAATGAAACCAAATTTTGTTTTGAAAATTAAATCCAATTATACGTATTTGAATATTTATTTATGTTGAATTTGGACAATCCAATATATAAAGATTTCGCGTATACGCGTCATGAACGTATATTCGAAGTTTTAATATACTGGATAGATATAGAATCACATTCTAGACACCCGGAGATGGTTCTGATAATTGATCGATCATCATCAGAACTTATGTTCGTGTTTCGAAGGTTTGATTTCTATATGTTTCCATTAGACTGGTGTGAGAACCAAAACTAATATAGCTAGAATACGTTGTTGTGAATTGACATCAAAAACAAGATTTTCAGTATATATATCAAAATTATGAATTTGAAACGTTAAATTCACTAATTGATTGATGTTTGTGTTGTTTGTTTATTTGTTTGATAATTTTTGAACCATTATGCCTAATAGAACCAAATATTGAACTGTATTGAAAATAGGTAGCATTTGCTTGCATGTACATGTACTTACATTGAACAGGTCATAGCAAGGAGGCTAGAGCAGAGAATAAAATTTGTTTGCCCGACAAATAGGTACATGTTTACTATATAATTTACTGATTTGTTTGGGTGATGATGATTTTATGAGCCTATTGGCTAGCCGCTTGGCCTTTTCTTTTTCTTTTTGAGATCAGAAGGCCTGTATGGCAATTTCGGGATTTTCCCGTGGCTCCCGGTGCAGGGGAGGTTATGGCAAAATTTTTCGAAAATTTAGGGTGTTAGCCAAATTTTTGAAAAATTTGAAAATTCTCAGAAACTGAAAAGTTGGAGAATGGAAGCCAGATCGAACGTAGAGTTGATTAATCAAACCACTTTCGACTTTGTTCCTTTTCGGGGACGAAAAGTTTTAAGTGGGGGAGATTGTAATAACCCGGAAATTCTGAGCCAGTTTAAAATTTTTATTTTGGCAATTTTCGCGAATTTTGAATATTTAAAATGAATTATTTCAAATAATATCGACGGGAAAATTTATTTTGAATATAATTAGAATGAATATATTTATATACGTCGTCGTTGGAATTTAAATAATTATATAATTATAAATAGAATTGAAAATGGCGCGGTAGTTCGATAATTGGATTTCAAACTTCAATTGAATGTACCAGGTGCAAAACAAACAGGATTTTAGTGAAATAAAAAATAATGGAATCTAATTGAGAATATCTTTCCAACGAATCCGAAAAATCAAGATTTCATAGCGGAAATCAAAAGATATGTCCAGTTGAAAATTCCGAATAGTCGCTATGGAATTCAGGCCCTGAAAAATGGAAATTTTGCAAACGACCTGGGATTTCGACGAAATCACTTTTGTTGGATCCGTGATGTCAAATTATTGCTAGGTTTCAAATTTCATAATTTTTCGAATCAATATGTGAGCGTGGCAAAGGAAAACGCGTTTGACCAATTTTAGTTGATTTTAATCGACTGGAAAATGGCCATTTTTCAAACGGTCTCAGAATTTGACGAAACTAGTTTTGTTAGGACCGTATCGTCAATACGAAGCTAGAAAATATTTTTCTAGAATTTTTAGAGTTCGTATGTGACCCCGGTAAATTGAAATGCGCGTTTAAATTCAATATATAGAGTTATATGTTGATTTTGACGGAAACCGATCGAAATGATCGAATCAGCTTGCGATACATATCCCATTGTGTTCGGAATGGGGGTAAAACGCTATGGACGACAGGCGGTGGGCCTCGTCTAGAGGTCGTATGAAAAAGTCAACCTTTTTGAAATTAAATAATTTAAATAAAATAAAAATAAATCCTCCCCTCTCCCCCTTATCTCTCTCAGGGCCTCCCCGTTAAAATCGATTTCAAAATCAAAAAAAAAAGGAGAAAGAAAGGGGAGGAGCTGTCGCTCCTCCACCGGGGAGCCACCGCACCCCGACGCCCACGCCGCCGCCCCCTCTCCTTCTTCCCCCACCTCCTCCTTCGCGATCAACGCGAACCCCCAGGCCTCGCGATACCCGTAGCCACCCCGAGCCCAACCCAAACCCTTGAGCACCCCAAGATCCGACGCAACACCCCCTCCCTCCGTTAGTCGCGTCCTGACCTCGCCAGAGCAGCCCCGGCTCCACTCCGACCCTCCACCAAGTGCCGGCGCCGAGCACAACACCCCTCTCCTCAGTTCAGCGTGCAAAAAAACCCTCTTCTTCGCTAAAAACCATCGCTATGAGTCTCCCTTGATTTATTTTGAATTATCTATGTAAGTATAGGGTTTTAAAGAGGTAAATTAATCATATTATTAATATTATAAATGATTTTTACTTGTGTAGAGTATTAAAAATATAGTTTTTATATTTTTAAAATAATAAAAATATGATTTTTACAGAGTAGAAATATAAAAATATAATTTTTATATAGGTAAGATAGTAAAAATATCATCTTTATATGTGTAGCAAAAATAAAAATGTGATTTTTATAATGATGAAATTGAAAAGGCGAAATCTTAATATTTGAAAGGGCGAAATCTTTGTATAGATAGTAGCGAAGTAAAAATAGGATTTTTATATGTTGAATAGCGAAATAAAAATTCGATTTTTATATATTGAATAACGAAGTAAAAATTCGATTTTTATATATTGAACAGCGAAGTAAAAATAGAATTTTTATCTATATAATAGCGAAGTAAAAATTCGATTTTTATATATTGAATAGCGAAGTAAAAATTCGATTTTTATATATTGAATAGCGAAGTAAAAATTCGATTTTTACATATGTAGTGAATACGGGCAACGAAAGTGAAGAAGGGCGAGAACGATGAAGATTTCTACTTGTGAAGTGTCGTGGAGTTGGGATAGCTATCGGTGAGAACTTCTCACTCTTCAATTTCTTTTTCTAGTTATATATATATACTAGGATGCAGACGGTGCTTAGCAGCACCCGACACCCGTCATCCACAGACCATGGATGGCTTGTTTGTTTGATTGATATGTGGAGAAAATTTGTTTGCGTTGTTGATATGAAATCGAAATAAAATATTCTTGTGTTGAAAGGAAATAAAATATTTATATAGTATAAAATATTTTATCGTTAAAAATATAATTTTTAACGTGAATGTGAATAAATAAATATTTATAAACGAATCGGCCGATTTGTTTATATACACTGATTTGACTGATATTGATTGGGATGATAAATTTTACACATCACCCAACTGCACGAATAAAAATATGTGTTTGTTGATTTGAAACCCCACACGGGTGTTGGGATAAAATTTGGCGTACACTAATCCCAATTATTTAATTATATGTCGATCGATAGGTCGACAGACTGTGTAAGCGTCGATTATTTATATTTGATGCTTATGCAGTTGTGTAGTGCACTTTGGATGATGGTTGATTATTTATCGTTGCTATTATATACATGTGTTGTATGGAATCCATATAATTAACTTTATATGGTAATTGATTGGGCCTCATTCCAATCGGGAAAATAAAGAATATTATAAAATAAAGAGTCATGTGTTGAACGAAATATTTTAACAATAAAATTTACATCTTTATCATATATAAAATTAGAAACTAATAGGAAAATAGATAAGATGAGTGGTCTCCTGGATATTGATCTGATGTTGGTTTCGGCCTTCGGGGTTAATATTTAGGGAATCGTTCTCTTACTAGTTTACGGTTGGAGTCCGATTTGAAATCAAACGATAAATACCATTATTTTTATAAAATATATTAAATAACAAAAATAGTCACATGTGGACAGTACTCATTCGTTGAGATTAGTCGTGTGTTGACAAAAAGATAGATTCACGTATTGAATAGAATAAATATCCATTTGTTGAATAGAATAACGAAGTTATTGAAAAATATAAAGCCGTGTTGATTAGAGATGCGCTATTTTGACGCGGACGATATTTATATCGATTATATTCGTTTTTACAATTGAATCGAATAGAAAACGAATTTGAATTGAATTGAATAGAAAACGAATTTGAATTGAATTGAATAGAAAACGAATTTGAATTGAATTGAATAGAAAACGAATTTGAATTGAATTGAATAGAAAACGAATTTGAATTGAATCGAATCGAAAACGAATTTGAATTGAATCGAATCGAAAACGAATTTGAATTGAATCGAATAGAAAACCAATTTGAATTGAATCGAATAGAAAACCAATTTGAATTGAATTGAATAGAAAACGAATTTGAATTGAATCGAATAGAAAACCAATTTGAATTGAATCGAATAGAAAACCAATTTGAATTGAATCGAATAGAAAAAGAATTTGAATTGAATTGAATAGAAAACGAATTTGAATTGAATCGAATAGAAAACCAATTTGAATTGAATTGAATAGAAAACGAATTTGAATTGAATCGAAATAGGAGAAAATCAATTTGAAATGAATTCAAATTGAATTGATATTTGAATTGAATTGAAATGCATTTTAAAACGAATTTTTAAGGAAAAAAAAATTCAATTTTGATTTGAATTGGAAATGGAAGTTGAAATGTTTTTGAAACGAATTCAAAACTATTTATAAAATTCGTTTTAAATAGAAATCGACGAAATATATATTATATATATAATATAATGGCCTGAATTGAATGCGCCGCGCCGCGGCAGTTCGTAAATTTCGACCATTGACTTCGAACAGACATTGCGGGAGATCCGACCGTCGGATTCTCCTAAAACAGGAACCGTTGGGTTCATATCGAAAAGAGCTTTCTAAAGACTATTAGAAATTTAAAATCTAACGGTTGGATTTGGAGATACGTCCAAATCAAATTTGGAAAAGGTCGCTGTAAGTGCAGTTCGATGGCCGTTGATGGAAATCGACTGTACGGGCCTTGATAAAATTATTAAAAATATCAATAATTTGTGTAAAATCATAAGAAATGATTTAGGAAAAATTGGGATGAAAAACTCCATATTTGAAAAGATAAAAATAGATTTTTATCGAAATGAACTAGTTTTGAACTAAAATTAAACCCGTTTATTTTTAAATAAATAAATTGGATTTGAAACGGGTTTTAAATGGAATTGATTTGTGGGTTTATTGTGAACGATGTTTTAAATAACACTAGTTCTTAGTTTATTTGAAATTCAAATTTTATTTCAATAAAATAAAATTTCCTTCTCGAATCTAAAAGTCACTTCTTATGATATTATAAATATCTAGGGCCAGTGATATTCTAATATCTAACACACAAATCATCCATTCAATTCACACATCACATACATATATAAATATGTGAACAACATTAAATAAATTTGAGGAATCCAGTTGGATCCCTCCAACCTGTTTTCCTGCATCCACCGATGTTAGTCACATAGATAATACCCATCCTGCTTCGAGGCAGGATATCGCGGTATAAAAGGGGATCCACTTATGTACGTGGGCGTAGTGTCATCCGCTAATGATACTGCGGGCATCCGCTAATAGTGTTGCGGGAAATTCAATGACCACAATAATTCAACAATTCATTCATGCACCCAAGCAACCAACACATTTATTTTTACGATAAAAATAAATTTAAATATAAAACGGTAAGTGAGATTTACTCACCTTGACTTTCCATTGTCGAATATCCTGATTAATTCCATATTGTCTTGTTATGCATTTACTTGAATCGTCTTGAGTGGATTCATTTGTACCTCACCGTCTTCGAGTAACAATGAAGCACGTCCTCGAACAGCCCAAATACATGCTGTATACCACTTTGACCTTCCATCAAGCATCTTGCCAACAATTCCACATCTTTCTTATATCACATATACTTACTGCCCTTCCTTTTTGCTGAATCCATTCACCCCTCATCACCTTAACCCACTGTCACCGTACGCCTGTAATCCATCCACCACCATACCCAGATTTCTAATCTATAACACCCTCCGCAATATCGAAGTCGTCCTTCCTTCTATCGCGACTCCCTCCTGATCTTCACCGTACGAAGAGTCGAGCTCCCCACACCTGATCGAATTGTATGAAATTCGCTCCAAAACAATACAGTCCCTCATGTGTCCATCGTTCCCCTAAAACAGATCGAACCCCTAACTCCTGGAAATCGCGAACACCCAAACCTGGTTTTGAGCTTCGAAAATATGAGTCGTGGTTATGGCTTTTTATCACGGAGTCTTTCAGTATGGAGCTTCAGATTCAATCGCAATACCCTGTTCGAACTCCTATCGCTGCTCGAACTCGGCTCCCTCTCAGATAGCATTGCGCCAAAACCAAATTACACCAGGTTGAAGAAACGATCCATCGATCTGAGTACCAGAAAACGATTTTAAGGATTTGTCTCGGTTTGGTTTTTGAATTAAGGGAATCGGTATATGTATTTTCGAATGGATGAGGAAAGAGGAATAAAAGGGCAGAGGACTTCGCTAGTTTTAGATGAGAAGGAAATGCTGAGGCACAGTTTTGTTTTATAGGCGCTTAGAGGAGACCATCGTAGAAGCCATTTAATTGGTGTCCTCAGATATCGAAGGAGGAAGACACAATTTTCTGCTCGAGGAAAAAGATACGCTGCATAAAATGAATAGGTCGGCTCCATTTAAGACTTAGGGTGGCTGATGTATGAGAGTATTAAATTCGATTTTGTTTTGACCGTGATTTGAGTTCGATCTTATCCATTCATTTTTTTATTATATATTTTGGGGTTCCAAACCGCTATTTTGATCGTATGGAAAAGACCCTATTTAAATCAGCAAATTTTATTTTAAATTCAAACCAATCTAACTCACTGATAATAAATTACTATTATCGTTCTAATATAGAGTTTATATAAATCAACTGACTTGTTTCGATTTAATTTTAACTACGAATTAAATTGTTTGTTGATGACTATATATTCGAAATTAAATCTATATTGATTATTTAATCGATAAATTCAATATAAATATTTTTTTATATTTCCAATTAAATATTTAAACTAATTTAAATATTAATTATAAAACAGCTAAAAATCCGGGTCGTTATATTCCTTCCTCCTTAAAAGAATTTCGTCCCCGAAATTACTAAGGCAGAAGAAATGTTACAAACCCGTTAACCCTTCAAAAGCCCACTTTGCTAAAACTCAATGTTTCATATTTCATAGCTCAAGTCCGATACAACTTTAAGTTTTCATGGGAATATTCAATTTCAGTTCATTTAACTGATTTTTACCATTTCGATTTATTTAACTTGCTTAAGTTAAATTTAAATTTTAGAATTCAAATCCCCGGGTTTCATTTCAAAACAATATTGAAATCCCATAAATATATACATATATATATATTCATCACTATCTCAAATTCAAAACATCTGAATTTTAAACCACTTGTTTTCTTTCAAACAAATTTCCATCAGAAACTTTTCTAAGGTAGTCATCCATCACTTAGAAACTCGAAAATGAACACTAATGGTGCTGCAGTCATCATCAGAATTATTTTCCAGCCACTGAAGTGATTTCAGTGCTTTATCACTTTCAAAATCCTTTCAAAACGATTTTTATCCAAAAATCTGCCCAAAACAGGGCTATATTATCTTAATATACTTTCGAAAAATATTTTCCAAACACTCGGGATTTAAAGTCCAGTTCTGGTTTCAATCCAATTTTATTTCATCTCATTTGTATATTTTATTCATATACAAATTTTATTTGGTTATATATAACCTTTTCAGTTTTATAATCGCATTTGATTATAACCACCAACACCTCAATATACTATGATAATTTCAGGAAATTATTCTTTTATATCAAAATATAGTTTTTGGGCAAAATTATTTCATTTACCCACTTTAAAACAATATCATGTCGATTCTTCTGTCCAAGTGTTCAGAAACTCCTATCGACGTCGTGGCGTCCCACGACTCGACCAAAATTCATAAATCACTCAACAGATAAACCAACACAATATAAAACAATTTTTTTTATATCAAATTACAAATACGCTCTCTCATATATACACTCAACTCATTCTACGGTACTACTGACCCTATCTCTAATGAGTAAACCCCCACCAAAGCCTAGGTGTTCGCTCAACCTAAGCTCTGATACCACTGTAACGACCACGAGATTTTCGACTTCGGAAATCGACACAAAACATAGCGTCGACTGTTCAGACATCGAAAACACCAGATCATTTAGAGAAAGAAGTTAGAGGGTGAGATAGAAAAGATAGAACTAATAGAATAGAAGAAGAAGAAGAAGAACACAGCAGAACATCATCAGAGTAATCACGAATCTCACAGCGGAATGAATAAAATATATTATATAACATAATCTTGAATACAAAATTTGTATCATACCTACATACCATCATCAGAGCATAATACAATATTTGATACAGCGGTAATAACTCTAGAAAACTAACGGTGAAGCCTCCTGCTTCCAGCTCCTCTATGTGTATCTGTAAAAGCCTGAAACACTTGACTGCCCGTACAAATTTGGGCACCCAAGAGTTTAGGAAAAAACAAAACAAAACTCCGGGTCAGTCATGGGACTGGTGTGAGTAAACTCCAACCATATGGTTTAACTTCAAAGATCTTTCGAAAGAAAAGGATAATAGTAAGACCAGTCCACACATAAATATGGATGGTTTTTACCTTACTATAACCCAAACCATTTTTGATATCAAAATCCAGTGATAATATAATAATGTCTAATCAAATAAATAACCAAATAGTAGAACGCTTGCATCTCACGCTCTACATACATAGTATAAAATCAAAAAAAACCGCAGGGCGCTTATTGGAGTTTGGATTCGAACTATGACAAGGTATGGGACCACCTTCCGATGATGTATCTCTAGAGGCGAATACACTGGGTTCAAAAAGAACGTCTTGCAACCCGACCCACACATGACCGACCACTCATTTCGCTTGAGTGTATCGAATGTATATCACCAACGGTTGGGCTCAAACCACCGTTTCCTGAATGGGCAGAATCGATAGATTAAGAAACAAAAGGAATTTCTCTAGATAGGTGATTATACATCCTAATGGGTGCGACCCACATAGCCATGCTGCCTGCCCGATTTTTGTCATTTCCTGGTTGTGAAGCTTGAGGCTACGTCTATCTTTTAGAACATCTGGCCACCATACACTTTGAATGCCACATCGTCAAACCCATCAAATCACTAGTTGATCTTTCCAAAAATATTACGGGTATAAAAGCTGAGAGAAACGAATTTCTCCGCCACCAGACGTAATGCCTTGAAAAGATCGTCTTATGTGATCGTTAGGAATACTCTGTCAGACAATCGTCCATACAAGTTGTTCTGGGACTGGACAACAACACAGCTCTTTTGAATTTCACTCTGTCTTTGATTATTTTCAGCATAATCTAATTCGCAGCGCTTATGCCTATACGGAGTGGTTCTCGGATATTAAATCCAACCGGTCTCTCCGTATTGACAACGATGGTAAAAATCTTTGATAGCCGGTGTTTTAACTATCAAAGGAAAAATAAACATCCATCAAACAATTTCACACTCACTGGCCCTTTTCAAATATTTCACTACTAGATTCATTTCCTTATCGGATTTCGATATATATCGTTATATCGATATCTATTATCAAAATTTCTTAAAAATATTCTAACTCCTTAAATTTTCGAAAAAATTCGCCATAACCTCCTTTGTACCGGCAAATATTTCAAACCTCAACTCGCCTCTCTAGGCCCTTTCCATTTAAAAAGAAAGTCAAAAAGCCAAGTGGCTTGCCGATTCAGCACATAAAACCTCATATGGAAATTGAAACATGTACCTTTTTGTCGGGCACTTAAATATATTCTTCATACTCTCTTCATATTCTCCATCCCAAACCTGTTTAACATACATATGCCCATTCCCAATTCGTTTCAAACAATTCGACCCTTTTTACCAAAATACGCTACCATTCGCTAATTAAATTTTCTAATCAGCTTTTTGGTTTCGTATACTTTTAATTTTGAACGTATCATGTTCAAATATATTTGTATTCGCTTATAGACATATCAAACTCAACTCTTTGCTCACTTCCCAATTCTAATTCCGTTTTCATACTTTGATCCAATTTACAATTCAGTTTACTTAAAACAAAAGTTAGGTTCGATCAAAAATCACATTAACTAATTTCTTTTGAAACTCGCTAACTTTATTCGATAATTTAAATCTGATGAAACAAAAATCAGTTCATTTACTCTATTTGAGTTCGTATTTATTTGATAACTCAAACTCGGATTTTTCCTAAAAAGAATCGGATTTTATTCACTTAAAATCCTTTAAATTTATTAAATAAACCGTTATGGTTTAAAAACGATTATGGCGCTGTTTTTCTGAAAATTTGATTTTGCCCTAACTCAAAATCTATATGATAAAATCAAGATTTTTCTCTTCCATTAGAAAACTACCATTCAGTCGGTCCGGGCATTTCTTGTTTCATCAAATTCCAACTTATATTGAGTTCTATATACTCAATTGAAGTTCGAATCGCCAATTTACGAACTACCGCGCCGTGGCGAGTTCGTTTTAATTAAATTAAATATAAACGTTTAAAAACATCGTTTATAATTAAATTCCAACTCCATTTTTAATATTTAAAAATAAATTAAGCCTATCTTCCAAATCTACCTTCACAAATTCGAATTATCCATATTCGTCGATTATTCTATTCCATATTCATAACTCGGTTATGAATTTATTCAAACTCAAATCACATTATATTAGATTTCTATTCTTTGGAAATAAATTAGTATATAAACCAAACGTCTTTATCCAACTTCAAATTTCGAAAATTAAACAAACTTCAAGATAAACTCATTTCGATATCCTTTTACCATTACAAACTAATATCATCTCTAGACAATAGTGAAGTCGTTCAAGTTGGGGTATTTTAATTACCTCTCAGACCTTGATCGACGATGTTCTTATCTTGAGACGAATAAAAGCTTGTAATACACAAACTTGATTTAAGTCTCGCCTTCTACCCCATTTCTTACATTTGGAAATTTATTTCCAAATTACACGATGAACATTACTTCATCACATATATAACCCTTGTTTATAAATTCGCTGCTTTATTAGATTCAACTTAAATTTAAATAATCTATTGAAACTCAATTTTTATTTTGGAATATTTGATTTCTCTTTTGAATCTCAAGTTTATTTGAGAATACTTAATTGCCATCACTTATAGTTATATAATCTATTTTCACATTAAAACTTAAATTCACTTTTAATACAATTCGAATATCTTTTTGAAATATAATTCTAGGTGTTCGACATTGTCGAGTTACAATCATAAATCCGTGTGGATTTATTTAAATTCAGTTTACATTCCGAATACCGGAATAAACTTCCTCATTTCCTTCTTGAAACAATTTCAAGGTATAAATCTCTTTTTTAAATTCAGATTTGAACTTAAATACCCAAATCATCCCATGATGATTATCCCCTTCTATTTATAAACATCGTTTATAAATTTTCTTCTTGTTTTAAATACTTAAAACAAGTTTGTATTTCATATTCTATTTGAAATTCAAATTTCCACTTCGAAAGATAAATTTCTTCTTTACATCCCTTACTTGAAATTTGAGTCTAATATTATCACATGATAATATTTCTTTCCCTTGATAAACAACGTCTATAATTCCAGCAACTTGTTTTTAATTCAAAAACAAGTTAAATTTTCTCAATTTATTCGAAATACCATTTCTATTTCGAAAAGTAAATTTCCCCTTTCTGAAAACAATTTGCACTTGTAAATTGTACATAGTCGAATTCTAAAACAAACCAGATGGACTTATTTCAATTCAAATTATATTCCGAATGTCGGAATAAATTTGATCGTTTTCTTCTGGAACCTATTCAAAGTCACTTTTTAATTTCATCAAAAATTAAATAAATCCCATACTAGTTATTTTTCTTTATTTAAACATATCGTTTAGAATTTCACTCCTTGTTCTAAGTATTAAACCACATTTCAATTCAAATTACATTTGAAATCTAATTTCCACTTCGGAAAACAAATCGTACTTGAATTTAGAATTTATAAAGTACCAAATGATGATTTTCACATTCATTTAAAACATCGTTTATAAACTATACTTCTTGTTTTAAATATTAACACAAGTTCTATTTCAAACTCCCTTTGAAATTTCATTTCTACTTTGGGCGGATAAACTTCCTTTTAAAATCACGCTTGCATTCACGTTTCAAAATTTATCAAATGATAATCTCCTTTTTCATTTGTAAACATAGTTTATAAATTTAATTACCTGTTTTTATTTTTAAACAAGTAAATATTTCCGAACCTATTTGTAATCCCATTTCTATTTCGGAATTTAAAATTTCCTCTTTAAATTCAAACTTGAATTTAAAATCTAATATTACCAAATGATAATTTCCTTACAAATCATTTATACATTCAGTACTTTTTTTATTATTTAAACAAGTTATTGTTTTCTTAGTTTATTTGAAATTCAAATTTTATTTCAATAAAATAAAATTTCCTTCTGGAATCTAAAAGTCACTTCTTATGATATTATAAATATCTAGGGCCAGTGATATTCTAATATCTAACACACAAATCATCCATTCAATTCACACATCACATACATATATAAATATGTGAACAACATTAAATAAATTTGAGGAATCCAGTTGGATCCCTCCAACCTGTTTTCCTGCATCCACAGATGTTAGTCACATAGATAATACCCATCTTGCTTCAAGGCAGGATATCGCGGTATAAAAGGGGATCCACTTATGTACGTGGGCGTAGTGTCATCCACTAATGATACTGCGGGCATCCGCTAATAGTGTTGCGGGAAATTCAATGACCACAATAATTCAACAATTCATTCATGCACCCAAGCAACCAACACATTTATTTTTACGATAAAAATAAATTTAAATATAAAACGGTGAGTGAGATTTACTCACCTTGATTTTCCATTGTCGAATATCCTGATTAATTCCATATCGTCTTGTTATGCATTTACTTGAATCGTCTTGAGTGGATTCATTTGTACCTCACCGTCTTCGAGTAACAATGAAGCACGTCCTCGAACAGCCCAAATACATGTTGTATACCACTTTGACCTTCCATCAAGCATCTTGCCAACAATTCCACATCTTTCTTATATCACATATACTTACTTCCCTTCCTTTTTGCTGAATCCATTCACCCCTCATCACCTTAACCCACTGTCACCGTACGCCTGTAATCCATCCATCACCATACCCAGATTTCTAATCTATAACACCCTCCGCAATATCGAAGTCGTCCTTCCTTCTATCGCGACTCCCTCCTGATCTTCACCGTACGAAGAGTCGAGCTCCCCACACCTGATCGAATTGTATGAAATTCGCTCCAAAACAATACAGTCCCTCATGTGTCCATCGTTCCCCTAAAACAGATCGAACCCCTAACTCCTGGAAATCGCGAACACCCAAACCTGGTTTTGAGCTTCGAAAATATGAGTCGTGGTTATGGCTTTTTATCACGGAGTCTTCCAGTATGGAGCTTCAGATTCAATTGCAATACCCTGTTCGAACTCCTATCGCTGCTCGAACTCGGCTCCCTCTCAGATAGCATTGCGCCAAAACCAAATTACACCAGGTTGAAGAAACGATCTATCGATCCGAGTACCAGAAAACGATTTTAAGGATTTGTCTCGGTTTGGTTTTTGAATTAAGGGAATCGGTATATGTATTTTTGAATGGATGAGGAAAGAGGAATAAAAGGGCAGAGCACTTCGCTAGTTTTAGATGAGAAGGAAATGCTGAGGCACAGTTTTGTTTTATAGGCGCTTAGAGGAGACCATCGTACAAGCCATTTAATTGGTGTCCTCAGATATCGAAGGAGGAAGACACAATTTTCTGCTCGAGGAAAAAGATATGCTGCATAAAATGAATAGGTCGGCTCCATTTAAGACTTAGGGTGGCTGATGTACGAGAGTATTAAATTCGATTTGATTTTGTTTTGACCGCGATTTGAGTTCGATCTTATCCATTCATTTTTTTATTATATATTTTGGGGTTCCAAACCGCTATTTTGATCATATGGAAAAGACCCTATTTAAATCAGCATATTTTATTTTAAATTCAAACCAATCTAACTCACTGATAATAAATTACTATTATCGTTCTAATATAGAGTTTATATAAATCAACTGACTCGTTTCGATTTAATTTTAACTACGAATTAAATTGTTTGTTGATGACTATATATTCGAAATTAAATCTATATCGATTATTTAATCGATAAATTCAATATAAATATTTTTTTATATTTCCAATTAAATATTTAAACTAATTTAAATATTAATTATAAAACAGCTAAAAATCCAGGTCGTTATATTCCTTCCTCCTTAAAAGAATTTCGTCCCCGAAATTACTAAGGCAGAAGAAATGTTACAAACCTGTTAACCCTTCAAAAGCCCAATTTGTTAAAACTCAATGTTTCATATTTCATAGCTCAAGTCCGATACAACTTTAAGTTTTCATGGGAATATTCAATTTCAGTTCATTTAACTGATTTTTACCATTTCGATTTATTTAACTTGCTTAAGTTAAATTTAAATTTTAGAATTCAAATCCCCGGGTTTCATTTCAAAACAATATTGAAATCCCATAAATATATACATATATATATTCATCACTATCTCAAATTCAAAACATCTGAATTTTAAACCATTTGTTTTCTTTCAAACAAATTTCCATCAGAAACTTTTCTAAGGTAGTCATCCATCACTTAGAAACTCGAAAATGAACACTAATGGTGCTGCAGTCATCATCAGAATTATTTTCCAGCCACTGAAGTGATTTCAGTGCTTTATCACTTTCAAAATCCATTCAAAACGATTTTTATCCAAAAATCTGCCCAAAACAGGGCTATATTATCTTAATATACTTTCGAAAAATATTTTCCAAACACTCGGGATTTAAATTCCAGTTCTGGTTTCAATCCAATTTTATTTCATCTCATTTGTATATTTTATTCATATACAAATTTTATTTGGTTATATATAACCTTTTCAGTTTTATAATCGCATTTGATTATAACCACCAACACCTCAATATACTATGATAATTTCAGAAAATTATTCTTTTATATCAAAATATAGTTTTTGGGCAAAATTATTTCATTTACCCACTTTAAAACAATATCATGTCGATTCTTCTGTCCAAGTGTTCAGAAACTCCTATCGACGTCGTGACGTCCCACGATTCGACCAAAATTCATAAACCACTCAACAGATAAACCAACACAATATAAAACAATTTTTTTATATCAAATTACAAATACGCTCTCTCATATATACACTCAACTCATTCTAGGGTACTACTGACCCTATCTCTAATGAGTAAACCCCCACCAAAGCCTAGGTGTTCGCTCAACCTAAGCTCTGATACCACTGTAACGACCACGAGATTTTCGACTCCGGAAATCGACACAAAACCCAGCGTCGACTGTTCAGACATCGAAAACACCAGATCATTAAGAGAAAGAAGTTAGAGGGTGAGATAGAAAAGATAGAACTAATAGAATAGAAGAAGAAGAAGAACACAGCAGAACATCATCAGAGTAATCACGAATCTCACAGCGGAACGAATAAAATATATTATATAACATAATCTTGAATACAAAATTTGTATCATACCTACATACCATCATCAGAGCATAATACAATATTTGATACAGCGGAAATAACTCTAGATAACTAACGGTGAAGCCTCCTGCTTCCAGCTCCTCTATGTGTATCTGTAAAAGCCTGAAACACTTGACTGCCCGTACAAATTTGGGCACCCAAGAGTTTAGGAAAAAACAAAACAAAACTCCGGGTCAGTC
Source organism: Allium sativum (assembly GCA_030737875.1). NCBI lineage: Eukaryota > Viridiplantae > Streptophyta > Magnoliopsida > Asparagales > Amaryllidaceae > Allium > Allium sativum. Next base: position 599,644,040 of record CM060909.1, on the reverse strand, counting down.
ATGGGACTGGTGTGAGTAAACTCCAACCATATGGTTTAACTTCAAAGATCTTTCGAAAGAAAAGGATAATAGTAAGACCAGTCCACACATAAATATGGATGGTTTTTACCTTACTATAACCCAAACCATTTTTGATATCAAAATCCAGTGATAATATAATAATGTCTAATCAAATAAATAACCAAATAGTAGAACGCTTGCATCTCACGCTCTACATACATAGTATAAAATCAAAAAAAACCGCAGGGCGCTTATTGGAGATTGGATTCCAACTATGCCAAGGTATGGGACCACCTTCCGATGATGTATCTCTAGAGGCGAATACACTGGGTTCAACAAGAACATCTTGCAATCCGGCCCACACATGACCGACCACTCATTTCGCTTGAGTGTATCGAATGTATATCACCAACGGTTGGGCTCAAACCACCGTTTCCCGAATGGGCAGAATCGATAGATTAAGAAACAAAAGGAATTTCTCTAGATAGGTGATTATACATCCTAATGGGTGCGACCCACATAGCCATGCTGCCTGCCCGATTTTTGTCATTTCCTGGTTGTGAAGCTTGAGGCTACGTCTATCTTTTAGAACATCTGGCCACCATACACTTTGAATGCCACATCGTCAAACCCATCAAATCACTAGTTGATCTTTCCAAAAATATTATGGGTGTAAAAGCTAAGAGAAACGAATTTCTCCGCCACCAGACGTAATGCCTTGAAAAGATCGTCTTATGTGATCGTTAGGAATACTCTGTCAGACATTCGTCCATACAAGTTGTCCTGGGACTGGACAACAACACAGCTCTTTTGAATTTCACTCCGTCTTTGATTATTTTCAGCATAATCTAATTCGCAGCGCTTATGCCTATACGGAGTGGTTCTCGGATATTAAATCCAACCGGTCTCTCCGTATTGACAACGATGGTAAAAATCTTTGATAGCCGGTTTTTTAACTATCAAAGGAAAAATAAACATCCATCAAACATCCATCAAACAATTTCACACTCACTGGCCCTTTTCTAATATTTCACTATTGGATTCATTTCCTTATCGGATTTCGATATATATCGTTATATCGATATCTATTATCAAAATTTCTTAAAAATATTCTAACTCCTTAAATTTCTGGAAAAATTCGCCATAACCTCCTTTGTACCGGCAAATATTTCAAACCTCAACTCGCCTCTCTAGGCCCTTTCCATTTAAAAAGAAAATCAAAAAGCCAAGTGGCTTGCCGATTCGGCGCATAAAACCTCATATGGAAATTGAAACATGTACCTTTTTGTCGGGCACTTAAATATATTCTTCATACTCTCTTCATATTCTCCATCCCAAACCTGTTTAACATACATATGCCCATTCCCAATTCGTTTCAAACAATTCGACCCTTTTTACCAAAATACGCTACCATTCGCTAATTAAATTTTTTAATTAGCTTTTTGGTTTCATATACTTTTAATTTTGAACGTATCACGTTCAAATATATTTGTATTCGCTTATGGACATATCAAACTCAACTCTTTGCTCACTTCCCAATTCTAATTCCGTTTTCATACTTTGATCCAATTTACAATTCAGTTTACTTAAAACAAAAGTTAGGTTCGATCAAAAATCACATTAACTAATTTCTTTTGAAACTCGCTAACTTTATTCGATAATTTAAATCTGATGAAACAAAAATCAGTTCATTTACTCTATTTGAGTTCGTATTTATTTGATAACTCAAACTCGGATTTTTCCTAAAAAGAATCGGATTTTATTCACTTAAAATCCTTTAAATTTATTAAATAAACCGTTATGGTTTAAAAACGATTATGGCGCTGTTTTTCTGAAAATTTGATTTTGACCTAACTCAAAATCTATATGATAAAATCAAGATTTTTCTCTTCCATTAGAAAACTACCATTCAATCGGTCCGGGCATTTCTTGTTTCATCAAATTCCGACTTATATTGAGTTCTATATACTCAATTGAAGTTCGAATCGCCAATTTACGAACTACCGCGCCGTGGCGAGTTCGTTTTAATTAAATTAAATATAAACATTTAAAAACTTCGTTTATAATTAAATTCCAACTCCATTTTTAATATTTAAAAATAAATTAAGCCTATCTTCCAAATCTACCTTCACAAATTCGAATTATCCATATTCGTCGATTATTCTATTCCATATTCATAACTCGGTTATGAATTTATTCAAACTCAAATCACATTATATTAGATTTCTATTCTTTGGAAATAAATTAGTATATAAACCAAACGTCTTTATCCAACTTCAAATTTCGAAAATTAAACAAACTTCAAGATAAACTCATTTCGATATCCTTTTACCATTACAAACTAATATCATCTCTAGACAATAGTGAAGTCGTTCAAGTTGGGGTATTTTAATTACCTCTCAGACCTTGATCGACGACGTTCTTATCTTGAGACGAATAAAAGCTGGTAATACACAAACTTGATTTATGTCTCGCCTTCTACCCCATTTCTTACATTTGGAAATTTATTTCCAAATTACACGATGAACATTACTTCATCACATTTATAATCCTTGTTTATAAATTCGCTGCTTTATTAGATTCAACTTAAATTTAAATAATCTATTGAAACTCAATTTTATTTTGGAATATTTGATTTCTCTTTTGAATCTCAAGTTTATTTGAGAATACTTAATTGCCATCACTTATAGTTATATAATCTATTTTCACATTAAAACTTAAATTCACTTTTAATACAATTCGAATATCTTTTTGAAATATAATTCTATCGATTTACAATCATAAATCCGTGTGGATTTACTTAAATTCAGTTTACATTCCGAATACCGGAATAAACTTCCTCATTTCCTTCTTGAAACGATTTCAAGGTATAAATCTCTTTTTTAAATTCAGATTTGAACTTAAATACCCAAATCATCCCATGATGATTATCCCCTTCTATTTATAAACATCGTTTATAAATTTTCTTCTTGTTTTAAATACTTAAAACAAGTTTGTATTTCATATTCTATTTGAAATTCAAATTTCCACTTCGAAAGATAAATTTCTTCTTTACATCCCTTACTTGAAATTTGAGTCTAATATTATCACATGATAATATTTCTTTCCCTTGATAAACAACGTCTATAATTCCAGCAACTTGTTTGTAATTCAAAAACAAGTTAAATTTTCTCAATTTATTCGAAATACCATTTCTATTTCGAAAAGTAAATTTCCCCTTTCTGAAAATAATTTGCACTTGTAAATTGGACATAGTCGAATTCTAAAACAAACCAGATGGACTTATTTCAATTCAAATTATATTCCGAATGTCGGAATAAATTTGATCGTTTTCTTCTTGAACCTATTCAAAGTCACTTTTTAATTTCATCAAAAATTAAATAAATCCCATACTAGTTATTTTTTATTTAAACATATCATTTAGAATTTCACTCCTTGTTCTAAGTATTAAACCACATTTCAATTCAAATTACATTTGAAATCTAATTTCCACTTCGGAAAACAAATCATACTTGAATTTAGAATTTATAAAGTACCAAATGATGATTTTCACATTCATTTAAAACATCGTTTATAAACTATACTTCTTGTTTTAAATATTAACACAAGTTCTATTTCAAACTCCCTTTGAAATTTCATTTCTACTTTGGGCGGATAAACTTCCTTTTAAAATCACGCTTGCATTCACGTTTCAAAATTTATCAAATGATAATCTCCTTTTTCATTTGTAAACATAGTTTATAAATTCAATTACCTGTTTTTATTTTTAAACAAGTAAATATTTCCGAACCTATTTGTAATCCCATTTCTATTTCAGAATTTAAAATTTCCTCTTTAAATTCAAACTTGAATTTAAAATCTAATATTACCAAATGATAATTTCCTTACAAATCATTTATACATTCAGTACTTGTTTTATTATTTAAACAAGTTATTGTTTTCTTAGTTTATTTGAAATTCAAATTTTATTTCAATAAAATAAAATTTCCTTCTCGAATCTAAAAGTCACTTCTTATGATATTATAAATATCTAGGGCCAGTGATATTCTAATATCTAACACACAAATCATCCATTCAATTCACACATCACATACTATATAAATATGTGAACAACATTAAATAAATTTGAGGAATCCAGTTGGATCCCTCCAACCTGTTTTCCTGCATCCACAGATGTTAGTCACATAGATAATACCCATCCTGCTTCAAGGCAGGATATCGCGGTATAAAAGGGGATCCACTTATGTACGTGGGCGTAGTGTCATCCGCTAATGATACCGCGGGCATCCGCTAATAGTGTTGCGGGAAATTCAATGACCACAATAATTCAACAATTCATTCATGCACCCAAGCAACCAACACATTTATTTTTACGATAAAAATAAATTTAAATATAAAACGGTGAGTGAGATTTACTCACCTTGACTTTCCATTGTCGAATATCCTGATTAATTCCATATTGTCTTGTTATGCATTTACTTGAATCGTCTTGAGTGGATTCATTTGTACCTCACCGTCTTCGAGTAACAATGAAGCACGTCCTCGAACAGCCCAAATACATGCTGTATACCACTTTGACCTTCCATCAAGCATCTTGCCAACAATTCCACATCTTTCTTATATCACATATACTTACTGCCCTTCCTTTTTGCTGAATCCATTCACCCCTCATCACCTTAACCCACTGTCACCGTACGCCTGTAATCCATCCACCACCATACCCAGATTTCTAATCTATAACACCCTCCGCAATATCGAAGTCGTCCTTCCTTCTATCGCGACTCCCTCCTGATCTTCACCGTACGAAGAGTCGAGCTCCCCACACCTGATCGAATTGTATGAAATTCGCTCCAAAACAATACAGTCCCTCATGTGTCCATCGTTCCCCTAAAACAGATCGAACCCCTAACTCCTGGAAATCGCGAACACCCAAACCTGGTTTTGAGCTTCGAAAATATGAGTCGTGTTTATGGCTTTTTATCACGGAGTCTTTCAGTATGGAGCTTCAGATTCAATCGCAATACCCTGTTCGAACTCCTATCGCTGCTCGAACTCGGCTCCCTCTCAGATAGCATTGCGCCAAAACCAAATTACACCAGGTTGAAGAAACGATCCATCGATCTGAGTACCAGAAAACGATTTTAAGGATTTTAGGATTTGTCTCGGTTTGGTTTTTGAATTAAGGGAATCGGTATATGTATTTTCGAATGGATGAGGAAAGAGGAATAAAAGGGCAGAGGACTTCGCTAGTTTTAGATGAGAAGGAAATGCTGAGGCACAGTTTTGTTTTATAGGCGCTTAGAGGAGACCATCGTACATGCCATTTAATTGGTGTCCTCAGATATCGAAGGAGGAAGACACAATTTTCTGCTCGAGGAAAAAGATACGCTGCATAAAATGAATAGGTCGACTCTATTTAAGACTTAGGGTGGCTGATGTATGAGAGTATTAAATTCGATTTGATTTTGTTTTGACCGCGATTTGAGTTCGATCTTATCCATTCATTTTTTTATTATATATTTTGGGGTTCCAAACCGCTATTTTGATCGTATGGAAAAGACCCTATTTAAATCAGCAAATTTTATTTTAAATTCAAACCAATCTAACTCACTGATAATAAATTACTATTATCGTTCTAATATAGAGTTTATATAAATCAACTGACTCGTTTCGATTTAATTTTAACTACGAATTAAATTGTTTGTTGATGACTATATATTCGAAATTAAATCTATATCGATTATTTCATCGATAAATTCAATATAAATATTTTTTTATATTTCCAATTAAATATTTAAACTAATTTAAATATTAATTATAAAACAGCTAAAAATCCGGGTCGTTATATTTATCATGGATAAAATTAATGGGAACCTTTCCCTAAGAATAAGAAATTTAGAAACTAGCTGTAGGTTAGTTAAGAAGAATGGTTTCCTGGGTATTGATCTAATGTTGGTTTTGGCCTTCGGGGTTAATATTTGGGGAATTGCTCTCTTACTGATTTACGGTTAGTGACCGATGAATTGGAATGAGGCGTATGTTGTGTTTGTGTAACATTTGTTTTTAATATACGCGGTTTGTTCGGAAAGGCCGGGTTTATACCCATTCTGAATAACCGATTCGACGATATGCCGAAGATGAAGACGGTGGTTGAAGACCGGAAGTCTTCACATCGTTTGGGTGATTACTGATGATCTTGATTGGGCTGTACACCCAAGATGAGGTAATCAGTTAGTGGTCGTCCAAACGTACTTGGAGATCGATGGATATGCGAGGAAAGTGCCTCCGGTTTCGTTCAGACCCAGAACGAACTTGTAAATGGATTGTGTGTCTGACATTGGATTTTATTCTGTGTTGATTGATTTTTGTTAAATATATATCTGTTTGGCGGCGGAGAATTTATTCTCTTGCTTAACGCCCTTCTCTGAGACGTACGAGCTTAGAGGTTATATATCGATAGATATCAATCGCATGGCATGAATTGCCTGTGTGGCATGCTGAGTTGCATGGATCAAGGCTTCTGTTGAAAAGCAAAGTCTTTTGGTTGATGATCAAATCACGACCTATGTGGCAGCTTTGTGTATAACATGAATTCGCGAGCCTCACACCTCGGTATGAGTTAAAAATGGGATAAGGACTACAGGGAGAGCACGACGTTTCTTTCTAGCTTTGGTGGTGTCAGTGACTTACCAGCCCTGACATTTATATACTTTTCACCTACGTGGTTGTTGGATGAGGCGCCTCGATTTTAGGTCTGTAAGGACCGGGAAGCGTGTGTTCAGGAATAACTAATCCTCAAACGTAAGAGAGGACCGACCCTGAAGCATCCAGGGGTTACCCAGAGTGTGTAGTCCCGAGGCATTTGCTAGAGTGTCTCGTAGCGGAGAGGAGCTTGCCCCTTGCTTCGACTCATGACGGAAATCCAATTTCCAATACGTGATATTGCGGTTTTAATTGTAGAACTAGTATGGCGACATGATATATGGTACCCATGCCGTCTATGATTTATATTTATGATTGAAATTGTTTTAACACTATACACTTATTATAGTATCAAATGATTTGTTTTAAAACGTACCAAGCATGTTTGGTTATTATAAGGGAAAACCCTATCCTCCGGCTTGCGTTGCATTGTGTGATGGGACCTGGGTCTTATAATAGCTTCATTTTTCGAAAAAGCATTGCGTTGTTTATTCTATGCACTGGTATTCTTGGGAGAAAACCCGTTCCGTGTTATACGGCGTGGCCCCTCGAATTACTCTCTTTTAAAGAAAAGTTTTAAATAACTGTTTTAGTTCTCACACCAGTCACATGACTGAACTGGAGTTTATTGTTTTAACCTAAACTCTGGGTGCCCCTATTTTCCGCACGGGCAGCTAGTAGTTTTGGTTTTGCAGATTTATATTCACAGGATCCTGGGTTGCAACTGGAATGATATCCGGAAAGCTCTGTATCTGTATATCACCTTCAGTTTTGCTTTGTATTATTTTCCGCTGCTATGTAATTTATTGTAATCTCCGATATTTATCGAATGTAATTTATTCATTTATACTCTGTATATTCTTGTATCTGATGGAATTGTTGTAATAACAATTAAATGTTCTTCCGTCTGCGTTCATTTGTGTGTTGTTCTCAAGGTAATCCGCTCTTTCCTTCACGGGGAAGTTACGGGTCCTCACACTCCATGTAGATGTCTTCTTCCAAGTCTCCATGCATGAAGGCGATTTTCACATCTAGTTGCTCCAACCCGTGAATAACAACTATGGCAAGTAATATCCGGATAGAAGTATGCCTCACAACCAGTGCGAACATCTCATCATATTCCTTTCCTATCCTCTATGCAAACCCCTTAGCCACTAGCCTAGCTTTGTATCTTCCATCATCCTTCACCTTATATATCCATTTGCACCGAATAGCACGGTTTCCTTGAGGAAGTGGAACCAACTCCCAAGTCTGGTTCTTCATCAACGATTGCATCTCTTCCTCCATGGTGCAAATCCACTTCGAGCTATCACTCGAACCCATGACGTCATCAAGGTCCATCGGCTCATTTTGGACTACATAAAGAGCATAGTCAAATTCTCAAAAAAGCTAAGATAGTTCCAATCATCATATCTTTCGAGTGGACTTATAGAGCGGCGACCAACCCGAGTAGCAATACCATCACCCAGTCTTCCTTCAGCTCCACCTTGAACTGAATCTTCTCTAGGCTCGTGCACATCACCAACACTATTAGAGGAATCCTGTGGACTATGTGATGTAACATCAACCGCATTCACCTCGTAAGCACCTCCAACAACTCTACTCTCTCTAGGCCTGAAAGTGGGAATAACTTCCTTCTCCTTTGATTCACCATGAACCAAATCTGGAATATTCGATGAGCCTTCATTCTCCTTGAACATAGCCGACTCATCAAAAGTAACATGACGGAAACCATAGCCTTCTTCGTTTTCGGATTCCAAATCCAATAGCCTTTGACGCCATCCATATAACCGAGAAAAATCCGTTTTAAAGCTCTAGGTGAGAGATTATCATTCCCTGGATCATGCACATAAACTGGACTGCCAAATACCCGAAGATAATTCAAGTCAACGCACTTTCCTTTACACACTTCCTTCGAAATTTTGTTATTAATAGCCGAGCACGGAATTCGATTAATAATATGCACCGCGGTTGACAAAGCTTCGGCCCAAAATCTCTTAGACAAACCCGATGTCAATCTCAAGCATCGAGCTTTCTCTAGTAGAGTTTGGTTCATTCTCTCTGCCACTCCATTAGATTGTGGATCTCCCGGTGTAATAAAATGCCTTCGAATACCATGATGCTTGCAAAAATTCAGAAATTCTCTAGAAACATACTCGCCGCTATTATCGAACCTAAGAACCTTCAAAGTCTTTCCACTCTCATTCTCAACAAGACCAATCCATTCTTTGAATCTTGCAAATGCCTCCGACTTGGCCTTCATTACATACACCCAAACCTTCCGAGAAAAATCATCAATGAAAGAAATATAATATCTTGCTCCTCCCAAAGAATATACAGGCGCTAGTCCCCAAACATCTGTGTGTTACCAAACTGAGACGACCCAAACTTCCCTGTGAAGGAAAGCACGGATAGAATTGAGGATAAGACAAAATAGAACGCAAACGGAAGAACATTTCATTGTTATTACAAAAATTCCATCAGATACAAGAATATACAGAGTATAAATGAATAAATTACATTCGATAAATATCAGAGATTACAATAAATTACATAGCAGCGGAAAAATATACAAAACACAACTAGAAGAGATACACGGATACAGAGCTTTCCGGATATCGTTCCAGCTGTAAATCAGGACCCTGTGAATATAAATCTGCGAAACCAAAACTACTAGCTGCCCGTGTCGAAAATAAGGGCACCCAGAGTTTAGGTTAAAACAATAAACTCCAGGTCAGTCTTGTGACTGGTGTGAGAACTAAAACAGTTATTAATACTGGTTTTAAAGTTTGGTAACTCAAGGGACCACGCCGTATGACACGGAACGGGTTTCCTCCCAAGAGTACCAGTGCATAGAACAAACATCGCAATGCTAAATAAAGAAAAATGAAGCTGTTATAAGACCCAGGTCCCATCACACAATGCAATGCAAGCCGGAGGATAGGGTTTTCCCTTATAACAGCCAAAGCATGCTTGATACGTTTAAAACACATTATTTGATACTATTATAAGTGTATAGTGTCAAAACAATTTTCAATCATAAATATCAATCATAGGCGGCATGGGTACCATCTATCATGTCGCCATACTAGTTCTACAATTAAAACCGCAATATCACGTATTGGAAATTGGATTCCGTCATGAGCCGAGGCAAGGGGCAAGCTCCTCTCCGCGTTCGAGACACTCTAGCAATGCCTCAGGACCCCACTCTGATCCTTTGGAACCTCCAAGGCTGGTCCTCTCTTACTTTTGAGGATTAATTATTCCTGAACACACGTTTCCCGGTCCTTACAGACCTATATCCGAGGCGCCTCGTATCCAACAACCACACAGGTGAAAGGTATATAAATGTCAGGGCTGGTAGGTCACTGATACCACCCTAGCTAGAAAGAAACGTCGCGCACTCCTTGGGTCCGTATCCCGTTTTTGACTCATACCGAGGTGTGAGGCTCGCGAATTCACGTTATACACAAAGCTACGCCACACAGGCCATGCTTTGATCATCAACCACAAGACTTTGCTTTTCAACAGAAGCCTTGATCAATTGCCACTTACGCGTGCCACATTGGCAATTCACTCCATGCGACTGATGTCCATCGATATACAACCTCTGAGCTCGTACGTCTCAGAGAAGGGCGTTAAGCAAGAGAATAAATTCTACCCCGCCAAACAGATGTATATTTAATAGAGATCAATCAACACAGAATAAAATCCAATGTCAGTCACACAATCCATTTACAAGTTCGTTCTGGGTCTGAACGAAACCGGAGGCACTTTTTTCGCATATCCATCCATCTCCAAGTACGTCTGGACGATCACCAACTGTTTCCCTCATCTTGGGTGTACAACCCAATCGAGACCATCAGTAATCACCCAAACGATGTGAAGACTTCCGGTCTTCAACCACCGTCTTCATCTTCGACATCTCGTCGAATCGGTTATTCAGAATGGGTATAAACCCGGCCTTTTTGAATAACCCACGTATATGATAAATAAATGTTACACAAACACAACAAACGCCTCATTCCAATTCAGAATATTCTTTTATTCACAAAATCACATTCTTAGGGAAATGTTCCCATTAATTTTATCCAAGATAAATTCTTCTAAATTTATTCTATAATCTTTCTTTGGACATCATTTCAAACTAGTCGGGATTAGCGAATCACACCGAAGTAATTATTTATTTTATTTCCCAATCCCAACCTATTTATCCCATGGAGCAAAACTGGTAATACTCCATATCTAGCACCACGGTGTTATCGGTAAAACTAATTACCATTTCACGTTCAAATCTAATTAAAGATTTAACTATCGCATTGGAGCAAAACTGGTGTTACTCCATTCTCGATCACCTTTCAGATTTGATAATTTTAAATTATCAATTCCCATTTTAATCTAATTAAAGATCCATTAAAACTCCACTTAGTTTTAATCTTCTCAAAAATCAATATTCTGTCTTTAACTGGGTTAAAGAACCAATGTCTTCTAAAACACGATTCACGACAAACCCAAATCACATTTGATATTAAATACAAGGCTCTGAATAGAAAATATATCGGCTTATATTCAATATCAAATTCTGAAACCAACATATATCGTATTGGAAATACCGATATAAAATATATCTTTCAAATTCCCATAACAATATCTGTATATTCACGAAATCCAACATCGAAATATTCCGAAGATAGTTTCGATTCAACTCCAGTCCCATCCACGTATTGGGAATATTGATTATTTTTAAAATCACTTTCAAATTCAATTTATTTATTTCAAAAATAAATTGATTTTAATTCTAGTTCCAAACTAGTTCATTTCGATAAAAATCTATTTTTAACCTTTCAAATGTGGAATTTTTCAGCCCAATTCTTTCCAATTCACATATTATGATTTTACAAAAATTATAGATATTTTTAATAATTTTATCAAGGCCTTTACAGTCGATTTCCATCAATGGCCATCGAACTGCACTTACAGCGACCTTTTTCGAATTTGATTTGGACATAATTCTAAATCCAACCGTTAGATTTCAAATTTCTAATATTCATTGGAACGCTCTTTTCGATACGAACCCAACGGTTCCGGTTTTAGGAGAATCCGATGGTCGGATCTCCCGCAACGTCAATTCGAAGTCAATGGTCGAAATTCACGAACTGCCGCGGCGCGATGCGTTCTATTCAGGCCATTATATACAATATATATATATATTATATATTTCGTCGATTTCCTTTTAAAACGTATTTTATAAATCGTTTTAAATTCGTTTTCAAAACCATTTCAACTCTATATTCAATTTCAAATCGATTTGATTTCAATTCAATTCGAATTCATTTCCATTTTATTTAATTCGAATTCAAATTCGTTTCAATTCAATTCAAATTCTAATTCATTTCAATTCAATTTGAATTTACCTTCTATTTAATTCAATTCGAATTCATTTCAATTAAATTTCAGTTCGTTTTAAATTTCATTCAAAACGATTTCAATTCGTTTTTAACTCCATTTCAATTTAATTCAATTTGAATTCATTTCTAATTGATTTGAATTCAAATTCACTTTCTATTCAATTTGAATCGAATTCATTTTCTATTCGATTCGAATTCATTTCAAATTGATTCAATAAAATTTCAGTTTGAATTTTTATCTAATTTGATTTGAATTTCATTTCAAAATATTAATTTTGAAATCACTTTTCAATATTCATTATAAAACGAATAAAATCGATATAAATATCGTTCGCGTCAAAATAACGCATCTCTAATCAACACGGCTTTATATTTTTCAAAAACTTCTTTATTCTATTCAACAAATGAATATTTATTCTATTCAACACATGAATCTATATTTCTTTCAACACTTGACTAATCTCAACAAATGAGTACTGTCAACACATCACTATTTTTGTTATGTAAAATATTTTATAAAATTATGGTATCTATCGTTTGATTTTTAATTAGACTTCAACCATAAAGTAGTTCTAATTTTAAATATGATAAAGATGTAAATTTTATTGTATAAAATATTTTACTCAACACATAAATAGTTTCAACACATGAATTTTCTTTTTTAATATTCATTATTCTCCCGATTGGAATGAGGCCCAATCAATCACCATATAATGTTAATTATATGGATTCCATACACCACATGTATATAATAGCAATGATAAACAATCAACCATCATCCAAGGTGCACCACACAACTGCATAAGCATCAAATATAAATAATTAACGCTTACACAGCCTGTCGACCAATCGATCGACATACAATTAAATAATTGGGATTAGTGTACGCCAAATTTCATCCCAACACCCGTGTGGGGTTTCAAATCAATCAAACACAGATTTTTATTTGTGCAGTTGGGCGATGTGTAAAATTTATCATTCCAATCAATTTCAGTCAAATCAGTGTGTATAAACAAATCGACCGATTTGTTTATAAATATTTATTTATTCACTTTCATGTTAAAAATTATATTTTTAACGATAAAATATTTTTAACTATATAAATATTTTATTTCCTTTCAACACAAGAATATTTTATTATCGATTTCACATCAACAACACAAACAAATTTTCACCACATATCAATCAAACAAACAAGCCATCCATGGTCTGTGGATGACGGGTGTCGGGTGCTGCTAAGCACCGTCTGCATTCTAGTATATATATAACTAGAAAAAGAAATTTAGAGTGAAAAGATCTCACCGAAGCTATCCCAACTCCACTACACTTCCTATGTAGAACATCTTCCCCGTGCTCGCCTTTTGTCACTTTCGTTGCCCGTATTCACTACATATATAAAAATCACATTTTTATATGGTTGCTATGTATATAAAAATCATATTTTTATAATCACCCCATAGGGATAAAATTCTATTTTTACATCGCCACTATATAGATAAAAATTCTATTTTTACATCGTTACTATATAGATAAAAATTCTATTTTTACATCGTTACTATATAGATATAAATTCTATTTTTACATCGTTACTATATAGATAAAATTCTATTTTTACATCATTACTATATAGATAAAATTCTATTTTTACATCGTTACTATATAGATAAAAATTCTATTTTTACATCGCTACTATATAGATAAAAATTCTATTTTTACATCGTTACTATATAGATAAAAATTCTATTTTTACATCGTTACTATATAGATAAAAATTCCGCCTTTTCAAATATAAAGATTATATTTTTATCACTCTACAATATAAAAGATTATATTTTTAACACTCTACAATATAAAAGATTATATTTTTATCCTCCTACAATATAAAATTTCAGATTTTTAATTGCTAAAATTAATTAAACAAAACAAAATAAATGAAAGGGCTTACATTGCTTTAAGGAGGAGCGGAGGGGGGTTTTCTTGTTCGCTGGTGGTGGTGGCAGAAGAAGAGGCAGCGGCGGTCGGTGCGAGGCTGGGCGCGGCGTAGGGTTTCAGGAGGGCGGATGGAGGAAGAGGCGGTGGAGGCTAGGGGTTTGAGGCGGCGGGGGTTCGTCGATGTCGCGGTGGCCTGGGGCTAGGGCGCGCCGATCTTTTTAGAGGAAGGGGGGAATCGGGCGGTGGTGCGTTTCAGAAGGAGGGGGGAAGACAAGGAGGAGGGACAGGGGGGGGGGGCTGTGCCACCGCGACGGCGACGAGGGGAGGAGCGGCGGCTCCTCTCCGCTTCCTTCTCCATTTTTCTTCTTCTTTTCTGTTGAATCAAATATGAACGGGGGGGGGGGCATAGAAGCTAAAAGGAAGAGAGATTTTTAATTTTATATTATTTAATTACAAGAAAAGTTGACTTTTTATTTTGACCTCGAAACGAGGCCCACCGCCTGTCGTCCATAACTAATTACCCCCATTCCGAACACAATGGGCTATGTACCATAAGCTGATTCGACCATTTCGATCAGTTTCCGTTAAAATCAACATATAACTCTGTATATTGATTTTGAACGCGCATTTCAATTTACCGGGGTCACATACTAACTCTATAAATCCCAGAAAAATATTTTCTAGCTTCGTATTGACGAACGGTCCTAACAAAACTAATTTCGTCGAATTCTGAGACCGTTGGAAAAATGGTCATTTTCCAGTCGATTAAAATCAACTGAAACTGGTCAAACGCGTTTTCTTTTGCCACGCTCACATATTGATTCAAAAAATTATGAAATTTGGAATCTAGCAATAACTTGACATCACTGACCCAACACAAGTGGTTTCGTCGAAATCCGAGGTCGTTTGCAAAATTCCCATTTTTAAGGGTCTGAATTCCATAGCGACTATTCAGAATTTTCAACTGGACATATCTTTTGATTCCCGCTATGAAATCTTGATTTTTCGGATTCGTTGGAAAGATATTATCAAATAGATCCTATTATTTTTGGTTTCGTTAAAATCCGGATTGTTTTGCACCCGGTACATTCAATTGAAGTTTGAAATCGAATTATCGAACTACCACGCCATTTTCAATTCTATTTATAATTATATATAAATATTTATATTCTAACGACGAAGTATATAATATATACGTTCGAATTATATTCAAAATAAATTTCTCGTCGATATTATTTAAAATAATTCATTTTAAATATGCAAAATTCGCTAAAATTGCCAAAATAAAAATTTTAAACTGGCCCAGATTTTACGGGTTGTTACAATCTGTGTGCACATACTCAAGAATCCCTCTTGAATCATGTTTTCCTTTAGCGAATGACACTCTAGTTTGCTTCCCCATGACACATTCCTCGAAAACTCCAACTTGCTGAAACTCTCACCATCAATCATCTCCCTTCGACGAAGAACATCAAAACTCTTCTCTGAGACATGACCCAATCTCAAATGCCGCAGCCGTGTCGCATCTAAGCCACGAGAACTATCAATAACAACACAAGTTTCGCCTTCCATAGTCACTCCTTGAAGCTAATAAATACCATGAGTTCTAGCACCCTTTATAACCACAAGCGCACCCTTTAAAACCCTCAAGCTATCACTCTCAGTGGTGATCTTGCAACCTAAAGAATCCAACTGTCCCAAAGAGATAAGTGACTTCCCTAGTCCCGAAACATAGCGCACATTAGTGAGAGAACGAACCACTCCGTCAAACATCCGAATTTGCACGGATCTAATGCCTTTCGACTTGCAAACTACACCATTTTCCATAAAAATTGAATTTCCTTCCCAATCAACAAAAGAAGAAAAACAATTCTTATTAGGCGTCGTGTGGTATGAAGTCCCTGAATCAAGCACCCATTCGCTGCCCCAAACATCCGACGCTACAGCCGACAAAACATCTACGTCTTCCTTACCAACATCTCTCTCCACCGCAACTGATGAAGATGCTACTTCCTTCTTCCCCTTGTCTGGACAATCATTTTCCCAGTGACCAGGTTTCTTACATATAAAACACTTGCCATTTCTTTCCTTCGATTTTCCTCTTCCACCGGGCTTCCTAGACTTAGAACGCCCTCAGTTTCCCATCTTCTCTATCTTTTCTTTCTCCGCAAATAAACCTTGACCATTACCAGCACCACTATTACCATCACTCAGCTCCTTCATCTGATCTTACAATTCCTCACTATGAAGACCCATTTTGACATCATTTAGAGTCAATGTATCCCGACCATAGATCAAACTATTTGAGAACCCAGTATAGCGTTTAGGCAATGAACATAACAATATCATCGCCTTCTGCTCCTCCTCAATCTTCAAATCTACTTCCTTCATCTTCATTAGAAAATCATCAAACACATTTAAGTGCGCCTTTAGCGAAGTTCCTTCATTCATCTTGTAGGTAAAGAAAGTCTGCAACAAGATCAGTCGATTTGTGAGTGATTTCTTCATATACAACTCCTCCAACTTGTTCCAAATGCCTTTAGCAGTCGTCTCACCACTAATTTTTGAAATAACATTCTCCCCCATTGCAAGTTGAAGTGTAGTGAATGCCCACTCTTCCATTTCTTCTATATCCACATCTGAGATGTCCGCTGTCAATAAATGTTTATCAAACACTACCCGATGTACCCGTTTCCGCCTAAGAACTGCTTTCATCTTCCATTGCCAATGTCCAAAATCATTATAGCCATTCCACTTATCGATAACCAATTGTGAACCAGAAGCTGACCCACGTA
Organism: Allium sativum; assembly: GCA_030737875.1. Taxonomy (NCBI): domain Eukaryota; kingdom Viridiplantae; phylum Streptophyta; class Magnoliopsida; order Asparagales; family Amaryllidaceae; genus Allium; species Allium sativum. The sequence goes on along the minus strand of CM060909.1, from coordinate 599,627,203 downwards.
TATAAGGAGCTACACCACTTGGACCTACTGTTGAGACGTTATATGAATCTGATCCCGACATTTTTATAGCTATCTACTAACATCAATGCTCCGATACCAAATAATGTGGAGAAATTTTGATTCAAGACCGTTCAAGTCAAAGATCCCCAAATCAGCGGAAGACGAGATCCTGGTAAACATGCATAAATAACCAATCAATATCGAAGACAATCTCAACCCAATTCAAAAGCCAATCATAATCACCACACAAGAGAAATAACTGGGCAATAACGAAAAATAAATCACACACGGATTTATAGTGGTTCCACTAACAACTTGTTAGTGTACGTCTACTTGAGAGAGAGAGAGAGCCTTTTATTAACACCAATGAATAGTACAAGAGATTGATTACAATGGTCACTCAATTCACTCTAGAATTTTATTTGTGTAGATAAAGAGTTGAAGAAATTAGGAGAGATAGAATGAATGAATTGAATTTAATTCCATTCAATTGCCATTCCTTCACCCCTTTAGGCCTCTTTTATAAGACCTATTATTTCATGCCCAAGTTACTTGATCTCCAAGTAAACTTGGCACCCAAGTTATTTATTACTTCATGCGCAAGTTTTCTTTACCTCTAAGTATACTTGGCACCCAAGTTATCTATCATTTCTTTCCATAAGAAAAATCTTCTTCCATTGATTTAGCATCACCAATTTTAACAATAGTAATGGTAAGCAGTTCTGGCTTACGAGTAAAAACGGTATGGTAACGGTATTTGCCAAACGGTAACGATAACCATTACCATAACAGCCCTAGTTTTTGCATTCATCATCTCCACTTCGACATATACAAATATTGCCTCCTCCCATCCCCCACTAAACAGTAATACCACCTAAAGCTAGCTATTGTTAAACAACAATGTGCCAATGCCACATTCTCATGCAAATATTAGCATCTACCATACTCAAACACACATATATAGAGACACACATTTGTCTTTTTAGAAAAAAGAATCGCCACCAGCTTCTACTATGATCATCTCACCTTTAGCATATATAGATATTTACTTCAATTTTACCCTCTCACTCACCAACCAGTAATTCCTATTATAGTTACTATCACCAACATCCAACATTCTCAAACAACAACCTGCTATCCTCAAATCTCCACTTATCCACCATCATCAACCCAACTCACGCACAAATTCAACTGGTAAATATTTATTAGGCAAATATTTGCCTTCTTAAAAAAATCAGCAAAATTATATGACATATGGATTTTAATGTATAAAGATAATAAAATTACTGATTCAATGGTGAAAACGAAATTGAAATTTGATAGATGTACTGAAATATATCACTTTTTTAATAGTGCGAATATTTTAGTAATCGCAGTGTCGGTCCATGAAAATCCAATGGTGACTAACCTAAATAGTTATAGGAGGATAATTTGTATTTAAAATACAAAGGAATGTGGATCTAATAAAGTTTAAAAATAAATTTATTTCTAATTTCTACTTTTTCGAAAGCATTTCTAATTGATTTCTACAAAAACAGATAGTAATATCCTTCTTGTCTAAACTGCATGTTCATTAACCTTTGATTGTGTCAAAAAATTGATTAATATAAGGTGATGTATTTTCACGTTAACTTGCTTTGAGAGATATAGTTTTAAACTCCATCATCTTGATGTAAGTTCAACTTCATTCCTTAATGCAATTTCAGAGTTATTATTTTAATCTCATTTAACTGATGCAGTTTTAACTTTAGCATCGTAATTTTATTTTACCTTCTTCGAGAGATGTAGTATAAACAACATTTTGAGTAATGTATATGCGGTTGGAGATGTTAATTGTTTGTCAATTTTGGTGTTTATGCGAAACGTTATTGCATGTGAAAGATTCAATAAGATAGTTATCTTTTAGTGTATAATATAAGAATAACAAGCAAGAGGGAATAGATTGACATGGAAAGAATTGATCCTTATGTAATTTTGAGAGTGGGTTGTTCTTCTATAAAAATTGTTATGGATGGACCTATCACGCAAAATCTATTTTTAATTTACTTGCCAAATTAAATCGTAATAGGATGTTTTTACTAATAGATGTATTTTTTATTTGAACAATGAAGTTATAAGTAGGCCTTTGTGGAGTTCGTAATTTGTAAATAGAAATGTAAAGTTGGTTCATGTAAGTTAATCATATGTAAAATATATTGCTCTTTGATTTTTGCTTATTGATCTTCAAATTTCATGTGACGATCTCACATATAGTGCGTAATTTTAATACTATTTTGAAAGTATAATATTATTTTATCATAAAAGTTATTTCTTAAATTATTTCATGGTAACAGTTGAAAAGTCAACATGTGGCATGTAAGAATTATTATTAAAGAAAAGTAGCTTATAGTACATCGTATGAAGGTAAGTGTTTGAGATGTACTATAATGTTGTGTTTGAAAGTGATTCGATCAAATTTTACATACACGGTTTATGTTTTATGGTGGTATATTTTCTACTATCTATTCTATTATATATAAAATATAACATTTTACTCTTTCAATTCTTATCTTCTATCCATCCTCAATTAGAATACTGCTCCCTCATTAATTTAAGTGAGAAACTTCTGTTGAACCCTTTATTTAGGGGTGTAAATCGATCGGACTGGACCGGACGGAGGTGTGTTCAGTTTCTGTCTTTAATAAATTGGGACCAGACACGGAACAGACAAAAAAAATTCTTGTATAAAATTTGTTTTCCTAGCTCGTGTCCTAAATAAAATCGGTCGAATAACGACATGTATTTTTCAGACATGGACACAAAATGGACTTGATCAAACATGCCTATTTACATCAAATTTTATACTTTTTATTAAATTTCTTTCAACTATATACCAAGTTACAAGAAATTCGGATGAATTCGGACAAATACAGATCGAATGTAATTTTTTCTCATACAAATTTTGTTGTCCTAGCTCGTGTCCTAAATAAAAATCGGAGGACTCGAACGAGCGCATTTCGGTCATGGACACGAGCGGACATCGAACTTTTATAAAAAAAAAATTACAGCTCTGCCCATTAACTCGACTTTTAACCTGATCAGAAATCCATAGAAATTAAAAATCTAAATGAATCTAGAATAACTCGAAACTCGATCAAGGAACCCAGAAGAAGACCAAGAAGGAGCCTAAGGAAAGTCATCTTAAAATTAGATGAGTGGATGGATCGGTATTGATCCACCTCCTATAGATCGGTACCGATCCATATGAATTGCATGCGACCCATGATGAGTTGCACCACCATGAACCTCATTGCTCTTCTAGGATATCCTCTAAGTTTGGTAGATTCTGGTATTCCATGCTCAAGTTATTAATGAATCATATAGTATGGAAAGCAATTTTACATGGCTCGATTATGAAGTACCATCAAGCGAAGTACAAATTCCGTGAAACTTAGTAGAAGACATCACAAGAGAATAGGAGAGCCAACAAAACCGACACATGGTCATATGATTCAAGGTAATGGATCGGTGCATATCCATTGGCCATGGATTAGTACCGATCTATGGAGTTGATTCATATGACCCTGAAACTTTCTGCTAACCTCTTATCCCCTTTGTAAGCTTTCTGACATAACAACATGGTCTAATTTTCCTTTATACTTTTATAAATACCGGTACGTCTGCAATAAAAAAAGGGTTGATCCCCTCTAACCATTTTGCTGTTGAAATATACCTTTAACTTTCTTTTCCCAACAATATCACCTGCGACTATTGTACTTTATTCCAATCGAGACTTATAGTTGTGATTCATCTCTATTCAACCTATTGTAGTCAAACAACTTATAACGAGTAGAAAGAGAATAATCAATCTTATAAAGTGCATGTATTTTAAGTTAACAGTCGAATCATTATAAATCTATGCCTTTTATTTACTTCTCTTCCTTTTTCACTTATTTTACTTATCTATGTTTGGATATTTGTTTAATATATCTAAATTGCTTACAAATAGCTGGTGCTTTCAATCATATCTGTGGTTAATGTCGTTTTTAACATTAACATTTAATGCATTCACAAAGAACTTGAACATAGAAAAAGATCAAAGCTATCTTAATGTAAATCCGCAAGGTCTAGCAGTTAGGTCTATGGTTTGAGCTTTGGAAATTGCTAATTGCTTGCTAATTAAAAGAGAAGATTTCTCCAAAGAGAAATCCTACCAAATATGGTGATGGAAAACCTTCATAGATGGGAATTTCATTACAATTGCTTTTAACATGGAAGTTGGCAACTAGGCTGGAAACCATTCTCAAGCAAATGCCATTACTAGGAAGGAGATGTACATGGTGCTTGAGAATACAAACCAAAAGAAGGAAATTTCGCATAAAGCTTTCATGGGTAGAATTGAAGGTCTGCTTGCCCTTTCACCTAAGGCCAATGCTGGAACTGTAGGAACGATGTAAAATTGGAAGAACATGCATATTAATAAGCTTTCAATAGACATAAGAAGAACTAAACTCAACGATATAGGGCTCATGTTACAGACGCAAACCTAAGTTTAGCTAATGTGAATGGAACCACGCTCCTTAGAAATATCAACTTCAAACCGAATTGGAATCTTCATGAAGAAGCTATTTAAATTTTCCTCAGAATATCCGCATCTAGCGAGGATCAAGTTAAAAGTATACAAAATGTTGAATTCGAAGTAAATGTTCAAACTAGAAATCAAGCTACAACCACGTAGCTCATGATACAACCTACTCCAAGAGTTTTAAAACCTGCTGAATGGACGTTCTTTTGAGGATTGGAGGATCTAGGTGTGGCGACCCAGATTTTCAACCTTCAAAAATTGACATTTAATACTTTCGAGTACCCAAATGCTAGAATTTCAAACGTTGGGATCTGCATCGCCTAGGACTATAACACACTAGAAACAACACAATGAAACAAAATAACATTTTATTTCTACAACAATATGATCACATAGATTACAATGGCATCATCATAATATGTACATATCCAGTTATACTGACTACTGGATACCAAATAAAACAAGGAAACATAACTAAAATAAACTAGGTGAGTCCAAAAACACCCATCTTTGCCTTAGAAAGATCTAAACCAAAAAATCTCCAAAGTCCAAAGAAAGCTCCACAGAAAGACTCCAAAATGCTCCTAATAAGATTTGACCAAATTGCTCTAAAATGCTCTACTAGAACCTGTCAACTAGGCTGCACCTGTGGAAAATTATGGGAACCCATATTTTATGGAAAACAAATAAACTCTAGGTTAGTCATGGAACTGGTGTGAGAAACTTGATAGATTTGTTATATGTAGTGAAATTCACAATGCTTTTTGGAAAATGAAGCTACCATATGGTCTTTTGGCACACACACAATGCAAATACAGACTTTGGCGAGGTTTCTCCTTATGATAACCAAAGATGCTTGATACCTGAAAACCATCTGATACTATTACTAGTGTTGAAAATCATTTCGCAAGTAAATGTATCAATCCTAGCCAACATAATGTCTCATAACATTATGTTGACAAATAGTGTACAAAACAAACCGTAAGGGCTCGTAGTTGAGAATGGATTTCCAAAAAATGAACAAGCTAAGGAAATTCCTTATTTCCTAATTCGATGTTACACCTCTAGAGAGATGTCCCAAGAACCAACTGGCTCTCTGCCAACACAAGGCTAATCTCTCTGTTAACTGGATTGATTAGACCACGCCTAAGTGTGCATCTCTTGGTCGTTACCAACCTTTAACTAGAGCCCTGCAACTTCGACATCCACATAAGTAGAAGTTGCCACATAAGCAATACTGGGCTTTATACCATGGTACACTTTTTATCTAAAAGGAGATAACATACCCATATCCTTGTTGCATTTTTCCTGTTTTTGCCATTTATCAGGGTGTGGGGCCAGTCAAAGTCTCGTTACACAAAGTTGCGCTTATCCTTAAGCCATGCTTTGATCATCAATAGATCATCAATTAGTATGCCACACAGTCATTCCATATCATATAGTTGATAATCACTAACCATATCACCTTTGAGCTCGTATGTCTCAAAGAACGGTGTTAAGAAAAGAGAATATATTCTCCGCCACCAACAGAAATACATTTAGTAAAGATCAATCACATATTACAAAATACAATGCCAGACACACATCCGTACAAGTTTGTTTTGGGTCTGAGCGAAATCGAAGGCACCTTATTTCTTGTCCAATAAAGGAGAGTTGTTTTTGCAAATCCAGAAAAATCTCCAAGTACGTCGGGATCACTGTTATAAATAACCTCATTATGGGAGGCCTTCCCAATAGAGATAACAGCGAATAGTCCCTTCAATGTAAAGATTTATGATCTTCAACCCCGTCTTCAACTATCATTTCTTGGTTCAACACATCGTATTATTAGTCAAAATGGTTTTCAGACATATGATCTTATCCCGGACTTCCTGAATAATAAGTGTCATTCTAAAACAATATGGATTATATGATTTTAATTAAGTCTTAAACTCATCTTACCCTTTGAAACAATTCATCATCAAAAACATTTCATGATTCATTTGAAATAGTTTAATAAAGGTTGGATATCGATTATTAAGTTTAATCCTCTCGAAATCAATTATTGAGTAAAAAGCGTTTTAAAAAGCATTACTAAAAGTGTTACAAAAAGGCTTATTTAACCAGTTTAATGAAAATAGCTTTAAACTCTATATTTTTAACCCAAATCACGTTGAAATCATTTATTATGATTTATAAATTTTTCTTCTTCATATTTTTGATAATTTTTGTAAAATCATTTCGATTTATTTCCATATTTGGTCACTAAACTACACGACCGCAATTTTTATTGAAAACTGTTTTGGACATAACTTGAAAATTATTTATCTAAATTAAGAAATTCTTTCTCCATTTGAAAACTATTGTTATAAGAAAGCAAACATTTTTCGTTTGGGGAATATTCTATTTAAAATGAATCTGTTATGATAGTTTAAAGTCTATGGTCGAAATTCGCGAATTACCGCTACACGATAAGCTCTATTCTAACAGTATTTTATATTTATAATAAAAATAGTCCGATTTACTTTAAAATAATTTAGAAAACCTTTCAAAACATATATAAGACCATTTCAAAACAATATTTCATATTTTCAATTTTTATTTCAAATATTCATTTTTTATTAATAATGCAATATTATTTAATTATTAAAATATTAATATGTTTCAAAAATTAATTTTTTGAAACCCAAAATTTCTAGATCTCAAATTAAATATTATATAAACTATATGAAGCAACCGGTCTGGATTAAATCACCTTCTATATAACCAAGCTAAACTTCAGTTTCAAAATCAAATTCAATTTAATTATTTAAACTTGAACACAACATTTAACGTCGAAACCTTGTTTAATTAATAAAATTCAAACCTCTACATTTTTTTTTCAAAATCACTTCATTCATTTCTATCAAATTATAGATATAAAATTCCAAATTTGATTTTTCCACTATATTTTAATGAATAAAATATCCATTTATATTACCAGATAAGCATGACACTTAACCAGTGCCCGAATGTTTCCATATAGGCGAGTGTAGCATGTGTAATATAAACTAGTATCACTGCTAACAACTATTACAACATTCATAACATCTATTTATCCATCACACAGCATGTACATCACAATATATATGTATAAGCGTTCAGTAATCAATGCTTACATCATGTTTAACAACTAACTAAACATCCATTAACATAACAAACATAGTAAACAAATATAAGTGCAGAGTTTCTCACTGAGGGTTCCACTTCACCATTCTTTACCGTAGGATTGCCTAGATAAACCGGACGGTTACTGTAACGACCCAGAAATTTCGGCAATTTGAAATAGAAATTAATTAAGGATTTAGCGATAACTAATTAATTTTATATTTAGGTTCGAGATTTAAAAATCAAAGTTTATGGGTTGAACAAGAATTGTATCCGATATTTAATTTCAGAATGGCTAATCGAAAATCAATTATTTACTTGTAACTAGTCAAGAATAAAATTTGATTGATATTTGAATTGGATTTTGAAATTTCGTTTAGAAAATATCCACGGTTGAATTTAAAAATATACGATTTAATTTGGAAATAAACATTGTTAACATTAAGTAAAATTAAAGATTTTATCGTTGAAATATATGAGAAATTGTTTGGATATGTGTGCAGTTGTGGAAATAGAATTTAACATTTTTATAAAAATAATAATAATAATAAACCTAAATCACTTTGAAAACATGGACGGCCACGTGTAAAGTATCTAGTGTAAAGTAACTAATGATTTAACTAAAATTGCTTACGTTAATTTAGCAACATGGTTAGACTAATTTAAGATGTGATTAGGCTCTACTAATTACTTTTAAGCACCTTAAAACTATAATTAGGCTTTACGAAACTTTCCAGCACGATATATATTAATGACTTAAAACTTAACTCAATTGTAAAACCTTAGTTAAGCACGCTAAAGTGATTTCGTACCTCTATGCCTTGCTTTCCACGGTGTTCAGAAATCACCCACCCCAATTCAGCCTATATCAATTCCTTGCTTTCCACGGGTTTTCTTCTATAAAATCTCGCGTTTCCCCCAAAATCTTCAGCAAACAATTTTCTTCCTTTTCAATTCTCATGGCCGACAAAATTTAGTCTTTACCCAAGTTAAACTCCGTCCTTTTCAAATCGCTTCAGCCCTAAATCAATTTGCAACACCACAAAACAAAGCCTAGCATCTCCATGAATCAGCGCTGCTAGCGCACGTCGCCTCCTTTCTCTTGCAAACCCTAACTCCACCTACTCAAATCGGAATTTGCTGCCAAGATGGAAGGAGCTAACCCGCACCAATTTCCTTTTATAAAAGGAGCCTCTCGTTCCCATTCCATCAAGCCAAAATCACTTTCCTCTTTTCTAAATTTGTTAAGGCTGAATCTCTAAAATCAGTCCTTTTTCCCCTTTTCGTTCAACAAAGAAATCAAAGCCTTTGTTCATGGCAGCCCCCAAATCGAAGCTCGCTGCCACCGATTGAAGCCGCTCACGCTTGAGCAGCTGTCCCCCTCTTCAGCTCTCCATTAGCAGCAGCGTTCGTCGGTCATTTCACCACTGCAAAGCCGTTTCCTTTTTCCTCGCTATCGCTTTCTCTCTACTGCACTTACGGTGAGTATTTATACTCACGATTGATTAATTACTGTTTCAAGTAATTAACTTCATAGAAATTGGAATACGAGAGTAAAAGTCTTGTTTTGTTTGCATCTCTAAGTGGTTGTTGTTTGCCTTGTTAAATGTTGTTTTTCCACTCACAAGTATGCTAACCGAATATAATTAGTGTCTCAAAGAGAAAAGAAGAAAAAAAAAGTAAATAAATAATAGAAGCAGCCTGGTCCCTTGATTATGTACTGAGGGGTTGTGGCATATGATTGTAAATCCTGAACACTGTAACCGGTTACGTAAATTACTGTGTTAAGATTGAGTCATGTGAATTGCACTTACACTTCTGTATTGACAATCACTGGGCATGTAAATGCAGCACTGGTAAATTGAAGTGTTTGTTCATGTACATTGTTTTAGTATGTCCTAAATGCTTGGCCCTTTCATGTTGAGTATCATAATTTTGAAGCTGTTGAACACCAGTTTTCGGGTATAAAGGTTGGACATATCTCTCTTATCCAGACAGTTTTGCACCTTGTTTGCTCACTGACTTAGGTTTACATATATTTTTTAGCCTTGCTACATATTCATTATAGTTTGTACTTTGTTATGCATTGCATTCAAGTTTACATCCGGACCTTCTTGCGTATATCTAAACTGACTTTCCTATCATTAAACTGGGTTAAGGTTATGACTTTAGAAAACATTTAAACTTTGGGTTATAAATATATATTGTGACTAAAAATAATATATGCAGCCTTTTTCTAGTGCTTGGAGTATTATGTGACAGTCCCTTTTACTAGTGATAGGCCTTGCTATTAATTCCCGGGTACTTGTACCTTGACTTTGTTACTCTGTGATGATAAATTTTATAGGCGTACCCCTTTTATGTTAAATGAACATATATACAGGCTTCTCTAGTTTTTGAATACCTGGAGTTAGGGAAAATTCTGAAGCATGTATTTGTTGTTTACCAAGTAATGGAAAGTTTCTGGCCTAGAACTTGATTTTTCATAAAAAAAAGATATTGCACTTTACTCATGCAAATAGGCTACTATAAATTTGGTTGTTACCAAGTGTACTGTAACAATTGTTCTCACTATACCCCTGTGTTAGCATACTAATATATATGCATGACTGGAACATCATGAAGTACCCAATATTTATAATTAACTAATTGCCTGCATTTAGTCTTTTCTTGCTGACAAGTTACCGTTTGGACCTTGCCCATGTATTACCATGTGTTGCACCCTATGTGACCGTGAATGTTGGCTTTGTTAGTTTGTTCTTTATGCATACACAGCTACACATGACTCTTTCGGCTGTTGCATGAATTTGGAAAAATTTGTAACTTCTGCTTGTTTTGTTATAACTCGAAACCTGGGGTTGCTACACATCCATTGATATACATCCACTGGTTTCAAAATGTCCCATGCTACCGTATGAACGTATGTATTTGCTTATACATGGGACAGCCATATATATAGTTTTGGAAATAACTGGCTGCTTTTAAACTGATATATATAAATTCCCATGGTGCCTCTTCAAGACTGTCACGCTCTTCGTATATTATGTCTAAATTTAACTTGAGTGGGATACATTTTGAAGCTTGGCACTTTACATTCTTTACCTCTTGCCAACCTGTTATATGTGGCGCAGGTTCCCTCAATGAATACAAAATACATATATGTGTGTGATGCTATCCCTAGCATGTTGACTATGCACTTTCCATTTGGTTTACTTAGTCCAAATCATGCTGCCTTATTATTGCTTATATGTTGCCTTGCTCATATGGCCTCTTGCTGACTACCCTTAAGTTGTATGAGAACCTATGCATTTCAAAGTTGTTGCTCATTAAGTTTCATTCACTTGTTATTTTCTAGTTTCTACGCTGAGGCAATACACGTACGTGTTTATATATATACATACACGTGTATGTGCAAGCTTTCAGAAGAAAAAAAATCACATGTTGATTTGTATTCGATTTAGGACGTTGAGGCGGCGTACACGTGTATATTATATACATATGTACGCTCGCAAACGTCCATGACCGTTCGTCCCTGGAAATCGATAGAATAGATATGAACATATACCACAAATGTTTATTTTATGACATCGATGCTAGGATAAACTGTTATATTCCAGTTTATATTGAAATTAATTTACTTGAACTGTGATTAATCCTGACTCGAGTATTTTTATGTTTTTGCATGGAATGCTCGAGTCAGACCCGAGCATTTCAGATTTAGATATCACAGCGGCGGATTCGAAGAACGACAAAAACTGGGGGTTTCAGGAGACGTGCACTCTGAAGATTTGTTAAAACAGTAAATATTTTTCTACTGTATTCAACTATATTTTTTTACGTTTCGCTGTACAGAAAAATCTTTGTATCAATTTTTTTTTTGATTAATATATGAAAGGCTATTTTGTGTCATCTATTTCATCTTGTGTTTTCTGTGTTGATTCTATTTTGAACCCGATAAGCTATATAACGATCCGTCGATTTGAACGTTTTAGGTTGGTTTAATCACCAATTTGAAGCGGTCAAAAATTCGGGACGTTACAGGTGGTATCAGAGCTTTGGTTTATTCAAAGCGTAGCTTATCGAGTTTGAAATAGAATCGACACTAAAAAAGTGATTTCCAAAAATAAAAAGTTTTCGAAATTTAAATTTTTGAAAATGAAAATAATTTCAAAGTAAATTTTCAGAAAGGAATTTTTTGGAAATAATATATAAATTACTCTTTTGAAATTAATACAGCGAAAATAAAAATTTATTTTGAGATTTAAAATTTTGTTCGGAATCCCCAGTCTTCAGAAGTCTTCGAATCCAGGTTTGCGAGAATTATTCGTCAATAAGTTCCCTTAGGATTTGAATCTAGAATCCATCATCGGATGGTATCTAGATAGATAGGAGAGAATCAACGAATTAATTTCGTTAAGCGTGAATTTTAGAAATCAAAGATGACTGAAGTTGATTGTAAATGAGAATTCAATTTGAATAGAAAAAGGAAATTTGAAATCATTTCAAAGAAGAAACGATGAATTTTGTTAAGAATATAAGTTGATGAAAAATCAAATAAAAAGGGTTAAGTGAAGAGATGACGATGTTTTATTTAACATTTGTTTAAATCAAACTAACAAATTTAGAGATGTTGCAAGAATAAAGTATATTCTCGATAGAAAATAAAGCTTTGTGAATATATGGAAATATTTTCCGGTGACAATAAATGGTTTTTAAGAATAGAGAAAATGAATAGAACAATTGGAAATATTTTCAAAGGATAGTGAGAGGTTAACATAATTCAGAATAACAAGAACTGAAGAACAAAGAGCTACGTCGAAGACGAAGGAGGGCAGAACGTAAAGAGAAGTGGAATTGTAAATTGAATCCGAGAATTTCGTAAACAATGATTGACAAGAAATTAAGAAGTGGAGTTAAGGAAATTAGAAACTGACTAAAGATTAGTTAAGTTGAATAGTTTTCTGAGTATTGATCTGATGTTGGTTTCGGCCTTCGGGGTTGATACTTAGGGAATTGTTCGCTTGCTAATTGATGGTCGAGGTGTGGACGTGAAGGAGTGATAATGCATGAAGAAAAAATTTGTGAAAAAATATGGAATTTTGAGAGAATAAAGTTGTGACTGAAGTGATGAATTTTTAATTAGAGGTTTGGAAGAAGAATTGGTTATAACCAATAGACTCATAAATTCGAGTTAAAGGAAATATTAGATATCTGAATTGGATAAGAGATCAAAACTGAAATTGGATGGAGATTTGAGGATGCTCGATGGGAGATAGTGGATATAGAAATTTTCAGAACTTATATGAGAAATGCATAAAAATATAGCGAAGTCGAGAACTATTGATTTGAAAGGTAATCGATTAAGATAAAATCTTATATAACGGAATTTATATAAGACGAGATGTTTGAAATATGATTTGGGAAGAAAATCTTATGTAAATGACATAAGTATGGTTTATGAAATAAAATACTATATGTATATAGTATAGTATGTTTTTCAAAGTAAAGATAAGGAAAGTACCTTCCTTCTCTTGAATTTCGAGCTTGGTTGAGATATGCTGCTGGTAGAAGTAGGTTGTCCGGACATAAAACTCATGAGTTGCCATTGAGCACGACTGCTAGCGTAATTCGCAGGGCTGCAGATAGCCTACAGCGGTCGGATATTTCTTGAGGGAATCAGGCGTAACCATTGTGATCGCTGCGATCTAGAGTCGTTGAATTCGACCGTGTAGCGAAATTCGCAGGGCTGCAGATAGCCTACGGCGGACGGATGTTTCTTGGGGGAACCAGGTGTAACCATTGTGACTGCTGCGATCTACAGTCGAATGTAAGGGCGTAATCCGCAGAGCTGTGAAAGCTTACGGGTATGGATGTTTCCTGGGGGACCCAGGCGTAACCATTGTGTACCTGCGGTCCACAGTATTTGAGATATCTTAGTGATAGTGAGCCACCTGTTAATGCAGCAGTTTGTCTTCGTGACATGATTTGCCTTCATGGCTCGATTGGTCCTCGTGACTTGATTTATCTTCATAATTGGACGATTTGATTTCGTGATCCTGAGAGAGAGCAACCAACGCTCAATGATCTCAGACTGTCTTTTGATTCTTAAGTATCTTCCGTTGATCTGTCCATGACGAAATTCGCAGGGAAGTGAATTCCTACGGATATGGATGTTTTCTGGGGGATCCAGACGAAACCATTGTATATCTGCGATTCATGAACAATCAACATATTATCACATTGGTACTTTCCGTATCTGTTTTTAAAGGAATTTTTGAAATATGTTTCACTCTAAGTTAAAACAAGGATATTTAGCTCTTGGAGATTTTAGTCATGCGCCTGGCCAACGTATGTCTAACATCTGTGAGAACGATAATATACTTGTTAAACTTCGAGTTATCAAATATTTTCAAATAAATAATTAGAAATTAAAATCTATGTAACTTGATAAATTAAGAAGAATTTCTGAGTATTTCCAATTCTATAGATTTGGAGTAATAATACAGATATTTCTTATACACATTTTTTTAAAGGATTTCGGGTTTGGAAAATTTTCGAGTTGACGGTTTGTAACGAAAAAAAAAGAGATTATTTTCACTCCTTAATGGAGGTTGAGAAAAATTAAATGGATTGAATGTAAGGGGGTTGGGTTGAGGGTTGCTAACCTGAACCCATTTCAATCGCAATGATGGATAAGTAAACTTTGACAGATGGGGTCTGTAAAGAAATTTGGAATAATTTGGGAGGCGTAAATCCAACTTATGCTGATTTTGAAGTTTAAGAAGAAGTTAGTGTTGGAAAGAAATTTAATGATCAGAGGAAATTGAATATGATGGAAACAAAGAAGATCGATGACTTGAATATCGATATTTAAATCAGTTGTGAAATAATTACACACAAATATGAGATTTGAAATATACATCAATATAACTCTAACGATCTTTCCTTTTCGGGGACGAAAAATTTTAAAGGGGGGAAGATTGCAACGACCCAGAAATTTCGGCAATTTGAAATAGAAATTAATTAAGGATTTAGCGATAACTAATTAATTTTATATTTAGGTTCGAGATTTAAAAATCAAAGTTTATGGGTTGAACAAGAATTGTATCCGATATTTAATTTCAGAATGGCTAATCGAAAATCAATTATTTACTTGTAACTAGTCAAGAATAAAATTTGATTGATATTTGAATTGGATTTTGAAATTTCGTTTAGAAAATATCCACGGTTGAATTTAAAAATATACGATTTAATTTGGAAATAAACATTGTTAACATTAAGTAAAATTAAAGATTTTATCGTTGAAATATATGAGAAATTGTTCGGATATGTGTGCAGTTGTGGAAATAGAATTTAACATTTTTATAAAAATAATAATAATAATAAACCTAAATCACTTTGAAAACATGGACGGCCATGTGTAAAGTATCTAGTGTAAAGTAACTAATGATTTAACTAAAATTGCTTACGTTAATTTAGCAACATGGTTAGACTAATTTAAGATGTGATTAGGCTCTACTAATTACTTTTAAGCACCTTAAAACTATAATTAGGCTTTACGAAACTTTCCAGCACGATATATATTAATGACTTAAAACTTAACTCAATTGTAAAACCTTAGTTAAGCACGCTAAAGTGATTTCGTACCTCTATGCCTTGCTTTCCACGGTGTTCAGAAATCACCCACCCCAATTCAGCCTATATCAATTCCTTGCTTTCCACGGGTTTTCTTCTATAAAATCTCGCGTTTCCCCCAAAATCTTCAGCAAACAATTTTCTTCCTTTTCAATTCTCATGGCCGACAAAATTTAGTCTTTCCCCAAGTTAAACTCCGTCCTTTTCAAATCGCTTCAGCCCTAAATCAATTTGCAACACCACAAAACAAAGCCTAGCATCTCCATGAATCAGCGCTGCTAGCGCACGTCGCCTCCTTTCTCTTGCAAACCCTAACTCCACCTACTCAAATTGGAATTTGCTGCCAAGATGGAAGGAGCTAACCTGCACCAATTTCCTTTTATAAAAGGAGCCTCTCGTTCCCATTCCATCAAGCCAAAATCACTTTCCTCTTTTCTAAATTTGTTAAGGCTGAATCTCTAAAATCAGTCCTTTTTCCCCTTTTCGTTCAACAAAGAAATCAAAGCCTTTGTTCATGGCAGCCCCCAAATCGAAGCTCGCTGCCACCGATTGAAGCCGCTCACGCTTGAGCAGCTGTCCCCCTCTTCAGCTCTCCATTAGCAGCAGCGTTCGTCGGTCATTTCACCACTGCAAAGCCGTTTCCTTTTTCCTCGCTATCGCTTTCTCTCTACTGCACTTACGGTGAGTATTTATACTCACGATTGATTAATTACTGTTTCAAGTAATTAACTTCATAGAAATTGGAATATGAGAGTAAAAGTCTTGTTTTGTTTGCATCTCTAAGTGGTTGTTGTTTGCCTTGTTAAATGTTGTTTTTCCACTCACAAGTATGCTAACCGAATATAATTAGTGTCTCAAAGAGAAAAGAAGAAGAAAAAAGTAAATAAATAATAGAAGCAGCCTGGTCCCTTGATTATGTACTGAGGGGTTGTGGCATATGATTGTAAATCCTGAACACTGTAACCGGTTACGTAAATTACTGTGTTAAGATTGAGTCATGTGAATTGCACTTACACTTCTGTATTGACAATCACTGGGCATGTAAATGCAGCACTGGTAAATTGAAGTGTTTGTTCATGTACATTGTTTTAGTATGTCCTAAATGCTTGGCCCTTTCATGTTGAGTATCATAATTTTGAAGCTGTTGAACACCAGTTTTCGGGTATAAAGGTTGGACATATCTCTCTTATCCAGACAGTTTTGCACCTTGTTTGCTCACTGACTTAGGTTTACATATATTTTTTAGCCTTGCTACATATTCATTATAGTTTGTACTTTGTTATGCATTGCATTCAAGTTTACATCCGGACCTTCTTGCGTATATCTAAACTGACTTTCCTATCATTAAACTGGGTTAAGGTTATGACTTTAGAAAACATTTAAACTTTGGGTTATAAATATATATTGTGACTAAAAATAATATATGCAGCCTTTTTCTAGTGCTTGGAGTATTATGTGACAGTCCCTTTTACTAGTGATAGGCCTTGCTATTAATTCCCGGGTACTTGTACCTTGACTTTGTTACTCTGTGATGATAAATTTTATAGGCGTACCCCTTTTATGTTAAATGAACATATATACAGGCTTCTCTAGTTTTTGAATACCTGGAGTTAGGGAAAATTCCGAAGCATGTATTTGTTGTTTACCAAGTAATGGAAAGTTTCTGGCCTAGAACTTGATTTTTCATAAAAAAAAGATATTGCACTTTACTCATGCAAATAGGCTACTATAAATTTGGTTGTTACCAAGTGTACTGTAACAATTGTTCTCATTATACCCTTGTGTTAGCATACTAATATATATGCATGACTGGAACATCATGAAGTACCCAATATTTATAATTAACTAATTGCCTGCATTTAGTCTTTTCTTGCTGACAAGTTACCGTTTGGACCTTGCCCATGTATTACCATGTGTTGCACCCTATGTGACCGTGAATGTTGGCTTTGTTAGTTTGTTCTTTATGCATACACAGCTACACATGACTCTTTCGGCTGTTGCATGAATTTGGAAAAATTTGTAACTTCTGCTTGTTTTGTTATAACTCGAAACCTGGGGTTGCTACACATCCATTGATATACATCCACTGGTTTCAAAATGTCCCATGCTACCGTATGAACGTATGTATTTGCTTATACATGGGACAGCCATATATATAGTTTTGGAAATAACTGGCTGCTTTTAAACTGATATATATAAATTCCCATGGTGCCTCTTCAAGACTGTCACGCTCTTCGTATATTATGTCTAAATTTAACTTGAGTGGGATACATTTTGAAGCTTGGCACTTTACATTCTTTACCTCTTGCCAACCTGTTATATGTGGCGTAGGTTCCCTCAATGAATACAAAATACATATATGTGTGTGATGCTATCCCTAGCATGTTGACTATGCACTTTCCATTTGGTTTACTTAGTCCAAATCATGCTGCCTTATTATTGCTTATATGTTGCCTTGCTCATATGGCCTCTTGCTGACTGCCCTTAAGTTGTATGAGAACCTATGCATTTCAAAGTTGTTGCTCATTAAGTTTCATTCACTTGTTATTTTCTAGTTTCTACGCTGAGGCAATACACGTACGTGTTTATATATATACATACACGTGTATGTGTAAGCTTTCAGAAGAAAAAAAATCACATGTTGATTTGTATTCGATTTAGGACGTTGAGGCGGCGTACACGTGTATATTATATACATATGTACACTCGCAAACGTCCATGACCGTTCGTCCTTGGAAATCGATAGAATAGATATGAACATATACCACAAATGTTTATTTTATGACATCGATGCTAGGATAAACTGTTATATTCCAGTTTATATTGAAATTAATTTACTTGAACTGTGATTAATCCTGACTCGAGTATTTTTATGTTTTTGCATGGAATGCTCGAGTCAGACCCGAGCATTTCAGATTTAGATATCACAGCGGCGGATTCGAAGAACGACAAAAACTGGGGGTTTCAGGAGACGTGCACTCTGAAGATTTGTTAAAACAGTAAATATTTTTCTACTGTATTCAACTATATTTTTTTACGTTTCGCTGTACAGAAAAATCTTTGTATCAAATTTTTTTTTTTGATTAATATATGAAAGGCTATTTTGTGTCATCTATTTCATCTTGTGTTTTCTGTGTTGATTCTATTTTGAACCCGATAAGCTAAATAACGATCCGTCGATTTGAACGTTTTAGGTTGGTTTAATCACCAATTTGAAGCGGTCAAAAAGGCGGGACGTTACAGCTACGAACTAACTTCCGACCTTCATCGACTTTGACGATATTATTATTATTTAAATACATATAATTTTTTAATTAGGAGGAAGCTGAGGTGGGGTATGATGATGGTGATGGGGTAGCCGATCTTGGCATAGGGTTAGAGGTAGTTTAGGACGAGTTGGGGGTGGTGTTGGTGGCTAAGAGGTGGCGTGAGGAGGGGAGAAGGTGGGCCCGTAGATGGTGGCTTTGGAGGCTGAGTTCTTGGCCATAGTTGGGGTGCAAGGGGAGGAGGGAGGTGGCGTCCTAAGGTGGTGGAGAAGAGGGCCGAAATGAGGGGAAAGGAGGAGGGGCTATGGCCGAATAGTACGAGGAGGGAGAGGAAAAGAAAACAAGGAGGATAAGAAGTTTTAGGCTATGGAATCCATGTCCACTAAGTAAAGGAGGTTATGACACATACTTGGACACTTGTCCTTACCAAGTTAATACCACCAAAACCGTGTACAAAAACCATGTGCCTTTGTAAACAAAACCAGGACTTAAACACATGGTTTCCTCCTAATTATTTGTGGCGGTTTTGTCACACTTTCTAAGTGTTCCAAACTTGCAACGCATATAAGTGTGCCTCTATTTTCAATGCATACATTACCATTTAAAATGAAAAGCTAATATATTTTGTTAAAATACTTCCTAACTATATTTTATAATTCTAAACAACTTATTTTTATTTATTCAAAGTAATTTAAATCCATCTTATAAATTAAATTAATTATTTAACTCTTCTAAAATTCTAGATCGTTACACTAGATTTCAACTAGCAAACCAAGAGCATTTGTGAGGTTAAACATTTAAGGGTGCTATTGTTGTTCATATAATGGATGAAAACGCAAGCGAGGTGTACATCTCTGGAATAATAAAAAGGTTAATATAGCAAAATATGGCTAGACATAGAGTAGGAATGTGGCTTTGCTCCAAGTCGAACCACATTTGTTCAAGAGATTATGGTTGCTGCAAAGAAGTTTAATTCTCCCACGATGCCCGCATATAACAAACCTCAGATTGAAACTTGTTTCCGTACAAGTATGGCTGCCACATGTATGATTCAAGAGCAATGAACTCTCTAAAGTGTAGATACTTTTCTATTTATTTGGAGGGAGTCACTTCCTTGTGGTTTACCAAAATACCACCCAAATCCATCTCATGATCCGAAGAGCTAGAAAGGAGGTTCAAGGACCAATTTCGATTGTACACCACTCATTCTAAGAACCTTCTGCAATTATCTAGATTATTCCATGGCCCATGGGAATCACTAAAGTATTTCTTAAACCAATTCAATGGTGTAATCACTGAAATTAGTAATCTAAATCAAAAAACTGGTCCTTATGACATCGTTGCATGCTATTAACTTAGAATCTGGCTTTGAAAAATATATCAAAATGAATGAACCCATGACTTTGGAGAAGTTCTATAGGAAAACTGATGAGTTCCCAAGGCTTAAAAGTGGAGGTCGTTGAAAGAGGCTCTATCATCGAATATCTAGATCAAGTTCCTTAAACCGTTGCTGCTCCGAAGAAGGAGGGAGATAGTTATGGTAATGCAAACAAGCCCAAAGCCCAAAAGGGAGGAAATCAGAACATGGGGAAAGGTGAAAAACAATAAAAACTTCAAAGGATTAGTCCCTCAAGTATATACACCCTTACGCAACATACTAGAAAACATCTTTCTAACCATAATGCGAACCGAGCTTTACTCCAACCTATTTTTAAAGAGCCAACAGAAGTGCATAAGCTCTTTGGCTAATATTTCTAGTTCAATGAAATGCAAGGTTACAATACCAATGATTGTCATCACTTGTAGAAGCTTATCAAAGACCTAATCAGAAGGAATAAAATCCACCCGTACGCATAGAAGCCATCAGAGACCATCCCATCACCTACCATGCAAGGGAATATGGTTTTGGAAAACCAGCTCGGAACTAGCAAAGAATCCCTTCAATGCAACATTAGGAAGCTGGTCATCAAAACAATCTCTGGATAACCGTACCCGGCTTGAAAAAAATGAAGAGGAATGGAAAGATATGTGAATGCACTTAAGAATGCATAGAGAGAGGAAAGACGCTTGGCTATTGAAGATGGAACCCCATATAAGAAACAAAGGACGTTCAATGATTAAATTGTATTTAGAGCAAGTGGTTCCAAAGGTGTTAAACCCCCAACCTTTCATCCGACGATCGTGAGAATTGGAATCAGACCAGGGACAATTAGGAGAGTCCTAGTTTATAGTGGAGCTTTCACGAACATCCCATTCGACAAAACCTTTAAGAAAAAGAAACTTTCCATGACAGATGTAGTAGTTTGCCAACCGAAGATTGAAAAATTCGTCATTGATTCAAAGTAGCATATCAGGACGATTTTGATATGCTTATGGAGTTTGGTGAATAAGAAAGGAGCGCTATGCTGATCCAAACCTTCGTAGCTATTGATTAAGTATCTTCTTACAACGTATTCATAGGGCAACCTGCCTTAATGGAATTCAAAATTGCAATGGCCCCTTGGTATCTAATAGGAAAATGGGCCAACATCATAAATTGTGACTAGAGAATGTCGCTTGAGTCTTATATCTTCAAGTTTAGAGAAATTAAAAAAGGAAAAGGGGAAGAGCATGGGGTTGATCCCTTAGTATTCATGAACCCATCACATGGAAACCCCTGAAGAGCCTCTACCGTGGGGAACATAGTTGCATTAACAAAGACTATGGATCCTAAAAAGTAGAGTGTAGGGAACAATCAGGCAACATTGACTGAAATTACGATGTTCGTTCCTATAGACATGAGGAATCCATCCCGAGTATTGCATATTGAATCACAACTCAACGCGGAGACGTAAAGGTAGACAAGCACCTTTATCCTAGCTAAACTGGATGTGTTCACGTGGAGTCACACTGATATGTATGGAGTCTTGTTGAAGATAGTGAGAAACACATTGGGAATTGACCTTTGCTTCGTTGCATTAAAGAAAAAGGTGTAATCAAGGCTTAGAGCGTTCGATTATTTGAAAGGGGAAACATACAAACTAATGAAAAATGAGTTTTGTAAGAGATGCAACATATGTGGATTGGGTATCGAATCCCGTGCTCATCAAGAAGACAAACGAAAAATGGCGAGTTTACGTAGGTTACTTATATCTTAATAAAGCTTATCCTAAAGATATCTGCTATCCAGAATTGATTAGCTTAAAAATGGAATAACTAGACATGATGTTACGGCCCGCCCCGCACCAGCCGACATTTCCCTGAAATGCGCTGTACAGATGTCCAACCAGCACAGGACGATCACCAAAGAAAGGAATTTGAACTAACTAGAAACCTTTAGAATGTCTCACAACACATGGAATAAAAATATAATAATAACATACTTGACATAAAACAGGCGAGACAGTGCATAAGCTGAAAACTAAACCATAACCATCATAGCAGCGGAAATCCAAAATACAGCTTATGATTCATAACCATTATTACAACTTCAAAATACTGTTTCTAAAGCAAAAGAAATGAGAGGTACACTACTAATGCCCAAAGCAGTCACCATCAACAACACAGGGAGAATATATGTAGATAATATGTTGGAGCCTCCTGCTCGTCTCCGGATTAGCTACTTGTGCATAACCAGCTAATCTGTCTCTAGTCTGCTCGTTTAGGAGCACCCAGAGTAATAAGAAGAGACATAAAACTCTGGGTCAGACAAAAGTCTGGTATGAGCGATAAGCAGCAAAAGAGAACAATAACAGGTATACTAAACCATACATGAACCTGCAACCAAAGAGTTAGCACAACAAGATGTACAATACTCTAAGGTGACACTAACATATGGTGTAAAGATACGGAGGAGGGGTGTTCATGTCATAGTGATATCAAACAATCAAGCATAGCAACCATCCTCACGTCTCTCACTTAGTGCGTAAAGCATACGATATCCACCGCTTTGATTACCCAAATCCTTTCTATGATCACTCTTCTCCATGGAGTCATGGTGACTCCACTGCACTGATCCATATACACTAGTCCTTGGTATGTCCACTCTGCCCCATGAAGTCATGACGACTTCACTTCACTAGCTCATAGCCATGCTACGATCACTCTGCCCCATGGAGTAATAACTACCCCACTGTACTGATCCGTAGCCGAACATTCGTCTCTCGGTGGTGAATCAAAGTTATCGACATCGACAACTCCTTAGCACACATCCCGCAACAGAGTCCAACTCATGAAGTTAACTCGTTGGTTCTTAACTGGATCCTAAGTTCCACTTCATATTTGGACTACCTTTGCATCTCGGGTTTTGGTCTCCTCTGGATCAATCTTCATCTGGTTCATAGCTCATGCCTCGCGTCCAAGCTTCTTGGTTCGGTTCATAGTCACTCCACTGGTTCGGATCAGACTGCTCCATACGGGTTGGGTCGTGATGACTCCATTAGTTCGGGTCAGGCTTCTCCCCTTTGGTTGACCCATACGCTTCTTCCTCTGGCGGTTCGGGTCGGGCCCCTTCACTCAAGCGGTCAGTCTTCTCCATTGGCTAGTGGGTCTAGCCTCCATCAGTCGAGCTTCGGTTCGATTGTGGTCTCCTCTAAGCTTCAGATCGACTCGTGACACTCCATCCAGGTCATGGCTTCTTCATTCGATCTGATTCCTCCTTCCCAGTCCAATCCGATCCAAGCCTTCCTTATCGCCCTTGCTTCCTCTTGTGCTAAGTTTCGGTCCGGTTCGCACTTTCTTACCCGAGTCTCCTATCTGATCTGAGCTCTATAAACCGATCTGATCCGAAACCCTGCACATTTTCCTGCAACTTTTCCAACGACTGTCTTACGCCATACGACGACGTTTTCAACCATTCTAACAATTCTGTGCAATCATAAATCATACCATAATGTCATAGAAACACGTACAATCATCCATAAATAGAAAAACAACAATTTAACATGTTTATACGGATCAAACATACCCCAAAACCCATGTTTTCCCCTTAATCCCCCTTAATCATGTTTAAGCATACCATTAGCAAAACTTATCCAATTTAACTCAAATTTATATCAGAGCCCTAAAATAATATTTTAGATTTTTAGATTTTTTTCCAGATTTTTTTCTGAGTTATAATTTCGCAAATTAACACTAATCACCCCTAATTAGCCGTAATTAGTGAAAAACAATGTAAATCACTCACCTTAGCCACAAATAAAATTTAGATCTGAAACTATCTCTGATTTGGGGGTGAATCTCTATGCAACACTTCAGCTCCAACTCTGATTTGGTACTACTTCTCCTTGATTAGATGTATATTAGGCTAAAACTTGATTAGAGAGCGATTTGGGATGAAATTAGAAGGTGGAGACCATGACTAAGGTTAGAGAAATGTTTTAGGCGGCTGAAAAATGAAATAAAAATCGTTTCCTAACCGTTCTCAGCCTCCGCATAACCTTAATCCCGAAATGGGTTATGGGCCCTCCTGCTAATCACCCTAGTTAGGCTCGGTTAAGCTGTTTTTCACCTTCTTAACCTTGTTTCAGCCATATCTCCCAAACGGTGAGTCCGTTTGGCTAATGTGACCACTCTACGGAATGTTAAACCATCATCCAAATCAAATGGAAGTGGTTTCAGATCAAAACTCCTTATCAATAAAAAGTTATGAGCAAAACAAGATTCGCTAGGGGCAAAACAGTCATTTAAAAAATTAGCAAAAATCATGAACATTGGAAATGACCCCAACAGTCGTTCCCCAAAGTTACATGACCATACGGCTTCGTATGAAAATGAAATAAATATTCTACGATCCTTCGAGGCGTAGAATGCAGGTCGTTACACTCTCCCCCCTTAAGAAATTTCGCCCCCGAAATTCCTTAACCAAAAACATACAAAAGTGTTCTGCATGCCTATCAGTCATTCACAAACAATCAAACACACAAAACAAACAAAACAAACCTATCCTAGCATGCGAAAAGATTAAATCGAAATGAAAACCTTACCAGGCAAAGAGTTCTGGATACGTTTCCTTAATTCTCTCCTCTGTCTCCCAAGTACAGTCATTCTCATCCCTGCCCCCACTGAAACTTGACTAGATTCACCGCTTTCCTTCAAAATTTCTTTGTATCGTGCTCGACAATACGAATCGGCTTGCGGTTCCCAATCGCCTCGGGTTCTACTTCGATATCATCCAACTGATCAGGTGAAATAGAAACATCAGGGTCGTGCACGAATTTCTTTAACTGGGAAACATGAAATACGTTATGAACTCCCGCCATCTTGTCAGGCAACCCATCTTTCTATGCCAAATTCCCAACTTGTTCGAGAACTGGGAATGGACCAACAAATCTTGGTTTTAACTTGCCTCTCCTACCAAATCGTATCACGCTCTTTAACGAAGAAATCTCGACAAACACCCAGTCGCCAATGGAGAATTTCAAGTCTCTTCGTCTCTTATCAGCATAACTCTTCTGCTTATCTTGGGCAGCCTTCATCCGTTGTCGGAAAACTTTGATCTTATCTGAGGTTTCTCTTATCACATCTGGCCCAAGCACAAATTTCTCACCGGTTTCTAACCAACATGATGGTGAGTTGCATGGTCTTCCATACAAAGCTTCAAATGGAGCCATACCAATACTGGATTGATAACTATTATTATATGCGAACTCCACTAGATGCAAATGGTCATCCCATGATCCGCCAAAATCTAATATGCAAGCTCTCAAGAGATCTTCTAATACTCGATTCACCCTCTTTGTCTGACCGTCGGTTTGAAAATGGAACGCGGTACTAAGATGTAATTCTGATCCTAAAGCCTCTTGTAAGCTCTTCCAAAATCCACTAGTAAATAACCGATCTCGGTCACTCACAATGCCTTTGGGTACTCCATGAAATTTCACAACCCACTTCATATACAGTTCCGCTAACTTGGCTGCAGTTCTATTCGACTTGACGGATATAAACTTCGCACTCTTGGTCAATGGATCCACAATCACCCAAATGCTATCAAGGCCCGATCTAGTCCTTGGTAACCCATCAATGAAATCCATTGAGACTTGTTCCCATTTCCATTCGGGGATTTCTAATGGTTGCAACAAACCACTAGGTTTCTTTTGCTCAGCTTTAACTAACTGGCAATTTATGCACTTGGATATAAATTCCCCAACGTCACTTTTCATCCCTTCCCAGTAGTAGGTCTGCTTCATGTCTCGATACATTTTGTTACCACCGGGATGTATAGACAGTTTTAACTGATGACACTCTTTAAGCACTTCATCTCTCAATCCATTAACATTGGGCATAACTAGTCTCCCATTATGTCTAAGCCATCCATCTCGATCAAGCCCATACTTGTTCATCTCCTCGTCGATACCCATCTCTAGCTTAGAGATGATTTCCAATAGATTAGGATCATCTCTCTGTTTAGAACCAATCCGCTCAATCAAAGTGGGTCTGATCGTCAAACTTGCTAATATTTCTGGATCCAATTCGCACTTTGGTCTGAAATCATACCCTGCGATATACTCCAGTTGCTTCCATTTAAGAAACATGGTCCCTAAACTAACATGTATTCCACTCAATGCATCAGCTACCGCATTGCCTTTTCCTGGTGTATATGCGATATCGAAATCATAGGAAGCTAAGAATTCTAACCATCTCTGCTCTCGGAGATTTAGATCATTCTAGGAGAAAAGGTACTTTGATGATTTATGACCAGTAAACAACTCGAATCTTTCTCCCAAGAGATAATGTCTCCACATCTTCAACGCGAATACGACCGCTGCCAATTCCAAATCATGGGTAGGATATCTTTTCTCATGCGGTTTCAGTTGCCGACTAGCATAAGCTACAACCCTACCTCCTTGCATCAATACAACACCTAGCCTGGTACCACATGCATCTGTATATAATGTCATCTCTTCTCTCCCCTTAGGAATGACTAACACTGGCGCACATGTCAACTTTTCCATAAGACTCTTGAATGCATTCTTGCACTTTTCGTCCCAGACAAAAGCTTGATTCTTCTTGGTCAACTGAGTCAATGGTGCCGCTATCTTGGAGAAGTCTTGGATAAACTTACAATAATATCCAGCTTATCCAAAGAAACTTCTTACGTCTGTTGCATTCTTGGGCGTAGACCAATCTTGTACCGTAGCCACCTTCGCAGGGTCCACGGCAATACCATTCTATGAAACAACATGGCCCAAGAATCTCACTTCTCTCCTCCAGAAGTGACACTTAGAAAACTTCGCTTTCAATTAGTGTTTTCTTAACACCTCCATCACTACACTCAAATGTTCCTTGTGTTCTTCCTCTGTCCTCAAATAAACAAGTATATCGTCCATGAACACAAGAACAAACTTATTCAGTTGATCCCTGAATACCCTATTCATAAGATCCACAAAATATGCTGGTGCATTGGTCAACCCAAATGGCATGACCAACCACTCATAGAATCCATACGGCATCCAAAAGGCCGTTTTACCTATACTCTCAGCTTCCACCCTAAGCTGATAAAAACCTGTCGCGAGATCCAACTGGGAGAACACTCTTGTGCCACTCAACTGATCAAACAAATCATCTATCCGCAGTAGAGGATACTTATTCTTCCTCGTCACCTTATTCAACTCGCGGTAGTCCACACACAATCGAAGGGAACCATCTGCCTTGGTAGCAAACACAACTGGAGCTCCTCACTCAGAAACACTGCTTTTGATAAATCCCTTCTTCAAAAGATTGCTTACTTGCACCCCAATCTCTCTCTGCTCCCTTGGTGCCATACGACGAAGTGGCATCGCTATAGGTCTGACATCTTTCACTAAATCAGTACGAAACTCAATCTCTAGGTGTGGTGGAAGTCTGGTCACTGCCTCGAAGACGTCCGGATACTGGCCAGCCATGGGCACATTTGACAACTCATTATGCAGGATGTCGAGGGAATTTAGAAAACTATCCATTACCCCATCACTAGGTAGACCACCAAGCACTACCTTCTGCCCATCATCCGCTTTAACTGTCACCAAAAAGCCCACGCAGTCTACCACCACCCCGTACCTTTGGAGCCAATCGACTCCCAAAATAATGCCAAACCTAGTAAAGCCCAAAACAAAGCAATCACAAACATACATCCATGACTCGATAAGACCACATTACGACCAATCATACTAAGGCTAGTCGAACCGCCAATCGGGTTCGTCACCGCTAAAGGTCTATCGACTATCTCGGGTTCCAATCCCAACCTATCTACCATATCACTAGATATGAAGGAACGGGAAGCCCCGGTATCAAACAATACTCGAATAGGAACATCATAAATGGAAAGCATACCTTGAATGACGACATTCTTTCTTTTCTCCGCCGCAGTTGGGGCATTCGACGAAAAAGGAACATCATTGATAGCACATGCTTTCACAATCTGCTTTTCTTTAGGGGGTTGCGGACACTTATCCTTGTGATGTCCCACTTGGCCGAAGTTGAAGCACTTCCTATCCGCTGGCTTTGCTCGACATTCTTTAGCATAATGGCCCTCCTTGCCATAGCTGAAGCACTCAACATCTTTCTTACTCTTTTTCTGACCATCCTTAGCTTGGTTCTGCTTCCTCTTATTCTGAGAATTATTCTTTCCTCCACCGCTTGCTTGCGGCTTTGGCCCCTCTGCAGATATAACAACGGCTTCAGTCTTCGGCTTAGGATAAAGGCTCTCTGATCTCAGTGCTTTCCCAACAACCGATTCAAAAATCTCATCAATATGGTTTATAAGCCTTTCCCCCAAGTACTGATTTAAGACTATTATGAACTTCTCATTTTTCTTCTCGGGTGTATCGATAAGGGATAATCCATACTTGGATAAAGTATCGAACTCAGCAATGTACTCCAAGACTGCCCTACCATTCTGCTTAAACTCTAAGAACTTCCTAAACAACTTTGACTTTTGGGGAGCTGGGATAA
This sequence comes from Allium sativum, assembly GCA_030737875.1. Taxonomy (NCBI): domain Eukaryota; kingdom Viridiplantae; phylum Streptophyta; class Magnoliopsida; order Asparagales; family Amaryllidaceae; genus Allium; species Allium sativum. The sequence continues at coordinate 599,598,703 of CM060909.1, read as the reverse complement.
ACTTATCACTGAATCGGGCCTTGAACTGATCCCAAGTAACTTGATCCTCAGGGGTAGCTACCTTAATAGCATTCCACCAATTCATTGCCTGTCCTTGCAGCTGATGGGATGCTAGCTTTCTCTTCATCGCGTCTTCAATTCCCAGATCCTTAAAGATACGCTCACCACTATCAAGCCAATCCTGAACTTCTGTAGCCGATTCCGTTCTATGGAACGGCTTCCCACCAAGACTAGTGTAGTCCTTATAAAGCTTGGTGAAATCGGCCCTAGGTGCTTGCACCGCTGCACCACCACCATTTGCAGCATTAGGAGCTGCCCTCTAAACATCCCTAATTATCTCTCTGATGAAGTGTGTGAACATTGTCCTCATATCAGGGGCATTCCCATTATTAGCACCTCTACCAGTACCCCTCGTATGTCGGCTCATTGTTCAATCTATAAGGAGAAAACAATTAACCATCCCTTTAGTGGTGTCAGTGCTGTGCGACTACATCCTTAAATATACTAATAGTATATATATATTGAAAACCAAAATATCACAACTACGTGCTCTCATATATGTACTATCTCTTCTGGTGTCTTTCCCTAGGTTAACTACGCAACCTAGAGCTCTGATACCAAGTGTGACGGCCGGCCCCGCACCAGCCGACATTTCCCTGAAATGCGCTGTACAGATGCCCAACCAGCACGGGACGGTCGCTAAAGAAAGGAAAATAAAGCAATTTGAACTAACAAGGAACTTCTAGAATGTCTCACAGTGCATGGAATAAAAATATAATAATAACATACTTGACATAAAACAGGCGAGATAGTGCATAAGCTGAAAACTAAACCATAATCATCATAGCAGCGGAAATCCAAAATACAGCTTATGATCCATAACCATTATTACAACTTCAAAATATTGTCTCTAAAGCTAAAGAAAGGAGAGGTACACTACTAATTCCCAAAGCAGTGACCATCAACAACACAGGGAGAATATATGTAGATAATACGTAGGAGCCTCCTGCTCATCTCCGGATCAGCTACTCGTGCATAACCAGCTAACCTGTCTCTAGTTTGCTCGTTTAGGAGCACCCAGAGTAATAAGAAGAGACATAAAACTCTAGGTCTGACAAAAGTTTGGTATGAGCGATAAGCAGCAAAACAGAACAATAACAGGTATACTAAACCATACCTGAACCTGCAAGCAAAGAGTTAGCACAACAAGATGTACAATACTCTTAGGTGACACTAACATATGGTGTAAAGATACGGGGGAGGGGTGTTCATGTCATAGTGATATTGAACAATCAAGCATAACAACCATCCTCACGTCTCTCACTTAGTGCGTAAAGCATACGATATCCACCGCTTTGATCACCCAAATCCTTGCTACGACCACTCTTCCCCATGGAGTCATGGCAACTCCACTGCACTGATCCATAGCCATTAGTCCTTGCAATGTCCACTCTGCCCCATGAAGTCGTGATGACTTCACTGCACTGGATCATATCCATGCTACGATCACTCTGCCCCATGGAGTAATAACTACCCCACCGCACTGATCCATAGCCTAACATTTGTCTCTAGGTGGTGAATTAAAGTTATCGACGTCAACAACTCCTTAGCACACGTCCCGCAGCAAAGTCCAACTCATGAAGTTAACTCGTTGGTTCCCAACTGGATCCTGAGTTCCACTTCCTATTTGGACTACCTTTGCATCTCGGGTTTTGGTCTCCTCTGGATCGATCTTCATTTGGTTCATAGCTCATGCCTCGCGTCCAAGCTTCTTGGTTCGGTTCACAGTCACTCCTCTCGTTCAGATCAGACTGCTCCGTACGGGTCGGGTCGTGATTACTCCATCAGTTCGGGTCGGGCTTCTCCCCTTTGGTTGACCTATACGCTTCTTCTTTTGGCGGTTCGGGTCGGGCTCCTTCACTCAAGCGGTCGAGCTTCTCCATTGGTTCGTGGGTCTAGCCTCCATTAGTCGAGCTTCGGTTCGGTTGTGGTCTCCTCCAAGCTCCAGATCGAATCATGACACTCCATCCAGGTCGTGGCTTCTTCATTCGATCTGATTCCTCCTTCCCAATCCGATCCGATCCGGGCCTTCCTTATCACCCTTGCTTCCTGTTATGCTAAGTTTCGGTCTAGTTCGCACCTTCTTGCTCGAGTCACCTATCCGATCCGATCTGAAACCCTGCATATTTTCCTGCAACTTTTCCAGCGACTGTCTTACGCCATACGACGACATTTTCGACCATTCTAACTTTTCTAAGCAATCATAAATCATACATAAAGTCATAGCAACACGTACAATCATCCACAAACAGCAAAACAACAATTTAACATGTTTATACGTATCAAACATACCCAAAAACCCACGTTTTTCCCTTAATCCCCCTTAATCATGTTTAAGCATACCATTAGCAAAACTTATCCAATTTAGCCCAAATTTTTATCAGAGCCCTAAAATAATATTTTAGAATTTTACAATTTTTTCCCGATTTTTTTCTGAGTTATAATTTGGCTAATTAACACTAATCACCCCTAATTAGTGAAAAACAATGCAAATCACTCACCTTAGCCACAAATAAAACTTAGATCTGAAACTATCTTTGATTTGGGTCGAATCTCTATGCTACACAGTAGCTCCAACTCTGATTTGGTGCTATTTATCCTTGATTAGATGTAGATTAGGCTAAAACTTGGTGAGAGCGATTTGGGATGAAATTAGAAGGTGGAGGCCATGGCTAGGGTTAGAGAAATGTTTTAGGCGGCTAAAAAATGAAATAAAAATCGTTTCCTAACTGTTCTCAGCCTCCCCATAACCCTAATCCCAAAATGGATTATGGGCCCTCTTCTAATCACCCTAATTAGGCCCGTTAAGCTGTTTTTCACCTTCTAAACCTTGTTTCAGCCATATCTCCCAAACGGTGAGTCCGTTTGGCTAATGTGACTACTCTACGGAGTTATAAACCATCATATGAATCCAATGGAAGCAATTTCAGGTCAAAACTCCTTACCAATCAAAAGTTATGGGCAAAACAAGATTCTCCAGGGGCAAAACGGTCATTTAAAAAAATCGGCAAAAATCATGAACATTGGAAATGCCCCCAATAGTCGTTCCCCAAAGTTACACAACCATACGACTTCGTACGAAAATGAAATAAATATTCTACGATCCTTCGATACGTAGAATGCAGGTCGTTACACATGAAATGCTATTTTTCATGGATTCCTACTAAAGATATAATCAAGTTATGATGCATGAGCTAGATTAGGAAATGTTGACATCAAAAATGGTTCAATATCCCAAATTATGCGAGTAGGGAATAAAAATAAAAATAAAACAAATTGAAAATGGGCAAGGTAACAACACCATACAATTTATAGTGGTTTGACTTGGATTTGCATACGTTCACTTAATAATTTCAACTAGTTTATGATATTTAGATGTTTACAGAGGGTAGAATTGAGATAAATTCGAGAATAACAAAAAAAAATGTCAAAGTGCTTAAAGGTTAAAGAAGATCCTTTCCATGGAACTCCGGAGTGACTTATGCAAGAATGTGACAAAATAGGAGTAGTGGAGTGAGTTGGTAGAGTGAGCCATGTCACCCACGTTCACTGATCCAGATCGATGATGTCTGATTTAGCATGGGTCAAACTAAATAGAATTTATGTTGAACTGGATAGGTGACGTGGTGGTGTCGTGTCATAGCCGAGCCAAGGCTACACTGACCCGATAATGTTACTTTGACTCCAAATTATCTTGGACGATCCAAAGCAGGGCGAGATGGTCGATTCGAAGGCATGTGGAGCTGAGTAGGCTTTATGGTCGATCCGAAGCATTCCACTTAGCCAAACCAAAGGCAGTGACTTGGCTGATTCGGACTTAGAGGAGTTTATCTTCAAGAACTTAAGAGAACCATCCTTTTTTACCACTTTGGACTTATTCACTCATATCTGAGTCTTGAATGATCTGATTATGAACAGTATGGAAGCATGACAACCTTGTCAAAAGGATGGTCAACATTCCCCCCTAAAATACGTCGCGTTACAGACAGATGTGCTTTGAACTAGTTGGTCAGGCTGTGCCAGTCAATCTCATTTTAGAAGCGATAACCATCTTCATGAAATAAGGGTGAGGAACGATCATGTTCTGTCAAACAATTGTGACGCCTGAGTCTTTCCTATCTGTATAAATAGTCAAAAGTACTCTCGATTATGTCTTCACTAAATATGATAGATTAAAATCTTCTAGTCAAGAATTCTTGGCAATTGCAGGTACTTGCTAGAATCCCACTGAGTCGATAGGTCAAGTTTGTCATTATATGGTCGTGCATGTCGAGTTGCTGGCTCACGAACATTCAAATGCGTGCAGGTCGTTGCCGCACGATGTCATTATGAACATTATTCGAGCATGATGTCAAATTAAGTCGATTTTTTTGCATGCAATGGTGCATGTCTTTTTTTGTCACCTCTTTCTTTTTAATCTTTTTATTTATTTATTTATTTATTTATTTCAGGTTGGTTACCGACCCAGATATGTCATTTGTCCCAAATCAGCATCACTGGACTGGGCTACAAGTGTTCTAAGTCGGCATGGCTGATCTGGGCTAGCTTTCTTTTCGAGGGAAAAGAATCTTTCTTTTTTGCATATAAGTACCAGACCCACACCCTTCTTCTCCTCCCTTATCTTCTTCATCAATCTACATAACTAAAGCCAAACTTTCCTCTTGCTCAAATCATCGACCATCTCCCCTTCTATTCCACATCTACGTACTTATGCAGCATCCACCACTAACCCACGACCTCGCCCCTAATTCGAAAAATGTGGATGTTTAATTTGTTTGATTTATGTGTCATGTTTGGGTCGAGGATCATTGCTGGATCCCTTATCTCTTATGTCGGACATGTTAAATGTTGTGTTGGAGGAGAAATAATGGGGCAATGTCTAGGCATCGGAAAATCAAATTATCACTAAGGAGATACGAAAGTTGGACATAGAAAAGGAAAGAATATATGGGTGATGAAGTTGGAGGATGGAGAAGAAGGGTTTAGATGCAATTTAGTTAGGATGATTGGAGGAGAAGGGTGATTCGAGGAGAGACGGAAAGGAGTTGCATGGAGTTGAATGGGAGGAGAGAGGAAAAACGGAGGATGGAGAAGAAGGGTTTAGATGCAATTTAGTTAGGAAGATTGGAGGAGAAGGGTGATTCGAGGAGAGATGGAAAGGAGTTGCATGGAGTTGAATGGGAGAAGAGAGGAAACGACTGAGGGAGAAGAGTCGGAGGGTTGGCTGAGCAGGAGTTAGCCGAACCGGATGTGGCTAACCATAGTTGGACAATCCGAAGTTAGCCAAACCATGGTTGGCCGATCAGGGGTTGGCCGACCCTAAGTTGGTCGATCTGTGGTTGGCACCGTGCGGATATAGTTCGAACCTGATTGGTATGCTTTCCCCGTTTGATTGTGAGTAATTTCTAGACTTCAATAATTCATAGGGGAATGGCGATGTAATTTCACGCATAAATTGAACACTCAAACTTCTAGGTAGTTAGGATTACAATATGCAAACATGAACTGCTCAAATAAATAGCACCCTCTCCTATGAAATATACAGCCTGTAGCTGCTCGCGTTCATGATTTGTAGGGTTTGAAACGATGGTTGATTCAGTCGTCATTTGCAACATCTCTTCAAGATTATGTATTTGTAAATGCTATTGCACATGTCTTCAAACTACTTGCATACACGATACTTGTTCATGCAAGAGGGATGCATGTTAATCTCTTTAAGTAGTGATGTTTATTGAGTAGTACAAAAATTTGAGTTGAAGATATATCAAAGGTATTACGGCGCTGGAGCTAAAAAGGATATCATATATAGAGATCCAGGTACAAGATCTAGCTCGTCTTCCGGGTCAAATAGTGACTCTTCACAGTACCAATTACATGTGCATATTGAATAGCCAGCTGCCCCACCAGCTGAAGGGCAAGTCACCGTTGAAGGTGGAGCCGATGGAGGCAATGTAGCTAGAGTTGCTTCCACTCCTGATACTCTTCCAGGAGTTGTTCTTCTTGATAATCCTCCAAATTCATGTCCTATTGCGATGGATGAGTCTAAGCTAAAAAGATTGCGTGCAAAGCATGAAATTCCATTTGATAAGGTTCGGGTGCCAACTACTCTCCAAAAGGATATATGGCATGCTCTCGACATATATGCATTGTTGGCTATGTCCCTCCTTTCGCTCCATTTGTTAAGACTATTCTTTATCACAAAAACTTAGCACCAATGCAGGTGTACCCGACAGCTTATGCCTATCTTCATACCCTGCACATTCTATATTCTGAGCATATACATTGAGAGCCCACATTCGATGATCTTCGATTGTTATATAACTACAAGCACCATAAATACACCCCTTCATTCGTTTATTTTGAAGCGACGGTGAATAACAGAATTATAGTGAATGGATGGAGCAAGGCGAGTGGCATAAAATAAGACTGAATTTATGTTCCTGTAACAACACAAAAATTTAGCAATAATTAAATTAGTTATTTAATTAGATTCTAAAAATGGAATTTTTGCACATAGTGAAATTTGACCATGAAACTTACACTATTGCGTTCGTGATAGAATTCTAGTCAACTTTCATGTTTGAAACTTTAAGAACGGAGTTGTATGAAAATGTTAAGGATGAAATATGAAGATGGACGAAAAATAAATAAAATGGAATAATACATATAAAGGGTAATAAATACCCTATCCCCCACTACTGCTAGGTCGACCTAGGCAGTCAACCATTGGATTGACCCCGGTCGATTCTGACAATGACATCTAGGGTTTATATTTTATAAATTATATATCAATGGATGGATTTTTATGGAATAAAAATCTAGCTGTTCAGGAACATTTCTATTTCTATAAATAAAGGGCTAGACCTTACTCTTTTTTCATATTTTCTAGAGGCAGTAGCGAAGCTCTGCCATTCCTAATCCTTCAACCACTTCTAAAATTCAAAATACAAACTATGCAAATTCAATTAATAAGAATTGGAGAGATCGGACTCAGATTTATGAGAAAGGACTGGTCCTTTAAATAGATAATTCTTTTTGTTTAAATTTCCTTCTTCTTTTCCAATTTCTCTTTCAGATCTACAAATCTAATATGTATATGTACATCCCCTTTTTATACAAATTATAGATCTGTAAGATTTGGACATTGTAATACTAAAAGAATTGTTCAGATTCAGATCTGGATAGCTGTCAGGTATTGGAAAATATATTCATTATTCATAATATCTTATATAATTCGTTTATGTAAAATCAGGATTATATACCTATAACTTATTAGATTTGTTTTGTTATTATCAAATCTGAAATAATATGTATAAAACTTGAATATGGGTTTTCTAGGCCTCTTAAGTAATATTCTTATATTACCTACAATTATTCTAGAATTTTTTTGTGGTTATTGTAGATACCCTGAATCTGGAAATCAATCCTAAAACATTGTTAGATATGCAATGTTGTTATTCCAGATTCATAGGATTTAGATGCAAATATAGAATTAGTGCAATATTGATCCTAAATTTACAAATCTTATTGTGTTTGGAATTGTTTGGGTTTTTCTTAATTGTTCTATATTTGCCTCTTTGTTCTTTTTATATTAAAAGGTGTTATTTGAAATCTGCAAGAGACATAAACAAACCAAATAAGAAGAGATGTGCAAATTCATGTATTTTTGTATGTAGTTTGCAACATCTATTCAAAATACAATATTAAGCTATTTCCTTATGATTCGAAATATGCTAACTTTCTTCTTTTAAATAGTTTGGGTAAAAATTATAATAATTACAGCAAATAAACTTTTTACGATATTTTGAATCTTAGACAAGATTAAACACAAAAAGTGATTTCGCTAGTCATTAGTTTAGATTGGAATATAAAAGAAAAAACTATAATAAAACATAACCAGTAACTATATTAATATTGCGCTTAAAAATACAACTACATAATTATTATATTCTTATCTATCCAAACCTACGCGAAAGCTATTATATAAAATAAATTTTTATTGCATGTTATGATATATAAAGGCGTGAATCAGATGATTCACTACCTTTTTGCTTCAAAAAAAATGTTTATTGCGTGTTTGAATTTGAAATGTTTCCATTTCATTGGAATAAATATATGGTGGTAATTCCCATAGTAAATGGAAATAAACATTTGTTACCATTATAGCAATAAACATGGTATTGATTGCTATAATTAAAAGGGTCACGGATAAGCTAATAAATATTATAACCATGTACGTTTTCGGAGAATGAATTGAATAAGGAATAAATTCCTAATTGGTTATAATTTAAATTATTGTTGGGAATAGGAGTTGTAACTCCAAATAAGGAAATAATTAAATAATAAAATTATGTATGTACATATCCAAATAAAAGTTAAACGAAATTAAATTAATATAGTAATCATTGGGAGTTACAACAATTAGGTTTGAATTCTAATGTAACTGATTTAAATGACATTTAAAAGGTTGCCCGTTGCCATAGGAAACATGACTATAAAGGTCATTAATGACTAAAAACAATTAGGGAATCAAACTGAATTAGCGTCCGTTGCCTTAGGAAATATGAGTGTTAGGGCCATTAATGGCATGTGACTGTTATAATAATACATAGAATTAAAGGGGGATTTAATGTGAATTGATTATCGTAGTAAATACTAAATCCAATAAGGAAGTAAATAATGATTAAATCTAGAATTAAATAGTGAAAGGAAGTTAATAGATGGATTAAGGATTGTACTTAGTAGGTTAATGATGCGAAGTCTATTGCGTTATTCGATAGAAGCTGCTCTTTCCAACAGTCAGATATATGTACAACCGATGTGAGACATCATTAATGATTGGAGCCCATGACGATAATTAATTGCATAGTGATAATTATTTCTAAAGGGTTTACTTCAAATATTGAGGTGTTAAGTGGCTATAGGGCACACCTCCATCCTGAAAGAAGAAGCCAAAAAGGAAATAATTCTTAGCATATCCGACTTAAAGAATTATTAGAGAGGCTAACTAGTTGCGAGTTTGGTAATCTCCACGATGGTCTGCTTCCTCTAGGTAATAAGTGACTAGGTTAGAGTCCATCTTGGGATAAGGTATAAAATGTCCATGGGACTTCCTATCCTAGAGGAAGTATTAATTGACTAGGGGATTATCTAATAAGGCCAGTAAGAAAGTAACATAGGGGTCCACCGAGGGAAAGTCATAAATGACGTTAGTTGCCTACCTATTATGTCGGTCATAAGTGACTGCTTACTATCTCTCATCTTATGTGGGGATCGAGAATATATATGAATGACGAAATCCTTAATATGAGGAGGACTTAGTAGCTAGTGTCCTCTAATTTTATTAGCATTGGCAAACTACCTAGTAAGGTATTAAAGTGATCAATGGATCCGCCTTGGGCCTTAAGTGATCGCATGGATCCTCCCTTATGCTATATTATGAGTGAGGCCATAAATGGCTATATAGAATAACCCGTCTCCTTTATAGGATATTAAGTAGTTGGAGATCCCACCTCTTAGTCTTGGTATTTTTTTGAGTGGTGGTTTAAAGGCTTCATACTTATGCTTAAAAATTCTATCGCAGCATTACATAAGCGTTATCTTTGGGAAGTGCTACCTTGGGTATGGTAGTACATCATCGTGCATAAATATTCACAATGGTTGGTTAGAAATACTAGCCTTGTTAGACATATGATTTTGGGTGAAACCAAACGAGATACACAAATTGCGAGCATTGTTATACATTTTCTACTCACCAAGACTTGTTGTTCTAACAACATCCTCATAACAACTCTCTGGTTTATCTTGGAAAAGATAGGTCTTTGCATGTATTCAAGTTTGGTTTTCTGTTCTTATTCCATTATATTCGGTATTGATATGACGATTTTATTTTAAGGAAGCTGCCTAAGTCAATAGTAGTTATCCAATTTAGTTCCCTTTGTGAGCTAGTTTTATTGTATCTGATTATGCTTATGCTCATTTATTTGCGGGTACTAAATTTATACTCTCCATGCTTTGATGAGTTCGAATTTCGATTTTTGTCAAAATTTGGACTCAGAATAGTATAGGTTGTTACATTTGGTATCAGAGCTTAGGTATAGAGATCAGAGGAATAAATAAATTAGGATTAGTGAGAGATTGTATTCAAATTTCTTTTATTGGCTCATAATTATTTTGGGTACGCGGTAGTTGTGAACATATTTAAGATGGGTTTAAAATGACAAAGAGTTAGAAGTATTTTGAGTTGGAGTTTTTAGCTAACCCTAACTTATCCCACAATGTGTTTGGTGATTTGTTTTGAAGAGCATGAGGAAGACATATGGTGAATCCCGTGGATTTGAGCTTGGTGGTTGGACGAAAAGCTAGCTAAAACTAGGATAGTCACGATTTCTTGTTTTTGGTTTTGTTTAGGAGCTCCAGTCAATGGCCTTTTCTTGGTCTTGAAATAGGAAATTCACAATAATGTGTCATTATAGTCCGGAAATATAATTACGAAATATATCCATTTGATGTTTTGTTGTCTAAATCCAGATAATCTTTTGACAGAATTATTCATTTGAATCCTTGGTCTTACATTTAGAGAAAATCCAAAATTTTAAAACTATTTTGGTAGAGAAAAATGGGGTTTCAGAAATTTTAAACTATGATTTTCAAGAAATTGTTTTATAAATAAAATATTTGTGAAAATAAATAAAATTTTAGAAATTTAAATCTAACCATGTTCAAGATTGTTTATGTTTTGTGCAATTTTATAAATAATCCATTTTGGAAAAGAGAAGGAATTTGGAAATGATAAGGAAGAAACAGCAAAATCTAGAAACTATTTTACCCATTACTTGTGATTTTTAGTATTCCTTTTTTTTGATATTTTGGATGATTTATAGAAATTATCACAAATAACCTTTTTGAGATTTAAAAAAATTGACAATCTAGAGCATGAAAGGTTGTTCCAATCAGTAATATAAACTGGAATATAAAATAAATTTATAATACGAGACGCTCAGTTTATAAATATTTCTCTTAGAAAAGACTAAGAAAATTTCTTTTCAGCTTGGGGTACTTGATCTCATAAATCATTCAAGTCGTTTATCAGCTAGGTAAGAGGAAAATCCATTTTAATTATATTATGGATTTCTTGCTGAATTTTTTATTCGAGAATTTGTTCATTTATTTGATGCTTATAATTATTCAAAAGCAGATGAGTAGTGCTGGGAAAATTATATCTCGAGTTAACAAAGGGTGGACGTCAACACGAGATGGCCGATGGAGTTAGAAAGACGATACGATTTTATTGTAATCTTATTTTAATTTTTTGAAGTCAAACCAGCTAGTTTTGATCTAGGTTCCATGCCCCAGAAAGGGGAAGCGGTCAACCCATAGAGGTCGACCGGGAGATCGACCGCCCTCCTTCACAGGAGTCGACTGCTCTCCCCTATCGGGCACAACCCGAACCTAGAAGGCAATATATAATATCGCTTCCAGGTCGAGCCGTTTGTTTCCTTTATCTTCCCTTAATTATCAACAATTGAAACCCATTCCACCAACTCCCCAAGCCCAAAAATCGAGCCTTCGAGGTCCGGTTCTCCTCTAATTACCACCAAAATGCCCATGTCGCAGATCTAGCCCCTTCTATACCCCATAACTACATTTTCCTTCTCCATATTCGCCAATTTCAAAATTTCTCCTCTTAGAGCTTCCAACATCCTCACCAGAACCCCAATCGAATACCTCAAGAGACTGCAACCCGAGGAAGATTGACGCCTATTTGGAAATGGAAAATTACGAGTTTCACCAAGGGAATCCGATGAAATTTGTTGATTTCTCTCCTTTCCAATCGGAGGAGCTATTTTACGCCACAGGCTTTGCACCGATCTTGCGCTATGACACCTTCGAGCACAAGTGCTATCCACGTTGCATTCGTCTTTTCGACGCTCGGATGGCCATCAACTTTGATCAGGATTCTAGTTTGATTCAGTCTGAGGTGAAAGACACCCATATCGAGTTCATCGACAAGAATTTGGTAGAGATCTTGGATATTTCCACAGTCGGAGCTGATTTCGATGACACAGCGGTGACCGACCCTTGGATCGTTTCTTGGAGATGCCTATGTTTGGGACTTTGGTAATTTGCGATCTAGCCCCCGTCTTATTATGCTCATCATTCAGCACAACATTATTCCTAAGGCAATAAGCCACGAGCAGTTTTATCCTTCAGTACGCTGAGCCACTTGCGCTATCGTCGGTGGCCTAGCCGTCAATTGGGCGCGCACACTGATGGTCTACTTCTTTGATCCCTCAGCTAGTACTCCGAGGACTCATTTTACATATAGTCATCATCTCACGCATGATTTCAACACTTTCAGGCAAACCTTCGAGGGGAATCCATGATCAAGAAGACCCCTACTGCTGTTAGTTATTCCTCTCTAAAGAGGACAGGGTTACAGCTACCTGCATATCCCGCTCCAGTTCTTGGACATCCCGCTCTAATCGAGCAGCAAAAGCTGCCAGCCGCAGGAGACCAAGAGAGTACTGAGCTTGCTGGCCTTTGTCAGATCCTGGCTGGGCTCCGCGAGGTTCGTAGGGAGCAGCATCGACAGGCGCACGAGATTGGATGCATTTTTTACTTGCTATGTTCCTAGTGCGGATGTGTCAAAGGATCGAGTTCCAGTCGCGGTGCTCGACCTTCTCGTAGCCTGTAGGCGATGTCTTATGTAACTTGTGTACCGTGTGTATCTTTCCCTTTCCATCATTTTTATCTTTGCTATTTGTTGTAGTTATATCTGTAAGTGTTAGAGTTTTTGTTTTCAAAAACCGCACGAGAATGTAATAGGATTTCAATTATGTTTGTCTTTCACGCTCAGTTGTAATTAAATTAGAAATGAAATCTCATTATTATTATTTAACTAACAGCTGTTTTAAAGTTGGAAAGTACAGAATTCTGCAGTCAACAAATTTTAGTAATTGTCAGGTTTTTGCTTTTTTTTGTCACGGGTATATTTATTATTTGTCGCCTATTCCTTTTTAAGCTAAATTTTATTTTTGAATTTTCTTGGTTGTTTCGGTTTTCACATTTTTTATATGTAGCCAACTTCCTTCCACCCTAGCATGTGGCTTGAATCATTTGAGTTTTCCCAAAATATATTATTGAAACTTTTTACAATTTTTATTTGGTGTTTTTTCAAAATTTACTTAAGAATTTTTTAAGCGAGAACTTACTTTTGTGGGAAAATTTCAATTTTATAATCATGTGTACAGTATAAGAAAGATTTTTTTAGATGATTTATTTACATGTTTTAGCGATGCATTAGGAACGACGATGCATTAAAGATGTTAACGGTAACAAGGAAAAAGCTATTTTAGCCATGGAAACGTCATTTCCATACCTTGTCGATGATGCATGCGAGTTATTAATTAATTCATTTTACATTATAGAACTTGTTTTAAGCCTTCTATGCAGTCTACAAATGTAAATTTTTAGAGTATTTTGGGGGTAATTGAGGTAAAATTACACTATAGGACGAGAATTAGAACTTTTATAAGTGGAAAGAACATTGATTTTTTTTGCTTTGATTCACTTCTTCTGGCTAAGGAGAAATTAATAGGAAATGATTTAGATACGTTGACATGTCAGATGGTAGGGTTTGGATGCAAAATTGGTTGCTTCACACTTCTATCCATAGTCGTGTAAGGGTTATGGATGAAAAACATTTTCAAAATTTTGCATTTATATACAACTGCAAGTATATTTTAGGATGTTTGCATCATGTTTTCAAAAATAAAATGCACCCATATAAGAGGATCCGATTTAGAATTATTATGCATGCATTTTTTGTGGTTGTAGTTCATTATGTACACTATGCACTGTGCACGTTGGTTCAAAAATTGGATGTACACTAATTGATTGTGTAGTAGAGGATAATTAGGCGCTAGCACTATGACTGGTAAAATTTTCGAATGAAATTTCTTTTAAGGAGGGAAGGATATAACAACCCAGAATTTTGGCAATAATTAATTTAGTTAGATTCTAAAACTAGAATTTTTGCAAACAGTTGAATTTAACTATGAAATTTACATCGTTGCATGATGGAATTCTAGTCAATTTCGTGTTTGGAACTTCGTGGCCGGAGCCGATCCCCTAGTCAGCCGAGCAGTCGATCCCGTAGTCGTTTGTGGCCCAGTGACGTCTAGGGTTTATTAATATAAAAAAATTATATAAACTTAACCCCATTCTTTTGTTCATATTTTCTGGAGCCAGTAGCGAAGCTCTACCATTACCAATCCTCCAGTTTCTTCAAAACCCTAAAATATAAATGTATACAAATCTAATCAACAAGAATTGGAGGGATTGAATTCAAATTTATGCAAAAGGATTAATTCTTCGATTAGGTAATTCTTTTATTCATATTTTCTTCTTCTTTTCCTATCCTTCTTTCAGATCTACAAAACTAAATCTATGTGAAAACCCCCTTTCTAAATAAACTGTAGACCTGCAAGGTTTGGGAATTGTGAGCTAAAAGCTGTGTTTTGGATTTAGATTTGGATAGCTTTCAGGTGAGTAGGAAATATATTCGTTGTTTATATTACTTATATAATTTTTTTGTGTTGAACAAAATTATATGTTTTAAAGTTATCTGATTTGTTAATTTTTAACAAATCTAAAATATTATGAATGTTAAATAGGTATGGTTTTGTAGGCCTTTCAATTTAATATTATCATCTTGCCTACAGCTGTTTTTATATTGGTTGTCGGTATTGTGAAAACCTCAGATCTGAAAATCAGTCCTAAAATTATTATTAGATATATAATATTTATTCTAGATTCATAGGATTTGGTTGTTGATTTATTGCTTGTGCAGTTTTAGTTAGAATAATAATCCTATTTGTGTTTGATATTATTTGGAGTTTTACTTGGTTATTGTAAATATGATTATTTTTATTCTTTGTAAATAAAAAAAGACGTTATTCGAAATCGTCAAAAAATATAAATAAATCAAATAGAAATGGATGTGTAAATTTACATATGTTTGTACATAGTTTACATTTGCCAGTCCAAAAATAAATATTTTCTATTCCTTGTGATTTAAAATATGTCAATGTTCCTCTTTTAAATATTTTGGGAAAAATTTACCATAATCACAATTATTAAACCTTTTATGAGATTTATAAATCTTAAACGAGATTAAACATAAAAAAAGGTTGTTTTGATCGTTAGTTTAGACCAAAAACATAAATAGTACATAATAACAAAATAAAATTATTAACTGTTAGATCAAAATTTGGACCTAACACCCAAATCGTTCCAATCCTTAAAGAATTTTAATTGGAGAATAAGGAAAAAGTAGAAAACACACAAAATTTATAGTGGTTCGGCGTTAACGAGCCTACGTCCACTTTATATGTTGTCGATTATACTTTGAATGCTAGTACAATCAATTATCTCTCTCAAACTCACTCTTACAATTGTGATTTCTCTCAGTAATCTCGTGGTTAAACTGACAAGAAATGGTGGTATGACAATAATGGCGGAATCAGTACTCAATATTGCCCAAGGTCCCTCAAAAATGCCAAGCTCTGGGCTATTTATAGCTGATTTTGTCAGGCGGATCACGGTCACACGTGGCACGAATCCCGAGAATATCGGATCGTATCGCAGCCGATGAAGAATTAGTCAAATTAGCCGTTGTGGACAGGTGTCGCGATCCCCTTGAATATCGGATCGAGCAAAGGGGGAGAATCAGTCAAAATGACAGTTGGGGACACGTGTCGCTGGATCCGTGCATCTCGTATCGCCGAAGACTAGCTCGTGCTTGAACGGGTCAGAGGCTTCGTCGTGCATCAGGGGATCGGATCGGCCTGTACTGGGCAGTAGTGTATGTACGGATCGAGTCGCATAGAAGTGGTCGTTTCACTGATGCAATGGGGGCGATCCGATGAGGGGCGATCCGACAAGGGGCGATCCGTTCCTTCATGTACTTAGGGAACGTAGTTTCATACTTTCTTCTTGTGAATGAACCTGGGTGGCTTGGTCAAAAAGCTATCCAACATTTTGCCCCCTCGAAGTATGTTTTATCGATGATGGAACATGCTTCGAAGCTATAAAAACGTCTTTTCATAAAGAGATGCAAACCAGTGGACAATTCTTTTTCTGGGATCTTTCAGAGTCTTCATCATCGAATCTGTCAGGTGCATCTTTGAATTTTCATTTCTGTCGGTCATTCATCGATTCGGATCGCATGCGCGAGTCGCGGTCTGTTAGCGAGTCATTCGCTTCGTCCTTTGGTGAGCACTTGGGCCTCTTCATGGAACGGAACGAGGTGGGCTCCTCTTCGAGTCGTGGTGGGCTTTTGGTTCGCGGCCCATCTATTTTCGCGATCGAATAAGACAAAAAGGGGAGACAAACGGTCGCCCTTTTGCCTATATAAATCGACCCTCACCTTCATTCTCCTCTTCTTCTTTCTTTGTTCACAGCCGCCGCCAACTTTTTCTGAGAGAAAACCCTAACTCTGATTTTCGAATTCCCACCCAATCTCAAACTTTAAAAAGGTAATTAAACTGCTTTTCTTTAGTTTCTAGCTTGTTCGCACTGATTCAAAGAGGGGAGACAGCGGAAATTCGTAGGATTCGACGATAGTGAACGCGAGAATGCCTGGTGCGAAGAGGAGAGTTGGGGAAGAAGAAGGAAGGGATGACCAGGCCGGTTCGTGGAAAGTTGATTTGGCTAGTGGATCGGATCACGGAAACGGCAGAGCTACGACTCGTGGGGAACTAGGCGTAAGTGTCGGATCGCGGAGATACCGAAGCTTCGGATCGTGGAGGGTGGGGGGCGATGCGGATCACCAAGATATCATCGCGATCCGTTCAGGATGAATTGGTGCGCCTCACGATTCAAAGCTTTTTCATGACCTAAAACCCTTCCGCGTATCGAGTTCTTCACCACGATCCGTCCACATGTTGCGATCCGAACCTGTCCTGCGATCCGTTTGACGAACGATCGGATGCACATGATGACTAAATAATATGATGCAACTCTAACAAATCGATGAACTGTTAGGTTAGAGCCCTTGAGACGAACATTCCAGATCGAACAAATGCATAATCTATCAACCAAACGATGACCAATGTCTGGATGATTTTATTGACCCTTGTACTTTTCTTTAATGCATGCACAAGCACACACACCGTCACTTGCACACACGGGGGACGGGTAGTTTTAATCTCATTTCTCATGTTTTCTCGCCTAACAGTAATGTCGGATAATCATTCCTCTTCAAGATCCGTTACAGAAGCGGAGTCCGAGGTTTCTGAGCAATACAACCCCGAGGTCCCTCCAATTAACCCAGGGGGTGAAGATTCTGGATCCGAATACGAGGCAACGGAATCGGATCCGTCTGAAAGTACTTCACTTAGTGAAGAGTCGGAAGCAGACAGGCGAGCTCCCGACGAGATTCCTGGCGCGCTCGGGATAGAGAAATTTTCTGATTCTTTAGCATCTAAACTCGATGATATAAAGCTAAAAAGAATTTGCCTGAGACATGGGATCCCTTGGGATGATGTGAGGACACCCGTTAGCGATGATAGACCCCACTTAGCTCCGGAAGCGTATATGGCAGTCAACCGAACCATGTGCTTGGTAGGAGCTATTCCTCCGTTTCCTCCGATCGTTATCGAGACCTTAAAACGACTGGGTATCGCTCCGATGCAGCTTCATCCTAACGCCTACGCGTCTCTATACACCCTGTATATTGCATACGAAGAGATTCTGCATACCGAACTCTCATTTAGAGATTTAACATTCTTTTATCTTTTCAAGCATCGCTCCTCGGCAACCCCAAATTTCTCTTTCTTTGAATCGGTGGCGAATAGGAAGGTTCTATATGACGGATACAGCAATATAGGGGATCCCAAGTCTGATTGGTTCTATATAAAGAAACAGGCCGGGTGCTCAAGAAGATGGCTTAAATCAAGTAAACTTTAACCTTTCGATTGAATATCTTGCTTAAGAAACCGAAGCATTAATATCCCCCCCTTTTTTTTGTTTTAAGCAGATCACGTCTTCTCCAAGACAGAAGGCCCGTTATACAATAATCGATTGTCTATTCTTCTTCAAAGCAGATCCGATTTTCTAAGGATCAAGAAGTGCATCACTGACGAGAATCTTCATAAGCATCGCCTTCTGGATATAAGATTTGGACTTGGTGCTGGCGGCAAACCCTACAAATACGTGCCCCCAACGGAGGGAGAGGGAACATCTCGGGCAGCAGAAACAACTAAATTCCGTAAGAGACCTTCTTCGATAATCATCCAGGATGACGAGGACCTGAATATATATAGAGGAGATGAGGCTCGTGATGACAAGCCTAAGGAAATCCCAGTCTCTCCGCGGGGTTTCCCCTCCAGGGCTTCCCTTCCGATCGAACCTGCTGCTCCCGATGATTTGACAGATGAACAGCTATTTAAAGAGCTGAGCAAAATTCCTCTGCCCGATGATGTATACACAGAGGGGGACTTTGAAGGGGAGCCACTCTTCCCTGCTTCTGAGGAGACCACCGTTCCAATTAGAGAACAAGAAACTACTCAGATGAGCCTGACTTCAGGCCCGGGTCCGTTAGGGGGAATTATATGGGATGCACAAATCACACACACTGCCTGACCCTGCACTTTTATATCAACAGTATTCAAGGTTTTAATATGCTTTTTCCTCCTTTGCAGGAAAGATGTCTCGTAGGCGGTCTTATTCTTATCGTTCTCTTCGTGAGGGCACACCCAGTCTCCATCCAAGTACTGAGCGCTCTCGTGGCCCTTCTCACAAGCCGACTTCTTCGCAACCCCGGTCTCCACCGAAATCGACATCTGGCAAGCTTCCCAGTTATCCGGTAGCTCCTGCAGGGGGAAAATAACTTCCTAAAGAGTTAACTACTCCGAAGAGTGCACCCTCTCATAGCAGGTCGTCAAAAAGACATTACGAGCCTAAAGATAAAAGCAAGGATCCAATCAAAGATTCTGAAAAGGAGAGGAGTGACATTGTCCCTTCCAGCCAGCCAGAGTTGGCTGCCCCGGGTCACGGGATTACATCCATGGTCCCGAGACTCAAGGTAGGCTGGAAAAGTTGCGGGAACAATTCCCCAACATCTTCTTCGAAAGGATGACGTTTGTTCCAACCTTGGAGCCAGTCCCTAGGAACTGGGATAATGAAGTTGTCGGGCACATTCGCCATGTAGCCAGGCAGTATGAGATGATGAAGAAACATGCGGTTAATCTTTCGGAAGTCATTCGAACGCTCGAAATGGAAGCACATAGATCTAAAGTGAAAATTGATAACAACGAAAGGGCCAGGACAAAGATGGAGAAGGACTTGGAAGATGCTCAATCCCAACTCGCCTTAGCGCGGAGAGATGCTGAAAATTATAAGATCGAATTGGAGAATGCTAAGAAGCGCTTTCATTCGGAACTTGACTCAAATAGCCAAGAGAAGATGGCCTTAAAGAACGAGGTAGAAGATCTTAAAATGGCCAACATTGAGTTGAAGACAGCACAAGGCCATTTTGAAGATGAGAGAGCTGCCTGGGAGGCAGAAAAGGAAAGTTTGAGAGAAAGTTTAGCTTTGGCTGAAGCGGAAAAAGTGATTTTGAATGATCAAGTCGTGGATGCGGAGAGACGGGCGGCTCTCGCCGAAAAGAATGTTGAAAGTGCCATTGAAATGGCTACTGCTTCCAACAACAAGCTCCTCGAGAGAGAAAAGGATGTCGAAGGGTTTGAATAGATGATCTTTGACTTCCTGGGCCAAGTCCTCAAAACCCGCAACATCTCGTGGATCCCGGACTACCACGTTACTTTAGCCAATTTATGGGATGCCATCGTTGAGGGTGAGAAGCAGAGATTGGGAGTCGAAGAAATTGATGAGGATGAGTTGATGAAGACCATCCTCAGGGATAACGAGCCCGAGGATCTGGCAGAGGGTCGTCGTCTAATTCAAGCGGAAATGGAAAAGGAGAGGGCCCTGGCTAAGGGCAAAAGCAAGGCTGACGAAGGTTCGAGCTCAGCTGTGGAGCCCAAGACCTCCGGAGTTGAGGAATACCATCCTGATGATCCATTAATCCCTTTGGGCCTAACTCCTGTGGTTGTTGGAGCTCCTGCAGCTAGCCTAGATGGAGGATCTACGGAAGGTATCTCCCTTTTTTCCCCACAATTTGTTAAAGCAATTGTGAATTGTCGTCGTCT
This sequence comes from Allium sativum, assembly GCA_030737875.1. NCBI lineage: Eukaryota > Viridiplantae > Streptophyta > Magnoliopsida > Asparagales > Amaryllidaceae > Allium > Allium sativum. Next base: position 599,578,427 of record CM060909.1, on the reverse strand, counting down.
GGTAGAGCAACCAATTGAATTAGTAACATGTGTCCCACATAATACAGGTGGCGAGCCCGTCGACAAGGATGTTGAGCAAAGGAAAGAGGCGGAGAAGGTTGTCATCCCGCCAAGTGCCGGTGTTGATATACCGAAACAGGCTGAGGGTACAACAGCAGAGAAAGGCGTCCTGGCACCCAGTGCTGGTGTTCCCAAGGATGATGAAACCATCGAGGCCTTGAAAGATATGGATGGGCTCCATGTAGAGGATGAGGAGGATATCATTAGCGCCAAAGAAACCGAAGACGATGACGACGAAACTTTGGCCAACAGAAAAGCTAGGCAAGAAAAGGAGATGGCTTTGAAGAAGGTGGGACAAGAGCCTTTGAACATAGTCCCTATCGCGGAGTTTGATCCCAAAACTGGGATGGTTTTGAAACTCCAGCCCAAATCCATCAGCAGACAACTTCATTTTGCGAATCCTGATGATTTCCCATCTTCCCTTACTGATAAAAGGAATAGAAAGGAGGCGGAAGAGGAATCTTCTGAAGAGTCGGACGTTCCTCTCATAGACAAGAGGAAGAGAAAGAAAGGTGATCAATCCGACGCTGACAAGGCGAAGCTAGAGAAACAGAGGCAGGAGAAGTGGTCAAAGCGTAAATAGGATATTGTCGCTTGTTTATATTTTGTCTTTAGGTTTCCCACTGGCCAGGAAATGTAATTACGAGACTGGCCCACTTTTTGCTTTCTAGGTTGTTTTTCACTTTGTAAGCTTGCAGTATATAAATGAAAGTTTATCTCTTTTTGCATCATTGTGTACCTGCATTCAATAAACTTTTCATGCTTAGTCATAGATCATCTGATTATAACTACAAATCAGTCAAACAACAGAAAGAAAAATTTTAAAAATTTCGTGCTGCATTGCTGCATTAAAGTTCATGTGTATATGCATATGGCCCCCAATCAGTCGTTAATGTAGCGCTTAACTAGGGCTTATTAAAGATTGATTAGCATTATTCGCATGTTGCCCCCTATTTCTGAATATGAGGGACTTAGAGAATTTAGCAAGATAATTGTCCTTATGGTGCTGAGTTTCTGGCACCTTTCTCAGTGCTTAACCATAAACTCCTTTATACTCTCTCGGCGGCCGCCGAGGTTAGAGTTCGAATTCAGTAGTTCAGTCGGTCCCCGTTCCTTCAGCGGGGAAGGAGTTCTTTCTCTGCGCTCAATCTGAGACGCTTTTATACTCTCTCTCTCTCTCTGGAGAATTAGAGTTCGAGCTCAGCAATTCAATCGCTCCCCAATCCTTCAGCGGGGAAGGAGCTCTTTCTCAGCGCTCAATCGGAGACGCTTTTATACTCTCTCTCTCTCTGGAGAGTTAGAGTTCGAGCTCAGCAGTTCAATCGCTCCCCGATCCTTTAGCGGGGAAGGAGCTCTTTCTCAGCGCTCAACCGGAGACGCTTTTATACTCTCTCTCTCTCTGGAGAGTTAGAGTTCGAGCTCAGCAGTTCAATCGCTCCCCGATCCTTCAGCGGGGAAGGAGCTCTTTCTCAGCGCTCAACCGGAGACGCTTTTATACTCTCTCTCTCTCTCTGGTGAGTTAGAGTTCGAGCTCAGCAGTTCTATCGCTCCCCGATCCTTCAGCGGGGAAGGAGCTCTTTCTCAGCGCTCAATCGGAGACGCTTTTATACTCTCCTGGCGGTCGCCGAGGTTAGAGTTCCGTCACGACGGTTCCGATCGTGGTACATCGCCATGACCTACGGACATCGTCTTCATGTCCGTTATCCTCAGAATTTTGACTGGTGATTACATTCCATTCTGATGGATGGCACCTATAATTATATGCTTCTGGGGACCGTTGTATGATTCACAGCAATTTCCATAAAAATAGAAAGACAGATAAATAATGCAATAAAGGTAAACGACACACAATATTTTTATAGTGGTTCGGTCGAATCATGACCTACGTCCACTTTATAATTTTTTGCTTTAAGGAATCAGACTATTCTAGGCAAGTCGTGCCTTGTACATGGTTCTCAACAAAGCAAAAGAACAGATTTGAAATTTTTATGTTAAGTATGGCCGTAAATGTTGGGCATTCCACACTCTGGGGATTTCCTTTCCATCTACGGTTGCCAACTTGAAGGTTCCATTATCAAGCTTGCTCAGAATGGAGTACGGTCCTTCCCACTTCGCACCCATATGAGTTGGGGGTGGAAAGACACGCTTCATAACCAAGTCTCCGGGTTCCAAGGTTCGGGCTCGAACCTTTTTGTTGTAGTATCGAGCGACCTGTTGTTTCCACCTCAAGGCATGCAGGTCTGCTTCATCCCTCTTTTCTTCGATCATGTCCAGGGATTCAAGGAGCAATTCGTTATTAGTCATCGGATCATAATAAGTCACTCGGTGAGAAGGTACTTTTATCTCAACCGGGATGACTGCTTCTACTCCAAAAGCAAGGGAGAAGGGGGTACGCCCTGTTGCCGATTTATACGTTGTCCTGTAGGCCCATAGTGCCAAGGGTAATTCATCAGCCCACATGGCTCTGGCCCGCTTCAGTCTTCTTTTCAGAATGGACTTAATCACTTTATTCGCCGCTTCGACTTGTCCGTTCGATTGCGGGTGTGCCACAGAGGTGTATCATTTCTCAATGTGGTATTTCTGGCAGAAGTTTCTGAATTCAGTGCTATCGAACTGAATTCCATTATCAGTTATAACAATCTTTGGAATCCCAAATCGGCAGATGATGTTTATAACGACAAAATTGATCACTCGTTTGGTTGTGATTGTAGTCAGTGGTTCGGCCTCGACCCACTTAGTGAAATAATCTACGGCTACAATAGCGAATTTCGCTCCGCCCCTTGCTATGGGGAGACTTCCGTTAATATCAATTCCCCACATAGCGAAAGGCCATGGGCTCGTCATTGTTTTTAACTGATTAGGAGGTGCTCTAGGTATCTTTGAAAATCTCTGGCACGCATCACACCGTCGTGCGTATTTCGCCGCATCCTTGTTTATGGTAGGCCAGAAATGACCATGCCGCAACACCTTTTTCGCCAATGTTTGCCCTCCAGTGTGATCGCCGCATTCACCTTCGTGTACCTCCTGCAGCACACGCTTGATGTCATCATGTTCTATACACCGAAGAAGGGGCATCGAAAATCCTTGTCTATAAAGAACTCCGCCTTGCAGAACATATCGGGCAGCTTTACGAATTACTTTATGCCTCTCGCTTTTCTTGGTCGGAAGCGCTCCATTCATCAAGAAATTCTTTAGAGGGGTCATCCATGACTCCCTTTCTGGTTCTGTCTCTAGTATTGGATCGATTTCCATTTGATCTATACTAGGAGACCGAAGTACTTCAACGGGGGCTAGCCCGGTCTCTTCAGGATCGTCGGAACTAGCCATCTTTGCCAACCTATCCGCCTGCTGATTCTCTGACCGCGGAATGTGAGATATGCTGTAGTGATCAAAGTCGTTCAGCAACTCTTTCACTTTCTTCAAGTATAAAATCAATCTTGCACTTTTGGCTTGGAATTTTCCAGTAACCTGGTTCACAACTAACTTGGAATCGCAAAAGATGTCCAACTTTGTGACTTCTAACTCCTTTGCGATCCTTAGTCCGGCTATCAGGGCTTCATATTCGGAGTCGTTGTTAGTGGCATGAAACTCCATCCGGATAGCATAGGATATCAATCGTTTCTCGGGAGTTTCAAGCACTATTCCAGCGCCGGATCTCTTGTCATTCCTAGCGCCATCAGTATACAATCTCCAGGCACTAGGATCGAGAAGTAATTTTGAGGGGTCAACTTCTTCGTTTGCTATATCCTCCTCCGGGACGGTAAACTCTGCTATGAAGTCGGCTATCACTTGCCCCCGAATTGACCGTCGGGGCTGAAAGTTCAGATCAAATTGACTTAACTCAATGTTCCATTTGAGTAATCTTCCAGACGCCTCTGGTCTCTGTAGAACTTGCTTGAGTGGATGATCAGTGTATACGGTGATGGGATGCACCTGAAAATAATGTCGAAGTTTTCTAGAGGCGATCAGTAAACTATACGCCAACTTTTCTATCCTTGGATAATTACGTTCTGCTGCCGTCAATTTTTTGCTCACGTAATACACAGGTCTTTGGACCTTATCTTCTTCTCTTACCAACGCTGAGCTGATCGCGTGGGAGGACACTGCCAAGTACACGAATAAGTCCTCGTGATCCATCGGCTTAGATAATATCGGAGGTTTCTCCAAGTGTCTCAGTAAGTTCTGAAACGCTTCTACGCAGTCGGGCGTCCATTTGAAGTGGCGTTTTCCTCGCTTTATCAATTCGAAAAATGGGATGCATTTGTCCGTAGCCCTGGAGATAAATCTGCACAGTGCGGCTACTTTCCCTACAAGGCTTTGCACATCCTTAATTTGCCTAGGTTCCTGAATGTCTCTGATTGCCGCAATCTGGTCTGGATTAATCTCAATCCCACGAGAACTGACGATGAACCCCAAGAATTTTCCGGAGGCGACACCGAATGAACATTTTGTTGGGTTGAGTTTCATCCCGTACTTTCGAAGAATGCCGAACATCTCTGCCAAGTCCGTAGTGTGATGGGAGGATTGCTTGGACTTAACCAACATGTCGTCGACGTATACTTCCATTGTTTTCCCGATCTGGTTATAGAACATTCTGTTCACTAGCCGTTGTTATGTAGCGCCTGCGTTCTTCAAGCCAAAAGGCATCACTACATAGCAATATAATCCCAGATCCGTAATAAAACTAGTTCTTGATCTGGAACGTGCATTGGAATCTGGTTATATCCTGAATAAGCATCCATAAATGATAGAAGTTCATGACCCGCCGTTGAGTCCACCAACTGATCGATCCTGGGTAACGGAAAACTGTCTTTCGGGCAGGCTTTATTCAAATCCGAGAAATCGATACACATTCGCCACTTCCCGTTGGCCTTCTTTACCAGGACTGGATTTGAAATCCAGTCTGGGTAGATTGAGTCTCTGATAAATCCATTACATTTTAGCTTTCCAACTTCTTCTTTCAAGGCAGCGGACCTCTCTGGGCCCAGCATTTGCCTTTTTTGTTTTACCGGAGGATGTTTAGGGTTAATGCTTAATGAATGGCTCATGATTGATGGAGATATCCCGCACATGTCTGCGTGGGTCCAAGCAAATACATCCAAGTTATTTTTTAAGAAATTCGTCAGTTCTTTAGCGAGATTCGGATTTAACTGGGATCCGATCTTAAGGACCTTCTCTGGGTCACTATCATCGATCGGTACATCTACAGTTGTCTCGTTGGGAGTCGCCATTCTGCCCCCAGGTTCTTGGTCCTCTCTGGGATCTATATCCTCGGACAACTCTCTGGGCGACTCTCCTATGGTTATCCTCTTTAGTTGCTATAAGGTCTCCGCCCTTGTAGGGGGAGAAGCGCTCTTGGTTTCTATGTCCCCTCCATTGCGGAGTAGCTTTAGCTCTGCAACATAACATGCTCGTGCGGCAACCTGATCTCCTCTGACAATACCAACACCAGCTTCCGTAGGAAATTTCAATAATAAGCACCAGGGGGCTATACAGGCTCTAAACTTTGCGAGGGCCGGTCGGCCCAGGAAGGCATTGTAGGGTGATTCGACATCCAGAACCACGAAGGGAAGGATTCTCACTCTCTGGCGTTCTCCTTCCCCGAGCGTAACTGGTAACTCTACATAACCCATTGGAGCGGTGGATGCTCCGTTAAATCCACGGATCCACCACTGACAGGGCTTCAAGTCTTTTATCTCGAGGTTCATCTGATCGAATGTCCTTTTGAAAAGAATATTGACAGAACTCCCGTTATCCACCAAAACTTTATGAACAGTGGCCGGGCCAATAGGTACTGTGATTACAAATGGATCTTCAGTCGGAGCATGGACTCCAATGCTTTCTCGTTCGCGGAAAACGACATCGTCGGACATCATCTTTTGTTGCTTTATCGGGATGTTGTCCTCAGGGTTGCTACACTCCCCTACCTCGAGGTGTTGCTTGGCTGCATTGACATACTAATCCAACGCCTTGGAACCGTGTCCAGCGAGATAAAGCCCTCCGATCACGGTATTGATAACAATGTCCTTTCCCTTTTGCTGGGCAGTTGGCCTGACAGCAGGTTGATTCTGGTTCTGATTTGGGGCCTGTATGGCTTGCCCCCTGTCTCTGGGCGTTACTCTGTATTCATCTAATTTTCCTTCTCGAAGAAGCCTCTCGACTACATCTCTTAGGTGACGGCATTCATTTGTCGAATGGCCATGAATCTGATGAAAGAGACAAAACTTCCCCGTTTCGCGTTCTTTCTCCGTCGACTCTCTGGGAGGTGGCCTCTTATTTTGGAGGACATTATACGAATCCATGAAGATATTTTCCAAAGTATCGTTTATTGGCGTATAATTCTCAAAAGCCTGGGACGAGTCCTTCTCTGGGAGTCGTTCCCTCGATTCCTCTTCCGGTTGTTGCCAAATACTGTTATTATCATTGTTCCCTGACTGACGACCACCCTGATTCCGATTTCCGACATTAACTTCGACCTTCCCCGAGCTGTCTCCTGTCTGCTTAATGGCGACATTGCTCTGGATTTCCTCCTTATCGACCGTTTTTGCCTTTCGGTTAGCATATACTTCTTCCCGACGTAAATGTACGTTAGCTTTTTCGTAGAATAACTCTCTAGTATGGGGTGGCTTGCCGGCCAGGTATCTCCCAAATTCAGTGTCTTTATCTACTCCATCAATCAGAGCTGCGACAACGGTTGGCTCATGAGGATCTTTAACTTCAGTAGCGGCCAGGTTGAAACGGTCTAGGTACACCCTCAAACTCTCGCCTGGTCGTTGCTTGACAAGGAACAAGTCAATCACACTCTTTGTCTTTTGTGCGTAGATGCGGAATTGTTCCACGAACTTTTCACTCAACTCCCTGAAGCTGGAAATTGATCTTGCTAGTAAGCGAGTAAACCATAACAATGCTACATCCTCCAAGAATATGGGAAATGCTTTGCACTTGACAGCGTCAGAAGCTACGACAGCGGTCATTGACCAAGAATATCTCATCAGATGTTGGACGGGATCAGATCTACCCGCGTAACGGTTCATCTGTGGCATGTTGAAATGCCTTGGGAAAGTCACATCTAAAATATCATCAGTGAAAGGGGTATGACTGCGGTCAATTCCCCAATCTTCATTCCGTTGTCCACGGCTATCTGCCAGAATTTGATGGATCATAGCTGCAACATTTGCACTGGTCAGCGGAGGTTCGGGGTCAGTGCTTCTTGCTCGATGGGGTTCTCTAATCTCTCTTCCGGGAGCAGTCACAAAATCCGGGGCTCGGATTGGGCTTCGTTGCCCCCCTGTTACCATGAGCATTTGCACGGCGACGATGCTGAGGCAGTCTGTTCTGTACAGGGCTGTCCACACCTCGAGCTCTGGGAGTTGCGGCGTGATCGTTCACATTATGGTTTGAGGGCCCTACACCCAGTGCCTCTTCTTCCCATGACGGCAGGGTTCCAAATCGAAGCTGCTCTATATTTTCGGGTCTCTCATATGGTCGCCGCGGAGGTCTCGGCGATTCCTCTGACGAAGAAGTGTATCCTGGGGTGAGCGGACGAACTGGTGGCGTCCTTTGCCTTGCGAGATCATTAAGCCTTTTATCCATAGCGGTCAAATTTTGTCGCAGAACGGAGCTTTCCTACCTTTGAGCAGCCAATTCATCAAACAGTCTCTCCCGCATTTCGGAAAAGCGAGAGAGATCCCCCTCAGTAACAGGAGCAGAAGGGTCATACTTATCATCATCACTTTCTCTTATGCGCAAAGAGCTTGAGCCAGGTCGAGCGGAGGGGCCAGGACGGTTGGAGCGAGCCATAGGCTCCTTTCCAGGTCTAGTTGTAGTCTGATCATCAATTCAGATCGCTGTGGATCGAGGATGATGGCTCGCAACGCCCCCCTGGGATCGGTTCGTGGTCATGGTTCGCGGAGGATTCGAGGCGTTATCACGGGATCGAGTAACAACCCCTTCAGCAGTTCAGATCGTCTCGTCTTCGTCGACTCGGAGCATGGCACCTTCATCGGATCGGTTCGCCCCCGGCGCTCCGCGATCCAAAGTTCCCTCATTGCCTAGCTCGTGCACACTTTCTTCAACTGCTTCGTTCGCGATTTCATTTGTTCGTGAAGCTCGTACTTCCTTAGATCTCTTTCCAGCCATGATATCAGATGTCGCTGGAATCTTCAAAGAACTGAATAGTGAAGTTTTGGGACTGTTTTCTCAGTGAAAGCACCAAAATGTTAGATCAAAATTTGGACCTAACACCCAAATCGTTCCAATCCTTAAAGAATTTTAATTGGAGAATAAGGAAAAAGTAGAAAACACACAAAATTTATAGTGGTTCGGCGTTAACGAGCCTTCGTCCACTTTATATGTTGTCGATTATACTTTGAATGCTAGTACAATCAATTATCTCTCTCAAACTCACTCTTACAATTGTGATTTCTCTCAGTAATCTCATGGTTAAACTGACAAGAAATGGTGGTATGACAATAATGGCGGAATCAGTACTCAATATTGCCCAAGATCCCTCAAAAATGCCAAGCTCTGGGCTATTTATAGCTGATTTTGTCAGGCGGATCGCGGTCACACGTGGCACGAATCCCGAGAATATCGGATCGTATCGCAGCCGATGAAGAATTAGTCAAATTAGCCGTTGTGGACAGGTGTCGCGATCCCCTTGAATATCGGATCGAGCAAAGGGGGAGAATCAGTCAAAATGACAGTTGGAGACACGTGTCGCTGGATCCGTGCATCTCGGATCGCCGAAGACTTGCTCGTGCTTGAACGGGTCAGAGGCTTCGTCGTGCATCAGGGGATCGAATCGGCCTGTACTGGGCAGTAGTGTATGTACGGATCGAGTCGCATAGAAGTGGTCGTATCGCTGATGCAATGGGGGCGATCCGATGAGGGGCGATCCGACAAGGGGCGATCCTCTGGTGCGATCCGTTCCTTCATGCACTTAGGGAACGCAGTTTCATACTTTCTTCTTGTGAATGAACCTGGGTGGCTTGGTCAAAAAGCTAGCCAACATTAACTATGTTAACATCGAGCTTAAAATATAAATAATCGTATCCATCAAAATCTACGTAAATAACGATGTTGTGTTATATTAATAAATGCTTATTGTTATGTATTTGAATAGTTATCATTTTATGGGTATGTATGTGGAAACATAACCCATCTTAAATTGAAATAAATATCATGACCGTAATAGAAACAATAAATGTGGAATTGATGTGCTATAAATATAAGGGACATGGATATGGTAATATATATTGTGAACATGTTTGTTTGGGGAAATGAATTGAATAGGAATTAAATGTCTAATTGTTTTTAATTTAAATTATGATTAGGAATTGTAATTATTACTCCAACTAAGGAAATAAATAAGTGATAAATTTATATATATATATATATATATCCAAATAAGAATCAATTAGAATTAAATTAATATAGAGATGTTTGGGAGCTATAAATATTAGATTAGAACTTTAATGGAACTTATATACATGCCAATATATAAGATAATTATTGCCTTAGGAAATATGATCGTTAGGGTCATAAATGCAAAGAAATATTCATAGAAACAATAATTGGATTTAAATGGGATTAGTGGGAATTGATTGTCGTCTTAAATGGTAAGTACAATAAGGAAATAAATAATTAAATATCCTAAGATAGGAGGCTATAGGCTTTCCTATTTTTATTCTAGTTAATCTGAAATTAATATAAATAGAAATGAGGGTTAGACTTAGTAGGTTAACATTGTGAAGTCAGTTGCCTTGTTCGACAGAAATCTGCACTTTTCAACAGTCAGATATATGTACAACTGATGTGAGATATTATTAACCATAGGAACCTGTGACTGTATTTAAATAAGTAGCGAGAATTATTTCCTAAAATAGATTTACTTCAGGCATTGAGGTATTACGTGGCTATAGGATGTAACACCTCGTAATTTTAAAGGATATTATAATAATAAACTAAAGAATAGTAATTTAAATATTGGGAATTAAATAAAACAGACTACACCACTGCGTTCGTCTCGGAATTCTACTTAAGACAGACTCCGAATTTGCATAAAACGAACATTGTATAAGGAAGTTATTAAGCTTAGAAGTTTGTATGCGTTTAAGAGAATTATATATAAACAAATCAAGTTTAGAATTCAAAATAATTCGAAAATTAGAGCGGCAAATCGAAGTTGGAATCTGGCCCGTTGGGGGTCGACTCGCACCCCATGGAGGTCGACCCACACAAGTGGGTGTTGACCCTAGGGTCGACTCACCCCAAATCTGTGGTAGATTCCTACCCTGCACTTGGGTGCATTTTTAAACGAGATTCGTTGGCTTGAGGCTATATATAGGACCTCATTTCTATTGTTTTATTCACTCAAAACAATGGAGACAACGAAATGTTGCCCCAACTTGGAATGAATTAGCCTATTCTTCTGCAACAACAGCTTATACGTATACAAGAATCTATGCTACAACATCAACATTCATTTCTCTGTTCTTTAGATCCAGTCTCTGTGAGTTCACGTTACTTTTAGATATAAATATTTAATAAGTAATCCTGGCATGTTTATAAATTTGGATCTAGACCTATGCCTGTTAATAACCTGAATCATAACTAAAAAAATCTGTCATTACATGTACACCTGATTTACTGTTCAGTCCTTACATTCCAATCTCTATTATGCCCATTTCTATTATCATATGCCTATTCTATTATTATGCCTATTTCTTTTCTCTTCTCTCCCTCCTTACCTTTTAATTTTATAGCCAGGCTACCTTCGAGCCTAGGCCTATCACTGAAATATGCGAACGAACAAAATTTGGAATGGTTGGGAATGATATATTAGGGAATAACTTGTATTATAAAACATGACTGGGATTTGGGGAATAACCTATACTGTGATCTTAGACTTTAATTTAGGGAATATCTTACATGATGATTTATGACTTGAGGGTAGGGGCATGGAAATCTATGATGAATATGAATAATTGTTTAAGAATGAATATGCCCAAATTTACAGTATATAGAAATTGTAACCGCACATAGACATAAGGTTAGATTCAACTTATGGTCGAAGTCTGCCCGGAAATGCTCGGAAAATCCAACATCCATGAGTGGTTAATTTAATGTGAGGGGTCTAGTGTGTAAATGTACATGTAATGGTGCTAAGACACGAGGTTAAGTCCAACTTGTGGTAGAAGTCTGCCCAGAACTGCCTGACATATCCAGCATCCACAAGTGGTTTAATGTGAGAGGTCCGGTGCATTAACATACATGAACGGGGAATGATAATAGCCTGTTAACCTGTAATACTTAACCTATTTAATCCATGGGGGTTATACAAACCGTTAAATCGTAACTTGGGGAAATATAAACATGTGATACAGGGTAAAAGACTATAGATTACTTTCGTTAATTACAATCCGGGGATAAAAAATTGTAAATTACTTTCATTAATTACAATATAGGAGGAAAAGATTATAGATTGCTTTTGTTAATTACAATCTAAGGTTAAGGTTTAAGTAAATCTGTGGTGGTTAAGTAAATTTGTTAAATCTATGGGAGGTTATACGAACTAGACAAACTTAACCTATTTTATATGTTGGGGTTATGCGGGCTTGCTAATATATTAGGCATAACCTATCAAAATCCTAGTAGTGGGGATGCAAGCCTGGGGGTGGCTTGTATCATCTGTTGTGTGGAACTCGTATCAGTCAGTAACCCATACTCGTATCCCAAGGGGGACCCCGAACTAGGCAAGGGTCCGGGCACGCTTACTGAGCTAATTATAAGAGATTCATATAGGTGGAGGTGTCTGATGGCGTGTTCCACGGAGTCATGTGCGTGCGTGGATCCGCTTGCTTAGGAAAATAAGATGCTATAGCACCAGTAGATATGGCTGTGTCTATTAGGGGGTTGCCACTTTAGGAAGTGATACATCCTACTGTGGGGCCGACACTGGGTATTTACGGGATTGGGAGCCGATCGATTAGGGTAGTAATTAGGGTATATCTAGACCTGTCTATTTAGGAGCCCATTATTATCGTTTGGGGGTAACACCCGTTATTTCTGTTGGGCTGCCTGTTATTATCGTTTGGGGTAAAACCTGTCGTTAGAAGTACGCCTAAGTCTACCATTATGTTTTTATTGGGATCATTTTGTTTCTGTTATACTAGTATTGGTGTGGAGAAAAGTATTTGTGAAGTGTAATTTGTTGGAGAATGGAGTTTTGATGACAACAACCTTATTTCAATACTAATTGATTATAAAATATAAACTAACACCTTTATCTGGAATATATATATATACACACACACACACATGCAGGATTTGTATGTAGGAATTAATACTACAGACTGTACAGTTTAAGAGCTTTTAGAGATTTAGAATTCAGAGTAGATTCAAGACTCATGAGTAATCAAGATTTCAAGAGTTCAAGATAAATATAGTAATAGAGTCTAGTTTATGTAAGACTCTGAATAGCACTTTAGGTTCAAACTCTGTTTTTCAAATTCAAAACTATTTTCAATTTGATTTCAAACTTCTCTCAAAATAATTTTTAATCTTCCAAGAATCTCAAACTTATGATTTCAAATATATTTCCTAAGTTATAAGTATTCTTATTTTTATAGTTCTATTAAATATATTTTACTAAGTTTATATTTGATTATAATATTCTTATTTAAACTCTAAGTTTTCGTATAATTTTTTTTTGTTTATATATAGTTTATAAATATCTCTTTATAAATTGCTATATATATATGTTAATAATTGTATTATACATAGTTTTATATCACATATATATAAAGTTTTTAATTATATGTTTAAATAATTTTTCTTATGTTTTTATACTTGAAAAATAATTTTTTACAACTATTTTTGTTTTAGGAATTTCCAGAAATTAAATATTGTTTTAATGCTTTAAAAATGGTTCAAAAATCATAAAAATGATGGATATGTTGACATACATTCATGGCTATGTCGACATATAAATGTCAATTTTTTTTTGTTTTAGCAAGGCCGACTGGTTTTTATAGTGGACTGACCACTTATTTTATTAAATTTATATGGAGTACACGGGTTAAGCAACAAACTTAACAACTAAAAGCTAGTTTCTTCCACATAGGGAAAAGAATCCTAGTAAAAACATATATGATAGAAACATAATGTAACAACCCGGAAAATCTTAGCCAATTTAAAATTTTTAATTTACTATTTTAATGAATTTGGAGTAATTGAAATAATTTATTTTAATTAAATAATGAGTCAGAAATAGCGCGGTAGTTTAAAATTTTGAATTCGAACTTTGATTGAACGTACAGGATGCAAAATAAAACGGATTTTAGCGAAACTAAAAATATTTAAATCTATTTAAGAATATCTTTCTAACGAATCTGAAAAATCAAAATTTCATAGCGGGAATCAAAAGTTATGGCCAGTTGAATATTCCAAATGGTCGCTATGGAATAAATATAGCCCTTGAAAATAGACATTTTGCAAACGACCTCCATTTTCGATGAAACCACTTTTTGTTGGATCTGCGTTGTCAAATTATGGCTAGGTTTCAAATTCCATAATTTTTGGAATTAATATGTGAGCGTGGCAAAGGAAAACATGTTTGGTTGATTTTAGTCAAATTGGATCGACCAGAAAATGGCCATTTTTCAAACGGTCTTAGAATTCGATGAAATCAGTTTTATTGGGACCGTATCGTCCCAACACAGCCAGATTAATTTTTAAAGAATATTTAGAACCAGTATGTGGCCTCGGCAAATTAAAATGTACATTCAAATCCAAATTGAATGTTTTATATTTTAATTTGAAGAATAACTGACTATAACGGTCGAATGGGCTTACAAAACATATCCCATTGTGTCCGGGATGGGGTATTTAGCTAGGGGCGATAGTTGTTGGACTTGGATTGGAGTTCATGTGAAGAAACCCTAATTTTTGAAATATATATATGTGTGGACCAATTAAAAATTTCTTTCATTATTTTATTTTCTAATTAAAAATCAAAAACCCTCCCCGATAACCCTCGTCGACGACGGAAACAGCCTCTATCGTTCTCGACTGATTTCCAGCGAATCCACTTCGAATCACCCCTTGCTCCAGTACAACTTTTTGAAGTCATATTCTCCTCTTCAAATCAGTACTTGTTGCACACCTCATCATTGCGTCTACATCGAGATTCGTGCCCGTGAAGTGCATGACTTCATCTCGCCGCCGTGAGCAGGATCGGCCACCGAGTCTGACGTGGCACCCATTAATAGGCGTGCCTCTCCTCCCTCTCTGACATGGTACAACCTGATCTGCGTATTGTGCTTCGGGTTAGAAGAATTTGCAAAACCTAGTTTTGAACCTTTCTGAAAGGTAACGGCAGTATAAATAATTAACTGATTATAACACTTTTAAGCATTGCTATTTATGATTTTCAAATAAAAATCATATCTTTTTGCTATGTTTTCAAAATCCAGGGAAACCGGAGACATCAAACTCGTAGTGACGTCATCTACATTCTAGAAGAAGCTAGAACGTATTTCGAGCCCGCAACAAATTTCAGAAGGATTAAAATTGATGTGAGACTTCTAAATTCAAATATGGAATGGAAATGCATTGTATAAATTATATGAGCGAAGTATAAATTATATATCCATTGTACACCTCATGCATGAGCATTGCATAAGTTATATGAGCAATGTATAAATTATACATGCGTTGAAAAAAAAAATCATATATGTGTTGAAATGGAAATGAAATATATTTATATACGTATATATATATACTCCCCTCGTCCACAAACCATGGACGATATGAATTGGTTGATAATGCGAATGGTTGAAAATTAGTTGATATGCAAATGGTTGAAAATAATTGTTTATGGTTGAAAGCAATTGTTTGTGGTTGAAACGAATTGGAATTGTTTGTGGAAAATTCATATATGAAATTGATCTTAGATCATTTAGATGAGCCCCTTATGGAGCACCGCGAGGCCTAAGGTAGTGCGAGGAGCCGTACTCGGGACGGTGCCGATTTTAAACCCCTACCGTTATGCTGCCGAAATTTTCAGAAATTTTCATGTGTTTGAATTATTTTCATGTGTTGAATTATATCCATGTGTTGAATGAATTGTTTAGAGAATAAAAATCACATTTTTATTAAGCGTATAAAGTATGTGAAATATGCATGTGTTGAAATATTCATGTGTTGAGAAATTCATGTGTTGAATAACATTCATGTGTTGAATAAATTCTTTGAAAGATTAAAATCACATTTTTATCATATATATGGACTATATAAAATATTAGTGTTTTAAAATAAATTGTTTTAACAATAAAAATATTTTTTTTATTATATGTATGAACTATATAAAATATTCATGTGTTGAAAAGGATTCATGTGTTGAATAAAAGGATTGAACAATAAAATTTACATTTTTGTTGTGAATATGAAGCGCTAAAAACATTCATGTGTTGAATAAATATTTTGAACGATAAAAATATCATTTTTGTCATGTATACGACTTGCTAAAAATACATAGTTGTTGAAACATGTCTTTGTTCGCCAAAAATATCATTTTTATCCTATGTATGAAGTGTTAAAAATAACCATGTGTTGAAATAAACATTGGTTCGCTGGAAATAATATTTTTAGCTTAGTGCTGCATATATGTATACAAATGTTGAACAATAAAATGGATTAGCTGTTGAGTAAAGAATATATTTGCGTGCCCGAAAAATAGGTAAGCCTTAATGAGTTGGCTACGCGATTTTATTATTATATAAACTCCTGTGAATGCCTTTGGATGCGGAGTACTGGTTATTCTACGTGAAATCATAAACGTCACCATAGGACAGTAATAATTAATTTTGAACTACACTACATGGCATACATCTTAAAGATAGCATACACTATCATATACCACATAATCATTTGGAGCTTGTGTGACAAGGTTGAAGATATACCATACAAGTGAGAGGCTTGTATGGCGATGACTATATTTCAGGTTGAACTGAAGACTGATATGGATTATATAAAATGTAATAGCAAATTACCAGATAAATAAAAACCCCACACAGGACTGGAGATGGTAATAAACACATCTCTCTAGTCATTAAGGCACAAAAACCATTTATAAGGTGACGAGAATTTATTCTCTGGAGCTATGATCTATACACACTCCCCTGTGGACACTAGAATATATCACTATAAATATGTGTATGCTCTTTAGGATTTATTGGGTGCCTAATACGGCCCAATAAATTTCCAAACCCCTTCCCATACAAAGGAGGTTATGACGAAATTTTCTGAAATTTAAAGGCGTTAGTGAAATATTTGAAGTGAAAAATGATATAGAAATCGTCGAATGAATTATATATATATATATATATATATATATAAATTAAAATAAACGAATTACGCAGCTGCAGTTCGTGTTTTGGAATCGTAATTTTAAACGATTATACCGAGAAATCCAACCATCGGATTTCCCTGAAACCGAAACCGTTGGGTTCGCTTTGGAAAAATCTTTCCGACGATATAAAATTTGTTAGGATCCAATGGTTGGATTGTGTGAAATATTTAATTCAAATCTGAATAAAAACAGCGCCCGAATTAATTAATTATATATATATATATATATTAAATAAAACGAATAACGATGCTGTAGTTCATGTTTTGAAATCGTAACTTTAAACGATTATATCGAGAGATCTGACCATCGGATTTTCCCGAAACTGGAACCATTGGGTTCGCTTTGGAGAGATCTTTCCAACAGACTTAACTTCGTTAAGATCCGACGGTTAGATTTTGAGAAATGTATAAATCAAATTTATAGATAAACAGCGCCAGGGCCACGTTATGGCCTGAAATGTTGTTTAATTAAATGAGGCTATTTTTAAATAAATAAAAATAGCGATATATCGTTATAAAATATAAAAAGTGATATGGGATTGAAATGAACCGATTTTACTTGGTTGGCTTGATATTTGATGGTTAAATGTGTTTGACATGAAAATTATATTAAAGAACTGAAATGTGGATGTCGAATAATTTAACCATGGGAAGAATTATTTTGAATTCTAGTATACGTGAATTATTTGAAAAGGTCGAGTTAATTCTAATTTCAAATAATTGATCGACGAATAAATGTCGAAGATATGATGGCGGTGCAAGACCGGTGATCTTCACATCGTGTAGATTACTACTGATGCCTTTGAGATGGGTAGCTCGCTTGACGAGGTTACAGTGGTAGTGGTCTGGACATACTTGTTGATCGTTTGGATGTGCGAGGGCCTCTCTTCCGTATTGGACATATGGAACGAGGAATAAGGTGCCTCCGATTTCGTTCTGACCCAGAACGAACTTGTAAATGGATATGTGTCTGACATTGGATTTTATTCTGTGCTGATTGGTCACTATTAAATATATATCTGTTTGGCGGCAGGGAATTTATTCTCTTGTTTAAAGCCCTTCTCTGAGACATACGAGCTCAGAGGTTATATATCGATAGAAATCAGTCGCATGTAGTGAATTGCCTATGTGGCATGCGGAGAAGCAGTGATCAAAGCTTTTGTTGAAAAGCAGAGTTTAGTGGTTGATGATTAAAGAATGACTTTAATATAGCGTAGCTTTTTGTACAGCGTTGATTCGTGAGCCACACACCTCGGTATGAGTTAAAAATGGGATAAGGGAACCCAATTAGGACATTACGTTTCTTTCTAGCTATGGGTGGTGTCGGTGTTTTACAAGCCCTCACATGTATATTATCTTTACCTTTGTGGATGTTGGAATGCGAGGCGCCTCGATTATATCGGTCTCTACGGAGCCGATGGATAGGTCTGATAGGACCGGGTAATGTGTGTTCAGGAATTGCCAATCCACTAACGTAAGTATGGACCGGCCTTGGAGGATCTAGGGGTTGCCCAGAGTGTGCAGTCCCGAGATATTTGCAAGATTGTCTTGAAGCGGAAAGGAGTACATCCCTTGAAACACCCCACCTTCGTTAAGGTCACTCACAAAAGGAATGCCTTAACTTCAGTGGAGCATTATAGGTAAAAGATGCAGATAAATTACAAGACAGACAATTAAAGCAGCGACAAATAAGTAAAACTTTATTTCATTGATAAGCAACTTGTACATAGATTTTTTTACAATACCAAAGTATCCTGTCTTGCTTACAAAAATAAAGAAGCATAAAATGATTTCCCCAAATAAAGCATGAGCCAGCCATAGAAGTAGAAGAGAGAGTCCAAGGCAACACGTCAAAGAGTCTTCAAGCTTGGAAAGAGTAACGGTCCAAACAAACCTGAGCTATACCTTCCCTAACTACCTGGGGGGAGGGGGGAACGGAAGAGAAGAGGCGAAAGCAAAACTAGATCATACATTAAGTCCGGTAAGTCCAGTGATTCTTAGTATTTAAACGAGGAAAAAGGTCATTACATGAATAAACTAAATATAAGACTAAACCATAGTAACAAGATAATATGGGATAAGCATGGGATATGGCAAGATTAACTGAATGTACCGATAAGCTGAATGTACCGATGAACTGAATGCGATGCTACTCCTTCTCTGCTTCGCAACTACCCTATTTATACTGATTTCTATATCTCTGCACTACCTAACTGGTATCCAAACTAGTAATCTATGATCATATGATAACGTGATCCCAATCCCCGTATTTGCGGTTGCCTTTAGGTGTGCTTCTATTATGGGGATTCCGTTTATTACCTAGATCTAATCTAGGGTTTACTATCGAGTGCTCACTAGATTCAACCAAGGTTTACGCTACCCAGGGCTACTGGGGTTTATGCTACCTATTGAACGCTTCTCGGATTCAGGGTTTACGCGACCTAGGTCCAACTAGGGATTATTCTATCTACTTTGTATTAATTTTCCATGTGTCTGTGCCAGTCGGCCCTCTCTTGCATGTAGATACTCTGTGCTGGCCCCACCATAAGGTGTATCAAGCCTTATGATAACGACCCGACACGATTCAAGATGCACAGTGTATAACTACTGGTACCCAGTGCCTGCTTTTTCCACTCCGGAGTACATGCACGTCCATAAACCGTTGGAACCTACACTGACATACCCCCTGCCGCTATTTTGACCGCTTATAATCAGCCCAGTAATCGTGCCCCACCCTGCCTAGTTTCAGGGTTCCATGATACATCTATATGGGTTACTGCTGAAATGGGTCCCCGTTGCTAGGGTTTCCTGCTGATTAAGTTCATGGGCCTACATATACAAATATTACCCACCTATACGAGATGTACTTAACCCCCTACCGATTCTAGCTTGTTTTCTTAATGGTTAAGTTTTGTTGGCCTATATTTACTAATATTACCCACCTACCCGACGTGTACTTAACCTTCCCACAGATTCAAGCATGTTTATTTAATGGTTAAGTTTTGTGGGCCTATATTTACTAATATTACACACCTACCCGACGTGTACTTAACCTCCTACTCTTCAAGTCGTGTTGGTTCTTGTTAACTTAACCTATATTGCTTATCATGTTGGATTGGTTAAGTGTGATTTATTAACTTAACCCCGTTCATTCATCAGGTTATATTGGTTAAGTATTTCCCATTTAACTTAACCTCATTCGTTCATCAAGTTATATTGGTCAAATGTCAATAATCAATTCAAGTTAACTCAACCCACCCACTCGTCACGTCATGTTGGTTAAGTGTTTCCTTTTGGTGTTACTTGACCCTACCCCAAACCATGTTATATTGGTTAAGTGTTGCCTTCTCGTTTTAACTTAACCCTTCACATACAACGTGTTATATAATTGGTTAAGTGTTTTCCTCTTGTATTACCTAACCCCACAACATGTCATTATATATTGGTTAAGTGTTACTTTAGTTAACTTAACCTTATCATTTGCTTAATTAACATGTTACAACGGTTACGTGTTCTAAATTTACTTAACCTCACCCACTTGCCTAGTTAACATGTTATTACGGTTAAGTGTTTCTTTAATTACTTAACCTCCACATTTCTAGCTTGATTTATTCATGAGCCGTAATTAATTAATTAAAGCACTAACCACTCACATTAGACAAATATTGTTGTGGTTACTAGATGTGCTGGTCGGTTCCGGGCAGGTTTAGACCACAACTCAGTCTAACCTTGTTTCTTTTTGGGCTTGATGCACAAACCACCCACATTAGACAGGTATTGTTGTGGTCAATGGATGTCCCGGTCGGTTCAGGGAAGTTTTACAACACAACTCAGTCTAACCTCGGGTTAGGCATATTCGTCTTTTACAATGTACACATTTCTCACTTAGGACAAATTTTATATGTGAATTATTCCTAATTTACTTATGCCATAATTACTATTTTAAATGTACATTTTCAACACTTATTATTATGGCGCACTTTCCCTCTAAATCATGCTTATAATTTTTGGTATGTAAATTGTACCAAATTAAGTGCCACTAACCATGATTATGCTAAACATGACAATTACATGTAATTTCAAGTTATTAATCCGAATAGGCTATACCCCACTTTCCCAAACTCGCCATAATAGTCATGCCCGAAATCACTATGTCATATATTTGGTGTTCCACATCAATAGTTAAGCCTAATCTAGATTTAATATTCCTATTTACATTTTACACCCAATCTAGATTAAATATCCAAATTTATAGTTCATGTTAAAACTAGATTTGATATTCTAGTTTATAGTTTATGCCCAAAACTTGGTTTACATGCCAATTACATACTTTGCGGCCAATTAACAATTTACCATTTATGCTCAAGTCTAATATGCATGTAAATTATTTACTATTATAGCCAATTTAGATTATTCCAACATATTTATTATGCCAAATTAACTTAATTAAGCTACGCCTAAATTCCCGCGCCGTAATCGTATGTATAACATGATTTCACAAGTTTCTAAGTGCTCATGAAATGAAACTAAACAAAGGAATAGGGGATAAGCACGAGAATTGACATGAAAGAATAGTCATGCAAAAATGAACCAAATACAAAAATAATGGTTCCAATAGGCTGAATGTACATAACAGTGAATAGGAATAAACTAGACAAGTTACACCCTAAATATGAGATCCAACATAATTAAAGGAATAGGCATAAGTGATTTGGCCCAACTTAATGCCAGTTCTAAGTACAACTTAATAGGTTAATGGGAATAGGCATAAGCCACTAACTACAATAGTTATAGGCAATTAACCACAATAGTCATGTACGACTAACCACGATAGTTTCTCAATCATAATCATAGGTAGTGGTCTCATAGTCATGAATCATAGGCAATAGTCCCAAAATTTATGAATCATAGTCATAGTCATAGGCAACAGTCTTATGTTCATAGTCATAGACATAGTCTTATGTTCATAGTCATAGGCATAGTCTTATGTTCAAGTCTAAGGAATAACCAAACTTATAGTGATCGTTTTGGAAAAGGCAATTTGCTATGATTTGCGTGGCGTTGCTCGAAGCCGTTGAATTAGCCTTTGATTCCCTTCTTGAAGCTTTAACTTGATTTAAATCTCTTCTTGAAAAACTCAAGCAGCATAACCTCGTCTTAGATTTATATATTATTTTATTTTAATTAGAATTAGAGCAGAGTATAAACGTAGAGAAGTTGTGAGGAGAAAATATGAGGCCTAGGGGTGTTTTTATAGCTGTTTGATTAATGTATAGGGCCAAAATCGCGTCTAGGTTCAAAAATGTGAATTCTGCCCAGATCTGGGGGTAGGTCGACCTCCAAGTTGACCTCCCTTGGGGTAGGTCGACCTCCAAGTCGACCTCCCTTGAGGTAGGTCGACCTCTAGGTCAACCAACCTAGGCGGGAATTTTCCCGCCCAGCTCAGTTCTGCGATTTTTGAATTTCTGAGCTGGTTCTGAATTTTTGCTGAAATTCTGAATGTCATAACTCCTTCATACGGAGTCCGATTTACGCAAACTCGGACTCTATCACAAGTAGAATTTTGAGACGAACGCCATGGTGTAACCCATTTCCCTTAATTCTTCTTCTAAAAATTATTTATACTTTAATTTTTGAAACTTAATGTTATAGAATTACGGGGTGTTACATTCTCCCCCTTAAAGGATTTCGTCCCTGAAATCTTTAAGTCAGGAAGAATGTGTCCTACCATTCAGTCATCCATCTACTCAACCATTCAATTACAGGCATTCATTGTGCTTAAAAAGATTTCTAATGCTTTCATGTTCATATGCATAGTGTGTGTGTATGTTCTTATCTAATGCAAAATCAGGCGGTCTACTGATTCAGTTGACCTCCTTAATGCGAATTATGTCAGTGCCATGCGTCCAATATGTATGCAATCCTAAAGATACATATCATTTCTATATGAGTGCACAGCCATTCACTCAAATGCAACGTCCACAGGATAACACATCAAGTTCAATCCATAACAAATACATATATGCAAATGCAATATGGAAGTGACTGAGCTGATCTAGTGCCCTATGTGTGTATATGCATCCACGAGCAACCACTAGCGAACACTTGCATCCACCAAACATAACATGTCTCAAACACATGTTTACATCCATTGGCTTCTACCTAAGGATTGAGGATAGGACCGAGAGGATATACTTAAAAGCTAAAGACTAGCATGCAAATAGATTTTTCAGAAAAAGAGGAATCAAGGATACACCCTCAAAAAGGGTAAGATGCGCGTATCAAGTATTCAGTCTTTTAAGTCGCATCTTCTTGAGCTTCCATTTCCAAAACCCTCTAGTAAAGATAGGACCTCGCTTACTTACTATGCTAGAGGGTATCCAATGTAATCGAACTATCCTCCCGAGAAAAACATATGATACACAGTGTATATACTTAAGATGATTAGCGGTCTCTCCTCTACTTAGCTTATCCATCATGCTGCAAATCTGAGGGTCTAAAGCTAATGGTTACTATGTGCTTATTACCTCTCTTAGGGTGCCAAACAATTGAGCACTTTACCGACTCTGGCTATCCTCGCCTGTCTTGCTCCGGAATTATCGTTGATCGCAAATGGCTTTGCAGTGTCATCTAGATACATGCAGAAGTCTGTCTCGAGTTCTTAGGGGAAAAACCCCTACCCTAGTCAAAACATCTTGCGTACTCATAGACTACCCCAACGGATCGAAAATCACCGATAGATAAGTAAAGTGATTCTAGGTAGCTAAGACAAACTGATCCCTTAGGATCATACGAAATCTCAAGGGTATTCTCGAGGCAAGTCAAAAGTCTAACTACCCTTGTTTCATAATTACTAGCTAACCAATCAATGCCTAGAATCAACCCATAGCCCAAAAACATAAGCATAAATATAGCTACTCTCAAATCCTCACAAGTCAAAGATAAATGGGTCGGACCAGCAATTTGATTTGAGACTATAATGGGATCCTCTACTATACAATATCTAGGGTGCACAGACTCTAATATGGAAGCAGATATATACGAATGTGAAGTGCTAAAATCAAAAGGAGTACTAACAGGATAATCAAAAAGGAAAAACTCTTTCAATCGAAATCTTATGCCTCTCTCTTAGGTATGCTGGCGGTGAGAGCATGCACTTGCCTTCCGGAAAATCTTGTCCCTTGTTCTTTGCCCTTGCCCTCAATTATACGACCCGTTATAAAGATACTTCCTCTTGTTTTAGGTTTTACTATTCTTTCCTCCCCTCCTTTGTGAACCTAGTTTATATCTATGGGTTTTTCATCCTTGTGTTGTGCTCCTTAGCCAAACCCCCTCATTCTCAACTTTGCCATCCTTGTGTAACTTGTTGACATGTCTCTCGAAAGCTGCCTCCATCGCACGGGGAATCCTACAAAGCTCAAAAGAAAATTACGGCTACAGATAGAAGTTAGACACTTGTTTGCCCTTTGACAAGTGTCGTAGTCTTGTCGAACCTACGGAACCATGCCACGATGAGGTTACCTCCCAGAAAGCCAGGAGCCCCGGAGACTCAAGAAAGAAGGAAACAAGGATTCAAACAGAGGATCAAAAGATAATGCATATGGCTTTGGGGAATATGCCTTTAAAAAGTAACTTTTTTTTTGAAAATGTTTCTTTTAAAACCGTTTGAAAATAATTTTTCAATTCTTTTTATCTAATCTAGTAACCTTCAGCTTTGATACCAAGTGAAACACCCCGCCTCCGTTAAGGTCACTCACAAAAGGAATGCCTTAACTTCAGTGGAGCATTATAGGTAAAAGATGCAGATAAATTACAAGACAGACAATTAAAGCAGCGGCAAATAAATAAAACTTTATTTCATTGATAAACAACTTGTACAAAGATTGTTTTACAATACCAAAGTATCCTGTCTTACTTACAAAATAAAGAAGCATAAAATGATTTCCCCAAATAAAGCATGAGCCAGCCATAGCAGTAGAAGAGAGAGTCCAAGGAAATACGTCAAAGAATCTTCAAGCTTGGAAAGAGTAATGGTCCAAACAAACCTGAGCTATTCCCTCCCTGACTACCTTGGGGGGGGGGGATGGAAGAGAAGAGGCGAAAGCAAAACTAGGTCAGACATAAAGTCTGGTAAGTCCAGTGATTCTTAGTATTTAAACGAGGAAAAGGGTCATGACATGAATAAACTAAATATAAGACTAAACCATAGTAACAAGATAATATGGGATAAGCATGGGATATGGCAAGATTAACTGAATGTACCGATGAACTGAATGCGCTTCTACTCCTTCTCTGCTTCGCAACTACCCTATTTATACTGATGTCTATATCTCTGCACTACCTAACTGGTATCCAAACTAGTAATCTATGATCATATGATAACGTGATCCCAATCCCCGTATTTGCGGTTGCCTTCAGGTGTGCTTCTATTATGGGGATTCCGTTTATTACCTAGATCTAATCTTGGGTTTACTATCGAGTGCTCACTAGATTCAACCAGGGTTTACACTACCCAGGGCTACTGGGGTTTATGCTACCTATTGAACGCTTCTTGGATTCAGGGTTTACGCGACCTAGGTCCAACTAGGGATTATGCTACCTACTTGGTATTAATTTTCCATGTGTCTATGTCAGTCGGCCCTCTCTTGCATGTAGATACTCTGTGCTGGCCCCACCATAAGGTGTATCAAGCCTTATGATAGGGACCAGACATGATTCAAGATGCACAGTGTAAAACTACTGGTACCCAACGCCTGCTTTTTCCACTCCGGAGTACGTGCACGCCCGTAAACCGTTGGAACCTACACTAGCATACCCCCTGCCGCTATTTTGACCGCTTATAATCAGCCCACTAATCGTGCCCCACCCTGCCTAGTTTCAGGGTACCATGATACATCTATGTGGGTTGATACTGAAATGGGTCCCTGTTGCTAGGTTTCCCGCTGATTAAGTTCGTGGGCCTATATATACAAATATTACCCACCTATACGAGATGTACTTAACCCCCTACTGATTCTAGCTTGTTTTCTTAATGGTTAGGTTTTGTTGGCCTATATTTACTAATATTACCCACCTACCCGACGTGTGCTTAACCTTCCCACAGATTCAAGCATGTTTATTTAATGGTTAAGTTTTGTGGGCCTATATTTACTAATATTACACACCTACCCGACGTGTACTTAACCTCCTACTCTTCAAGTCGTGTTGGTTCTTGTTAACTTAACCTATCTTGCTTATCATGCTGGATTGGTTAAGTGTGATATATTAACTTAACTCCGTTCATTCATCAGGTTATATTGGTTAAGTATTTCCCATTTAACTTAACCTCATTCGTTCATCAAGTTATATTGGTCAAGTGT
Source organism: Allium sativum (assembly GCA_030737875.1). Classification (NCBI taxonomy): domain Eukaryota; kingdom Viridiplantae; phylum Streptophyta; class Magnoliopsida; order Asparagales; family Amaryllidaceae; genus Allium; species Allium sativum. Next base: position 599,552,595 of record CM060909.1, on the reverse strand, counting down.
CAATAATCAATTCTAGTTAACTCAACCCACCCACTCGTCATGTCATGTTGGTTAAGTGTTTCCTTCTGGTGTTAACTTGACCCTACCTCAAACCATGTTATATTGGTTAAGTGTTGCCTTCTCGTGTTAACTTAACCCTTCACATACATCGTGTTATATAATTGGTTAAGTGTTTTCCTCTTATATTACCTAACCCCACAACATGTCATTATGTATGGGTTAAGTGTTACTTTAGTTAGATTAACCCTATCATTTGCGTAATTAACATGTTACAACGGTTAAGTGTTCTAAATTTACTTAACCTCACCCACTTGCCTAGTTAACATGTTATTACGGTTAAGTGTTTCCTTAATTACTTAACCTCCACATTTCTAGCTTGATTTATTCATGAGCCTTAATTAATTAATTAATTAATTAAAGCACCAACCACTCACATTAGACAGATATTGTTGTGGTTACTGGATGTGTCGGTCGGTTCCGGGCAGGTTTACACCACAACTCAGTCTAACCACGGGTCTTTCTGGGCTTGATGCACTAACCACCCACATTAGACATGTATTGTTGTGGTCACTGGATGTGCCGGTCGGTTCCGTGCAGTTTTACACCACAACTCAGTCTAACCTCGGGTTAGGCATATTCGTCTTTTACAATGTACACATTTCTCACTTAGGACAAATTCTATATGTGAATTATTCCTAATTTACTTATGCCATAATTACTCTTTTAAATGTACATTTTCAACACTTATTATTATGGCCCACTTTCCCTCTAAATCTTGTTTAAAATTTTTGGTATGTAAACTGTACCAAATTAAGTGCCACTAACCATGATTATGCTAAACATGACAATGACATGTAGTTTCATGTTATTAATCCGAAAAAGCTATACCCCACCTTCCCAAACTCGCCATAATAGTCATGCCCAAAATCACTATGTCATATATTTGGCGTTCCGTGTCTATAGTTAAGCCCAATCTAGATTTAATATTCCTATTTACATTTTACACCTAATCTAGATTAAATATCCAAATTTACGGTTCATGTTAAAACTAGATTTGATATTCTAGTTTACAATCTATGCCCAAAACTTGGTTTACATGCCAATTACATACTTTGCGGCCAATTAACAATTTACATTTACGGTCAAGTCTAATATGCATGTAAATTATTTACTATTATAGCCAATTCAGATTATTCCAACATATTTATTATGCCAAATTAACTTAATTAAGCTACACCCAAATTCCCGCGCCGTAATCGTACGTATAACATGATTTCACAAGTTTCTGAGTACTCATGAAATGAAACTAACCAAAGGAATAGGGGATAAGCACGAGAATTGACATGAAAGAATAGTCATGCAAAAATGAACCAAATACAAAAATAATGGTTCCAATAGGCTGAATGTACATAACAGTGAATAGGAATAAACTAGACAAGTTACACCCTAAATATGAGATCCAACATAATTAAAGGAATAGGCATAAGTGATTTGGCCCAACTTAATGCCAGTTCTAAGTACAACTTAATAGGTTAATGGGAATAGGCATAAGCCACTAACTACAATAGTTATAGGCAATTAACCACAATAGTCATGTACGACTAACCACGATAGTTTCTCAATCATAATCATAGGTAGTGGTCTCATAGTCATGAATCGTAGGCAATAGCCCCAAAATTTATGAATCATAGTCATAGTCATAGGCAACAGTCTTATGTTCATAGTCATAGACATAGTCTTATGTTCATAGTCATAGGCATAGTCTTATGTTCAAGTCTAAGGAATAATCAAACTTACAGTGATCGTTTTGGAAAAGGCGATTTGCTATGATTTGCGTGGCGTTGCTCGAAGCCGTTGAATTAGCCTTTGATTCCCTTCTTGAAGCTTTAACTTGATTTAAATCTCTTCTTGAAAAACTAGAGCAGCATAACCTCATCTTATATTTATATATTATTTTATTTTAATTAGAATTAGAGCAGAATATAGACGTAGAGAAGTTGTGAGGATAAAATATGAGGCCTAGGGGTGTTTTTGTAGCTGTTTAATCAATGTATTGGGCCAAAATCGCGTCTAGGTTCAAAAATGTGAATTCTGCCCAGATCTGGGGGTAGGTCGACCTCCTTTGGGGTAGGTCGACCTCCAAGTCGACCTCCCTTGAGGTAGGTCGATGTCTAGGTCGACCTGCCTGGGCGGGAATTTTCCCGCCCAGCCCAGTTCTGCGATTTTTAAATTTCTGAGCTGGTTCTGAATTTTTGCTGAAACTTCTGAACGTCATAACTCCTTCATACGGAGTCCGGTTTACACAAACTCGGATTCTATCTCAAGCAGAATTTCAAGACCAACGCCATGGCGTAACCCATTTCCCTTAATTCTTCTTCTAAAAATTATTTATACTTTAATTTGTGAAACTTAATGTTACAGAATTATGGTGTATTACATCCCTTGGCTAGACTCATGATGGAATCCAAATATCCAATACGAAATTACGGATTTGATTGTAACTTATATATGGCGACATAGTAGATGGTAGCTATGCCATCTAGGATTGATATTTATGTTTGAATTTTCTTTTGAAACATATATGCACTATTAATAATATTAAAAGATTTTGCTTTACATGTATTAAGCATATTTTAGCCATTATAAGGTAAAAACTCCATCCTCCGGTTTGCATTGCATTGTGTGATGGGACTTGAGTCTTATAAGGCTTCATTCTTTCTAAAAACCATTGTTTTGTTTGAAAGATTTACTTTATCTCATGCACTGGCAATCACTAGAGTAAACCCGTTCCACGAAAGTGGCATGGCCCTATAATTTGCCTTATTATTGCTGTTTAACCAATTAAGTGGATTTCTCATACCAGTCCCATGACTGACTCGTAGTTTGTTTCACTTTTCAAACTCGAGTGCCCTTATTTTCACATGGGCAACCTTGTGACAAGTGATAGGTTATATTTTGGCTTTTGCACTGCAGCATGGAGTGCACCTTTTGGTTCGTATGGAGAAGACTAGATTTCTCAGTATTTTGGCTATTTGATATTCTGCCATTAGTATCTTATGTATATGATTCTGCTTATCGTGATGTAGATAGATTTACTTCTATTATGTACTCTATGATGTATATGTCCCAGTGATCTTGATGTAGACTGATCATTTCCTCTTATGCACTAAGTTGTATCCTCCACTGTGCTACTCTAACGTTTATTACATATTATGATTCTGCTGTCATATTGATGTAAATTATTCTATTTTCTGTTTATGCTATTATCTGCTCTCTGCTAATGATGATTAATGTGTTATATTCCAATGATTATCCTTAATTCCATGATACAGGGTTTTGGGATCGTCACAGGTGGTATCAGAGCTTTAGTTAATCTTAGTTCTGGAATTTAACACATTAATCACCTCGTCAAAATATTGAATTAGTAGTGTTCTAAGGCGAGTGGCTGATTAGAGATAGGATGAGTAATATCCTAGAATGAGCTAAGCAGAATAAGAAAATAACATCAGTACATCGTTATCTTTCCATATATTCTTCTGCTTTTACCATATCTTAAAATTATCATTTCTGTGAGCTTGACTCTTTTCTTGCTTGTACAGAACTGACTTAGATGGCTAACCAAGTAGCTGGAGGTAGAGGAGGCTAAGGAGGTCGAGGCGGAGGATGGGGGAATATTCCCGTTGCCGAGGAGCCTTTGATTCAGCCACCACAGCCCCCACAACCGTTTGATTTAGACCGAGTGGCGAAGAAGTATAAGAATCTTAGAGGCAAGACATTCTCTGGCATGGGCACTATGACTGAAGCCTTAGGTTGGCTAAAAACATGTGAGAAGATCTTCGGTGGCTTAGGTCTTGATGATCATAGGAAAAGCTTTATGGGTGCTTGGCTATTGCAAGATGAGGCACAACAGTGGTGAGAAGCCATTACCTTGAATGAGCAAGAGGTGGAGATGACCTGGAATGAATTCAAAGATGTATTCAAAGAGAATTTCATTCCCGAGCAAGAGATGGAGTGCTTGCATGATGAGTTTGCCAATCTCCAACAAGGAGATCGCACCGTTCAAGAATACCTCAACAGGTTTACTCAGCTATCCCTCTATGCTCCATAGCTTGTTCTGATTGTTAAGGCGAAGAATAAGAGGTTCATACATGGACTTCAGCGCAAGTACTAGAATAGAACAATGAGCCACGTTATGCTTGCATTCGCCGACATGGTTGATATGGTGTGTAATTATGAGAGCTTGGGTTTGAGGAACATGCAAGTAGATCACACAAAGAATCAAGCGGGAAACAAGCACAATACTTCTGAAAGGCAGCCCGAATCCAACAACACAGTAGCAAATGCCAAGCCGCAAACAAATAGGCCACCCAGGGGAAGTCATTACAACTGCGGCCAAGCTGGACATTACTCTAATGTATGCACCGCTCCAAAGCGGCAGAAGACCAACAAACCAACCTCTAGTCAGAACCCCCTCAAACCTAATGAGTGCTTTAACTGCCACTAGACGGGGCACATCAGAAGGAACTGTCCTTTGCCGAAGAATTCACAGGTTGCACATGTATATGACAGGGTGAACCCGCCAGCTGCTACTCCGGGAGCAGGTAACCCGATGTTTTGGGAGGTACCCTTACTATTAAAAAATTCCTGTTTCCGTACTATTTGACACTGGTGCATCACAAAGTTTTATTGCAAGTAACACTGTTAAAAATTTAAAGTTAAATCTAAGAAAGCGTAAAGAATCAGTTAGAGTTCATAATCTGATAGGAGGTTCTATTGTTCTCAGTTCATATTGTAGAGCGCCCGTCTCTTATTCTTACTTCCGGATTTCTTTTGATTTGATCGTTATGGATTTTTCTGAGTTCAATATCATTCTTGAGCTGGATTGGTTAACGAGATATGAAGCTGAGGTTAGATGTGCCAAAAGAGTAGTAAAAATTAAGATAGGATTTGGAGATATTATTTCTATACCATGTCACGGCTCAGACTCAGATAGAAAAGAATTTTAGTCTGCTCTGGAAGTTACTCCTACTTCTCTTGAAAATATTCTTGTCGTTAAACACTATGCGGATGTGTTCGAAGAAGTCGATAACTTACCTCCCCAAAGGGAAATTGAATTCAGGATCGATTTAATTCTGAATGCCAGGCCAGTTGTGCATTCAATTCAAAGAATGACTCTAAAAGAAAAAGAAGAATTAAGCGATCAAACTCGACAACTTCTATGGAAAGGTCTATCCGGCCGAGCTTCTCTAATTGGGGTGCAGTTGTGGTGTTTGTTCCTAAGTCAGACGATACTCTCCAATTGTGTATTGATTACCGAGACCTCAACAAATAGACGCTCAAGAACAAAGATCCATTACCCCGCATTGATGATTTGTTGGATCAATTGAATGGAGTGCGAGTATTTTCCAGAATGGACCTAGCTACAAGGTTCCATCAACTGAGAATTGCCGAAGAATGTGTTCCTTTGACAGGTTTCAGAGGTCCATACATATTTTATGAGTGGTTAGTAATGCCTTCGGCTTGTGTAACGCTCCAGCTTACTTCGTCGATTTAATGAATAGAGTGTTCAGAGAAGTCCTGAATAATTTTTTTTTGGTATTCATTGATGATAATTCAATCTACTCCAAGTCAGAAAGAGAGCATGAAAAACATTTAGAACAAGCGTTGGGGAATCTGAGAAAGAACGTCTTCAAAGCCAAATTTTCTAAATGTATCTTCTGGCAAGATGAAGTGAAGTTCCTTGGCCATGTCGTGTCAAAGAAAGGAATTTCTGTAGATCCAAGCAAGATAATAGCAATTCAAGATTGGAAGCAGCCTACTACACCTACAAAAGTTCGAAATTTTCTTGGATTAGCTAATTATATCGGAAATTCATTAAGGATTTTTCGAAGATATCTGGTTCATTAACAAAGCTTACAAAGAAGCACGAAAGATTTAAGTGGACTCCAGAATGTGAGGAAGCTTTCCAGGAGCTGAAATTAAAATTGACAACCGCTCCAATATTAACAATTATCGATGGCAATCAGGATTTGTCGGTCTGGATGGATGCTTCTATTAGAGGTCTTGGTGCAGTATTAATGCAAAGAGGCCAAGTGGTCGCTTATGCTAGCCGTCAGTTGAAACCACGTGAAACGAGGTACGCTACTCATGATCTTGAGTTGCTCGCCGTCGTATTTGCTTTGAAAGTCTGGAGGCATTATCTATTGGGTGAGAAGTTTGAATTATATACTGATCATCAATCATTGAAATATATGTACACCCAGAAAGACTTGAACATGACACAACAGCGTTGGCTATAATTCCTTGCAGCGTATGATCTAGATATTCTGTATACGCTGGGAAAATCCAATGTGGTAGCGGATGCGCTCAGTAGAAAAACAACAATCATCGCCAATCTTATAATCACGCCTTCGTTGATTGATAAGATCTCTGTACTTTAGAAAGACTATGAATTTATTCATAGGATTAGCAAGAGGATCAAGGAAGGTGAACCCTCGAGTTTCCAGATTGATAACTAGGGAGTACTGAGGTTGAAAGGCCGAATTTGCATCCCCAATATTTCTGAGCTCCGAAAAGAAGTGATGGATGAACGTTACAAGTCCAAACCTAGTATCCATCCTGGTGTGAGTAAGATGTACAATGATCTCAAACGCACATTCTGGTGGAGGGCAATGAAAAGGGACATTTCTATATATGTTAGCCGGTGTTCTACTTGCCAACTAGTCAAAAGTGACCAACAGAAACTAGCTAGATTGTTGCAACCGTTGGAAATTCCAAATTGGAAGTGGGAACAAATTTCTATGGACTTCATAGATGGTTTGCCCCGAACCAAGAAGGGAAATGAGCGTATTTTGGTGATCATAGATCGTTTCATGAAGACCGCCCATTTCATACCTGTCAGATCCAATAGAACCGCTCAAAGTCTAGCACAGATTTATTTCACAGAAATTGTTAAGCTACATGGAGTGTCGATCAGCATAGTCAGTGATAGAGATCCAATATTTACTAGCAAATTCTGGGAGGCATTTCAAGTAGAACTGGGGACAAAGATGAACCTGAGCACCGCATATCACCCTCAGATAGACGGCCAGACTGAGAGGGTGATTCGTATACTTAAAGATTTACTGAGGGCTTGTGTTATAGATTTTAGCGGATCATGGGAAGACCACTTGCATTTTGCTGAATTTTCGTACAACAATAATTATCAAGTGAGCTTAACAATGTCATCATTCGAAGCATTATATGGTAGACCTTGCAGATCTCCCGCACGTTGGGTAGAACCCAGAAATAGACTTGTGTTGGGACCCAAATATGATTCGCGAAGCTTCTAAAAATCGATTTCATTAAGAAACGATTTCAAATAGCTCAAAGTTGATAGAAGAGTTATGCAGATTCTAGAAGAAGAGATTTAGCATTTGCTGTTGGTGATTATGTTTATTTGAGAGTTTCTCCGATGAGAGGAGTAGTCCGATTCGGTAAAAAAGTGAAGTTGGCACATAGATTTATTGGTCCATTTCCTATACTTGAACGAATTGGAACTCTTGCTTATAGGGTTCAGTTACCTAATTAGTTGCCTGGAGTGCATGATGTGTTTCACGTATCTCAACTTAGAAAACATGTGCATGATCCATATCTTGTTGTAGAAGAAGAAGCGCAACAGGACTTGGAGATCACTCCAGAATTAACAGTTAGAAGAGAGCCGATAAAGATTATTGGCAAAGAAACTAAAGAGCTAAGGAACAAGAAGGTTCATTTAGTTAAAGTGTAGTGGAGAGGAGATCCTAGCGACTGTACTTAGGAGACAGAAGAAAGCATTAAGCAAGTTTATCCCAATTGCAGAGTGGACATCTCTGGTTAGCTCCGGTGCAAGGTACATTTACAATACTTTGCATTTCCGTTTTGTTTCCTACTTTACTGTTGTTTCCTTTTCGGGGATGAAAATTTTTATGTGGGGGAGACTGTAAAAACCCAGAAAATCAGAGCCAATTTAAAATTTTAATTTGGCTATTTTAATGAATTTGGAGTAATTGAAATAATTTATTTTAATTAAATAATGAGTTATAAATAGCGCGGCAGTTTAAATTTTTGAATTCGAACTTTGACTGAACGTATAGGATGCGAAATAAAACAGATTTTAGTGAAACCAAAAATATTCAAATCTGTTTAAGAATATCTTTCGAACGAATCTAAAAAATCGAAATTTCATAGCGGGAATCAAAAGTTATCACTAGTTGAATATTCAGAATGGTCGCTATGGAATAAATATAGCCCTTGAAAATAGGCATTTTATAAACGACCTCCGTTTTCGACGAAACCACTTTTGTTAGATCCAAGATGTCAAATTATGGCTATATTTCAAATTCCATAATTTTTGGGATTAATATGTGAGCGTGGCAAAGGAAAACGTGTTTGGTTGATTTTAGTCAAATTGGATCGACTAGAAAATGGTCATTTTTCAAACGGTCTCAGAATTCGTTGAAATCAATTTTTCTGGGACCGTATCATCCCAACATAGCCAGATTAATTTTTCAGGAATTTTTAGAATTAGTATGTGGCCCCGACAAATTAAAATGTACATTCAAATCCAAATTTGAATGTTTTATATTTTAATTTGAAGAATAACTGACTGTAACAGTCAATGGGCTTACAAAACATATCCCACTGTATCCAGGATGAGGGTATTTAGTTAGGGGTGATAGTCGTTGGGTTTGGATTGGAGTTCGTGTGAAGAAACCCTAATTTTTGAAATATGTATAAATGGAACAATTAAATAATTTCTTTCATTATTTTATTTTCTAGTTAAAAATCAAAAACCCTCCCCGATAGCCCTCCTCGACGACGGAAACAGCCTCCATCGTTCTCGACCTATTTCCGGTGAATCCATTTCGAATCAGCCCTTGCTCCAGTACAACTTTTTGAAGATCATCTTCTCCCCTTCAAATCAGTATTTGTTGCACCCCCCCCCATCGTTGCATCTACATCGAGATTCGTGCCTGTAAAGTCCACAACTTCATCTCGCCGCCGTGAGCAGGATCTGTCACCGAGTCTGACGTGGCACCCATCGATAGGCGCGCCTCTCCTCCCTTTCTGACGTGGTACAACCTGATCTGCGTATCGTGCTTCGGATTAGAATAATTTGCAAAACCTAGTTTTGAACCTTTCTGAAAGCTAACGGCAGTATAAATAATTAACTGATTATAAAACTTTTAAGCGTTGCTATTTATTATTTTCAAATAAAAATCATATCTTTTTGCTATTTTTTCGAAATCCAGTGAAACCGGAGACATCGGACTCGTAGCGACGTCATCTACATTCTAGAAGAATCTAAAACGTATTTCGAGCTCACTACAAATTTCAGAAGGATTAAAATCGATATGAGATTTCTAAATTCAAATATGGAATGGAAATGCATTATATAAATTATGTGAGCGAAGTATAAATTATATATGCGTTGTATACCTCATGTATGAGCGTTGTATAAGTTATATGAGCGATGTATAAATTACACTAGCATTGAAAAAAAAATCATATATGTGTTGAAATGGAAATGAAATATATTCATATATATATACACACACACTCCCCTCGTCCACAAAGCATGGACGATATGAATTGGTTGATAATGCGAATGGTTGAAAATTAGTTGATATGCGAATGGTTGAAAATAATTGTTTGTGGTTGAAAGTAATTGTTTGTGGTTGAAATGAATTGGAATTGTTTGTGGAAAATTCATATGATATGAAATTGATCTTAGATCATTTAGATGAGCCCCTTATGGAACGCCGCGAGGCCTAAGGTAGTGCGAGGAGCCATACTCGGGACGGTGCCGATTTTAAACCCCTACCGTTATGCTACCAAAATTTTCAGAAATATTCATGTGTTTGAATTATTTTCATGTGTTGAATTACATTCATGTGTTGAATGAATTGTTTAGAGAATAAAAATCACATTTTTATTATGCGTATGAAGTATATGAAATATGCATGTGTTGAAATATTCATGTGTTGAAAAAATCATGTGTTGAATAAATTCTTTGAAAGATAAAAATCATATTTTTATCATATATATGGACTATATAAAATATTATTGTTTTAAAATAAATTGTTTTAACAATAAAAATATCATTTTTATTATATGTATGAACTATATATAATATTCATGTGTTGAAAAGGATTCATTTGTTGAATAAAAGGATTGAACAATAAAATTTACATTTTTATTGTGAATGTGAAGCGCTAAAAATATTCATGTGTTGAATAAATATTTTGAACAATAAAAATATCATTTTTATCATGTATACGACTCGCTAAAAATACACAGTTGTTGAAACATAACTTTGTTCGCCAAAAATATCATTTTTATCCTATGTATGAAATGTTAAAAATAATCGTGTGTTGAAATAAACATTGGTTCGCTAGAAATAATATTTTTAGCTTAGTGCTGCATATATATACATATGTTGAATAGGAAAATGGATTAGTTGTTGAGTAAAGAATATATTTGCATGTCCGACAAATAGATAAGCCTTAATGAGTTGGCTACGCAATTTAATTATTATATAAACTCTTGTGAATGAATTTGGATGCGGAGTGCTGGTTGTTCTGTGTGAAATCATAAACATCGCCATAGGATAGTAACAGTTAATTTTGAACTACACTACATGGCATACTTCTTGAAGATAGAATACCCTATCATATACCACATAAGCATTTAGAGCTTGTGTGACGAGGTTGAAGATATAACATGCAAGCGAGAGGCTTGTATGGCGATGACTATAATTCAGGTTAAACTGAAGACTGATATGGACTATATAAAATGTAACGGTAAATTGCCAAATAAATAAAAACCCCACACGGGTCTGGAGATGACAATAAACACGTCTCTCTAGTCATTAAGGCACAAAAACCATTTATAGGGTGACGAGAATTTATTCTCTAGAGTTATGATCTATACACACTCCCCTGTGGACACCGGAATATATCACTATAAATATGTGTATGCTTTTCAGGATTTATTGGGTGCCTAATATGACCCAACAAATTTCCAAACCCCTTCCCGTATAAAGGAGGGTATGGAGAAATTTTCTGAAATTTAAAGGCATTAATGAAATATTTGAATTGAAAAATGATATAGAAATCATCGAATGAATTATATATATATATATATATATATATATAAATTAAAATAAACGAATCGCGCAACTGTAGTTCGTGTCTTGGAATCGTAATTTTAAATGATTATACCGAGAAATCCGACCATCGGATTTTCCCGAAACTGGAACCGTTGGGTTCGCTTTGGAAAAATCTTTCCAATGATATAAAATTTGTTAGGATCCAACTGTTGGATTGTGTGAAATGTTTAATTCAAATATGAATAAAAACAGTGCCTGAATGAATTATATATATATATATATATAAATTAAATAAAATGAATAACGACGTTGTAGTTCGTGTTTTGAAATCGTAACTTTAAACGATTATATAAAGAGATTCGACCATCGGATTTTCCCAAAACCGGAACCGTTGGGTTCGCTTTGGAGAGATCTTTCCAATAGACTTAACTTCGTTAAGATCCGACGGTTAGATTTTGAGAAATGTGTAAATCAAATTAAGGGAAAAACAGCGCTAGGGCCACGTTATGGCCTGAAACGTTGTTTAATTAAATGTAGCTATTTTTAAATAAATAAAAATAGCGATATATCGTTATAAAAAATTAAAAGCGATATGGAATGGAAATGAACTGATTTTACTTGGTTGGCTTGATATTTGATGATTGAATGTGTTTGACATGAAAATTATATTAAAGAACTGAAATGTGAATGTCGAATAATTTAACCGTAGGAAGAATTGTTTTGAATTCTAGTATACGTGAATTATTTGAAAAGGCCGAGTTAATTCTCATTTCAAATAATTGATCGATGAATAAATGCCAAAGATATGAAGGCGGTGCAAGACCGGTGATCTTCACATCGTGTAGATTACTACTGATGCCTTTGAGATGGGTAGCTCCCTTGACGAGTTACAGTGGTAGTGGTCTGGACATACTTGTTGATCGTCCGGATGTGCGAGGGCCTCTCTCTTCCATATTGGACATATGGAACGAGGAATAAGGTGCCTCCGGTTTCGTTCAGACCCAGAATGAACTTGTAAATGGATGTGTGTCTGACATTGGATTTTATTTTGTGTTGATTGATCTCTATTAAATATATATCTATTTGGCGGCGGGGAATTTATTCTCTTGCTTAACGCCCTTCTCTGAGACGTACGAGCTCAGAGGTTATATATCGATAGAAACCAGTCGCATGGAGTGAATTTCCTGTGTGGCATGTGGAGATGCAATGATCAAGGATTTTGCTGAAAAGCAGAGTCTTGTGGTTGATGATCAAAGCACGGCTTTAATATAGCGTAGCTTTGTGTATAGCATTGATTCGCGAGCCTCACATCTGGGTATGATTTAAAAAGGGGATAAGAGAACCCAAGGAGGACATGACGTTTCTTTCTTACTATGGGTGGTGTCAGTGTTTTACAAGCCCTGACATGTATATTATCTTTAACTTTGTGGATGTTGGAATGCGAGGCGCCTTGATTATATCGGTCTCTACGGAGTCGATGGACAGGTCTGATAGGACCGGGAAACGTGTGTTCAGGAATTGCCAATCCACTAACGTAAAGGTGGACCGGCCTTAGAGGATCCAGGGGTTGCCCAGAGTGTGCAGTCCCGAGACATTTGCTACAGTGTCTCGAAGTGGAAAGGAGTACAACCCTTGCCTAGACTCACGATGGAATCCAAATTTCGAATACGAAATTACGGATTTGATTGTAACTTATATATGGCGACATAGTAGATGGTAGCTATGCCGTCTAGGATTGATATTTATGATTGAATTTTCTTTTGAAACATATATGCACTAGTAATAATATCAAAAGATTTTTCTTTACACGTATTAAGCATATTTTGGCCATTATAAGGTAAAAACTCTATCCTCCGTTTTGCATTGCATTGTGTGATGGAATTGAGTTTTATAACGGCTTCATTCTTTCTAAAAAGCATTGCTTGTTTGAAAGATTTACTTTATCTCATACACTGGCAATCACTGGAGTAAACCCGTTCCACGAAAATGGCGCGGTCCTATGATTTGCCTTATTATTGTTGTTTAACCAGTTAAGTAGATTTCTCATACCAGTCCCATGACTGACTCGTAATTTGCTTCACTTTTCAAACTCGGGTGCCTTTATTTTCACACAGGCAGCCCAGTGACAGGTGACTAGTTATATTTATGCTTTTGCACTGCAGCATGGAGTGCACCTTTTGGCTTGTATGGCGAAGACTAGATTTCTCAGTATTTTGGCTATTTGATATTCCGCCATTAGTATCTTATGTATATGATTCCGCTTATCGTGGTGTAGATAGATTTACTTCTATTATGTACTCTATGATGTATGTCCCCATGATCTTGATGTTGACTGATCATTTCCTCTTATGCACTAAGTTGTATCCTGCACTGTGCTACTCTGATGTTTATTACATATTATGATTTCGTTGTCATATTGACGTAAATTATTCTATTTTCTGTTTATGCTATTATTTGTTCTCTGCTAATGATGATTAATGTGTTATATTCCAATGTTTATCCTTAATTCCGTGATATGGGGTTTTGGGATCGTCACACATAAGTTCACAAAACATGATACATGCTAAATCATGTTCAAAACCACGATAGCTTACATACTGCTAGAAAGGAGCAGCAGCCACCGGAAGGAGTCTCAGTCATTATCAAAAATGCTTCCCACACCCATGACACTCTTCTTGCTTCTGGTGATATATCCAGGGTGAGAAGCAGAGCTCGGGGAGTGAATTGACTGACAAGAAATGTTAGGCCTTGAAGGAGGAGCTTTATAGCCGGGGGGTGGCTATGTGGGAATAAGGGTGAGGTCCTTTGTCACAGCTTTTCTTTTTGTCACTACTTGATTTGGATTTATCATTTGGGTCTGTTGTGTCAGAGACACCTTCGTTGATGGAGGTAGAAACCTTATCAGCAGCCTTGCTCTTACTAGCAGAAGACCTATTGAGAAACCCCGGTTTAATGCTCGGGGATGATGATTTGGTTTCAACAGTAGCCGCAGCCTCATCAGCATCCTTGCTCTTGCTAGCAACTGTAGTCGTTTCCTCATCATGCACAAGCAGTTTACTTTGTTCACTCTGTTTGTCATTCACACCGTCTCCTTGTTTATCTGATGCTTCAGACAAGGAAGTGTGGTCAACTGCTCCAATAAATACACTAGTAAGCAGTTCATCTATCTGGCTTCCTCATACTCCAAATCAGTGGTCTTTGGATCTCCGTTGTCATGATGATATCCTAATACATCAAAACTATTGCCTATCGGAAAGCTAGCAGGAGCTTTAACCCCAGAATTTCCAGATTCGTCTATTCCTTTCTTTTTGCCAACAACTCTAGTCCAAATGGAGTTTATCGATTCAGTGTTAGCAGTGTAACTCTTATATTGCACTGTTGCATTCTTTTCTCCTAGTTGTTCACGAATATCATGTTTGCTACCATTGCCATTTGCTATCACAACCTTCTCTTTACAATTGATTTCCATGTTATCTCCTTTAGGTGTACATGCACAAAACCCTACCAACAGTCGAAGCTAACCAACAAATTCCGATCTTCGACCAAGCGTAGAGGGGAATGTTAGTTAATTTCAGCCAAACTGGGATATTCTTAACACAATTACTACTTATGTTACAATCCCATGGACTAATGATAAAGACTTTGATCCTAATAACCACTGGGTCGGAATTTAGAATTCTCTTTCTATCCTCAGCATCGCTTAGAAGGAAAAAGAATATATTACCTGTGTATTTCACTTTAATTCTGCCAACTGGATTCCATAGGTTCTGTAAGTACTTCGTGACAGCAGTAAACGATAGCTGCGCATCAAGGAAAAAACCTACGCGATACTCCTTCCATACAGCTCTACCTGCATCGTAGATCTTTTCCAAACGTTTCAGAACCTTACCCTTGTATTTCAACGTGAAGGTCGGTGATGTAAAAAACACCAGCGTTCTTGGGCTTGCTGTCGAATAGGGAAGTCCATCTACGAGAAGCTAGGGTTGAGAGAAGAAGGGGGTTTGAAGGAGAAGCGGAGATGGGTTGCGGAGGCTCAGGTGCTGGAGGGGTGGGTTGCAGAGGAGGGTCTGTCAGAGGGAGAGAGGGATTGATGGGTTTGGTAGGTGGGGAAGGGCTCGAGGGAAGTACGGTTAGTATGGCAGAGAGGTCGTTGTTAGGTAGAGAGGACATTGCTGCAGAGAGAAAGAGAAATTAAATTTGAAAGGAAGTGTCTTTTCACTATTTGTGACGATTCATAAACATTGCAACCTTTCAAATGTTATAAATAGGGGATGATTTCGAATTTTTTTATTTATTCTTCTTCTCCATCTTCGTCACCTTTCATTACACCATTATTCTTTATCATTTTTATGATTTCTACACTTATACTCTGCCGAATTCAATTCTGTTTTCATTAAACTTCCTCTCTCTACACTCTCTACTCATTACTCTATGAATCAAGTGTTACTGAAGAGTTATAAGGCTGTTTGTAATTGTTTGAGTTGTGTAAGAAATCGGTGGTATCCCTTGTAGCCGTGAAATCAAGGACGGGTAATCGGTGGTATCCCTAGTAGCCGTGAAATCAAAGAGGTTGTAATCAGTGGTAACCCTTTTAGCCATGAAATAAAGGACGAGTAATCAATGGTATCCCTTGTAGCCGTGAAATCAAGGAGGTTGTACTTGACTATTGATATAGTAATAAAACTTTGCACAATCCAGCATTGTGTGAGACTGGACGTAGGAGCAATCTGAACTAGTATAAAATCCGGTGTGTTCATTCCTTTTCTGCACTTCATATTTTTTATCTTTGTGTTTGCTTTTGATTCTGTGTCTGTGATTACTTATGTGGTGTTTGATTCATATAGTAGTTCATATAAGTTTAGACTTTGTTTAAATTATTAAAAACACTATTTACCCCCTCTAGTGTTTGTATTGCCTTAACGATCCATTCTGCAATTCCTAACAATTGGTATCAGAGCGTGGTCTTTCAAAAAGTTCATAATTTAATTTTTGAAAAATTCTAAATGGCAAATTTTTAAATAATTGTTAACACTAGTTTTAATTCATGTATTGCATCAGTATTAGATGAGCTTGCATTCAATTTTATTGAAAAGAAAAGTTATCATGATATGCTTTCTTGAGAAATTTAAATAGTTATATCATAGAATCATCATGATGTTATTATCTCAAATTACAAGTAGTTATTTTGAAACGTCACTTGATTATTTGAAAAGGTATGTTGTTTTGTAGGAAAAGAAATTATCTTTGATGGCTGTTGGCTAAGAGACACCAAGATGATCATTCATCAATCAAGAAAAAAAGAGTTTATGAAGGGATATGACTTTGGGTTATAGTAGTTGAAGTGTCCATTCATTCAGAATTCAAATTCAAATTCAAAAATTTGACGCCAAGTTGGTTAAACAACTAAATCATCGATCTCATCATCAAATTACGGAAGATGTAAATATGATTCAGATTCATCATCAAGCGATGAAGAGCCAGAAATCGGAAATTCAAATATGTGTTTCACAGCAATTCAGAAAATCTCGAAGAAATGGATCTAAAAATCGGGTACGCCTTAATTAATTTTTAAATTTTTTGGTTGAATGGATGTTTTGTTTGCTTTGCTTTGTTTTAAATTTCAAATTTAAACTTTAAAATTAAAACTTGAAATTTAAATTTTGAATTTGAATTTTGAAATTTAAATTTTGAATTTGAATTTTGAAATTCAAAATATCAATAAAATAATAAATAAAAAAATAAATTTTTGATATTTGTTAGGATTAATATTATTTCAGGAAATAGTTAAACATGAAATATAAATCGATAATTTAAAACTAAAGTCATAAAACTATATGTTTTTTTGAAATTTCTGCATGTATGTCGACATACATAGAAGGGCATGTCGACATATGTACCAAAAAATCAAAATTTGAACTTACAAACTTCCCTCCATCTTTTCAATAAGAAAATGCCCATTTAAATTCCAGTTACTAACTTTATCTGTCTACTTATTTTGTTATATCTTGTTTCAATATATATATATATATATATATATATATATATATTAAAAGAATATTTTTTACTGTTATAAAATATAAATTTACTTATCTTTTATATAGTTTAAACATGCATAGTTTAACTTATATATTAT
Organism: Allium sativum; assembly: GCA_030737875.1. Classification (NCBI taxonomy): domain Eukaryota; kingdom Viridiplantae; phylum Streptophyta; class Magnoliopsida; order Asparagales; family Amaryllidaceae; genus Allium; species Allium sativum. Next base: position 599,535,331 of record CM060909.1, on the reverse strand, counting down.
TCATATAATTTCTTAAAAATTTTGGGTTACATTATCACAAATAATATTTGTAACTTAATATTAATTTTGATTTCTTGTTAAGATTTATAAAAGCTTGGATATTTAACCTAATATTTTGGTACAATAATATATATATATATATATATATATATATATATATATATATATATGATTTTATGTCTTAAATGTGTTGTTTAAAGTTATAATTTATGTCCGAATTTCATAATTTTGTTATGACTATAGAAGTCTTTTTAAAGTTTTAACATTTAAATGGTTCCTTATCAAATTAGTATATTTTGATTTCTAATAGTTTAAATTTAAAATTTATTTGTATCAAAAGATTGATTTATATATTAAATTAAATTTTAAGTTCTTTTATATGTGTGTGTATATATATATTTATACAGTTACGAATATATGTTTTTACTTCACATGATAACAATTTTATATTCCCTTTAAAATGATTTTCAAAATTTAATATATTTAAAGAAGCACCATACTAAATTATTTAACTCCATATTATTTTCTAAATACTTTACCACCTATCATGAATATATTTTTAATTAAACTCTTAATTTCTTTCATTAGTTTCATTAACCTAAGTCTAGAAATTAATATTACTTTTGTTTGATTAAAATAATTTATAATATATATGTATATGCATAATAGTTAGATAGTACTTTGAATATCTTTTACTTAAATAGATATAATTACCAAAATCATTCTGCATACTATCATTACACATATTATTTCATATCAAACATCATTATTATAAATTATAGTGCATCTCAAATTAAAATCATTCACATCACAAGTTGCATTTCATTCAATATATCACTTCATATGGATTTTCATATGACATACTACATTATAACCAACACACTGCATTACATGTTAACTTTAACTTCACATATAACAAGTATATTGTATGAAAACTTTTTATCTAATTAGAAATATAGGATTATTAATCAAATGTATAACATATTTACTTTGTCTTGATTGACTTGTTTGGCTTAGTTGAATTGATTGGATTGATTGACTTTTTTGATCTGTTTGGCTTGATTTGATTGACTTGTTTGAATTGGTTGACATGGTTGAATTTCATTAGTGGATGATAGGTGTGCTAGAAATATACTTATACATTTATAGTTGATAGAAGCTTTATAGGTTTTAGGATAAACAGAAGTTACAAGAAATATTTGGTTATATGTTTGTATTGATTGACTGTTTGGGGAAATTTCTTTGCTTATATCATAATTTTAAGAATATCATATTAGAGTTATTTCTTAGTCTAGATTAAAGTCTTATTATATTTTTAAGGAAATTAGATTTTAGGATAGGTTTTGTATTGTATTAAGGAGGAGTTTTATAGTTTCTAGGATTAATTGAAGGTTAAAGAAGTGTTTATTAACACATATTATTTAATTTGGTTGATTTGGTTGATTTCTTGAATTGATTGCTTGAATTGATCGCTTGAATTGATTGCTTGAGTTGATTGCTTGAATTGTTTGTTTGAATTGCTTATTTGGATTGACTTGCTTGCTTGAATTGACTATAAATATGGATTGGTTTGCTTACTTCATTATCCTTCTATTTAGTTTATTAAAATAGTATAGTCATAATTTTAGGGGGAGTTGTAATCTTTTAGTATTAGAATCAAAGTCAGGGATAGTTATATCTAGGATCAATTATAGCATGGATTTAGGGGGAGTATTTTATGCTAGGATATATAGATAAATTTAAAATTTAGGGAGAGTTTTTATATACATTAGAAATTTAGTATAGACTTAATTATAAGAAATGCTTAGATAGTTATACGATTTAGGGAGAGTATCTTTAGAATTTCTTTTTGATAATGCCAAATGGGGAGAAATTATAAAATACAGACTTAGTTTATAGGATTCATGTAATAACCCGAAAATCTGGGCCAGTTTAAAATTTTTATTTTGGCGATTTTAGCGAATTTTGATTATTTAAAATGAATTATTTTAAATAATATTGACGAGAAATTTGTTTTGAATAGAATTCGATCGTATATATTATATACGTCGTCGTTAGAATATAAATAATTATATATAATTATAAATAGAATTGAAAATGGCGCGGTAGTTCGATAATTCGATTTCAAACTTCAATTGAATGTACCGGGTGCAAAACAATCCGGATTTTAGTGAAACCAAAAACAATAGGATCTAATTGAGAATATCTTTCCAACGAATCCGAAAAATCAAAATTTCATAGCGGGAATCAAAAGATATGTCCACTTGAAAATTCTGAATAGTCGCTATAGAATTCAGGCCCTTAAAAATGGAAATTTTGCAAACGACCTCGGATTTCGACGAAACTACTTTTGTTGGATCCGGGATGTAAAGTTATTGCTAGATTTCAAATTTCATAATTTTTCGAATCAATATGTGAGCGTGGCAAAGGAAACGCGTTTGACCAGTTTCAGTTGATTTTAATCGACTGGAAATTGGCCATTTTTCAAACGGTCTCAGAATTCGACGAAACTAGTTTTGTTAGGACCGTATCGTCAATACGAAGCTAGAAAATATTTTTCGAGAATTTTTTGAGTTAGTATGTGACCCCCGTAAATTGAAATGCGCGTTCAAATTCAATATATAGAGTTATATGTAGATTTTGACGAAAACTGATTCAAACGATCAAATCAGCTTGCGATACATATCCCATTGTGTTCGGAATGGGGGTAATACGCTATGGACGACAGGCGGTGGACCTCGTTTCGAGGTCGTATGTAAAAGTCAACTATTTGCAAAATAAAATAATTAAAAAAATAAAAAAAATACCTTCCTTCCCTTATTTCTCTCTGGCCCCCTCCCTTTCCATCGTTCATAACCAAAATCAGAAGAAATAAAAAAATAATAAGGGGAGGAGCTCGTCCCTCCTCCGATCCAGCCACCACCGGCCCACATCGCCAGCGCCGCCGTGCATCAGGCCGGCCACCCCATCAGCGCCTCCATTTTCTTCCCTTTCCTCTCTCCTCGTCGGATCTAAAGACCCGTAACCGCTCGAACCAGCTTCAATCTCGACCCCACTGCCTCGTACCCCACTGCCTCCTCCACTGGGCCGCCGCCGTGCCAGAACCCCTCCCCTACCTCCGCCACCGATCGCCACAAAAACCCTCAGCCCCTCTCCGTTTAAACCCATCCCCAAGACCGTCGCACGACATCCGGAAGAACGCCACTGCCACCGAACTCCGGCCCCGATCCCCGCAGCCCCCTTCTCAAGTCAGCGCGCAAGCAAACGCCCCTCAGACTTCCTCTCCAACCAGTGGTGCGTTTTTATTTATTTACTTTAAAAATTGTTTGAATTCTCGTTTTTTTTTAATGTAAATAACGTTGGGATTTTACTGAAATAGATGGGGTTTTTAGTGTAATAAAAATATATTTTTTTAATAGGAAAGGAGCGATTTTTACACGAAAGGGTAGGATATTTCTATAGAAAAAGATGTGATTTTTATATACTGAACATCGAGGTAAAAATGTGATTTTTATATACTGAACATCGAGGTAAAAATGTGTTTTTATATATTGAACATCGAAGTAAAAATGTGATTTTTATATATTGAACATCGAAGTAAAAATGTGATTTTTATATACTGAACATCGAAGTAAAAATTCGATTTTTATATATTGAATAGCGGGGTAAAAATTCGATTTTTATATATGTAGTGGCTACGGGCGACGAAGCAGACGAAGATGCGAAAACGATGAAGATTTCTATCAAAGAAGAGTCGGGATGATTGGATAGCTATATGTGAGAATTTCTCACTTTTCAATTTCTATTTCTAGTTATATATATACTAGGATGCAGACGGTGTTTAGTAGCACCCGACACAATCGTCCACAGACCATGGACTTGTTTGTTTGATTGCAAAAATTAGTTAGATTATTTGATTGAAATTGAATTGTGTGGTGAAATGAATTGATTTGATGATGTGTGAATGGCGTGGGCCTTCACTAGACTGGGGATAAGGCTAGGCCTTGTCCCGTTTCTAGTATCGTGCCGTTATGCCGCCGAAATTTTCTAAAAATAAGTTAGAAAAATAAAGATAACATTTTATTTAATAAATGAATCTAATAGAAAATTCATAGGTTGAATAAAATAGTTTGATCGTTAAAAATATAATTTCTAATGTGAATGTGAATAAATAAATATTCATTTACAAACCGGACGGTTTGTTTATGTACACCTATTTGAAGGACATTGATTGGGACGATAAATTTTACACATCGCCCAACTGCACAAATAAAAATCTGTGTTTGATTGCTTGAAAACCCCACACGGGTATTGGGATGATATTTGACGTACACTAATCCCGATTGTTTAGTTGTATGTTGGTCGATGGATTGACAGACTGTTATAAGCGTTGAATATTTATCTTTGATGCTTATACAGTGTAGAATGCACTTTGGATGATGGTTGATTATTCATCGTTGTTGATATATACATGTGTTGTAGAAAATCCATATAATTAACATTATATGGTAATTGTTTGGGCCTCATTCCAGTTTTAAAATAGAAATATTTGAAATGAAATATTTGAATATAAATATTTGAATAAAAATATTTGAAATAGAATATTTGAAAATAGAAATATATGAAGCCGTGTTGATAGATTGACGCCATTTTGACGTGAACGATATTTATATCGATTTTATTCATTTTATAACGAATATCGAAAGTGATTTCAAAATCTGAAATTTCGAAAAGAATTGAAATTCGAATTAAATTGAATAGAAATGAATTCGAATTGAGATTGAATATAAATGAATTCGAATTGAAATTGAATATAAATGAATTCGAATTGAAATGGAATATAAATGATTTCGAATTGAAATTGAATTGAATTGAAAACAAGCTGAAATTGAATTAGAAATCAATTTGAATTGAAATCGATTTGAAATGAATTTATATTGGAATATTCAATTTTGATTTGAAATTGAACGTGAAGTTGAAACCGTTTTGAAAATGAATTTAAAACGATTTATAAAGCACGTTTTAAAAGGAAATTGACGAAGTATATATTATATATATTATATATATAATATAATGGCCTGAATAGAATGCGCCGCGCCGCGGCAGTTCGCGAATTTCGACCATTGACTTCGAACGGATATTACGGGAGATCCGACCGTCGGATTCTCCTAAAACCGGAACCGTTGGGTTCGTATTGAAAAGAGCTTTCTAACGAATATTAGAAATTTGAAATCTTACGGTTGGATTTGGAGATACGTCCAAATCAAATTTGAAAAAGGTCGCTGTAAGTGCAGTTCGATGGCCATTGGTGGAAATCGACTGTACGGGCCTTGATAAAATTATTAAAAATAGTAATAATTTGTGTAAAATCATAAGAAAAGATTTGGGAAGAATTAGGATGAAAAACTCCGTATTTGAAAAGATAAAAATAGATTTTTATCGAAATGAACTAGTTTTGAACTAGAATTATAATCCTATTTATTTTTAAATAAATAAATTTAATTTGAAAAGGGTTTTAAAAATAACCAGAATTTCCAATGATTGCATTGGAGTGGATTTGAATCGAAATTGTCTTCGGAATATTTCGATGTTGGATTTCGTGATTATATGGATGTTGTTATGGAAATTTGAAAGATATATATTTATATCGTTACTTCCAATACGACATTTGTTAATCGTAGAATTTGATATTGAATATAAGCCGATATATTTTCTATTCAGAGCCTTGTATTGAATATCAAATGTGATTTGGGTTTGTCGTGAATGGTGTCTTCACTAACACTGTTCTTGAACCCAGTTGAGAAAAGATTAAATCTTTTTATTTAGATTTAATGAAGTGTACCAATTAAATAATATTTAATTGGAATTGAATTGATATTAATTTTTGGGTTTATCGTGGACAGTGTTTTAAATAACACTCGTTCTTTAACCCGATAATTAATGAATGTGATTTTGGGTTTATCGTGAACCGTGTTTTAAATGACACTGATTCTTTAACCCAGTTGAAGATTAAAACTAAGTGGAGTTTTAATGAATCTTTAATTAGATTGAAAAGATCGAGAATGGAGTATCACCAGTTTTACTCCAAGCGATAGTTAAATCTTTAATTAGATTTGAACGTGAAATGGTAATTGAATTTACCGATACACCGTGGTGTTAGATATGAAGTACTAACCAGTTTTACTTCATGGGATGAATAGGTTGGGATTGGGAAATTAAAACAAATGATTACTTCGGTAAGGTTCGTTAATCCCTACTAGTTGAATCGAAATTCAAAAGAAGATTAAAGAATAAATTCAAGGAATTTATCTTGGATAAAATTAATGGGAACCTTTCCCTATGAATGTGAAATTTAGAAACTAACTGTCGGTTAGCCAAGCAGAATGGTTTTCTGGATATTGATCTGATGTTGGTTTCGGCCTTCGGGGTTAATATTTGGGAAATTATTCTCTTGATTAATTTATGGTTAGTGACTGATGAATTGGAATGAGGCGTATGTTGTGTTTGTGTAACACTTATTTAAAATATACGCGAGTTATTTGGAAAGACCGGGTTTATCCCATTCTGAATAACTGATACGACGATAAGTCGAAGATGAAGACGGTGGTCGAAGACCAGAAGTCTTCACGTCGTTTGGGTGATTACTGATGATCTTGATTGGGCTGTACACCCAAGAAGATGGAAACAGTTAGTGATCGTCCAGACGTGCTTGAAGATCAATGGATATGCGGGGTACTAAGGTGCCTCCGGTTTCGTTCAGACCCAGAACGAACTTGTAAATGGACTGTGTGTCTGACATTGGATTTTAGTCCGTGTGATTAATCTCTATTAAATATATATCTGTTTGGCGGCGAAGAATTTATTCTCTTGCTTAACGCCCTTCTCTGAGACGTACGAGCTCAGGGGTTATATATTGATGGATATCAAACGCATGGAGTGAATTGCCTGTGTGGCATGCCTAAGTGGCAATTGATCGAGGCTTCTGTTGAAAAGCAAAGTCTTGTGGTGATGATCAGAGCACGGCCTTTGTGGCGTAGCTTTGTGTAACGTTTACTTCGCGAGTTTCGCACCCCGGTTGTGAACCAAAAACGGGAGAGGACCTCAGGGAGGGCATGCGTTTCTTTCTAGCTAGGGTGGTGTCAGTGACCTACCAGCCCTAACATTTATATACTTTTCACCTGTGTGGTTGTTGCTGTTGCGAGGCGCCTCGGTTTGATCGGACGATCCGGGTCCGATGGAGTCATTCGTTGGCTCATTTACGCCCCAAAGGGCGGGGAAACGTATTGTTCAGGCACTATAATCCACATCGGTGGACCGGCCCTGTCGCTCCATGGGGCAGTTGCGGCTGTTCCTGAGGCTCGGGCTAGAGAGTCTCGAATTGGTAGAGGACGATCCCTAGCCTCGGTTCATAGATGGAAATCCAATTTCCAAATACGTGACTTTGCGATTTTGATTGTATAACCTATATATGGCGACATAGTGGTATGGGGCATTCATGCCGCCTATGATTGATACTTATGATTTGAAGTTGTTTTATACACTATGCACTTATTATAGTATCAAATGATTTGTTTTAAACGTATCAAGCATTCTTGGCTATTATAAGGTAAAAACCCTATCCCCCGGCTTGCGTTGCATTGTGTGATAGGACCTGGGTCTTATAATAGCTTCATTTTTCTTTATTTAGCATTGCGCTGTTGTTTTATGCACTGGTATTCTTGGGAGGAAACCCGTTCCGTGTTATACGGCGTGGTCCCTTGATTTACCGAACTTTGAAATAAAGATTAATAACTGTTTTAGTTCTCACACCAGTCCCATGACTGACCTGGAGTTTATTGTTTTAACCTAAACTCTGGTTGCCCTTATTTTGACACGGGCAGCTAGTAGTTTTGGTTTTGCAGATTTATATTCACAGGATCCTGGTTTACAGCTGGAACGATATCCGGAAAGCTTTGTATCCGTATATCTACTTCTAGTTGTGTATTGTATTATTTTCTGCTGCTATGTATTTAAATGTAATTTAAATCTCTGACATTTCTGTGTAATATTCATTTATACTCTGTATATTCTTGTAATCTGATGCATTGTTGTAATATACAATGAAATGTTCTTTTGTATGCGTTCTTTTGTGGCTTGTTCTTGAACTATCCGACACTTTCCTTTACGGGGAAGTTACGGGTTTTTACAATTCATATAGACCGGGGGAGTATTAGATGGATCATCATCAACAGGTATGTATAGGATTCATATAGATAGGGGGAGTAGTAGAAGATCCTCATCAACAGGTATGTACATGTAAAATATTTTATAAACTAAGGTTGTCATCATCAAAAAGGGGGAGGTTGTTGAAGAATGGAGTTTTGATGACAAAACCTTATTTCAGTATTAATTGATTATAAAATATATATTAACACCTTTATATAGAATATATATATACACACACACATACATATGCATGATTTGTATAAATGAACCAATACCGAAGACTATACATTTTAAGAGCTTTTAGAGATTCAGAATTCAGAGTAGATTCAAGACACAAGAGTAATCAAGATTTAAAGATTTCAAGATAAATATAGTAATAGAGTCTAGTTTATGTAAGACTCGAATATCACTCCAGGTTCAAACTCTGTTTTCCAAATTATCTCTTTTCAAATTCAAAGCTATTTTCAAATTGATTTCAGACATCTCTCAAAATAATTTTGAATCTTCCAATAAATTCAAACTTATGATTTCAAATATATTTCCTAATTTATAAGTATTCTTATTTTTATGGTTTTATTAAATATATTTTACTAAGTTTATATTTGATTATAATATTCTTATTTAAACTCTAAGTTTTCATATAACCTTTTTTGTTTATATATAGTTTATAAATATTTCTTTATAAATTCCTATATATATATTTATAATTATATTATATATATTTTTATATCACATATATATAAAGTTTTTAATAATATGTTGTAAATAATATTTTCTTATGTTTTATACTTGAAAAATAATTTTTTAACAACCAGTTTTGTTTTAGGAATTTCCAGAAATTAAATATTGCTTTAATACTTTAAAAATGGTTCAAAAATCATAAAAATAATGGATATGTCGACATACATTTATGGCTATGTCGACATATAACTGTTAGAAATTTAAATTTGAAAGGAAGTGTCTTTTCACTATTTGTGACGGTTCAAAAACATTGTAACCTTTCAAACGTTATAAATACGGGCTAATTTCGAATTTTTTATCCATTCTTCTTCTCCGTCTTCATCTCCTTTCATTACACCATTATTTTTCATCATTTTTATGATTTCTACACTTAAACTCTGCCGAATTCAATTCTGCCTTCATTAAACTTCTTTTCTCTACACTCTCTACTCATTACTCTCTGGATCAAGTACTATTGAAGAGTTATAGGGTTGTTTGTAATAATTTGGGTTATGTAAGAAAACGGCGGTATCCCTTATAGACGTGAAATCAAGAATGGGTAATCGGTGGTATCCCTTGTAGCTGTGAAATCAAGGAGGTTGTAATCGGTGGTATCCCATGTAGCCATGAAATCAAGAACGGGTAATCGGCGGTATCCATTGTAGCCGTGAAATCAAGGAGGTTGTATTTGACTATTGATATAGTAATAAAACTCTGCGAAATCCAGCATTGTGCAGGACTGGATGTAGGAGAAATCCGAACTAGTATAAAAACCGGTATGTTCTTTCCTTTTCTGCACTTTATTTTTTTTATCTTTGTGTTTGTGTTTGATTCCGTGTCTGTGATTGTTTCTGTGGTGTTTGATTCATATAGTAGTTCATATAAGTTTAGATTTAGTTTAAATTCTCAAAAATACTATTCACCCCGTCTAGTGTTTGTTTTACCTTAACGATCCATTCCGCAATCCCTAACATAATCTATTCTGTTTTGTCCATCCTGCTTATCCTACTCAGTCTGTTATACCTATCTTATGATACTGTTATCTTTTCCATCCAATTTATATGCCTATCATGATACAATTACTTATTTACATGCTAAAAGTCATTAGACTCACTAGACTTTATGTCTGACCGTTTGCTTCCATTTCTCTCTCTTCCTTATCTCCCCAAGTTCTCAGGGTGGGAATACTCAGGCTTGATTAGGATTTGCTCTTCTGTTTCTGCTTGGAGCTACTTAGATGTACCGCTTTGATTACCTGTCTACCTTGCTATGGCTATTTTTGGGGACTATGATTTTATATTACTGCACTCTGATGATTTTAGTACAAGGCAGATATTTTAATTTGATGTAATGGGTTTTCTGTATTTCAAACTTCTGTTGTAATTGGATATTGGACCATGATGTTTTCTATTTGGAAAATAAAGTTTTAAATTCCGCTACTATTTTATATCTGTCTTGTGATGTTTCCGTTTATCTATAATGCTTCACGGAACTTAATGCATTCTGTTAAAGAGTGACATTAACGGACGTGGGGTGTCACATTTGGTATCAGAGCTTAAGGTTACAAGACCGGATAAAAGATTTTGTAAACTGTTTCTAAAAGGTTTCAAAAAAAGTATTTTCAAAGAAAAGTCTGTTTTCGAAAATCATATTCCCTAAAGCCATATGAAATATCTTTCGATTCTCTGTTTAAATCTCCTTTTCCTTTTCTTTTCAGCATCTCTGGGGAACCGAATATTGTTGGATCTAGATTAACCCTAGAGGGGGGGTGAATAGGGTTTTTCACAGTTTTTAACTGAATTAAAAACTTAACTAGATATATAATAATAAACTGATCACAGAAAATAGCAGAAACTGAAATGCAGAAAGTAAATCACACACAGATATACCCAGCTTCGGCAAAACCCTGCCTACTGCTGCATTTCTAAGGTTTCTACTAGGTGATAGAACAGTTCCCGCATACAAGACCATGTACACTCGCAAACCCCTGCTCCTATTCTAACCCTACGCTCAAACCCCTAGACTGATTCAAACCCCTGAATCAGATTTTCCCTGATTACAACCTCGTAATCAGTAACCCAGATTTTACAGATTCTGACAACTGTTTGATCGGTCTACAATTCAAAACAAAAAAAAAGATACAACACCAGAAGTTAAACTAAAAACAAAGAAAACCCTAGTAAAATAAAACAAAGATTAAATCTCCCCTTCAAGTAAATAGGCTAAGCCCACTTGTTCACATCCGACCCACACTCATTTTATTTGCCCCGATTCTCTTGCGTTCTGGAGAATGAAAATGGCGGCGTCATTGGGAATTAGGGTTTCTTTATCCCTTAAATCGATCGATTGATGATGTAAAGAAACTAGATGGCTTTGTATTCTTGTATGTTTCTTCGTGATCGATTCCAGAGGCTTCTTGCTTCACTGGTTTAGGGTTTCGATTTTAATCCTCCTCAAATCAATTTGATGATGTGATAAAGAGCTATGGATGTTAATCACTGAAGGCTCGAATGCTTTGTTGCTCTTGTTCTTCGATTTACTTGCTTGGTTCTCGATCGAAAATCTTGTAAGTAAATTCTGAAAATATTACTCTAATTTTTCTCTCGATTTTGGCTTATTGTTTTCGATTTTCTGTACCTTGCCTATGATGAATTTGGTGTTAGAAATAGGATTGTAACATCCTAAAATCGCTCTGATTTCAATGAATGACAAGGCTGATTTGTTGCGTTGCCTCTTTTGGTTCCTTCGATTGAAATTTTACTTGATGACTTTCTGGACTGCCTTGAATAAGTTCTGGAATTTGGTTTGAATTATTCTTGCCAAAAAAAAGTGATTGCGAGATTTGTTTGATCAAAACAAAACATTTGTGATTTCCTTTTGTGACTGTCTCGGTTTAGAAATGGATTTCTTGGCATTAAAAGACTTTCCTGAAATGCTTTGTGGCACCTTTGAAATTTTCTTTGCGATATTGATGAATTGTTGCCTTGGAAAAAACCTTTTTTATTTTAATCACCTCGGCTGATTTGTTTCCCACCTATATGCTCCACGGCCTTGATTGAATCCTGGAATTGATTCCTTGGCTTTTAAAAGCTTTCCTGAAATGTTTGTGTCCCCTTTGAAACAATATTCCAGATTGATTTTTCCCTTTTTGTTTCGCTGTAAATTAGGCATGAGTGCATTTAATCCTGTGTACCATAATCTGAAATTCCCTTGTGCATTTCTGGAAAACCTGTATGCTGATTTGTCTAATAAACTTTCTCTGATTTCTGCAATTTCTGAAAAAATAAAAACTTGCCAAAAACAGATTTCCCATTTGTCTTTAATCCCTGACTTCTGGACCAACAATTTAAACCAAAAATAAAAAACAGTGAATTCTGTTTTCATTTAGTAGATACAGAAATTTTTTCTTGAGATTTCTTTGCACTTAAAAAAAAACTTTGTCTCGATACTAAGAATTTGAAGCTGTGTATATGCATTGCGTGACCATTTAGATTTTGTATTCTCCTACTATACTGGTCCTGCTCATTGTTGCTGCACTGTCCATATGCACATTTAAAAACTGCAACTTGTAGTTCAACCTGTAGGTGCACCTATGTGCCATTTGAATTTGAATTTGAATTTGCACACCTTGTTTCTTGCTAGCTTATATCATGTTGGTTCCTCCATGAACTTGCATTGCCCCTGCCTTTACATTGTTGTACCATCTGCTCACATGTTTTCACCATAGTTGCATTTGTCTAACCATGTAATTGTGTCCACCTGCATGCTCACTTGTAGTTTGTGCCTGAGCATATTGACTTGTACATCCTGTGTACTTCTTGCATTCATGAGTTGCTGTGTCGACTCGACCATGCTGTGCAGCCTTACTTGAAAACCTTGACAAATGAAACTTGCTTGCTTTGCACCATTGCTCGACTCATTTGAAAAACTATGTTGTCTGCACATACTTCTTTTGCTGATCTGAAAATTTTGGCTCCTCCATTTGTTGCTTAGACTATGCTGCATGCCCTGTCTTGATCATTTTGTTTTTGCTTGAGTTTGTGCCTTCACCATGCTGGTTTGGTTTGTGCTCGACATTGTATACTCCACTGGAGTTTTGCTTTTTCATTTCTGGCTTGTGAATTCTTTGCTGTTTTGATATGCTTTCACTAAGGCTTGTACTTTGACTTTGTATCTCGACCATTTGTAGCTGCTTATCACATGATACTTTGACTTTAATTGAACTTGAGCCTATGTACACTGACTTGTTTTGCTGAAACTTGAATCCTTGCATTTGCACCATTTTGGCCTGTTCTGTTTCACCATATATACTTGTGCATCCATATACTTTACTGTTGCCTCTTGCTTGTTCACATGCTTGAACCAGTTTTGAAGTTTTGAGCAGCTTTGATTATTTTTGACAGTTCACTTTTGCTGTTTGACATGTATTTTCTTTTACGTATACATATGTGTATATATGCACGTATGTGTGTGTATACATGTGTGTATATACGTGAATTTTATCAGCAGACTACTGCACTGTGTTGTGGCTGATCAGAATCAACTGGTTCTGATCAGCAAACCAGTGTAGTATGTTGAGGCTGATACAAATCAGATCAAGTCAGAAAAATGATGAGAAACACACCAGAAAACTGAGGCAAATAAAATTTCAAAAACTAAAATTCAAATCTGCATGTATTCAATTTTTATTTCTATTGCAGTGTACTGTGTGTGTGTTTCTGTGTATGACAGGTGTAGATGACTAGACTGACAGAGAAAGCTGTGAAGACAGAAGATAGAAGACAAGGACAGAGTGTCAGTGTGTCTGTATATACAAGTGAAAAAGAATATATATGAAATGTAAACTGAATGAATGTATGAGTGTTGCAGTGAGGAGCTGTGTATATATGAAATGTACTGATGTCTGTAATAAACAAGTTTGATTGAAATAAAATATCATTTTATTGTTGTCAAACAAACTTGTCTATTTTATTCTGTTTATATACAAGTACAATATACAGTGAATGTTTAAATAGTGGAGTTATACAAAGTTGTACTGTTTGAATATTGAAATAAAATATTCTATTTAAATAAAATACTGTGTTAACATTTGAATTTCTGTACAGTCGTATTTTATTTAAATATAAATATTATATTCATTGCTGTGATGTATATATATAACAGTACAGTACCAAACACATTTATAATAAAAATATATTTGGTTGTTATCATCAAACAAAAATCATATAATTGTGTATACAACACCGTTATATACAACAAATATTCCCGAGGGCGTTCAGATGCCGGCTTGGTTCCATAGGTATCTTGAGGCTACGGCGCCTACCGGAGGCCAAGCAGACGTTTTTCCTCCTCCACCTCCGGGAGCAGATAATTTCTCCAAGATATGCAAGGATTTCTATGCTATGGGAGGAAAGCCTTTCCGAGGAACTGAGACTTTTGTAGAAGCAAGGAATTAGCTTAAAGAGACGGGGTATTTGTTTGGTATTTTTGAGGTTGACGACCGAAGGAAGATTCAGTTGGTCATTTGGCAGCTGAAGGATGATGTGACGGCCCGCCCCGCACCAACCGACGTTTCCAATGAAAGTGCGCTGTGCCAATGTCCAACCAGCAAGGGATGGTCGCCATAGAAAGGAAAAGAAGGGAATTTGAACTATCAAGGAACCTGTAGAATGTCTCACAGCGCATGGAATAAAATATAATAATAACATACTTGACATAAAACAGGCGAGACAGTGCATAAGCTGAAAACTAAACCATCATAGCAGCGGAAAATCCAAAATACAGCTTATGTTCTACATCATCATTATTACAACTTTTCAAACTATCTCTAAAGAAAAATAAGAAAGGTACACTACTTGTTAGACCAAAAAATGGTTCTAACACCCAAATCGTCGTATTTTGAGCATAGGATATGAAGAAATAACTGAAAAAATAAGAGAAAAGCAAGACAACAGGATTTTTATAGTGGTTCGGCGTTAGCAAGCCTACGTCCACTTCATATTTTCTCATTTCACTCATAGATTACAATTACAATGAATATTGTCTTTCAATCACTTGAATTCAATGAATAATTCTCTCCGAATCCATTGAATTTATTGAGGAAGATGGTGGTTATTCATGGAGAAGTGTTGGCCATGGCAGCCATGGAAGTTGAGATGCCAAAAGTCCCCTGAAAATGCCCTCTGAAGGTGTATTTATAGCTGTAGGAAAGCTCCTGGGAGGACTGGTTCGTGATGGGGTACGTGGCAGGCGATCCAGAAAAATAGGAGAGCCAGTAGCCTTGAGAATAGGTCAAAACAAGTTGCGTTTGAACAGGTCCGAAGGTCGGATCGCGGTCATGGGTCGGATCGCGGTCATGGGTCGGATCGGATCACGTAGGCAAGGGCGGATTGGATCGCGGTCATGGGTCGGATTGGATCGCGTAGGCAAGGGTGGATCGGATCGCGTAGGCAAGGGCGGATCGGATCGCGTAGGCAAGCGCGGATCGGATCGCGGTCATATGCCAGCTTACACTCGTTCACGGAAATGGGCGTAACTTTCAAACCGTAAGTCCGATTGAGCCAAACCAAAGCTCAAACTGAAGCTAATTCAAAGGGCTACGAGGATATAAGGTGAATAGATCCAAATGAGGTCATTTGATAGGGGTTTCGGGCCAGTTTATACTGATGTTGTGATTTTGACCAAACTGCCTTGTGTCTTCTAACGATGCTTCCAATGCCAGAGAGCGATGTTATCCAGAGATTCCATATCAGACAGCATTTACCGAGAGGTGTGTCAACATGATCTTTACTTTGGGTAGCCTGGTCACAAAGCAGGCTAACACTACTAATGCCCAAAGTAGTGACCAGCAGCGACGCAGGGAGAATATCTATATCTATATATATATATATATATATATATATATATATATATATATCATACGTGGAAGCCTCCTGCTCGTCTCCGGCACAGCTACCCATGCATAATCACTTGACCTATCTCTAGTCCGTCCGTTTAAGAGCACCCAGAGTTATAAGAAGAAACATAAAACTCTGGGTCAGACAAAATTCTAGTATGAGCGATAAGCAGCAAAACAAAACAATAATAGGTATACTAAACCATACATGAACCTGGACCTGCAACCAAAGACTTAGCACAACAAGATGTACAATACTCTAAGGTGACACTAACATATGGTGTAAAGATATGGGGGTGGGGGTGTGCATGTCATAATGATGGCAAACAATCAAGCATGGAAACCATCCTCACATCTCTCACTCAGTGAGTAAAGCATACGATATCCACCTCTTTGATCATCCATAACCTTGCTATGATCACTCTGCCCCCATGGAGTCTTGGCGACTCCACTGCACTGATCCATAGCCACTAGTCCTTGCTATGTCCACTCTGCCCCATGAAGTCATAACGACTCCATTGCACTGGCTCATAGCCATGCTACGATGACTTTGCCCCATGGAGTAATAAATACCCCACTACACTGATCCGTAGCCTAAATATCGTCTCTCGGTGGTGAATCAAAGCTATGGACGTCGACAACTCCTTAGCACGCGGACCGAAGCAAAGTCCAACCATGAAGTTAACTCATTGGTTCCCAACTGGATCCTGAGTACAAACATCCCATTTGGACTACCTTTGCATCTCGGGTTTTGGTCTTCTCCGGATCGGTTCGGTCCTTCTTCTCGCCCTCGGTTCGGTTCGGTCATGCTTACTCCAGGTCGGTCCATGATACATACTCCAACTCGTGGTAATCATGTTTTCTCGTGGGAGGCTTCCTGATACGGTTCGTGATGAAGCTCTGGTTCGGGTCGTGGCAGTGCTTTGGTTCGGGTCGAGGTAGCTCCACAGCTCGATTCGGTGTGCTTCAGCTTGTGGTCACCAAACAGAAGCGGCTCGGTTCGGGGACGGCAAGGTTCACGGTCCGGGATTCTCTGGTGCGAGCGAGATCGGGTCGTGGGTGCTCCACAAGCGGGATTGGGTCGGTTCGAAGGGGTGTCACCATCGAGTCGGGCGATCCGATCCGGTCTGTTTTCCTGCACAACTTTCCTGCAACCTTTCCAGCGACTGTTCTACGCCACACGACGGCGTTTCAACCATTCTAACTGCTCTAAGCAATCATGAAACATACCATACAGTCATAGCAACATCTATAATCAACCACAAACACCAAAGCAGCAATATGATTTGTTAAAATGGATCAAACATACCTAAAACCCATATTTTTCTCTTAATCATGTTTAAGCAAATCTAATGATAGGGTTAGCAAAACTTAACCAAACTAACCCAAATTTCTAACAGAGGCCTAAAATAATATCTCGAAATTTATAAATATTTTCCAGAATTTAATCGTGTATAAATTCACTAATAATCACTAATTACCCTTAATTAACCTTAATTGGTGTAAAAACAATGCTAATCACTCACCTTTGTAACAATTAAAACTTTCAGAACTGAAACACCTCTGAATTGGGTGAATACCAATGTCTAACAATAGCTCTAACTCGAAAATGGTGCTATTTCTCCTTGATTTGATGTTGCTAAGCATAATCATTGATTAGAGAGCGATTTGGGATGAAATTAGAAGGTAGAGGCCATTGTTAGGGTTTCTAAGAGGTAAATGGCAGCTAGAAAACTGAAATAGAATGAAAACCTAACTCAATTCAGCCTCCCCATAACCCTAATCCCGAAATGGGTTATGGGCCCATTCACTAATCACCTCATTCGGCCCAGTTAAGTAGTTTATCACCTTCTAAACCTTATTTCAGCCATATCTCCCAAACAGTAAGTCCGTTTTTCACATATGATCACTCTACGGAAAGTTAAACCATCATCCGGATCTAATGGAAGTGGTTTCAAGTCAAAATTCTTTTCCAATCAAAAGTTATGACTGAAACAAGATCGACTAGGGGAAACACGGTCATTTAAAAATTGGAAAAAAATCATGAACATGGGAAATGACCCCAATAGTCGTCTCCTAAAGTTACATGACCATACGACTTCGTATGTGAAAGAAATAAATATTCTACGATCCTTCGGTGTGTAGAATGCGGGTCGTTACATTCTCCCCCCAGGAAATTTCGCCCCTGAAATTCCTTAACTAGGAAACCAGCAAAGGATCCCGCATGCCTACCAACCATTCACAACAATCAAACATACAAAAAAAAACAAGTCTATCCTAGCATGCGGAAAACTACGTTGCAGTTAAAATCTTACCAGGCAAAGAGTTCTGAATATGTCTTCCTAATTCTCTCCTCTGTCTCCCAAGTACAGTCATTCTCGCCCCACTGAACTTTGACTAGATTCACTGCTTTCCTTCAAAGTTCCTTCGTATCGTGCTCGAGAATACGAATCGGCTTGCGGTTCCCAACCGCCTCGGGTTCTACTTCTATATTATTCAACTGATCAGGTGAAACAGTCATATCGGGATCATGCACAAATTTCCTTAACTGGGAAACATGAAATACGTTATGAACTCCTGCCATCTTCTCTTGTAATTCAACTTTGTATGCCAAATTCCCAACTTGCTCGAGGACTGGGAATGGACTAATAAATCTTGGTGTTAACTTGCCTCTTTTACCAAATCATATCACACTCTTTAATGGAGAAATCTTGACAAAAACCAAGTCGCCAATGGAAAATTTTAAATCTCTTCTCCTCTTACCAGCATAACTCTTCTGCCTATCTTGGGCAGCCTTCATTCGTTGTCGGATAACCTTGATCTTATCTGAGGTTTCTCTTATCACATCTGGCCCAAGCACAAATTTCTCACCAGTTTCTAACCAACATGACGGTGAGTTGCATGGTCTTCCGTACAAAGCTTCATATGGAGCCATACCAATACTGGATTGATAACTATTATTATATGAGAACTCCATTAGATGCAAATTGTCATCCCATGATCCACCAAAATCTAATATGCAAGCTCTAAAGAGGTCTTCTAATATTCGATTCACCCTCTCTGTCTGACCGTCGGTTTGAGGATGGTATGCGGTACTGAGATATAATTCTGACCCTAGAGCCTCTTGTAAGCTCTTCCAAAACCCACTAGTAAACAACGGGTCTAGGTCACTCACAATGCTTTTAGGTACTCCATCAAATCTCATTACCCACTTCATATATAGTTCCGCTAACTTAGGTGTCGTTCTATTCGACTTGAATGGTATAAACCTTGCACTCTTAGTCAATCGGTCCACAATCACCTAAATGCTATCATGGCTCGATCTAGTTCTTGGTAACCCATCAATGAAATCCATTGAGACATGTTCCCATTTCCATTCTGGAACTTCTGATGGTTGCAACAAATCACTAGGTTTCTTTTGCTCAGCTTTCACCAGCTGGCAGTTCATGCATTTGGATATAAACTTCCCAACGTCTCTTTTCATCCCCTCCCAGTAGTATGTCTGCTTCATGTCTCGATACATTTTGTTACCATCGGGATGTATAGTCAGTTTTGAGTGATGACGTTCTCTAAGCACTTCATCTCTCAATCCATCGACATTGGGCACAACTAGTCTACCATTCTTTCTAAGCCATCCATCTCGATCAAGCCCATACTTGTTCATCTCTTCATCGATTCCCATCTCTAACTTTGAGATGATTTCCAATAAGTTAGAATCATCCCTCTGACTGGAACCAATCTGCTCAATCAAAGTTGGTCTGATCGTCAAACTTGCTAATACTTCTGGATCCAATTCGCACTTTGGTCTGAAATCATGCCCAGCGATGTACTCCAGTTGCTTCCATTCTAGAAACATGGCCCCTAAACTGGCATGTCTTCTACTCAATGCATCAGCTACCGCATTGCCCTTTCCTGGTGTATATACGATATCAAAATCATAGGATGCCAAGAATTCTAACCATCTTTGCTGTCGGAGATTTAAATCCTTTTGAGAGAAAAGATATTTTAACGATTTATGATCTGTAAACAACTTAAATCTTTCTCCCAAGAGATAATGTCTCCACGTCTTCAATGTGAACACGATCGCTGCGAATTCCAAATCATGGGTAGGATATCTTTTCTCATGCGGTTTCAGTTGCCGACTTGCATAAGCTACAACCCTACCTCCTTGCATCAATACAACACCCAGTCTGGTACTACATGCATCTGTATATACTGTCATCTCTTTATGCCTCTTAGGAATAACTGACACTGGTGCACATGTCAACTTTTCCTTTAGACTCTTGAATGCATTCTCACACTTTTCGTCCCAGATGAAAGCTTGATTCTTCTTGGTCAACTGAGTCAATGGTGCTGCTATCTAGGAAAAGTCTTGGATAAACTTACGATAATATCCAGCTAAGCCTAAGAAACTTCTTACATCTGTTGCATTCTTGGGCGTAAACCAATCTTGTACCGTAGCCACCTTCGCAGGATCCACGGTAATAACATTCTCTGAAACAACATGGCCCAAGAATCTCACTTCCCTCTTCCAGAAGTGACACTTAGAAAACTTTGCTTTCAATTGGTGTTTTCTCAACACCTCCATCACTATCCTCAAATGTTCCTTGCGTTCTTCCTCTTTCCTCGAATAAACCAAGATATCATCCATAAACATAAGAACAAACTTATTCAATTGATCCCTGAATACCCTATTCATAAGATCCACAAAATATGCTGGTGCATTGGTCAGCCCGAATGGCATGACCAACCACTCATAGAATCCAGACGACGTCCGAAAGGTCGTTTTACCTATACTCTCAGCTTCCACCCTAAGCTGATGAAAACCTGTCACGAGATCCAAATGGGTGAACAATTTCACGCCACTCAACTGATCAAACAAATCATCTATCCGTGGTATTATTCCTCGTCACCTTATTCAACTCGCAGTAGTCCACACACAATCGAAGGGAACCATCTGCTTTGGTAGCAAACACAACTGGTGCTCCGCACTCAGAAACACTTCTTCTGATAAATCCCTTCTTCAACAGATCGCTTACTTGCACCCTGAGCTCTCGCTTCTCCCTTGGTGCCATATGACGAAGTGGTATCACTATAGGTCTAGCATATTTCACTAAATCAATACGAAACTCATTCTCTCAGTGTGGTGGAAGTCCAGTCACTTCCTCGAAGACGTCCGGATACTGGCCAGCCTCGAGGACATCTGACAACTCATCATGCGGGATGTCGAGAGAATTTAGAAAACTAGCCATTACCCCATCACTAGGTAGACCACCAAACACTACCCTCTACCCATCATCAGCTCTAACTATCACCAAAAAGCCCTCACAGTATACCACTACCCTGTATCTTTGGAGCCAATCGACTCCCAAAATAATGCCAAACCCAGTAAAGCCCAAAACAAAACAGTCACAAACAAACATGCATCCATGACTCGATAAGACCACACTACGACAAATCATGCTAAGGCTAATTGAATTACCAATCGGGTTCATCACTGCTAAAGATCTATCGACTATCTCGGGTTCCAATCCCAACCTATCTACCAGGTCACTAGATACGAAGGAACGAGAAGCTCCAGTATCAAACAATACTCGAACAGGAACATCATAAACAAAAAGCATACCTTGAATGATGACATTATTTCCTTTCTCCGCCGCGGTTGGGGCATTCGACGAAGAAGGAACAACATTAAGAGCATATGCTTTCACAATCTGCTTCTCTTTAGGGGGTTGCGGACATTTATCCTTGTGATGTCCCACTTGGCCGCAGCTGAAGCACTTCCTGTCTACTGGCTTCGCTCAACATTCTTTAGCATAATGGCCCTTCTTGCCACAGCTAAAGCACTCCACAACTTTCTTATTCTTTTTCTTCTGGCTATCCTTGGTCTAATTCTGCTTTCTCTTATTCTGAGAACCATTCTTGCCTCCATTGCTTGCTTGCGGTTTTGACTCCTCTACAGATGCAACCTCAGTCTTCGACTTAGGGTATAGACTCTCTGGTCTTAAAGCTTTTCCCACAATCGATTCAAACGTCTCATCGATATGGTTTATAAGCCTTTCCCCCAAGTACTGATCTAAGCCTATTATGAACTTCTCATTCTTCTTCTCGGAAGTGTCGATAAGGGATAATCCATAATTCGATAAAGTATCGAACTTAGCAATATACTCCAAGACTGCCCTACAATTCTGCTTAAGCTCTAAGAACTTCCTAAACAATTCTGATTTCTGAGCAGCTGGGATAAACTTATTATTGAATCGGGCCTTAAACTGACCCCATGTAACTTGATCCTCTAGGGTAGCTGCCTTAATATCATTCCACCAATTCATCGCCCGTCCTTGCAGCTGACAGGATGCTAGCTTTCTCTTCGTCGCATCCTCGATACCCAAGTCTTTGAAAATACGCTCACAGCTATCCAACCAATCCTGAACTTCTATAGCCGATTTCGTTCCATGGAACGGCTTCCCACCAAGACTAGTGTAATCCTTGCAAAGCTTGGCGAAATCGGCTCTAGGAGCCTGCACCGCTGCGCCACAACCATTTGCCGCATTGGGAACTTCTCCTTGCACATTTCTAAGCATCTCTCTAATGAAGTTAGTGAACATCGTCCTCATATCAGGAGCATTCCCATTATTATATCCTCTACCAGTACCCCTAGTATATCGGCTCATCGTTCAATCTGTAAGGAGAAAATGATTAACCATCTCTTCAGTGGTGCCAGTGCAATGCGACTTCATCCTTAAATATACTAATAGTATATATATAGCTTTTGAAAACCAAAATATCACAAATACGCGCTCTTATATATGTATTATCTCTCCCTGGTGTCTTCCCTAGGTTAACTTCGCAACCTAGAGGATTGATACCAAATGTGACGGCCCTCCCCGCACCAGCAAACATTTCCAATGAAAGTGCGTTGTGCCGATGTCCAACCAGCACGGGATGGTCGCCAAAGAAAGGAAAAGAAGGGAATTTGAACTAGCAAGGAACTTGTAGAATGTCTCACAGCGCATGGAATAAAATATAATAATAACACACTTGACATAAAACAAGCGAGACAGTGTATAAGCTGAAAACTAAACCATCATAGCAGCGGAAAATCCAAAATACAGCTTATGTTCCACATCATCATTAATACAACTTTTCAAACTGTCTCTAAAGCAAAATAAGAAAGGTACACTACTAATGCCCAAAGTAGTGACCAGCAGCGACACAGGGAAAATATATATATATATATATCATACATGGAAGCCTCCTGCTCGTCTCCAGCACAGCTACCCGTGCATAATCACCTGACCTGTCTCTAGTCTGCGCGTTTAAGAGCACCCAGAGTAATAAGAAGAGACTTAAAACTCTGGGTTAGACAAAAGTATGGTATGAGAGATAAGCAACAAAACTGAAGAATAACAGGATGTCATAATGGTGACACTAACATATGGTGTAAAGATACGGGGGTGGGGGTGTGCATGTCATAATGATGGCAAATAATCAAGCATAGCAACCATCCTTACATCTCTCACTTAGTGCGTAAAACATACGATATCCACCGCTTTGATCACCCATATCCCTGCTATAATCACTATGCCCTCATGGAGTCATGGCGACTCCACTGCACTGATCTATAGCCACTAGTCCTTGCTATGTCCACTCTGCCGCCATGAAGTCATAACGAATCCATTGCACTGGCTCATAGCCATGCTACGATGACTTTGCCCCATGGAGTAATAACTGCCCCACTGCACTGATCTGTAGCATAATAATCGTCTCTCGGTGGTGAGTCAAAGCTATGGATGTAGATTACTCCTTAGCACACATCCCGTAGCAAATTCCAACCATGAAGTTAACTCATTGGTTCCCAACTGGATCCTGAGTACAAACTTCCCATTTGGACTACCTTTGCATCTCGGGTTTTGGTCTTCTCCAGATCGGTTCGGTCCTTCTTCTCGCCCTCGGTTCGGTTCGGTCATGCTTACTCCAGGCCGGTCCGTGATACATACTCCAGCTCGTGGTCATCATGTCTGCTCGTGGGAGGCTCCCTGATCCAGTTTGTGATGAAGCTCCGGTTCGGGTCGTGGCATTGCTTTGGTTTGGGCCGGGGTAGCTCCACAGCTCGATTCAGTGTGCTTCAGCTCGTGGTCACCAAACAGAAGCGGCTCGGTTCGAGGATGGCATGCTTTACGGTCCGGGGTTCTCTGGCGCGAGGGAGATCGGGTCGTGGGTGCTCCAAAAGCGGGATCGGGTCGGTTCGGAGGGGTGTCACGATCGGGTCGGGCGATCCGATCCGGTCCGTTTTCCTACACAACTTTCCTGCAACCTTTCCAATGACTGTTCTACGCCACTTGACGACGTTTTCGACCATTCTAACTGTTCCAAACAATCATGAAACATACCATATAGTCATAGCAACATGTATAATCAACCACAAACACCAAAACAACAATATGATTTGTTAAAATGGATCAAACATACCCAAAACCCATATTTTTCCCTTAATCAGGTTTAAGCAAATCTAATGATAGGTTTAGCAAAATTTAACCAAACTAACCCAAATTTCTAACAGAGGACTAAAACAATATTTTGAAATTTATAACTATTTTCTAGAATTTAATCATGTATAAATTCACTAATTATCACTAATTACCCTTAATTAACCTTAATTAGTGTAAAAACAATGCTAATTACTCACCTTTGCCACAATTAAACTTTCAGAACTGAAAATCCTCTGATTTGAGTGAATACCAATGTCTGTCAGCAACTCTAACTCTGAAATTGTGCTATTTCTCCTTGATTTGATGTTGCTAAGCTTAATCCTTGATTAGAGAGCGATTTGGGATGAAATTAGAAGGTTGAGGCCATTGTTATGATTTCTAAGAGGTAAATGGCGGCTAGAAAACTGAAATAGAATGAAAACCTAACTCATTTCAGCCTCCCCATAACCCTAATCCCAAAATGGGTTATGGGCCCATTCATTGATCACCTCATTCGGCCCGGTTAAGCAGTTTTTCGCCTTGTAAACCTTATTCCATCCATATCTCCCAAATGGTAAGTCCGTTTTTCACATATGACCACTCTACGGAAAGCTAAACCATCATCCGAGTTTAATGGAAGTGGTTTCAGGTCAAAAATCCTTTCCAATCAAAAGTTATGGCCGAAACAAGATCATCTAGGGGAAAAACGGTCATTTAAAAATTGGCAAGAATCATGAACATGGGAAATGACCCGAATAGTCGTCTCCCAAAGTTACATGACCATATGACTTCGTAGGTGAAATAAATAAATATTCTATGATCCTTCGATGCGTATAATGCGGGTCGTTACAGATGAGGCTTCATTCTGGTGGGAACTGACGCAAGCAGGGCTTCCAGTTGAGACTTGGGATGATTTCCGACAGAGATTCGAGATGAAGTTTCTCTCTCAAGCCGAAGAGAGTACGCAAATGGGGAGTTTTTTGGCACTTATGCAGGGAGGCATGTATGTAAAAGAGTGTGTCAATAAGTTCAACCAATTGGCGAGATTTGGTTTGAAGCTAGTGAATACCCTACATAATAAAGCTTTAAGGGTTGCAGGAGGATTAAATGAAACCCTCCATGGGTTGGATATGTCTCATATTCCAATGGGGCAACTTTCGAGAAACTCGTTGGTATGACATTGATGCACGAAGAAGATAAAGGCGAAAAGAAAGAGGCTAAGATTTTTGAGACACAAAACAAGAAAGTGTGGCCCAAGAAAGAACAATGACAGTAGAAGAAAGGCGGAAAGAATGAAAAAGATCGGGATAGAAGGAAATGTCATAGTTGTGGACACATGGGTCATTTGAGCAAAGATTGCAAAAAAATGGAAGAATGCTTATTTCCATTGTGGGGAGGTCGGACACTACACTAAGGAGTGCCCGAGGAAGCAAGGACAGGGCCAAAGGGCAGGATCTTCTAGAGGGCAGGTGCAAGCTCTCGTGGCCAGTGTACCGAACAGAGGTAGAATTTTCTGTAGAAGGTTTGATTTCTCTTTCCGATCATCCTGTTAGAACTCTTTTTAATTCCGGCGCTTCGCATTCCTTTATATCCGATTTTTTGCTTGAGTCTCTTCACTTATTACTAGTATGGTTTTGGATCCCGTTGTTGTCTCAATCCCCATTGGGGGCACGACTCATCTGTTTATGATTTGTCGAGGTTTGAGAATATTTGTGTTGGGCTTCGAGTTTGAGTGCGACGCATATGTGCTTGGTTTCATGGGTTATGTTTTGATTCTAGGGATGGATTGGCTAGCCATGTATGGTGCCATTCTAGACAGTGAGAGGAGGGTCGTTAGACTATTGACTTTCCATGGAAGGATTCTCGAGATTTCTTGTGATCCTGAGGGGTCTGTCATGCTTAGTTTCCTATAACCGCTTGATGCTTCTGTCGATGACTTATCATCTGTAACATTAATGTGTGAGTATCCTGATGTTTTTGTGGAGGTTCGAGATTGCCTCCAAGGCGCAAGATTGATTTCTGGATATACTTGGTGGATAATTTAAAGTCGGTTGCATTGCCTGTGCGCCACATGGCTCCGAGAGAAAGGATAAAAAAGAGCATGCCCTGCATTTAAGGGAGGTTTTGAAGACTCTCTGAGCGCATCAGCTTAAGGCAAAATTCTCCGAATGTCATTTTTGGAGAAAGGAAGTGAGATTTCTAGGGCATGTGGTCTCTATGGATGGAACAGCAGTGGATCCCGCAAAAGTAGTTGCAGTTCGAGATTAGAAAGCTCCAAAGAATGCAACGGAGGGGACAAGTTTTCTTGGTTTAACGGGCTATTATAGGATGTTCATTAAGGACTTCGCAAATATACCAGCCCCACTCACCAGACTAATGAAGAAAAATATGACATTTTCTTGGGATATAGACTGTGAGGATGCTTTCTAAAGATTGAAGATGGCTCTAACAACAACCCTATTCTTGACTTTGCCTTACGGGAACAAGGTGTTCACAGTATACACTGATGCATGTGGCACAGGTCTTAGTGCCATTTTGATGCAAGAGGGAAGGGTAGTATGTTATGGTGGTAGATAGTTAAGAGTTCATGAAAAGAAATACCCTACCAATGATTTAGAGTTGGCTGCCATAATATTTGCACTAAAGACTTGGTGTCATTATCTACTTGCGAGTTGTATACCGTTCATAAATCTCTCAAGTATTTGTTCTTGCAGAAGGATCTCAATTTAATACAGCAAAGATGGATGGAGTTCATGGCATCCTATGACTTTGAGATTGCTTATACCCATGGCAAGGGTAATGTGGCGGTAGACACGCTGAGTGGGAAGAGGATGACCTTGAGTCCTCTATTTGTAGAGAGGCAGAGCTTGGAGTTTATTACGACCTTCGATTTTAGGCCCTCTACCGAGTTCACACCTAGTTTATTGGCATCGTTAGAGGTGCGACCTACTCTTTTGGATCATATAGGATCTTTGCATCGAAAGGACCCACATATGGAAGACATCTTGGATAGGCTTAGCAGAGGAGAGACTTCTAGTCACCTTAGCAGATACTCCACAGACGACAAAGGGTGGCTATGAAAGGACGAAAGGCTTTGTGTTCCCCAGTTTGGGAGTCTGTTGAAGACAACCCTTGAGGAAGCCCATCATTCTAGAATAACCATCCATCCGGGTGGCTATAAGATGTATAGATATATGAAGAAGGTTTTCTTTTGGACTGGGATGAAGAAAGATGCAGCGGAATTCGTAGCTCAATGTTTGATATTCCAGCAAGTTAAAGCTGAACAGGAAAATCTTGGCATGTTGCTACACCCTTTGGAGGTCCCATAGTAGAAGTGGGAGAGCGTCTCTATGGATTTCATTGATGGTTTGCCTAGGTCGAGGAATGGCAATACCAGCATCTGGGTTATAGTAGCAGGCTTACTAAGAGCGCTCATTTCATTCCTGCTAAGAGCAAGAGAACGACATCATGGTTGGCATCGATTTATCTTCGTGAGATAGTCCATCTACGTAGAGTACCTTCCAGCATGGTAAGTGATCGTGATCCCATCTTTACTAGTGAGTTTGGGGAAGCTTGCAAGAGGCACTTGGTACGCAGTTATGTTTGAGTACCGCATATCACCCTCAGACTGATGGGAAGACTGAGAGGGTGTATAGAGTTCTTGGGAATCTTTTGAGGCTGTGTATCCTACACTTCGGAGGGACTTGGGAAGTGCATCTTCCATTGGTGGTGTTCACCTAAAACAATAGTTATCAGGTTAGTATTGGCATGACACCCTTCGAGGCATTGTATGGACGACCCTGTAGATCACCGATTTGTTGGTGGGAATCTACAGATAAATTGCTACTTGGACCCGGAGATAATTAGAGTAACTTCAGAGAAGATCGACCTTATTCGCATATGCATGAAGACAGCTCAGGACATGCATAAGTCCTACGCAGATAAGAGAAGGACTGACATTGAGTTTGAGGTAGGAGACATGGTATTCATCAAGGTATCACTTTGAAGAATGTAGTACGCTTTGGATCAATAGGGAAATTGGTGCCAAGGTTTGTAGGACCATTTCCCATATAACAGAGAGGATTGGTCAAATTGCCTATAAAGTAAAGCTACCAGAGAGATTGGCAGGTGTGCATGATGTTTTCCACGTTTCTCATTTGCGAAAGTGTCTACACAATACGACAGAAGTAGTTGAGCTGAGTATGCTTGAGGAGGTAGATGTTTAAAAAGGGGTAACAGTTAGACAAATTCCTATCCGTGTACTTGGATTAGAGATTAAGAAGCTTCGCAGTCGCGAGGTTAAATTGGTGAAAGTTCAATGGGGATAAAATAACAAAGATGCAACTTGGGAGACTGAAGACAAGATTAGCGCTCAGTACCCTTTTCTTTTCAAAGGTATGTTCTTAGCTTCCTTTTCCAAGCTTTTATCTGTACTTGTTTCTATCATTCGTCTGTATCCTGTCGATCGAATCTTCGACCTTTACATAGAAAACTAATGGATGCAAGTGTTTGCTAGTGGTCGCCCGTGGATGCATATACACACACATTAGGCACTAGATCGGCTCAATGACTACAATGGATGTGTGTTCATATTAAATTTTATATGGATGAAAATGGATGTATCATCATATGAATGTTGCATTTGGATGAATGATTGTGCACACATATAGAACTTACATGTTATACTCGGACTATTTGCACACGTTTTGATTACATGGCATGAACATAAGTTGCATTAAGGAGGTCAACTAAAATAGCAGACCGCCTGATTTTTTGCATTAGTGTAAGGACATATACACACATTATTGCATACGCTCATAGATGCATTAGAAATATTTTAAGGCCAATGGATGTTTGTGATTGATCAATGAGTAGATGGATGCGGTTGTGAGGATATACATTCTTTGGGACTTAGAGATTTTAGGGACAAAATCCTTTAAGTAGGGGAGAATGTAACATCCCATAATTTTGAAGGACATTATAACAATAAACTAAATAATACTTAATTATTGGGAATTAAGTAAAATGGACTGCACCATTGCGTTCGTTTTGGAATTTTTCTTAAGATAGACTCTGATTTTGCGTAAAACGGACATCATACGAGGAAGTTATTAAGCTTAGAAGTTTGTATGCGTATAAGAGAGTTATATAAAAAAAATAAAGTTTAGAATTCAAAATAATTCGAAAATCAGAGCGGCAAATCGAAGCCGGAATCTAGCCCGTTGGGGGTCGACCCTAGGGTCGACCCACACAAGGGGGTGCCGACCCACCCCAGATCCGAGGCAGATTCCTACCCTGCACTTGGACCCATTTCTGAACGAGATTAGTTGGCTTGAGGCTATATGTAGGACCTCATTTCTATTGTTTTATTCACTCAAAACAATGGAGACAATGAGATGCTGCCCCAGCTTGTACTGAATTAGCCTATTCTTCTTCAACAACAGCATAAATGTATACAAGAATCTATGCTACAACATCAGCATTCATTTCTCTATTCTTTAGATCCAGTCTCTCCGAGTTCATGTTACTTTTAGATATAAACATTTAATAAGTAATCCTGACATGTTTATAAGTTTGGATCTAGACCTGTGCCTGTTAGTAACCTGAATCATAACTAAACAGATCTGCCATTACATGTACACATGATCTACTGTTCAGTCCTTACATGCCTATCTCTATTATGCCAATTTCTATTATCATATGCCTATTCTGTTATTATACCTATTTCTGTTCTCTTCTCTCCCTCCTTCCCTTTTTATTTTTATAGCCAGGCTACCTTCGAGCCTAGGCCTATTGCTGAAATATGCGAGCGAACGAAATTGGGAATGGTTGGGAATGATATATTAGGACATAACTTGTATTATAAAACATGACTGGGATTTGGAGCATAACCTGTACTGTGATCTTAGACTTTAATTTGGGGAATATCTTACATGATGATTTATGACTTGAGGGTAGGGGCATGAAAAACGTATGATGAATATGAATAATTGTTTAAGACTGTATATGCCCTAATTTACAGTAAATAGAAATTGTAATCGCACTTAGACACGAGGTTAGATTCAACTTATGGTAGAAGTCTGTCGGGAATCGCCTGGCAAATCCAGCATCCACGAGTGGTTAATTTAAGGTGAGGGGTCTAGTGCATAAAGGTACACGTAACGGTGCTAAGACACGAAATTAAGTCCAACTTGTGGTAGGAATCTGCCCGGAACCGCCCGACATATCCAACATCCACAAGTGGTCAACTTAATGTGAAAGGTCTAGTGCATTAACATACATGAACAGGGAATGATAATAACCTGTTAACCTGTAATACTTAACCTGTTTAATCTGTGAGGGTTTTATAAACCGTTAAACTGTAAGTTGGGGAAATATGAACATGTGAATTAGGGTAAGAGACTGCAAATTACTTTCGTTATTTTCAATCCAGAGATAAAAGATTGTAGATTACTTTCATTAATTACAATCTAGGAGGAAAATATTGTAGATTACTTTCATTAATTACAATCTGAAGGTAAGGGGTTAAGTAAATCTGTGATGGTTAAGTAAATCTGTTAAATCTATGGGGGTTATACGAACCCGACAAACTTAATCTGTTTTATATGTTGGGGTTATGCAGGTTTGCTAATCTGTTAGGCATAACCTGTCAAAATCGTAGTAGTAGGTATGCAAGCCTAGGGCATGGCTTGTATCATATGTTGTGTGGAACCCGTATCATTCAGTAACACATACTGGCATCCAAATGGGGACCCCGAACTAGGTAGGGTTCAGGGCACGCTTATTGAGCTGATTATAAGAGGTTCGTATATGTGGGGGTGTCTGATGGCGCATTCCACGAAGTCATGTGCGTGCATGGATCCGCTTGCTCAAGAAAATAAGACGCTATAGATCCAGTAGATTTGGCTATCTATCTGGGGGTTTCCACTTTAGGAAGTGATACATCCTACTGTTGGGCCGACACAGGGTATTTACGGGATTGGGAGCCGATCGATTGGGATAAATTAGGTACATCTAGTCCTACCTGTTTAGGAGCCCGTTATTATCGTTTGAGGGTAAAACCCATCACTAGAAGTACACCTAAGTCTACCATTATGTTTCTGTTGGGATCATTTTGTTTCTGTTGTACTAGTATTGATGTAGAGAAAAGTATTTGGGAAGCATAATCTATTCTGTTTTGTTCATCCTACTTATCCTACTCAGTCTATTATACCTATCTTATGATACTGTTATCTCTTCCATCTAGTTTATATGCCTGTCATGATGTTTTTACTTATTTATATGCTAAAAGTCACTGGACTCGTCAGACTTTATGTCTGACCCATTTTGTTTCCTTCTCTTTCTCTTCCTTTTCCCCTCCAGGTTCTCAAGGTGGGAATACTCAGGCTTGATAAGGATTATCTCTTCTGTTTCTGCTTGGAGCTGCATAGATGTACCGCTTTGATTACTGGTCTACCTTGCTATGGCTAATTTTGGGGACTATGATTTTATATTACTGTACTCTGATGATTTTCGTACATGGCAGATATTTTAGTTTGATGTAATGGGTTTTCTGTATTTTAGAATTATGCTGTAATTAGATTTAGGACCAAGATGTTTTCTGTTTGGAAAATAAAGTTTTATATTTCACTGCTATTTTATATCTATCTTGTGATGTTTCTTCTTCTGTTTACCTATACCACTTCACAAACTTAATGCATTCTGTTAAAAAGTGACATTAACGGACGTGGGATGTCACATGGGGCCTGCCTCCCTTCCGAAAGAAGAAACCATCAAGTGAATAGTTTGTAAGCATAACATACTTCGGGGTTATAGTATTAAGTAGTTAGATCCACCCTTAAAAGTATATTAAGTGATCATGTACTAGGTAGTAAGTGACTGGGGTGAGAGTCCTCCTTGGGATTATGTACTAAATGACCATGAAGGAGGTATCATGGGTCTTCCTATCCTGTGAGAAGTATTAATTTGTTAGCGGATTATCTAATAAGGTCATCCAGATAGCAACATAGGGGTCTTCCAGGAGTGTCTTAAATGGTATCGAGCTCCTACCTAAATCTGGTATTAAGCGACTGATTGCTATCTCTCGCTTTATGCGGGGTTTGGGAATATGCATGAATAACATAAGCCTTATATGAGTAGGAATAAGTAGCTAGTGTTCTTCAATTTATAGTTGCGTGTTGTAAACCACCTTAAGGTATTAAGTGATCTACATATCTACCTTTATGCTATTTCTTCAGTGAGGTCTTAATTGTCTAGATATATAAATATGGGTTATACCCCACCTCCTTATAAATTATTGAGTAGTCAAAGAGCCCACCTCTTAGTTAGGTAGTTAGTTTGTAAGGTGGTTTAAAGGCCTCAAACTTCTATGTGAAAATTCTATCTCAGTAAACTGCGTTAAAGTTGTCTTGGGTAGTTAATCCTCCTGCATAAATCTTTACAAGGTTAGGTTAGAATTACAAGCCTTGTTAAACGTTTAAGTGGTGACCAAATAGAATACATTCGTGTATTGTAGATAGTGTTGTATATTTTCTACTCACTAAGACTTTTTTTACCCCCGCTCATAACAACTCTCAGGTTTACCTCGGGGAAGACGGGTCTTAGCAAGTTTTCCGGTTTGGTTTTCGGTTCTTGTTCTCTCATGTTATTAATGTTACAATTTGCTTTTGAGGTAGTTTACTAAGTCAATACTTGTTATCCTATCTTGTTTCGGCTGTGAGTTAGTTTAATTATGCTCTGATTATTCTTATGCTCATTATTTGCAGATACCAGATTCATACTCTCCACGCTCAGATGGGTATTGATTTCTATCGAAATTCAGGCTCATAAAAGTGTGTGGTGTTAGATGAGTTCAATTAGTTGGAATTTTCCCTTCTTGGTTTGCATTAGAAGGTCTAACAATGGTGGATTTTCCCTTCTTCACCATTAATATCAAGCTTGGACTATAGATCTTAACAGATCTGAATAGTTCTCCAAACTTAGAAGGAAGAACAACAGGATTTTTTTAGCTTTTCTTCATTTTCACCTTTCTGACACACTAAAATGTTGATGTCCAAATGTCGTCAAAACATCTAAAGAGTTCTACGAAAGTAAAACAAACCGAAAACCAGAGAAAATGCAAGAAAACAGTGACACAACATTTATAGTGGTAAGACTTGTCAAATCCTATGTCCACTTTGAAGGTTTTAGAACTTTATTAATGAACTTTATAAATTACTGCCCAGGATCGGTACTACTCATGGGGGTATAAAGCGGGATCGATATTACTCCCAGTGGTACAAGAGCAATGGTGATCCGATTTCCAAAAGTCCACGAACTAAGAAGAACCTCTATTTTCTCCTAGAAATGGGGTATTTATAGGTGAAAACTGAAGGAAAGCCAGGAAGGTGCACAGAAATCAAGGCCCAAGAGGTCCCAGGGACCAAAACAACATGTATGGGGATCGACACCAACCTAGGATCTATAACAACCTGAAATTTTGGCAATATAAATATATGTTTATTATAATCTTATCCATTCAAAACTATGTTAATAATGTTGTTATATTAAATAAATGTCTGTTGTGTGTTTGAATTTGAAATGTTTCCATTTCATAGGAATAAATATATGGTAATAATTTCTATAATAAATGAAAATAAACATTTGTGACCGTTGTAGCAATAAACGTAGTATTGACTGCTATAATTAAAGGGGTTACGAAAAAGATAATAAATATTATAACCATTTACGTTTTTGGGGAATGAATTGAATAAAGAATAAATGCTAAATTGGTTATAATTTAAATTGTGGCTGGGAATAAGAGTTGTAACTCCAACTAGGGAAATAATTAAATTATAAACTTATATATATATATATACACACACATATCCAAATAACAATTAAATGGAATTAAATTAATATACTATGGTTGGGAGTTGCAGCAATTAGATTTGCATTGTTATGGAATTAATATAAATGAAATTTAAAAGGTTATCCATTTTCTTAGGAATCATAACTATCAAGGTCATTAGTGGTATGGGACAATTAGAAAATTAAATTGATTTATTGTCTACTGACTTAGGAAATATGACCGTCAGGGCCATTAATGGCATGTGACCATTATAATAGTAAATAGGATTAAATGGGGATTTAATGGGAATTGATTGCCGTAGTAAATACTAAGTCCAATAAGAAAATAAAGAATTTAATGTCTTAGGGAAGGAAGTTATAGAGAAGTATCCTTAGCTTGTTCTAGTTTAAATCTAGAATTAGTATATTTAATTAGGATTAAGGATTGGACTTTGTAGGTTGATGATGCAGGATCAGTTGCCTTATTCGATAGAAGTGTGCACTTTTCTGACAGTCGGATATACATACGAGTTATGACTGATGTGATATATCACTAACCGTAGGAACCCATGACGATAGTCAATTATGTAGCGAGAATTATTTCTTGTTGGAGAATGGAGTTTTGATGACAACAACCTTATTTCAATATTAATTGATTGTAAAATATATACTAACACTTTTGTCTAATACACACACACATGCAGGATTCATATACAGGAATTATCACTAAAGACTGTGCAGTTTAATGATATTAGAGATTCAGAATTCAGAGATCATTCAAGACTCATGAGTATTCATGATTTCAAGAGTTCAAGACAAATATAGTAATAAAGTCTAGGTTATGTAAGACTCTAAATAGCACTCTAGGTTCAAATTAAAATTAAAATTAAAATTCAATTCTGTTTTTCAAAATTCTAATTTCAAATTCTCTCTTCTCTCTCTAGCTTCTCTATTTTAATTTCTTTACTTTACTTTTGATTTAAAGATTAAGTTTTGTAAGTTTTATATATTTATACTTGTATATACTTTATATTTATATAGTTTCAACTCTATAATTTTATAAATATTTTTATGTAATCTATATTTATGTTTGCATATGATTTCCTACTTTAGAATATTCATTTATAACACTATGTTTTAATTCAAGAATTTCCAAAATTATATATATATATATATATATATTAAAACAATTGAAAAATCCTCAAAATTTAGTTTTACACATGTATATGTCAGAAATACATTTATTCCCATGTAGACATATAACTGTCATTTTTTCAAAATTGAAAGGAAGTGTCTTTTAACTATTTATGATAGTTCAGAAACATTGCAACCTTTCAAATGTTATAAACAGGGACATATTTCAAATTTTATGATCATTCTTCTTCTCCATCTTCATTCCCTTTCTTTACACCATTATATCTTCTCATTTTTATGATTTCTACCCTTACACTCTGCCGGACTCAACACTATTTCATTAAAACTCTTCTCTTCTCACTCTCTACTCATTACTCTCTGAGTCAAGTGCTATTGAAGAGATATAGGGATTTTCGTAATTGCTTGGGTTGTGTGAAATCGGTGGTATCCCTTGTAGTCGTGAAATCAAGGATGGGTAATCTGTGGTATCCTTTGTAGCCGTGAAATCAAGGAGGATATACTTGATCAAGTGTGTGTGGAATCGATGATATCCCTTATAGTCGTGAAATCAAGGAGGGTTGTAATTGGATATTGATATAGTAATAAAACTCTATGCAATCCAGTATTGCGTGGGACTTGACATAGAAGCAATTCCGAACCAGTATAAAATTCGGTGTGTTCCTCCCTTTTGTGCACTTTATTTTTGTTTATTCTTTGTGTTTATGTTTGATTCTGTGTCTATGATTGTTTCTGTGGTGTTTGATTCTTATACTAGTTCACATAAGTTTTAGATTTTATTTAAATTCTCAAAAACACTATTCACCCCCTTTGGTTTTTGTTTTGCCTTAACGATCCATTCCGCAATCCTTAACATGTCTTAAGGGTTTATTTCAAAATTTTAGGTCTTAAGTGGCTGTAGAGAACACCTCCCTCTCGAAAAAAACCAAAAAGTAAATAATTCATAGTGTAGTTTATTTAAAGAAATATTAGAGAGGCTAACTGTGTGCGAGGCCGGTAATCTTTGCGATAATCTGCTTCCTCTAGGTAGTAAGTGACTGGGTTAGAGTCTGCTTTGGGATAAGGTATTAAATGTCCATAAGGACTGCATATGGGATAAGGTATTAAATGTCCATAGGGACTGCATATCCTGCCGAAAGTATTAAGTGATTAGGGGATTACCTATTAAGGCCAACTAGATAGTAACATAGGGGACCACTAGGAAAAGGTCGTAAATGACGTTAGTCGTCTACCTATCACGTCGGTCATAAGTGACTGCTTACTATCTCCCGCCGTATTTGGGGTTTGGGAATATGGATGAATGGCGGAAGGCTTAAATTAGTAGGACTTAGTAGCTAGTGTCCTCTAATTCATATTAGGATTTAATAAATCACCTAGTAAAGTATTAAGTGATCAATGGATCCGCCTTGGGCCTTAGATGATTGCAAGGATCCATCCTTATGTTATATTATCAGCGAGACCATAAGTGGCTATACAGAGTAACCCACCCCCTTTATTGGGTATGAGTAGTTGGAAAGCCCGCCTTTTAGTTTTGGATATTTGTTTAAGTCGTGGTTTAAAGGCTTCATACTTATGCATAAAAGCTATATCTCAGCATTGCGATAATGATATCTTTAGGAAGTACTGCCTTGGGTATGGAAGTTAGTCGTCGTGTGTAAATCCTTACTTACAAGGTTAGGTTAGAATTACAAGCCTTGTTAGACATACAGTTTTGGGTGAAACCAAATGAGATACATTTATGTGTGGTGGATAGTGTTATACGTTTTTTACTATCAGGACTTGTTTTTCTGACCCTCCTCCTCATAATATCTCTCAGATTTATCTTGGGGAAGGACATGTTTTTGCAAGTGTTTGAGTTTGATCTTCTATTCTTATTCTCTCATGCTCGGTATTGATGTGGCGGTACACTTTTAAGGTAGTTTCCTAAGTCGATACTTGTTATCCTATCTTGTTTCCGCTGTGAGTTAGTTTTGATGTACTTAATTATTTGTATATTGTTGACGACTAAAATTGCCGTCACACCCACAAATGCTCTAAAACTCGAGAATTAACGTTTCGCATACGGAAATTTAGAAGTGCAAAATGTAAATAACACATAAATTTATAGTGGTTCGGTCCACGAGGAATCTACGTCCACTTTGAAGGCATTTGATGATTTCATTGATTATTGAAGGTTACAAATACAAGTCATCATCATAGAAATATTGACTAAGTATTTTAGAGTCATATTTTGCATATGCAAGATCTTAGGAGAAAAATATGTGTTCTTATTCTTCCTTAAGTTCTAGGCATCAATTAAAGAGTTTCTATAACCTTGCAGAGCTCTCAAATCCACCAAAATCTAACGCTTGTGAAGAATGGTGAAGGGGGTACTTATAGGTAGTGTATTAGGTGGGACTAGTTGACATTTAGGGGCCACAACAGTAATTTTCGCATCTTGAATAGCAGCTAATGGAAAAAAATGCATCCCCTCATGGCTTTATGGAAAATTTCGAATAAGGGATGCAAATTTCGCATCCCTTGGATGTGATAATTCGCATCCCGATGGGATACGCATTATCGCATCCCAAAGGGATGCGAAGTTATCGCATCCGGAGGGATGCGAATTATCGCATTCTGGGGGATACAAATATCTGCATCCAGGGAGGGATGCGGGTTTTTTGTTGAATACAAGGTCATTGGGGATGCGAGATGTATAAAGCGAGCCGGATGGGATACAAAATTATGGTCTTAGTCTTCGTATTGAGGGATGCGATATTTCATGCTCGAGGGGTTGTGAGGCCTTCGCTTGCACAACTTCTCTTGGGCGTTGATCCTTAGTGTTTTGGTGACATTTGGGCCTTGGTACCACGCAATGGGTCGAGTCGAGCGGGCCTGGTATGCTTTAAGGAACCAGACTGTGACACCCCACGTCCGTTAATGTCACTCATAAGAGAATGAATTAGGTTTCGTGAAACGCAATAGGTAAACAATAACTAAAGTTCACAAGATAGATGTAAATATGCAGCGGAAAAACTAACTTTTATTATTAATGAAAAACATT
The DNA here is from genome assembly GCA_030737875.1 of Allium sativum. Taxonomy (NCBI): domain Eukaryota; kingdom Viridiplantae; phylum Streptophyta; class Magnoliopsida; order Asparagales; family Amaryllidaceae; genus Allium; species Allium sativum. The sequence continues at coordinate 599,497,020 of CM060909.1, read as the reverse complement.
GTTCCAAACCAATTACATCATCAAATACAAAAAACTTCAATAAAAACCATCTGCCTTGTAATTCCAAACATCAGAGTACAAAAATATATAAACATATCCCTTTTGACAAGCCAAAACAAAGTAGAAAGATAATCAAAGCGGCACATCAAGTCGTAAGAAGTCCTAATCCATGCTGAAAGAAAATCCTAATCACTGCTGAACACTACCACCTTGAGAACCTGAGGGGGAGAAAGGAAGAGAGAGAAGGGAAACAAAAATAGGTCAGACATAAAGTCTGACGAGTTCCAGTGATTTTAAACAATATGATAAGAAAGAAAGTATCATGACAAGTAAATAATGCTGAACATGAACTACAGTAAAAATAAATGAGTACAGAATAACATGATAATGAAATAGGGTAAAGGTCATGTATGCTTCTCATTATATCCCAAGAGTTAAATTGCCGCACCATTAGTAAAATATCAAAATTAGGTGTTACCCTAATTACTACCAATGTGATCGACTCCCTACTACACAAATATCCTGTGTTATCCCCGGCAGTAGTGTGTATCGGTCACTAACCCGACGACTTATAGGACAAAAACTTATTTATTGGTGTTACAGCGGCTTAGTTTCCCCTAATAAGACCCATGCATGCTCATGACTCCGCTGTAACGCTCCCGTACCCACCTGCCACTTGAACCTCTTATAATCCAGACTAGTAAAGCATGCCCTAACCCTTACCTAGTGTGATGTCCCTCTCTAAGATACTAACAGTGATACCGACTGATACAGATTCCACATAACTTGACACAAGCCAACCCCCTAGGCTTGTGTCCCCACCCTAGGATTTTAAGAGTCCCAAAACCGGATACCAACAACAAGATCGTGGGACCTCTTAGCTTATTAATCAACAAGTAATAACTTAGCAGGTTTAAGTTGTTTAATAAGCATGGTTGTAAATGATATTTTCTATAAATATTTTTTTGTACAACCCCTTCACCCAAACTAGCACCTGCCCAGATGTATACATGTATTAAGGTGCCTACCTTTCTTAATAACATCTAATATTCTCAACATGTGCTTAATTATTTAATTAAGTTTATGCCAACATTTTTTGCATATTATCCCTAATTATGCAGTCATTGGATTACATGTACAATATGCCTAATTTTCCCTTTTTACTATCATTTTAAATTATTCCAATTATTAACCCAATTACACAATTCTATCATGAATATCCTAGGCATTAGATAGCCTAGGTATAGCGCAAAACAAAAGGAAAAGGTGAAAAATGTAGATCTGATTTAGAAACACATAAACTGAATAAAATAGGCATAAGATTGCGTACAAATCTAAGGTAGAGAAAGAGATAATAGGATATACATATAATCTACAACAACTGAAAAATGATTAGGCATGGAATAGTAAAATAACAATATATAAACATGTATAGTCTCATATTCGGATTTATTTAGTATCCAAATTACTGTAAAATTATTAAATCTAAAAGTAATTGAACTCCCAATGGTTGGTTTGAAGTACAGAAAAAATCTCTTTTATATGCTGATATTTGAAGAAAGTCTTCTTTAGATTTGTTGTATAAGAATAAGAATTCTCCTTTCTTGTAACTCCCCGAACTTCCCCGTGAAGGAAAGCCCGGATTGCTTAGGACGAATCAGAACACAAACAGAAGAACATTTCATTGCTTATTACAACAATTTACATCAGAGTACCAGAATATACAAAGTATGAATAAATATTATACATAAGAGAAATATCGGAGATTATAATACATTACTGCAGAGGAAAAAAATACAAAACACAACTGAAGGTGATATACGGATATAGAGATTTTCGAATATCATTCCAGCTGTAGACTAGGATCCTGTGAATATAAATCTGCAGAACCAAAACTACTAGCTGCCCGTGTGGAAAATAAGGGCACCCAGAGTTTAGGTTAAAACAATAAACTCCAGGTCAATCACGTGACTAGTGTGAGAACTAAAATAGTTATTTAAAACTTTGCTTTAAAAATAAGCTAAATCAAGGGACCATGCCGTATAACACGCAACAGATTTCCTCCAGGAATACCAGTGCATAGAATAAACAACGTAATGCTTTTTGGAAAAATGAAGCTATTATAAGACCTAGGACCCATCACACAATGCAAGCAAGCCGGAGGATAGGGTTTTCCCTTATAATAGCCAAACATGCTTGGTACGTTTAAAACAAATAATTTAATACTACTATAGGCGTATAGTGTCAAAACAACTTCAAATATAAATGTATCAATCATAGATGGCATGGGTACCAGCTATCATGTCGCCAATACTATGCTTTAATCAAAACCGAAATGTTACGTATTGGAAATTGGATTTCCGTCAAGAGTCGAGGCAAGGGATGTACTCCTCGCCGGCTTTGAGACACTCTAGCAAATGCCTCAGGATCTCCCGTAGAAGACCCTTGGATCCTCCAAGGCCAGTCCACAATTACGTTAGTGGATTAGTTATTCCTGAACACACGTTTCCCGGTCCTATAGGACCTATATCCCTCAGCTCCCGCATTAGCCGATATATCTGAGGCGCCTCGCAATCCAACAACCACATAGGTAAAAATATAACAACGATGTCAGGGCTAGTAAAACGCCGACACTACCCATAGCTAGAAAGAAACGTCAAGTTCTCCTTGGGTCCCTTATCCCATTTTTAACTCATACCAAGGTGTGAGGCTCGCGAATTAATGCTATACACAAAGAGAGACTATATTAAAGCTGTGCTTTGATCATCAACTACAAGACTCTGCTTTTCAACAAAAGCCTTGATCACTGCATCTCCACATGCCACACAGGCAATTCATGCCATGCGATTGATATCTATCGATATATAACCTCTGAGCTCGTACATCTCAGAGAAGGGCGTTAAGCAAGAGAATAAATTCTCTGCCGCAAAACAGATATATATTTAATAGAAATCAATCAACACAGAATAAAATCCAATGTCATACACACATCCATTTACAAGTTCGTTCTGGGTCTGAATGAAACCGAAGGCACCTTATTCCCCGTCCCATATGTCCAATATAGGAGAGAGACCCTCGCATATCCGTCGATCTCCAAGTACGTCTGGACGATCACCACTTATTACCTTGTCTTAGGTGTACAGCCCAATTAAGACATCAATAATCATCCAAACGATTTGAAGACCTCCGGTCTTCAACCACCGTCTTCATTGTCGACATATCGTCGAATCAATTATTCAGAATGGGTATAAACCCGGCCTTTCCGAATAACTCGCGTATATAATAAACATGTGTTATAAAAACACAACATACACCTCATTCCAATTCTGAATATTCTTTTATTCAAATATTCACGTCTTTAGGGATTTGTTCCCTTTAATTTTTTTTCAAAGACAAATTCTTTAAATTTTATTCTTTAATCTTTCTTTGGATATCAATTCAAACCATATTATGGTTTTCCAAACTAGCCGGGATTAACGCACCTTACCGAAGTAACTATTTATTTAATTTCCCAATCCGAACCTATTCTTCCCACGGAGCAAAAATGGTAATACTCCATAATTAACACCATGGTCTTATCGGTAAATTTAATTACCATTTCACGTTCAAATCTAATTAAAGATTTACCTATTGCTAGGAGAAAAGCTGGCGATACTCCATTCTCGATTATCTCCCAAATTTGATAATTTAAATTATCAATTCCCATTTTCAATCTATTTAAAGATTCATTAAAACTCCACTTAGTTTTAATCTTCCTAAAAATCAATATTAATGATTGTTTAACTTTGGAAACACAAACATGCCGCATCGACAATCTACACCGTAGTATTGATTTCTGCATATATATAACCTCTGAGCTCGTACGTCTCAGAGAAGGGTGTTAAGCAAGAGAATAAATTCTCCGCCACCAAACAGATATATATTTAGCAGAGATCGACCATACAATTCGAAATACAATGACAGACATGTAATCCTGTCTTTATCTAGGTTAAAGAACTAATGTCATTTGAAACACGGTTCACGATAAACCCAAATCACATTCCATTAATGGAACCTTCACAGAAAACAAATCAATATATAATCGATATCAATTTCCGTATCCGACTAATAATATAAATGGAATAATGACAAAGCCTTTTAAATTCCATATGTATTAACAGTCTTCCGCAATAGAATTTCATTTCGATTATTGTCAAATCGAATTCCATTCAATTCCAACTTAATATATTAAATTGGAAAACTTTACTTTGGAAAATTCCCGTTAAATCTTAATAAAAAGATTTATAAATTCCAAATCACATTTCACTGTAAATCGGGTTAAAGAACGACTGTCCTTAAAAACACAGTTCATAATAAACCCAATTCACATCCCATTTATTATCGGGTTAAAGAACGAGCGTTATTTAAAACATTGTTCACAATAAACCCAAAAACAAATTTCAATTCAATTCCAATTAAATATTAATTAATTGGTAACTTCATCAAATCTCTATAAAAAGATTTAATCTTTTCTCTACTGGGTTTAAGAACAGTGTCATTTAAAACAAAGTTCATGACAAACCAAAAATCCAATTTGATATTAAATACAAGGCTCTGAATAGAAAATATATCGGCTTATATTCAATATCAAATTCTGAAACCAACAAATATCGTATTGGAATAACGATATATATATTTTCCAAATTCCTCCATAATATCCGTATAATCACGAAATTCAATATCGAAATATTTCAAAGATAATTTCGATTCAAATCCATTCCAATTCATATATTGGAAATTACGGTTATTTTTAAAACCATTTCAAATCCAATTTATTTATTTTTAAAAATATTGGATTTATAATTCTAGTTCATTACTAGTTCATTTAGATAAAAATATATTTTTATCTTTTCAAATATGGAATTTTTCAGCCCAATTCTTTCCAAATCATTTATTATGATTTTACACACATTACTGATATTTTTAATAATTTTATCAAGGCCCGTACGGTCGATTTCCATAAACGGTCATCGAACTGCACTTACAACGACCTTTCCCAATTCTGATTTGGACATGATTCCAAATCCATTCGTTAGATTTCAAATCTCTAATATTTGTTGGAAAGCTCTTTTCGATACGAACCCAAAGGTTCCGTTTTTAGGAGAATCCGACGGTCGGATCTCCCGTAATATCCGTTCGAAGTCAATGGTCGAAATTTGTGAACTGCCGCGGCGCGACGCGTTCTATTCAGGCCAATATATATATATATATATATTATATATATTTCGTCGATTTCCATTTAAAACATATTTTATAAATCGTTTTAAATTTGTTTTCAAAACGATTTCAACTTCATATTCAATTTCAAATCTAAATTGAATATTCCATCTCATCGATATATAAATGATAGTATTTTTAAAACATTAGATTTTGAAATCACTTCCTTTTCGATATTCATTATAAAAATGAATAAAATCGTTATAAATATCGTTCACGTCCAAATGGCGTCAATCCAATCAACATGGCTTTATAAATTTTAATATTTTCGTGTCCATTCCAAATCGGACATCAAAACCAGATTTTGATATTTTACTGAATATTATTTTAAAATATTTTTTATTTTAAAATATTCGTTATTTCTGAACTGGAATCATGCACAGTTAGTTACCATATAATTTGATTTATATGGATTTCATACAACACGTGCATACAGCAGCCACGATAAACAATCAACCAACATCAGAAGTGCATTCTACATTGTATAAGCATTAAATATAAATAGTTAACGCTTACAACAGTCTGTCAACCTAACGATTGACATACCACTAAACAGTTGGGATTAGTGTACGTCAAATATCATCCCAACACCCGTGTGGGGTTTCAACCAACAAACACCGAATATTATTTGAGCAGTTGGGCGATGTGTAAAATATATCGTCCCAATCAATATCAGTCAAATGTGTGTATATAAACAAATCGTCCGATTTGTTTATAAATATTTATTTTATTCATATACACTTTAAATTATATTTTTAACTATAAAATATTTATTTCCATTCTACATCGCACAATCAATTTTCACAACACAATCAATCAAACAAACAAGTCGTCCATGGTTTGTGGACGACGGGTGCTGCTTGGCACCGTCTGCACCCTAATATATATTTTAACTAGAAAAAAAATTAAAGTGAGGAGTTCTCACCTTTGGGATCCACTCCGTCATTCTTTAGTGGACAATGGTTTGGATTTACCCGACTTTCCAACGCCATCTTTCCATGTTGTTCATAAATAAAAATCACATTTTTATTTCAATTCTTAAAATTATATTTTTACTTCGCTAAAAATTATATTTTTACTTCAAAATCATATGTGTAAAAATCATATCTTTAACACGATGTTTACATTATAAAGATAATATTTTTATTTTGAAGTTCATACAATAAAAAAATCATATTTTTATTTCATATCTCTTCATATAGATATCATATTTTCATAATCTCTATTATATAAAAAATCATATTTTCATTACCACTACTTCATATTCAAAAATATTATTTTTTCATATTCAAAAATATTATCTTTTCATATTCCAAAAACCACGTCTTTATGTATGTAAATATCGTATCTTTACATTGCTACATTCCATATAAAAAATCGAATCTTTACAATTCTAAAAATCAAATCTTTATATTAATTAAAAATTTAATCTTTTCGTAATGAAAATACAACCTTTTCATTATTAAAAATATAATCTTTTCATAAGGAAAAATCATATTTTTATATTATCTTTCAACACTAAAAATCGTATAATTACATGAATAAAAATCGCCTTTTCATCACGAAGTTATACATATAAAAAGTAGGCTATTTACTTTAATAAAAATCAGATTTTTAAATGGATTAAATTAAATAAATAAAGTAAAAACTTACCGTGCTAATCGGAGGAAGGGGAGAATTTCTAATCGTTGGAGGGGTGAATGGCGCGGTGAGCTTCAGGCGCTCAGGGCGTCGGATTTTTGGGTGGGTGTCGCGGTTCCAGTGGTCTCGCGTTCAGGGGGGGAGAGGGAGGGGGTGTTCGGGTCTTCGTCGGAGAGGAGAGAGGAGGGGGAGTAGTGGAGCGCGGTGGCGCGGTGCGAGGTCAGAGGCGGTGAATGGAGGAGGGGGTTGTCCATAGCACATTACCCCCATTCCGAACACAATGGGATATGTTTCGTAACCCAATTCGGCTGTTATGATCAGTTTCCATCAAAATCAAAATATAAATCTATATATTGAATTTGAACGCACATTTCAATTTACTGGGGCCACATATGGACCCCAGAAATTTTAGTAAAAATATTTTTAGCTTCGTATTGACGATACAGTCCTAACAAAACTAATTTCATCAAATTTGAAGATCGTTTATAAAATGGCCATTTTCTGATCGATCCAAATTGACTGAAACTGATAAAACACGTTTTTCTTTGCCACACTCACATATTGATCCCCAAAATTATGAATTTTGGAATCTAGCAATAATTTGACATGCCGGATCCAACAAAAGTGATTTCGTCGAAAACGAAGGTCGTTTGCAAAATCACTTTTTTTAAGGGCTATATTTTCCATAGCGATTATTCTGAATTTTCAACTGGGCATAACTTTTTATTCTCGCTATGAAATTTTGATTTTTCTAATTCGTTGGAAAGATATTCTCAAATAGATTCAAATATTTCTGGTTTCCCTAAAATCCGGTTTATTTTGAATCATGTACATCCATTTGAAATTTGAAATCAAATTTTCAAACCACCTCGCTATTTTCAATTCCTTTTATAATTAAAATGAATATTTATATTCTAACGTCGATTAAAATAAATATATACGTTCTAATTCTATTCAAAATAAATTTCTCGTTGTTATTATTTAAAATAATTCATTTTAAATATTCAAAATTCATTAAAATTGCCTAAATAAAAAAATTTAATTGGTTCTGATTTTCCGGGTTGTTACATTTCTAATCTAGGCTTAGGCAGCATCTCTCTGTCTTCATGTTTCTACTTAAATTATGGACTTGGAGAAAGAAGAAATAAAGAATAGGTTGTATGTAGAAAACAATGAGAATGTTAGCCTTTATATAGATTACCAAGATATTTCCTTACCATTAGATTTTAGGTTTTTAAATCCAACCTTACAACTAAATCAATGAACCTTATATATATATATATATATAAATAGTCCATATTCAGAACTCTGAATTCGTCCTGCATGCATATAGGTCGACCCTCCACCTACCATGTCGACCCATAGGTTGACCCCCCTTAGACATGGGTCGATCTTAGTTCGGGCTGGTCGCCCTAGACTGTTGCTTTTGGCATTTATTTCGCTGTTTTAATTTTATTTGTTGTTTCAAACTTTGAAAGCTCATATCTTCTTCATATACTATCTGATTTACGCAAACTCGAGGTCTATCTGAACCAAAATTCAGAGAGCAACGGTGATGTCGGTTTCACTCAATTATGAACATTTAATTATATAATATTCATTTTATTGTATTTACAGTACAATTATGGTGTATTAAATTACGGGGTGTTACATTCTCCCCCTACTTAAAGGATTTCATCCTCGAAATATCCATGTTAAGAAGAATGTTATTATTTTTAACAACCACCTACAATCATCTACCCATCCATCCACCACTGGCATCCATTGTCTTTAAGAATTTCTAATGCTTATATGAACATATGCAAGGATGTTTTGTGTTTATCTTCCTACGCTAATGCGAAAATCAAACGGTCGACCGGTTCAGTTGACCTCCTTAATGCAATATATGTCTATGCCATGTATCCAATATGTATGCAAAAGAGTTCTATTATAAAATATAAGTTCTATATGTTTGTACACATTAACCAAAATGCAACATCCATGTGATGATTCATCCATTTTCATACATTGAAAATTAAAATGCATACGCATCCATATGCAATATGTAAGTGCTTGAGGCGATCCAATGCCTAATGTGTCTGTATATGCATCCACTGGCAATCACTAGTAAACACTTATGTCCACTTGCAACCATGAAACATAACATGTCTCAAACATATGTTTACATGCTTCGGTTTCTTCCTAAGGATCGACGATTCAAATGATAGGTAATCATACTCGAATGATAGAATCAAACAAGAATTCAAAATGAAAGCTTGGAAAAGAAATTAAGAATGTACTCTAAAAAAGAAAAGTGTAGGAAGCGCGAATCATTTCTTCGGGTTCCCATGTCACATCTTCGTGGTGTTTTCCCCACTATATCCTCATTAATCTGATTTCTTTGTTGCGTAGTTTCTTAACCCCTGATCCAAGAATATGGGTAGGAACCCTCCTAACTGACAACTCTTTTTCCATGGCTTCAACATCTTCAAGCGTACTCGGCTCCACTACCTCTGCTGTATCATGTAGACATTTCCTCAAATGGGAAACGTGGAACAAGTCGCGAACTCTCGCTAACCTCTCCGGTAGTCCAACCCTATAGGTCATTTGACTTATCCTCTCCTTTATGGGGAATGGCCCAACAAACCTCGGTGCCAACTTCCCTACCAACCTAAAGCGAACAACATTTCTTAGATGTGATACTTTGATGAAGACTATATCTCCTACCTCAAATTCCAAATCGGTCCTCCTCTTATCGGCATATGACTTCCGCTTGTCCTGAGCTGCTTTCATCCTGGCGAATAAGATTAATCTTTTATGAAGTCTCTCGAATCACCTCAGACCCAAGTAGAAGTCTGTTCGTAGACTCCTACCAATATGTCGACGATCTGCAAGTTCGTCCATAAAGTGCTTCGAAGGGCGCCATCCCTATGCTTGGCTGGTAACTATTGTTATAGGCGAACTCAACCAATAGGAGATGTTCCTCTCAAGTCCCTCTGAAATCTAGTATACACAATTTCAGAAGATCCTCAAGAACCGTATTTACCCTCTCGGTCTATCCATGGGGCTGAGGATGGCATGCCGTGCTTAATCGTAACTGTGTACCTAATGCATCTTGCAAGCTCTTCCAAAACTCACTCGTACATATGGGGTCACACTCACTTGTTATACTGGTAGGTACCCCATGAAGTCAGACTATCTCTCTAAGGTATACCAATGCTAGCCAAGTTGCTATCCTCTTGCTCTTGACGGTAACAATGTGAGCCCTCTTTTAAGTCTGTCTACTATTACCTATGTAGTTAAAGCCCCACAAAATCCTCGCTATTGCCTGTAGCGCTCTCCGATCGGTACGCTTATTCAATTTAGCGCCGATGAACAATGATTCCGCTTTAAGCTCCGCTATTTTCTGCTACACCCGCTAAATTAATGTTTTTAGCATCTGCATTAGCAATTTTAATATACATAGGGTGATTTGACCAGTTCTCTTTTAGAATAAATCAAAAATGCTAATGTAAGTAGCTAATTTTAAGTCCTAAGTACCTTATATAAGATAGAAATCTATAGTAATCCTCTATATTTAGTGTGCACAACCATGATATTCTTTGATTTTATTATGTAATATTAATTAATATTCGTTTCTTCTACACAAATTATGCGAGAACGATAATTAATTAATTTTAATTATATAGTTTTACATCTTATTAACATTTTTTCACCTCTACTATATCCATGCTATTTCCCCGTTGTATCCCTGCTATGGCTTTTTACGCCTCTACCGCTATAGAATAGCTATGCGCTTAAACTGCACAGATTATTACCCAAATACTGGTGTTGCTCTTCCTTGATCTGGGCAGTCCATCAATGAAGTCTATAGAGACACTCTCCCACTTCCATTGTGGGACATCCAAGGGCTGAAGCAATCCGCCAGATTTCCTTTGTCCAGCCTTCACTCGCTGGCAAATCAAACATTGGGCCACAAACTTGGCCACATCCTTCTTCATACCAGTCCAATGGAAAACCCTCTTCATATCTCGGTACACATTGTCACCGCCCGGATGGATAGTCATCCGAGAGTGATGAGCTTCCTCAAGGACCGTCCTCAACAAATCCCTAACTTGGGGAACATAAAGCCTTCCATCTCGTCGTAGCCACCCTTCTCATCTACGGAATATCTACTTAGGTGACTATAGGTCTCTCCCCTACTAAGCCTATCCAAGATGACTTTTAACTGTAGGTCTTCTCTATGTTAGATCCAATATGCTCCATAAGAGTAGGTTGTACTATCGACAATGCCAACAGACCTGGTGTAAAATCCGTAGATGACCTAAAATCAAAGGTCGAGATAAACTCCAAGCTTTGCCACTCTACAAACTAAGGACTTAAGGTCATCCTCTGCCTACTTAATGCGTCCGCTACTATATTAACCTTGCTTGGGTATAAGTTATATCAAAGTCGTAGGACGCTAGGAACTCCATCCACCGTTGCTCCCTTAAATTGAGATCCTTTTGTGAGAACAAATATTTGAGCAACTTATGATCCGTGTATAGCTTAAATTTCTCTCCAAGTAGATAATGTCGCCATGATTTAAGTGCGAACACTATAGCAGCCAACTCTAGGTCATGGGTAGGGTAGTTCTTCTCGTGAACTCTCAATTGTCTACTACCATAACATACTATCCTACGTTCTTGCATCAACATGACACCTAACCCCGTGACACAACATCTGTATATACCGTAAGCACCTTACTTCCAACGGGTAAAGTCTGAACAGGTGCTGATGTCAAAGCCCTTTTCAGTCTCTGAAAAGCATCCTCGCAATCAATACTCTAAGGGAACGCCAAGTTCTTCTTCGTCAATCGGGTGAGTCGGGCTGATATCCTTGCAAAGCCTTAATGAACTTTCTACAATAACCCGCCAACCCTAAAAACTCCTCACCTCCATCGCATTCTTGGGAGCCTTCCAATCTTGAACTGCGACGACCTTAGCGGGATCCACCGCTATCCTAACCTTTGAGACTACATGCCCTAGGAACCTTACTTTCATTCTCCAAAAGTAACACTAAATTTTTTTACCTGAGCTGATGCAATCTGAGAGTGCGTTGAACCTCTCCTAAGTATATGGCATGTTCCTCCTTGTTCCTTGAGAAGATCATAATATCATCCACGAAGACCACCATAAACTTGTTTAGAAACTCTTTAAACACCCTATCAAGTCCACAAAATATGTTGGTGCACTGGTTAGCCCAAAAGGCATGACCAGTCACTCAAAGAAACAGTCTGGTGTTTTGAAAGCAGTCTTATCATTACTATCATCTACTAACCTCAGCTGATGAAATTAAGTGGCTAGATCCAATTGCGAGAAAATTGATGCACTTACTAGCTGAACAAACAAGTCGTTAATCATTGGAAGTGGGTGTCTATGCTTCTTGGTTAGTTTATTCAATTCTCTATAGTCCACACATAGACGGAGAAAGCCGTTTGCCTTAGTTGCAAGGACAACTGGAGCTCCCCACTCAGAAATTCTCCACCTAATGAATCATTTCTCCAATTACTCACGTACTTGTTTGTTAAGCTCCCCCTCTATTTAGTAGCCTTATGGCACACTAGTAAAGCTACTGGTTTCACATTCCTCCCCAAGTAAATCCGGAAATCTATCTCCCTCTTTGGAGGTAGTCCCCTTACCTCGTCGAATACGTCCGAAAATTACTAACTATGGGTACGGATCGAAGATGATCAACCGAAGCATCAAGAGAATCTAGGAAACTGAGCATAACTGACCGCCGTGGGTCACAAGAAATTTCGAGAGTCCTACCTTGGTACGTTAGAAGTCTAACAACTCTCCTCTCATAATCAAGAATGGCACCATACATGGCTAGCCAATCCATTCCTATAATTAATTCGGAGCCCATAATCCAAGATATATGTCTTGCATTCAAATTCGGTGCCCATAATAGAAATTCTCAAACCCCTACATACAATAGATAAATGAGTCATTCATCTTATGGGGTTTGAGACTATGACAGGATCAGAAATAATATTAGTATCTAGATGAACATTTTCTACCACAAAGTTGGATGTGAATGAATGAGAAGCACCAGAATCAAAGAGAGTTTTAAAAGGATAGTCTAAAAGAGAAATCAAACCTTTCACTATGACTTTCCTACCTCGATCCGATCCACTAGCCTCTAGAGCATTAACTTGTCCCTAAGATGATCCAGCCCTCTTCCTGTTAGGGCACTATTATTTATAATATCCAACATAGCTACAAACAAAGCAAGCATTTTTCGTCTTCTTTCCATCTCTCACAAAGTGTCCCAAAGCACCACACCCATGGCATAACCTTTGTCTTGATATGAGCCTTGTCGGGCTTTCCTACTTTCCTAGTTATGCTTTTCTTGGGCCACCATTTCTTTTTCTCATCCTTGGGTTCCTCGGTCTTGATCGCTTACTTTTCCTCTTTGTCATCCCCGTGCATCAAATCCATGTCTGCAACCCACTCAAAAGTTTCTCCCATAGGTGCATGCGTCAGTGCTAAATCCCAAAGCAGTTGGTTCAATCCCTTTCCAAACCTTAAAGCTTTCTTATGAGGAGTGTTTACCAAGTCCAACCCGAACCTTGCTAGTTGATTAAAGCTGTTAACATATTCCTTTATTGTCATGTTTCCTTGCTTTAAATTCAAGAACCTCTCCTTTTGCATTTCTTCCTCCACTTGCGACAAGAACCTCATCTCAAATCTAGCCTTAAACTCAACACTAGTAGCCACCATTTGTCCGGCCTGAACCATCTCCCACCAATACGATGCTTCATCCTTTAGTTGCCAAGCGGCCAACTGTATTTTTCTTCCATCGTCGAGCTCGAAAAGACCAAACACATTCTCCATTTCTTTAAGCCAATTGCGCATCTCAACAAAATACCCACTACCATGAAACAACTCTCCTTCCATCACGCAGAAGTCTTTAAAAATCTTAGAAAAGTTGAATACATGAGGAGTGGAGCTACTGGGCTGCAGCTGGGGGCGAGACATTTTCTTGCACTCCAACAGGTGTCGTAGCGTCTATGTATCTGTGAAACCATGTAGTAATGGGAATGCCCTCAAGGAAGTTAGGAGCCCCAACATGATGGAAAATGATGAAACAAAGATTTAGAAAGAGATTGAAGGAATATTGTTAAATGACTTGAGGGGATACATTTTCAAATGAATGGTTTTGTTTGAAAATCCTTTGTTTTGTAAACACTTTTCAAATTTTTTTCCCTTGATCTTGTAACCTTAGGCTCTGATACCAAATGTGACACCCACGTACGATAATGTCACTCATAGGAGAATGCATTAAGTTTCGTGAAGCGCAATAGGTAAACAATAACTAAAATTCACAAGACAGACATAAATATGTAGCGGAAAAACTAACTTTTATTATTAAAAAAACATTGTTCCAAACCAGTTACATCGTCAAATACCAAAAAGCTTAAATAAAAACCATCTGGCCCAGAATTTCAAACATCAGAGTACAAAAATCTAAAACCATATCCCTTTTGACAGACTGTAACAAAGTAGAAAGATAATCAAAGCGGTATATCAAATCGGAAGAAGTCCGGATCCAAGCTGAAAGAAAACCCTTATCACTGTTGAACACTACCACCCTAGAACCCGAAGGGGGAAGGAATAGAGAGAAGGGAAACAAAAATAGGTAAGACATAATGTTTGGCGAGTTCTGTGATTTTCAGTAATAGGATAAGATAGAAAGTATCAAGAAAAGTAAATAATGTTGAACATGAAACTATAGTAAAAATAAACGAGTACGAGATAACATGATAATGAAATAGGGTGAAGGTCATGTATGCTTCTCATCATATTCCAAGTGTTAAATTACCACACCACTAGTAAAATATCAAGATTAGGTGTTACCCTAATTGCTAACATGTGATCGGCTCCCTATTACACAAATATCATATGCCAGCCCTAACAGTAGGGTGTATCAGTCCCTAACCCGATGACTTATATGACACATGCCTATTTATTAGTGTTACAATGACTTAGTTTCTCCCAATCGAACCTATGCATGATCATGACTCCACCAGAATGCGCCCGTACCCACCTTCCACTTGAACCTCTTAATCCAAATCAGTAAAGCATGCCCTGGCCCCTACCAAGTGCGAGACCCCTCTCTAAGGTACTAACAAGGATGATGACTGATATGGGTTCCACACAACTTGACACAAGCCAACCACCTAGGCTTGTGTCCCTACCCTGGGGTTTTAAGAGTCCCAAACCAGATACCAACAACAAGACCATGGGACCTCTTAGCTTATTAATCAACAAGTAATAACTTGGCAGGTTTAAGTTTATTAATAAGCATGGTTGTAAATGACATTTCCTATAAATGATATTCTTTGTAGAACCCCTTCCCTCAAAAAGGCACCTTCCCAGATGTAACATGTAATAATTTGCCTACCTTACTTAATAAAATCTGATATTCCCAACATGTACTTAATTATTTAACTAAGTTTATGCCAACATGTTTTGCATATTATCCACAATTTTACAATCATTGGATTACATGTTCAATATGCTTAATTTCTCCTTTTTACTGTCATTTTAAATTATTCCAATTGTTAACACAATTATGCAATTCTATCGTGAATAGCTTAGGCATTAGATTGCCTAGGTATAGCTTAAAATAAAAGGAAAAGGAGAAAAACGTAGATATGATTCATAAACACATAAACTGAATTAAATAGGCATAAGACTATGTACAAATCAAAGGCAGAAAAAGAGATAATAGTATATACATATAATATATAACAACTGAAAAATGAATAGGCATGAAATAGTAAAATAACAATATATAGACATGTATAATCTTAGATTCTAATTTATTTAGTGTCCAAATTACCGTTTAATTATTAAATCTGAAAATAATTGAACTCGCAATGGTTGGTTTGAAGTACAGAAAAAAATCACTTTTACATGCTGATGTTTGAAGAAAGTCCTCTTTACGTTTGTTGTAAAAGAATAAGAATTGTCCTTTCTAATCTAGGCATAGGCAGCATCTCATTATCTTCATGTTTCAATTCAGAATACAGACTTGGAGGAATAAGACATGAAGAATAGTTTGTTTGTAGAAAACAATGAGAATGCTAGACTTTATATAGGTTACCTAGGATAATTCCTTACCGTTATATTTTAGGTTTTCAAATCCAACCATATAACTCAACCAATGAACCTTCAATATAAAAATAGTCCAGATTCAGAACTCCGAATTTGTCCTACATTCATATGTGTTGACCACTCACCTACCATGTCGACCTATGTGTCAAACCTCCTTAGACATAGGTCGACCTAGGTATGGGAAGGTCCCCCCAGACCGTTGCTTCCTGCATTTATTTCGCTGTTTGAATTCTAAATGTTGTTTTAAACTTTGAAAGCTCATATCGTCTTCATATACTATTCGATTTATGCAAACTCGGGGTCTATCTGAACCAGAATTCCGAGAAGAACGCAACGGTGAAGTAGGTTTCACTCAATTCTGAATATTGAATTATATAATATTCTTTTTATTGTATTTATAGGAAATTATGGCGTATTAAATTATAGGGTGTTATATGGACCAAAAAGCTGGTTAACATTTACCCTCGAAAGTACGTCTTGTCTCGATGTGATGTGCTTTGAGTTGAAATAATCATCTTTAGAAACTGGAAAGATTTTCAAGCTATTTTGTCTGCTTGGTCGTGATCGTTACGTTTAGCATATTAAGAAGTGTGATTCTCTGGTAGCTTGCTTTAATACGTAATTCTGGTCAACTAATGAAATTAAACATTAGTCATCGACTCTCGCTTACGTCGAGATGTAAAAGAGTCGTTATAGACGTAGCATTGTGTATATGCTCACATGTTTTCACGTGGTCTTGCACGATGCGACTAGTGTTTGGAAATAGGAAATAAATAGTAACTGCGTCATCGGTTTACGACAATGCAACTTGACCTCAACAACAATGTTGAGTCGTGGATTCGATGGCTTGGTGTACGTTCCCAAGTCATTTAAGCTTACGAACATATGGTTGGTTAACAAATCAAATCAGTATCTATTATTATAGCATCGAAATCCCATACACGTGGTCATAGCTGGAGTTGCAAGTCAAAATTTCTCGAAGTAGGAAATTTTCTTCTCACCATCATCATTTTTTAGAAATGGGGAAATCTCACATCCCGAAAGGGTACGACATTTTGTATCCTCTATGGGATACGAAATTTCACATCCCATAGGGATGCAAAATTTTGCATCCTCGAAGGGATGCGAATGTTTTAACGGGCCAGGCCTGTTTCACCCACCTTCATACAAAATTCGAAACTATCCCTTCCTTCCTCCTTTACTGAACCCCTTTTCCGCATCCTAAGAAATCGAAACAGCAACCGGAAACACATCGAACTTTTAGGTGGGACTTGATTTTCTTCCTTAATTACTTGGATCGGTGGGTCGAATTCAATTTTCTTTTCGAGGGTGTCGAATTCCGATTCTTGGAGGAATGTCGGGGGCGATGGAACGGAAGTGAGGCAGTGTGGAGGAGGAAGAAGGAGGTTGTGAAGATATAAGGGGAGTAGAGGAGAAGAAGACAAGGGATTTAGCTTATATCGCCTCTTTGGGGATGCGAATATTCACATTGTGAGGGTGTGAATCCTCGTACCTAAGGGATGTAATTTTTCACATCCGAGGGATGCTAGATTTTGCTCCTTGTAGGAATGCGAGGTCAAACCAAGTTGGAGCACCATGACATGTGGAATGTGAATTCTCATGGAAAGAAGTTGGGATGTGATTTCAAGCTTGAGAGGGGATGCGAATTTTTCATTGGTCTTGGGGATGCGATTTTCGCATCCCCGAAACCTAGAAAATTTCTATCCTCCCTGGTCGTAACACATTCTACTGTTCCTGATGAGGAGTCTGAATCCCATGTGTCCTTGGTGTCGGACTTGTGCCATTTTTCGTGATATTTTGTAAATGGATTGGACTTAGGCTCGAATCTAATGAAATTTGGACCAAAGTCGATAACTAAGACTTTCACATAGGATTAGAGAATAAACTCATACTACGAACATATGATTGAACTACCAAATTTTAGATCTATTTCCTGCTTTCAATCATGGTATAGCCGCGAACGCGAATCGAACGATATTGGTCGATAAGGACGATGGTTATATTTTTTTCGAACTTGCGATCTTCGCCATGTCCCAAGTCTTTTATTATCGTATCAGCATCTCATTGCACTACAGTACATGTTAGTCCACACCAACACGAGACATATAGATTATTCAATTCAATGTCTAATGCAACTATATTAAAAGTATAACTTGCAATGGAAACAAGATCATCCAAGAAACCATAGGCTTTGGAAGCCAAAGCTTCTCAGCATTCACCATCCCAATCTAGGTCGTCTAGTAATGCCGCTTTGGAGGACAACAAGATTGAGACCTCAGATGCGTCTTCCCCATCCCAGCTTATAGGCTCGCCAAAGGCACCGGACCAGGTTTTATAGTCGAAAGACCCACAACAAATGACCGAGCAACTGAGCGAACCGTCGGTGCCAGAAGGGACCTTGGCAAATGAAGAGAACCCCGAAGAGGAAGAAGATGTAGATATTATGGAGCGAGACACTCTCAAGGTGCCGGAATATGATGGCGGATGCTGTCATAGTCGACAACCCACTAGATTCGGTGCCTTCTCAAATGGATGATGGCATGTTGAGGTGCATTTATAAGAGATTCAGCATACCTTCGGACGACGTTCGCATTTCCCAGGAGGGGAACAGGGTGCATACATCTCTAGAAGGATATATTGCCTGGAACACGCTTATGTGCATTTTTGGAAGCGTGCCCCCATCCTACAACTTTGTCCAGATATGCTGCGTTACTTTTGTTTAGTATAATGGCAGTTTCTTCTGAATGAGTATGCCTTCCTCCTTGGTACCTGCGTCCTATTCAGGGAGCATCTGAACATAGAACCCACTAAAGAGGACATATGGTCCCTTTTTCATATTAAGAGGAGGGATACCAGCGTGTCTTCCCTATATTATCTGGAGGCACAAACCAGCACTTGGTCCATCCTAGGGTCATGGAGTTGACTTGGTATCTTTAAACATGATTGGTTACATGTTCGCTATCCTCTTGGATTCACGAGGTGCTAGTTGGTCAGATGTAAGTGTCTTTATTGCTTTGGGATTAAAGTTAATCAAGTCGTAAGCTTGAGACTAACTTTGATTCTTTAAAGCAGACATTCCTACGGCACACAAAGGCACAGTATATCAAGACCGTCTCGAGCTGCTGAGGGCCATCCCAACCGGAGCTTGTTCTACTGAGAACATTTTGGATGAATAGGTTCTTCGTCAGACAGGCTTGCTCCCCGCTAATCGTACAATGTTCTTACCCACCGTAGTGGAAGATGGAAAGCGGATTCTAAGGGAGGAAAAAGTCCTTCGGGCTGCAAGAGGAAGTTCCCCCTGTCGCGTCCAAGCAACTCAAGGCCGCGAAGACTTAGAAGGAAACCAGTGGGGATGGCGACGGCGATGAGGAGACGACTGCTGGAGATGAGGGTCTGCTGGCTACTCCCGCCTAGCCTGCGATAATTAAGGAAAGGATAGAAGCGTCGCCCATGTTGGCTTCTCTAGTAACTTCCTCTGGGACCACTACATCACTAGATAAGGAGGGTCAGTTTGATGACCTGAATTAGCTCCCTTTAGTCGTTACATTGTCTTATCGTAGCAACACAAGTATAGAAAGCGTATCGCTTACCATTAGGGAGATCACTCCTTCAAGCAGACCTATATCTAGTCTATGGAGAGAAAAACTAGGAAACACACTTCATAACAAATCATTTGTTTGTGCGTAGGGCATTCGAGTCTAACCTTGAATCTGTTCCGTGTAGGTGAAATTGTTGGAGAAAGTGGTAGGAACCAAGGTCGATGATCTGAGGACCACCAACCCAAGAGGAGTGGGTTCATAAGGATTTTTAGAAGAGACACTGATTTGTTTTCAGAGCCCCCTCACTTTCATGACCGTGGCAGTGAGTGTCATCACATAGTTCATTCTTGACGTTCAGAATCCTCTACACCCACCACTCTATCGTCAGGCGCGGATTCAAGGATGGACATAGCGAGCACTAGGCAGCCGTCCTCGACAACCCCTCTTTATCTTCAACCCTCAGCTCCTTTAGCCATGTCCAAAGGCAAGGAGTTCACATTTAAGGATAAAAGAACTGGGAAGACAGGGGTGTCGAAGAAGGGGCCTCAGTTACCCGACCTATCAGATATTCCAGAGCTCACTTCTGAACAGAAGAAGGCGATACCAAAGGAGTAGTTTCCTGGGTTTTACTTTGAGGAGCTAAAGTGGATACTAAATATCCATCTAATCCCCCATACTGTGGATAAATACGTGGTGGATAAAGTGTATGACATCTTCCTTTAGCATCGAGAAATGCATAGGTATGTGGGGTACCTCTCAGAGCTAATTTTCAAAAAGAATGTTGAGATCCTGAACCAAGAGTTAGCCCTCAAAGCCAAGAAGAATACTGTTCGGGATTTGGATAATGAGTTGGGTAAGACAAGCCTTCAAATTGCAACTATTTCCATGTACATGAGCAACATACTTAAATGCTAACTCTTTATTGCTGAAACATCGCAACTGAAGAGGAATTACTAGAAGGTTGAAGAAGAGGGAATCAGGCTTGATAGTCATATAAAGATACGGTGGCCTTGATCTCGTCAGAGAACACAGCTCTCAAGTAGGATAATGAAGCCACATCAATAAGAAATATTGAGCTAGAGAAGGAGAACAAGGAACTGCAGCAGCTCCATTAAGATTTTGAAGCTCTCACCGAGGAGGACAAGAAAATGAAGAAAGAAAAAAGCAAGCACAGCGCCTCATGAAGGAGAACGAGGAGCTTAAAAAACGATGGAGTTGAGAAACACTGAAGTTGCTCAGGCTGTGAAAGATAAATCCGATGCGGAGACTGCAAGCAGGGACGTACTGGCTCAAGTGGAGTGTATCAAGGCTGAGCGTTAGGCTGAGGTGGAGATGTTTAAGGAGAATATTGAGGATACCAAGGCAAGGGTGGAAGAGTCTCTGGAGCCGTCGATCTGGGGCATGTATATTAAAGCATTTCGATTCCACAGAATCTCATGGGTTGATGATTATCCCCGAATGATGGCTCAGACTTGGGAAAGACTGTTGGAGTTTGAGGCTCGGAGACTACTTGTGCAGGCGATAGATGAATTTCAACTCAAGGGTACATATCTGATCGAAAAGGAGCACTCGATGTTGTAAGAAGCGAGGAAATTGCTGCGTGAGGATGTTGAGAGGGCAAGGCTAGCCGAACCTGTTGCTGCCAAAGGAAAGTTTTTGACAACTGAAAGCGTGAAGGCACTATGCCTGTGCCCCCCCCCCCCCATGCTGCAAGTTTTTGGAGTTAAAGTATCATTTTAACAAATGCTTGGAAGGATGTGAGCATTAAGTCAAAGTAGACTAATTCGTCTTTGTTTTCGTTTTGCAGGCCCCTACGGAGTAGATGTAACAACGGGATTTGCGCCGACACTTCCCTAGTTACCTAAGGCTGGAACGGGATTGCAGGGAATCCAATTTGAAGAAGGTGGTGGTCCATTGGATACATTTTCTAATGTGGATCTAGAGGCTAATGTCTATAAGGATCTTCTTTCTAAGGAAGGGGAGATAAATGGCAGGAAAGAGATCTAGATGACCGGGCTAGTGGATGCAAGTGTGCAGACAATTCACGATCTCGTGGAGTCGCAAAAGGCCAAGCTGCTCGCTAAGTCTCGGGAGCAGGAGAAGAAGAAGGCTGATGAGGCATCCCTGCAGGAAGACTAGGATGATGCCATAAGAAAGGCTGAAGAAGAGGCGAATGCCGAGAGGGCGAGGAAGAGGGCTGCCAACGAGGATGAAAAGAAGAGGGATGAAGATGAGGCCAAGAAGAAAAAGGTTGATGAGGCCTTTAAGAAAAAGGTCGATGAGACATTTAAGTGGATGCGGCCAAACAACTTAAGTCAGTACAGTTGGCCAAATAGAAGGTTGCAAGTGAAGCCAAAAAGAAAGCTGAGCTGGAGTCGAAGAAGGCCAAGGAGACCGGAGGGAAGGAGGGTACCAAGGCAGTGCTATCCCTTACCACCGATGTCACTACCAAACCTCTACAAATGATCCCGCCTATAACTGGGAAGATCATAGATATCACAATTGGAGAGGATAATGATGGGAAGTCCAAGTCGCTGTCTCATCAGTCCATCTCTCCGGCAAAGGGTAAGAGGCAGAGAGGCGGAGGAAACTTGGGAGGAAGAGGATGAAGACTGGTGAAGACCTGCCTAGCACTAAATTTACTAAGAAGAATAAAAGGGGAAAGGGAGGGTCGTCCAAGTGATTGTTATAGATCTCTTGGTTATGTAAGCCGATAGTATCCGCGAGTATGACCCTCGCTTTTGGAGACATAGTGTGGTTTTCATGTACACCGTGTCGTTAGAAAGAAATATAAATAGTAGTTGCTTGCTTTATATGTGAATGAAAGCTTTTGATTGACTTTGCTTATATCACATTTTATGTTAAGTGTTCAAACTTTCATCTACATTTTCTAGTATTTGCACTTGCGTAAATGTACTCGTCGTCACACTTGGACAAGCGTTGTCTATGGATTTGCTCTTGAGATCCCCAAGTCGCGCGATGGTTGTATGTGCTGTGTAACACCCCACCTCCGTTAAGGCCACTCACAAAGGGAAGGCATTAACTTCAGTGGAGCGTCATAAGTGTATAGAACAGATAAATTACAAAACAGAAAAAAAAATTAAACAACGGAAAATAAATAAAACTTTACTTCATTGATAAAACAGCAACTTGGTAAAACAGCTTGTACAAAGATTGTTTTCCAACACCAAAACTCCAATACCTATTATAACAAAGCATCTCTCTTGTTTAACAATATAAAGAAGCATAAAATGACAATGATATTCCCTAATAAAGCATGAGCCAACCATAGCAGTGGAAAAGAGAGTCCAAAGCAATACGTTGACTATCTCCGAGCTTGGAAAGAAAACTGAGCTAAGTGGTAATATTCCCTCCATGTGAACTTGGGGGGGGGGGGGAGAAGAAAAGAAAGCGAAACAAAATAGAGTCATACATAAAGCCTGGTAAGTCCAGTGACTTTCAGCATGTAAATAGGTAAAAGCATCATGGCATAAACAAACTGAATACAAGGCATAACCATGATAATAAGCATAGCAAGACAACAAATGATGAGCGTTAGATATGACAAGGTACATAATATGAACATGATATAATGATTGCGCTCCTGATTATTAAGATATTTCCTACACTGCACTGTTTACTAAGACACCTAGGTTAAGAGAGTAACTCCCTGAGTATCAACCCAAAAGACCGAAATCAACATCAGATTGACACCCAAGGAATTACCTAACTCAACCAACCTTACGTTACCGCACTATTACAAGATTACACCGCACCATTCGATATGACAAGGCAAGATACACTGAATGCGCTTCGGTTCTTTCTATGATTTTCTGTTTTCTCTGCACCACCCAACTAGCATCCTAACTAGTGTCCTTTACAGAATGATTCATATTCCCTACTAGTGTTCCAACTAGCATCCTATGAAAAAGGATCTGTATCCCCTACTAGTGTCCCAACTAGTATCCTGTGTTATATAATAAGATGATCCCAACCACACAATTGTGGTAGCCTTCAAGTGTACATCTCGTATGAGGATCTTACCTCAATCAGCCTAATTGCTATGAAGATGTTAGATTTATCCTTACTACCTTAACCGATCGACTCCTACTCGTATTAATTTATTACTTGTGTCGTTCGACCTCGCTTGTATATATTCATTACTTGTGTCATTTGGCCTCGCTTGTAAGTACTCATTATTTATGTCATTTGGCCTCGCTTGTATGTATTCATTACTTGTGTCATTCGACCTCGCTTGTATGTAATCATAACTTGTGCCATTCGGCCTCGCTTGTATGTATCCATTACTTGTGTCATTCGAGCTCGCTTGTATGTTTCATTACTTGTGTCATTCGACCCTACTTGTATGTAGATACCTGTGCTGGCCCTATCATGGGGTGTATCAATTCCCATGATGGCAACCCGACACGATTCAAGATGCACAGTTTATACTACTAATGCCCAATGCCTGCTTTTTCCACTTCGGAGCACGTGCACGCCCATACTCCGTCAGAGCCTACACTGCTGCATCACCCGCCGCTATTTTGACCGCTTATAATCAGCCCAATAATCGTTCCCCACCCTGCCTAGCTCAGGGTACCATGATACATCTATGTGGGTTACTACTTAAATGGGTCCCCATTACTAGGGTTTCCTAATCAACATGTTATAATGGTTAAGTGTTTAACTTGACCCCACCCATTTGCTTAATTAACATGTTGTACTGGTTAAGTGTTGCCTATTCATATGTTACCTAACCTTCTCACTGATTCACGCATGTTTATTTAACAGTTAAGTTTGTGGGCCTATATATACTAATATTACCCACTTACCCAAGATTTACTTAACCCTTCCCCTTATCAAGTCCATATGTATTATTAGTTGGGCTTGCCTTTACGCTATCCACTTTGTTCATAGAATATTGGTTAAGTTGTCTTCTTTTCTATGTTAACTTAACCCACCCACCTAACATGTCATATTGGTTAAGTGTTTCTTATTAACTTAACCCTTCCCATTCATTGTATTGGTTAAGTGTTTCCTATTAACTTAACCCTGTTCATTCATTATGTTATATTGGTCAAGTGTTTCCTATTAACTTAACCCTCTTCATTAGCACTAATTCATTCGTTAATGCCTTAACCTCTCACATTAGAACTGTTGTTTGCGGTTGCTGGATGTGCCGGGCGGTTCCGGGCAGACTTCTACCGCAAACTCATTCTAACCTCGGGTTTTGGGCTTTATGCGCTAACCTCTCACATTAGACTTGTTGTTGCGGTTGCTGGATATGCCGGGTGGTTCCGGGCAGACTTACACCGCAACTCAATCTAACCTCGGGTTAGACATGTTCATCTTTTATACAATTTACCTATTTACCATACATGTCCAAGTCTAGATTTTATATGCTAATTATCCCAAATTCACAAAACTAGTCATGTTCCAAATTCTCAAGTTATGTCTAACAATTTCACCGAATATGTTATGCCAAACTATTTCACCGAATATATGATGCCCAATATTTACCCAAAATAGGTTATACCCAAATATTCCGCGTATTCCAATCGTTCGTATTTCACGATTTCAGCCTAGGTTCGAAGGTAACCCAGGTTCATAAAAGAAAAAGGAAATAGGGGAAGAGAGAGAGAAGAAGCATAAAATAACAATAGGCATGTAACAACAAACCTAATACAAGAAATTTAGATCCAACTAAGATAGATTCTGAATAAACTGATACAATCATTATTGCAGGCATAAGAATAATATCATGAACCAAAAAGTGATTATAAACCTGACGTACAACAAAGATAGGCCTGATTTAATCAATAAAAATAACCTCTAAGGCATGCAAAGAAAAAGATTCAATAGAAAATTAGGGATAAATCTGAAAAGATTATCTTACAATCAGGCATAGACTTCGATTCATTTTATTACATGTCAAGATTACAATCAGGTATTCAAATCTGAAAATAACATGAACTTACCTTGCTAGGATTAAGAAAAGATAATTGAATCGTTGTTGCTGCAGAAACTCTATTTTGATGTTGATTAATCTTAAAAGTTGATTGTTGATGAAGAACTTCTAATATGATCTAGGTTTTAGAGGCAGCGGCTAAGAGAATTGAGAGTTCAGCAGCATAGAGGCGTCATAAGGAATTGTTATGGATTAGGGTTGGGTTATGAGTGTATATATATATGTCTAGGATTATTAAGAGCCATTAGATCAACCTAGGATACATCCAAACCATCCAGTCCAAGAGAATGAGTCAGCAGGCCAATCAGAAGTCGCCACGTAGCCCTATGACTCAGAAATTCGTAACTGTCCAGAACAGTCAGCTGGGGTTGGCCCCTACAGGGGGTCGACACCCATGTCGACACCTCTATAGGGGGGGTTGACACCGTGTCGACACCCTTAGAGGGGTCAACACCCTATGGCGGGATTTTTCCCATCCAATATTCCCTACTTGTTTGAATTTCGAATCTTGATTATTTAATTATTTATTTAATTCTAAATTAAACTTAAATCTTCTAACCTCCATAACGTCTTCATACGAAGTCCGATTCACGCTAACTCGGACTCTATCTCAAGCAGGATTCTGAGAAGAAAGCAGTGACGTAACCCATTTCCCTTAATTCTTCTTCTAAAAATTAAATGTTCTTAAATTTGTTAATTTATTATTCATAGAAAATACGGGGTGTTACATCCTCCCCTCCTTAAAGGATTTCATCCCCGAAATCTCCAAGTTAAGAAGGATGTGTCCTACCATCCATCATCCATCTACTCATCCATCATCCATAAGCATCCAATGTCCTTAAAATATTTCTAATGCCATATTAACACATGCAAGGGTGTGTGTGTACATGTCCCAATACTTATGCAAAAGATCAGGCGGTCCACTGATTCAGTTGACCTCCTTAATGTGAATTATGTTAGTGCGATGAGTCCAACATGTATGCAATCATTCCTATTATACTTTATAACTTCTCTATGAATGCACAACTATCCATTCAAATGCATCATCCATATGATATGACATCAAGTTTCAATCCATATATATATATAAAAAACTCACTCATGCATATGTAATATGGAAGTGACTGAGCCGATCTAGTGCCTAATGTGTGTGTATATGCATCCACGAGCAACCACTAGCAAACACTTACATCCACTTGCATCCACCAAACATAACATGTCTCAAACACATATTTACATCCATTGGCTTCTACCTAAGGATCGAGGATAAGACCGAGAGGATATACTTAAAAAATAGATACAAGCATGCATAAACTTATGGAAAAAGAGATCAAGGATGTACCCATAAAAAGAAAAGGGCAGGATGTGCATATCTTGTCTTTAGTCTCCCAAGTCGCGTCTTCTTCAGCATCACCCCATTGTACTTTAACTAGCTTGACCTCATGATTTTGAAGCTTCTTTACCTCCATTTCCAAAACTCACTAGTAAAGATAGGATCTCGATTACTTACTATGCTAGAGGGTATCCCATGTAGTCGAACTATCTTTCCACGATAAACGGATGTTAACCATGATACCAAGTGTATATACTAAGATTATTAGAGGTCTCTCCACTACTTATCTTATCCATCATGTCACAAATTTGAGGGTCTTCATGTTACGCCGCTCCTATCCGATCAAAAGCATAGGCCGCTCTTCTGGCGATGTTAACAAACCAGGCACAAACTTGATTGAGGGTTTAAAGCTGAAGGTTGCTATGTACTTCAAACTTTACCCCTCTTAAGGTTAGTCTTTTTCTACTTAGGGCGCTTTCCATAACATTACCCTTGCTAGGGGTATAAGTAATCTCAAAGTCGTATGAGGCAAGAAATTCCATCTATCATTGTTGCCTCAATTTCAAATCTTTTTGCGAGAACAAATATTTTAAGGACTTATGATTCGTATATAGTTCAAACTTTCTCTCTTAAAAGATAATGATTCCATGACTTAAGAGCGAACACTATAATAACTAATTCCAAGTCATGGGTAGGATAGATTTTCCTCATGTACTTTCAGCTGTCTTCCTCCATAACAAACTACCCTCTCATCTAGCATTAAAACAGCGCCTAGCTCTATTGCGCATGCATCCGTATAAACTACAAACTTCTTGTTACCTTCGGGCAATGTCAAGACTGGGGTTGTCGTTAAGATTCTCTTCAGACGTTGGAAAGCAACATCACAAATCAAATCCCAAGAAAAAGTTAGATTCTTCTTTTTCAATCAAGTAAGTGGGGCTGATACCTTTACAAAGTCCTTAATTAACTTCCTATACCAGCCCGCTAATTAAAGAAAACTTATTACTCCCGTTGCATTCCTTGAAACCTTCTAATCTCGCATCGCAACTAATTTTGTGAGATCTACTGTTATCCCTTCCTTGGACATCACATGTCTTAGAAACCTTACTTCTTTTCTCCAAAAATGATATTTGGAGAATCTAGCCTTAAGCTGATGCATTTGGAGGGTATCCGAGATTTCCCTTAGATACAATGCATGTTCTTCCCCGCTCTTAGAGAAAACCAAAATATCATCTATGCACAAGCAAAGTGAACCATCCGCCATTGTAGCGAAAACAACTGGAGCACCCCATTAATAAATACTTCGCCTTATGAACCCTTTCTCAAGTAACTCTTTTACTTGTTTACTGAGCCCTTCCTTTCCCTTAGAGTCATGTGTCGTACAGGTAATGCAACTGGCTTTTCATTGTCAACTAGATATATGCGGAAGTCTATCTCGTGTTTTCGGGGACAAACCCCTAACCTAATCAAAAACATATGCGTACTCATGGACTACTCTAACGGATCTCAAATCATCGATAGATGCATCAAGTGATTCTAGGTAGCTAAGCCAAACTGAAACACCCCACCTCCGTTAGGGTCACTCTCAAAGGGAATGCCCTAATTTTGGTGGAGGTTTATAAGTACAAGTCACAGATATACAAGACAGATATAAGAACACATATTTGTAAACAGCGGAAGAACAACAAACTTTATTTCATAAAGTCAAATACGTGTTACAACAACATCCTTTCCAAAAACATAACATAACACTTTCATAATCTGTCTTGAGTACATTATTTAAAGAAGCATAAATAAAACATAGATAAACTGCAAAAGCTCCATAGTGGATTGTCCAAAGCCATAGTTCAAAACAGGAAAGTCCAAGCAATACATTTCTCTTCTTCAAGCTGGATGTTGAGGTTGGTCAAGCTGCTGTGTTCCCTCCCTGAGGACCTGGGGGGGGGGGGGGGGAAACGGAAGAAAGAAGACGAAAGAAAAGTAGAGTCAGACATAAAGCCTGAGTAAGTCTAGTACTATTTTGTCTATGAATAAAGAACTGGGTATGATAAGTATAAACAAGAAGTGGGCATGCACTATAAACTTGGTTAAGTTGTCTAGGGTCGAATATACTATCGTACCCCATGTTGATCTCTGAACCCATATAAACTAGTTTCCAACTGGCACCCCATAATCAGGGTGATGTGATCCATTCTATGATGATCGGCTCCTACTCGCATAGTTACATGTGTCTTACGGCCCCCGATGTTGTAGTTACCTATGCTGGTCCCACCATGGGGTGTATCAAGTCCCATAGTGGCAACCCGACACAACCTTAGAGTGCACAGGTATGCTACTGGTGTCCAGTGCCTTATTTTTCTGCGCCGGAGTGTGTGCACGCCCGCACTCCGTTAGAACCTACACTGCTACACCACCGCCGTCGCTTTGACCTCTTACAATCAGCCCAGTAATCGTGCCCCACCCTGCCTAGTTTCAGGGTATCCTGATACACCTTCTAGGGTTACTGCTGAAAAGGGTCCCCCGTTACTAGGTTTTCTATTTCTAGCCAACATGCTAAGTTGGTTAAGTGTTTTCTAACCTAACCCCCACCAGTCCGTTTAGTTTAGCATGTTCCATTTTTGATTAAGTCTTTAGTTCACTTAATCCTAACAATCCTGACTCAGCCTTAATTGTCTTATTAAGGCCCTGACCTCTCACATTAGATAGGTATTGTTGTGGCTGCCTGTTGCCGGTTGGTTCCGGGCAGTCTTACGCCACAACTCAGTCTAACCTCGGGTCCTTATTGGGCTCCATGTTTAACCTCCCACATTGGATAGGTATTGTTGTGACTACTGGACAGCCGGGCGGTTCCGGGCAGGTTTACATCACAACTCAATCCAACCTCGGGTTAAACACATCGTATGTTCTACATTTACATATTTTGTCATTCTTCTTTATTTCTTATATGTAAATATTTGCGGCCCATTATTAAGTTAATGGTGTAAAGGTTACACCAATCATGGGCCCAACCCATACTTGAACTTGGGCCCTTCTATTTTATATTTTCATTCATTAGTAATTTTAACCCAACGTTATTTTCCCCCGTTTAACACGTCCGTTTATATATATTTTGGGCTTAGCCTTTTAAAGCCCAAATTAGCCATGCGAAAAGGGGAGGCTTAAAGCGTAATTACATACACAAAGAGGGGAATGTGAGTGCATGAACTTGCAATACGACGTTGGAAATACAAAATAGAAACTGGTGTACTTGCATAGTGGTAACATAGGTGACATGAATCAAAGCATTTGAACTTGTAATTGAGATATCATTATTGTCACATGAACCTATATTTTTATTTAGGCATAATGTCAAACATAAGCATGGCATAAATATTTCTAGCATAAGCATGGCATAATGTCAAACATAAGCATGGCATAAATATCTCTAACATGAAATCATGATTCTTACTTTAGTCATGTAAACTTGCAAAAAGGGATTTTGAATCTAATCCTAACTATGTACCACATATGTCATCATATAATTCTTGTAAACAAGATAGACTAAATCATGGATTTTAATTATGCCAAATATTATTCATAGCCTAGCCATATTCATAAGTTTTCAAATAGGTTTTCTAGTACAAAAGCATGGCTTAATACATGATGCCAAATTCTCAACATAATTTCATATGGATAATAACCAAACTTGTTCCAATTACTTACAAAATGATTTATGCACAAAAATATACATCATGGTGGCATAGAAGCAAACCCCAAACTTGCATGAATTTAAATCAACTACATACATGTAGCTTCAACATGGATTACATAATTTGCGAAATATTCCAACCGTATACTTGCATAGAACTACCGCATGTAGTTCTTTATAATGAATAACATAATTCATAAATATCCAAACGTATATAATATTTCAAATTGATAAGAACGCACAAATATGAATTACTTTATTGCCACAATTCAAGCATACAAACCAACACAATTGTTTATTCATACCAAAGTAATACTCTACTTACAATGGTGTGATGAATTCTCTAGTTTAGGGATTGAAGACGCAAATTCCTTTGTTGAATTGATTTGTTTAGGTTGCTTTAAGCTTTAGGATCTTCCTCCTAATCCTCTCTCCAATTTGGTGGCTACTCCTAGTCGTTCCTCAGCAACATGGCGGCTATGTTCTTATTTTTGAATGAATAGATTAGGGTTTAGTCTAGGGTTGTTTATATAGAGGTTAGGAACTGATTAGGACCATTGATGTTGCTTGGATTGATCGTAGCCATTCATTCGATAGAGAGACCAATTAAAACTTGCCACCTAGCCCTAGTGACAAAGCAGACCACAGAAAATCGACCACATAGAGAATAGGCCAGCCGGGTTAGACTGGGCTCGACCTGGGTCTGGACCAGGTCGACACCCCTGTCGACAGGCCTGTCGACCTGGTTAGACCAGGTCGACAGCCCAGTCGACTTGGTGGGTCAGGCGGGTGTTTTTCCGCCCTGGCCCATTGGGCCCCATTTCCGAATTTAAACCTGATTTATTCTGTTTGAATTTAAACTTGATTCTCAAACTTCCGAAGGCCATATCTTCTTCATACGGACTCCGTTTTTCGAAAACTCGGACTCTATTTCGCGTATTTTTCCGAGACGAACGCAATGGCGTATCCCGTTTCCCTTAGTTCTTTGATTTGAAATTAATTATACTTTAATTTGTTAATTTCACAATTATAGAATTTGCGGGGTGTTACATTCTCCCCCACTTAAAAGGATTTCGTCCCCGAAATCTTCAAGTTAGGAGGAATGTATATCCTAACATCCAATCATCCATCTACTCATCCATCAAACACGAGCATCCATTGTCCTTAAAAGACTTCTAATGCTTCATGATCATATGCGAAGTGTGTGTGTACATGTACTTATCTAATGCAAAATCAGGCGGTCTACTGATTCAGTTGACCTCCTTAATGCGAATTATGTAAGTGCCATGAATCCATCATGTATGCAAATTTTCCTATTCTTGATTCTACATGAGTGCACAATCATTCAATACAAATGCAACATCCATATGACAACACATTAAAGTTCAACCATATACGAATGCAAACATATATGCATATGCAATATGAAGTGACTGAGCCGATCTAAAACCTAGATTGTGTGTGTATATGCAACCACGAGCAACCACTAGCAATCACTTGCAACCACTTGCAACCATCATCCATAACATGTTTCAACTACATGTTTTCATCCAAAAAGATTCTACCTAAAGGATAAGGTCGAGGAAATATACCTAAAAAGATAGATAAAAGCGCAACTTAAGGAAAAAGGAAAGATCAAGGATGTACCCTCGAACAGAAAAGGGTAGGCAGTACGTATTCTAGCTTCAGTTTCCCAAGTCGCGTCTCCCTCGGCGTCGCTCCACTGAACTTTGACGAGCTTGACTTCGCGGTTGCGTAGCTTCTTCACTTCTGTTCCTAAGATGCGGGTTGGAACTTTTCTTATGGTTGCTTCGCGTTCCACTTCGGCCTCTTCGAGTATATTTGGCTCTACCACTTCAGCAGACTCATGCAGACATTTTCGGAGATGTGAAACGTGAAAAACGTTGTGAACTCCGGCCAATTTTTCGGGTAGCTCTAATTTATAGGACATTTTTCCAATTGTTCCTATCTAAAGGTATAGTCAAATGAAGCAAGTAAAAACTTTGTGCCTATTAGGCAATGTCAAAACTGAAAACCTATGCCACATATATATTGATTAGGAGAAGAACTCTCTAAGCATCAGCCCTGAAGACCGAAATCAACATCAGACTGACACCCAAAGAATTACTCAACCCAACCACCATATATGATTCTAGGAAACTAAGCATGATGGACTTCTTTTAGGTCACAAGGGAGTCCCTTCCTAAGACCAACCCGTATCCTATAAAGCCCAAAAACTTTAGTAAAATCAACGAACACCCTCGAGCCCCAACATGTGTTACTAACAGATGAGTCATACTCCCTATGGGGTTTGCAATAGAAATTGGATTAAGAATAGGACCGAGAGGATATACACAAAAGATAGCATGCAAGTGAGCTTTACAGGAAGAGAGGGATCAAGGATATACTCTTAAGAAGAGATACGATGCATGAATCTAGCCTTCAATCTTCTAAGCCGCATTTCTTGAGCTTAACTCCATTATGCTTTGTCCGTCTTTAACTTCACAATTTCGTAGCTTCTTAATTCTTGTTTCCAAAATATGAGTTGGAACCTATTTCTCGTTCCTCTTTCACTTATTCTCCTTCTAGTATACTTGGCTCAAGCCTAACTGCGTACTCATGGTTCCATGCAAGCTCTCCAAAATTCACTAGTGAATCTTGGATCTTGTTCACTTACTAGAAGGTATTCCACATAGATGAATTATCTCTTGAAAATAAACAAATGTCAACTATGTTGCCAAATGTACTTACTAAGGTGATTCTTTACAACTCATGCATCAGCGAAATGAACCTTCAGCCTTAGTGGCGAACACTACTGGAGCGCCCTATTCTGAAATGCTCCTCCTAATGAACCCCTTTTCTAGAAGCTCTTTAATCTGTTTACTGAGCTCTTTCCTTTCTCGTGGAGCCATGTGTCTAACGGGCAACGCAACGGGCTTTACATTATCTACAAGATATATGCGGAAGTCTATTTCTCGCTTCGGAGGCAAGCCCTTCACCTCTTCGAAGACATCCGGATATTCCCGGACCACTCTAACTGATTGCAAATTTTCAACAGAGGCATCTAGCGATTCAAGATAACTAAGCGTAACCGCATACGAGGGATTACAAGAAATTTCCAAAGTATTACCGAGCTGGGTTAGGAGCCTAACAACCCTTTTCTCACAATCAAGGATGGCCCCATTTACTGGATAGCCAATCCATACCCAAAATCAAACCATACCCCGAAAAGCCCAAAACAAAGGCACTACATTGAAATTCAACACTTAGAATAGAAATTTTCAATCCCAAACAGATCATAGACAAATGGGCTGGGCCCCCAATTGGGTTTGAAACAATTAAGGGGTCCTCTACCATACTAGTTTTTAGGTGCAGAGATTCTACTAAAGCAGACGAGATAAAGGAGTGTGATGCGCCAGAATCAAATAAAGTGCGAACGGGGTGATCATAAAGATAAACTACACTTTTTACAGAAGTATTTATACCTCGCTGTTGCAGAGGTGGCGCTTCTAGCACATGAACCTGTGCCCCTGGGGTGGATCCAGCCCTCTGCCCCTGTCCTCGTTTCTTTGGGCAGTCCTTAGCCCTATGGCCTGTCTCACCGCAAGAAAAGCACCCACCATTCTCCTTGGCCTTCTTTTTCCGGCAGTCCTCTACTAAGTGCCCCACTTTGCCACAGAAATTACACGTCCTCTTCTCTTTGTTGCCTTCCCCGCCTTTTTTAAAGTCTGTCTTCTTGGGCTGCAAACCCTCTTTCTTCTTGCCCTTATCCTCTTCATTCAGCAATGCCATTTGCACCAATCTTTCATACGTGGCTCCCATGGGTATATGGGTCATGGCCAAACTGTGTAATGGCTCATTTAACCCTTTGACGAAACGGAGAGCCTTCTTGTGCGGGGTGTTGACTAGGTCAAGCCCAAACCTAGCCAGCTCATCGAACTGATTCACATACTCTCTGACCGTCTTGTCCCCTTGCTTAAGAAATAAGAATTTTTCCAACTGCAAACTTCTTTCCGCATCTGAGAGAAATTTAGTCTCAAACCTTGCCTTAAAGTCCTCCCATGTCTCCACTGGTCTTTCAGCATTAGTGACTTCCCACCAGTAGGAAGCCTCGCCCTTCAATAGCCACACTGCCAACTGTACTTTTTGTCTATCTTCTACCTCAAAGATGATGAATAGGTCCTCAGTTTCTTTCAGCCAATTTCTAGCTGCTACGAAGGACTCAGTTCCATGGAAATCCCTTCCTCCCATAGCTTTAAAATCTCTACATATCTTAGCGAATGTGTTTCCCCGAGGAGGAGGTGGAGGAAAAGGTGCCGCTGCAGTTGGATGATTTCCTGCAGCTGGGGGAGGAGGAACGGTAGGACCTGGCTGAGTGGCCCTAGCTTCTAAGAATCGTCTAAACCAACCGGGTATTGGCACCCCTTCTGGCAAATTAAGATCTTCGGACATGCTGAAACAAAAAGGATAGATTCAAAATGAAGGATAAGAGATAATACCTATGGCTTTGGGGAGTGGACTTAGCCTTTTTTAAAATAAAATAATATTTTTCTTTACAAATGCTTCTTTAAATTTCCTTTTTGAAAATAATTTTTCAAAACTTTTTATCTTATCTGGTAAACCTATGCTCTGATACCAAGTGAAACACCCCACCTCCGTTAGTGTCACTCTCAAAGGGAATGCCCTAATTTTGGTGGAGGTTTATAAGTACAAGTCACAGATATACAAGACAGATATAAGAACACATATTTGTAAACAGCGGAAGAAAAACAAACTTTATTTCATAAAGTCAAATATGTGTTACAACAACATCCTTTCCAAAAACATAACATAACACTTTCATAATCTGTCTTGAGTACATTATTTAAAGAAGCATAAATAAAACATAGATAAACTGCAAAAGCCCCATAGTGGATTGGCCAAAGCCATAGTTCAAAACAGGAAAGTCCAAGCAATACATTTCTCTTCTTCAAGCTGGATGTTGAGGTTGGTCAAGCTGCTGTGTTCCCTCCCTGAGGACCTGGGGGGGGGGGGGGGACGGAAGAAAGAAGACAAAAGAAAAGTAGAGTCAGACATAAAGCCTGAGTAAGTCTAGTACTATTTTGTCTATGAATAAAGAACTGGGTATGATAAGTATAAACAAGAAGTGGGCATGCACTATAAACTTGGTTAAGTTGTCTAGGGTCGAATATACTATCGTACCCCATGTTGATCTCTGAACCCATATAAACTAGTTTCCAACTGGCACCCCATAATCAGGGTGATGTGATCCATTCTATGATGATCGGCTCCTACTCGCATAGTTACATGTGTCTTACGGCCCCCGATGTTGTAGTTACCTATGCTGGTCCCACCATGGGGTGTATCAAGTCCCATAGTGGCAACCCGACACAACCTTAGAGTGCACAGGTATGCTACTGGTGTCCAGTGCCTTATTTTTCTGCGTCGGAGTGTGTGCACGCCCGCACTCCGTTAGAACCTACACTGCTACACCACCGCCGTCGCTTTGACCTCTTACAATCAGCCCAGTAATCGTGCCCCACCCTGCCTAGTTTCAGGGTATCCTGATACACCTTCTAGGGTTACTGCTGAAAAGGGTCCCCCGTTACTAGGTTTTCTATTTCTAGCCAACATGCTAAGTTGGTTAAGTGTTTTCTAACCTAACCCCCACCAGTCCGTTTAGTTTAGCATGTTCCATTTTTGATTAAGTCTTTAGTTCACTTAATCCTAACAATCCTGACTCAGCCTTAATTGTCTTATTAAGGCCCTGACCTCTCACATTAGACAGGTATTGTTGTGGCTGCCTGTTGCCGGTTGGTTCCGGGCAGTCTTACGCCACAACTCAGTCTAACCTCGGGTCCTTATTGGGCTCCATGTTTAACCTCCCACATTGGATAGGTATTGTTGTGACTACTGGACAGCCGGGCGGTTCCGGGCAGGTTTACATCACAACTCAATCCAACCTCGGGTTAAACACATCGTATGTTCTACATTTACATATTTTGTCATTCTTCTTTATTTCTTATATGTAAATATTTGCGGCCCATTATTAAGTTAATGGTGTAAAGGTTACACCAATCATGGGCCCAACCCATACTTGAACTTGGGCCCTTCTATTTTATATTTTCATTCATTAGTAATTTTAACCCAACGTTATTTTCCCCCGTTTAACATGTCCGTTTATATATATTTTGGGCTTAGCCTTTTAAAGCCCAAATTAGCCATGCGAAAAGGGGAGGCTTAAAGCGTAATTACATACACAAAGAGGGGAATGTGAGTGCATGAACTTGCAATACGACGTTGGAAATACAAAATAGAAACTGGTGTACTTGCATAGTGGTAACATAGGTGACATGAATCAAAGCATGTGAACTTGTAATTGAGATATCATTATTGTCACATGAACCTATATTTTTATTTAGGCATAATGTCAAACATAAGCATGGCATAAATATTTCTAGCATAAGCATGGCATAATGTCAAACATAAGCATGGCATAAATATCTCTAACATGAAATCATGATTCTTACTTTAGTCATGTAAACTTGCAAAAAGGGATTTTGAATCTAATCCTAACTATGTACCACATATGTCATCATATAATTCTTGTAAACAAGATAGACTAAATCATGGATTTTAATTATGCCAAATATTATTCATAGCCTAGCCATATTCATAAGTTTTCAAATAGGTTTTCTAGTACAAAAGCATGGCTTAATACATGATGCCAAATTCTCAACATAATTTCATATGGATAATAACCAAACTTGTTCCAATTACTTACAAAATGATTTATGCACAAAAATATACATCATGGTGGCATAGAAGCAAACCCCAAACTTGCATGAATTTAAATCAACTACATACATGTAGCTTCAACATGGATTACATAATTTGCGAAATATTCCAACCGTATACTTGCATAGAACTACCGCATGTAGTTCTTTATAATGAATAACATAATTCATAAATATCCAAACGTATATAATATTTCAAATTGATAAGAACGCACAAATATGAATTACTTTATTGCCACAATTCAAGCATACAAACCAACACAATTGTTTATTCATACCAAAGTAATACTCTACTTACAATGGTGTGATGAATTCTCTAGTTTAGGGATTGAAGACGCAAATTCCTTTGTTGAATTGATTTGTTTAGGTTGCTTTAAGCTTTAGGATCTTCCTCCTAATCCTCTCTCCAATTTGGTGGC
The DNA here is from genome assembly GCA_030737875.1 of Allium sativum. NCBI lineage: Eukaryota > Viridiplantae > Streptophyta > Magnoliopsida > Asparagales > Amaryllidaceae > Allium > Allium sativum. The sequence continues at coordinate 599,459,215 of CM060909.1, read as the reverse complement.
TACTCCTAGTCGTTCCTCAGCAACATGGCGGCTATGTTCTTATTTTTGAATGAATAGATTAGGGTTTAGTCTAGGGTTGTTTATATAAAGGTTAGGAACTGATTAGGACCATTGATGTTGCTTGGATTGATCGTAGCCATTCATTCGATAGAGAGACCAATTAAAACTTGCCACCTAGCCCTAGTGACAAAGCAGACCATAGAAAATCGACCACATAGAGAATAGGCTAGCCGGGTTAGACTGGGCTCGACCTGGGCCTGGACCAGGTCGACACCCCTGTCGACAGCCCTGTCGACAGGCCTGTCGACCTGGTTAGACCAGGTCGACAGCCCAGTCGACTTGGTGGGTCAGGCGGGTGTTTTTCCGCCCTGGCCCATTGGGCCCCATTTCCGAATTTAAACCTGATTTATTCTGTTTGAATTTAAACTTGATTCTCAAACTTCCGAAGGCCATATCTTCTTCATACGGACTCCGTTTTTCGAAAACTCGGACTCTATTTCGCGTATTTTTCCGAGACGAACGCAATGGCGTATCCCGTTTCCCTTAGTTCTTTGATTTGAAATTAATTATACTTTAATTTGTTAATTTCACAGTTATAGAATTTGCGGGGTGTTACACAAACTGATCCCTTAGGATCACACGAAATCTCCAGAGTATTCCCGAGGCACGTCAAAAGTGTAACTACCCTCCTTTCACAATTACTAGCTAACAAATCCATGCCTAGAATCAACCCATATCCCCTGTGTAACAACCCGAATTTTTATAACATGTTGAAACTAGAAATCAAGGCAGAATTAATTTTTAAAACAAGAATCAAAGGAAACGGGTTGTACCATTGCGCTCATCTCGAAATTCTTCTTGGAAACAAGTCCAAGTTTGCGAGAATCGGAGTCCGTATGAGGGAGATATGACCCTCCGAAGTTTCAGGAATTTTTAGAATCAAAAACAGCTCGAAATTCGAATTCAAAACCCGCAGCAGGCGGGGCGGGTAAACTCCCGCCCATAGACCAGGTCGACCTAGGGATCAACCATAGTGTCGAACTCCCAGGGACCAGGTCGACCATAGTGTCGACCTGGGGGTCGACCTGCCTCCCGAACCCACTTCTTGAACCAGATACATCCTGATGTATTTAGACTCGTTTTCTGTCCAGATTTGTCTGCCTAATCCTATATAAACTCACCCCTAGCCTCATTCTCTCCACACCATTTCATTCTGCCCTTATGCTGCTTCTAAGATAATCAAAATAATAAGATAAAAAGGAAGAAAATGAGACTACTTCTTCTTCGTCAAGACAGCATCTAGGAATTGCAAAATTTGGGGTTTTCAACTAGAAAAAGACTAAACGAATAGAGGTTCAACAACTATAGCAGCCGTTTCTAGAATCAAATCTATACACTTTAATTCTCGATCCGCGCTCTGTAAGTTCTAGTTACTTTGAGATTTAAACTTGTTAAATTTAATGTGGGCATGGAATGAAATGAAATTGGACCTAAGCTTGATTATCTATTTAGGTCTGTTCTTGTCCCTTCTTGAATCTATGATTTTGGGTTATTTCTTATCGATTGAATCATGCCTATTCATTTTGTTGGACCTAGTTTATTATTCAAACGCTAGATTGCAACATAAATTCTTGGATCTTGACTATTGGGAATATTGTCTACGACGTTGAAACTATTGTTAATGACATAAGACTATGACTATGCCTATGACTGTGGACATAAGATTTTGCCTATGACTATGACAAGGACAATTATGGCTAATCACCTATGACTCTTGACTATGAGAATTATTACCTATGATTATGAACATAAGGTCATTGTCTATGACCATGACTTTGAAACTATTACTGTTAATTGCCTATGACCATTTGCCTAGAACTATTTTGGATAATTATCCATGACTATTGTGATTAATCGCTTATGATTCACAACTATGAGATTTTTACCTATGACCATGACTATGAATACTGGGGTTAATTGCCTAAGACTATTATAGTTGATTGTTCATGCCCATAACACTATAGTTGAAACCATGTTGTACACCGAATTGGCATTCTGTTGGATCATATACCTAGGGTGTGACTTGCTTAGTTTATTCGCAATTATGTACACCAAAACCACTGGATCCATTATCCTTGTATTTGGCTTGCTTTTGCATGCCTATTCTTTTATGTCAGCGTTTATCATGACCATCGCCTTATGTTGCAAGATTTGAAATCCTATATGCCAGTGATGTTGTAACCAATTATCTCATGTTATATCATACTAGTCTTGTAACCCCTTTTATCGCTTTATGCTAGTCCCTTTTGCCTATCATAGTTTTGATGATATTCCCTCTATTTTGAGATTTGGATTTATTTGTAGTATAGATTGATTCACGTTCACGTGCGATGGGAATACGACTTGGGTAGATTAGGCAAAACATGAATTGGTTATGAACATGAATTATGAACTCGATAATAGGCAAAACATGAACATTGTTATAACTTGAATCTGGATGTGGGCATGAAACTTATCCTTGAAACTTGACACGAACTCGACATGAAACTTGAACATGGACATGACATTAGAATAAACATGAAAATGGCCAACTCGAGGTTGGGTTGAGTTTGTAGTGTAAATCTTCCTGGAACCGCCCGGCAAATCCAGTTACTGCAAACAATAGGATCCAATGTGGGTAGTTGGTCATATCGCTCCTAAAACCCGAGGTCAGACTGAGTTGTGGTGTAATTCTGCCTGGAACCGCCCGGCATATCCAGTGACCACAACAACAGGTCTGATGTGAGAGGTTGGGTGCATTATTGAATTAATGCCACATGATAGGGTTAAGTCATGTACCGCTTGAATATACTTAACCAATTTGATACGACGATTTGATAGGGTTAAGTCATGAACCGCTTGAATATACTTAACCAATTTAACACGATGATTTGATAGGGTTAAGTCATGAACCTCTTGAATATACTTAACCAATTGGACATGATGATTTGATAGGGTTAAGTCATGAACCGATTGAATATACTTAACCAACTTGACAGATGATTCGTAGGGCCAAGTCATGAACTTGAACGACAACACTTAGCCAATTTGACATGACACGTAGGCGGGTTAAGTCACGAACTTGAGTGACAACACTTAACCAACTTGACATGCTAGACTGATGGGGTTAAGTCTCGAATTTAAATGACAACACTTAACCTACTGGATGGAAACCCTAGTTGCGCGGTCCTTTTCAGCAGTAACCCACTAGGTGTATCACGATACCCTTGAACTAGGCAGGGTGGGGCATGATTACTGGGCTGATTGTAAGTGTCCAGAACGACGGCTGAGTTGGTCCGCCATTGTAGGTTCAGGCGGACTATGGTCGTGCACGTAGTCCGGAGTTGAAAAAGCAGGCATTGGGCACCAGTAGGTTTACACTGTGCGTGCTTGATTCGTGTCGGTGGTTGGCACCCTAGGGCTTGATACACCCTATAGTGGACCTAGCACATGTGACTACATTTCGTGATTGGGCCGTATGACACAGACACATGAACGAGCTAGGACTTGTAGGGAGTCGATCGATTAATAGATCGTTACATGGAATTCGTTAGGTAGCATAATCCCTACTGGTCCTTGGTGGCATAAACCCTAATCGAATCTAGAGAACATTCAATAGGTAGCATAATCCCTAGTGGTCCTAGGTGTAACACCCCACGCCCGCTATGGTCACTCACTAAGGGAATGCCATAGCATCGGTGGAGTATTTTAGTGGATATAGAACAGAAAAATTACAACAAGACAGATATAAATAGTACTTGAAATTTTAAAACATCATCTCATAACAGCGGAAATAAACATGTCTGGTTACATCATAAAACCACGATAAAAGTCAAGTACAATATCCATCAAAATAAAGAAGTACATAATCCCACTCTCTCATACAATAGCCAGAACAAAAGAAAAGATAACTGGATAACTGGAGCTTTACATCTACCCAAGCTCCTAAAGACTGGAACAGCAATCCGATCAAGCTCTACTACCGCTAGGATCCACCGTAGGACCTGAGGGTTGGGAAAAAGATAAAAACAACGGGGTCAGACATAAGTCTGAGTGAGCCCTATAACTTTAACAATACAATCATTAAAGTAACCAGAGAAGACATAAACTTGACCTACGGTAATATCTGGGGATGAATGGCTACACTAAGCAGCTTGGTAGACTTAGGATAAACTAAGATAACCGTAAGGACGCATCTACCCACCCAAGGATAATTACTAACTGCACCACACCAGTCATTCCTACTTAAAGGTTGATCCCTCTCAAGGACTTAGAAAATTTCCCCAGAAGTTTCATGTACTCCTAGCCCACTACATAGGTGCCGTCTGCCCCTATCTCCACTAGGTGTACTTAGCAATTTTACCCGGTAGTTTCGTGTACCCCTACATAGGTGCCGTCTGCCCCTATCTTCATTAGGTGTACCCACTACTCCTCATCGATCGGCTCCCTACCGTAGATACCCGTGCTGGTCCCATAGTGGGGTGTATCACTCCCCTAAAGTGGCTACCCAATACTATCAACGGTGCACGGCTTTATATCTACACGATGCAACAATGGCTTATCTACCAGCCCGGGCCCACACACGCATATGAAACCCGTTGGACTTGCGTTGCCACCGCTAACCCGTTTTGGCCTCTTATAATCAAGCCCAATATGCGTGTCCCGTCACTCGACATGGGTCGAGCCCACAAAGATACGTTTGGGATATTGGTTGAAATGGGCCCCCACAAGCTACCCACCTAAGCTTGTCATATATCTAGTGTATCCCACATAACCCTTTAATCATGTTTAATTACATGTTTCCACTTGGTTAAGTATTCTAATCGTATTTTCTATTGCCACCCAAGGCAACCCACTAGATTCCACATGCCACCCAAGGCAACCACAAAATTTCCACATGCCACCCAAGGCACCCACTTAACCCCTCATGTCCCACTACATGCTAATATGGTTAAGTGTTTCTTAATTAATTAAGACCGTGATTTCGCATAAAGACCTCTCACATTAGACTGGCTGTTATGACCGCCTGGTTAAGCCGGTAGAGTCCGGGCAGTCTTACGTCATAACAGAGTCTAACCTCGTGTCTTTACTTTAATCACGTATTTAATTTATGGCTAAGACCTCCCACATTGGGCTAACATTTGTAGCAACTGGTTAAGCCGGTCGGGTCCGGGCAGTTTTACACTACAAATGAGTCCAACCTCGTGTCTTAGTCGATTAATTACACCTAATTAATCACCCCCATATTAATTATCCCTAATTAATATCAAGTTTTCCATAACATGGGTAGACCTAACTCAATAGGTAAATTCCCATGGGGTAGACCTAACTCAATAGGTAAATTCCCACTTATGGTAATTTATTTTTATGGTATGCTTAATCATACCCAATCATACATTTATTAACATATTTACCAACCCCATCGTTCCCCACGTAAATCGTTCTCATTTCATGACATAAATAAGGGGAAGATCATCACAACTATCATGGGTTTAGCATACAACTTTGTCATGGGTTATATATGAACATATATTAACCCAACTACATATAACCCAAACTTGCATATTATCATACACATGATTTGCATAACATATGACATATGAGCTTGCATATTATCATACACATATCTTGCATAACATGTTGAACTTGCATATAAGCATTCTCATAACTTTCATAACATGTTAAACATGCATTTAAGCATACACATAACTTGCATAAGCATTCACATACTTGCATAAGCATTTACATACTTGCATAAGCATTCACATACTTGCATAAACATTCACATACTTGCATAAGCATGCATGACTTGCATATCATGTTAAACTTACATTTAAGCATATACATATCTTGCATAAGCATTCATATACTTGCATAAGCATTCATAACTTGCAAATCATGTTAAACTTGCATTTAAGCATATACATAACTTGCATATAACTTGCATAACTCACTTTGTTAAACATGCATAAATCCACTTATTAAATATGCATAAACCCACTTGTTAAACATGCACAAACCAACTTGTTAAGCATGCATAAACCAACTTATCAAACATGCACAAACCCACTTATTAATTATGCATAAACATAGGAAAACATAGAGTAGCATATCATTATAAATGATTCGAACTCATTAATCCGCATTTAAGACCATAAGTCTCTTTACACCAAATCTACTTACTTTAACAATTGATGTTAAAGTGATAGAAACTCACCAAAACCAAGATTAACCCACTTATGAAGTGGAATTAGTTGCTAAATATTAAGATGGTGATGATTAGAGAATGATTTGAGAGGGATTAGCTTGCAACTTCCTTCTTAGATTAGTGGAGGCTCCTTCTAGGATTTAATTTGGCGGCATGAGGCCATCATTTCTATTTTTAGTATGGATTAGGGTAGGTTTAGGGTGTATTTATAGATTAGGAGAGTGTTTTAGGCCCTTAGATTAACCCTAGATTAGATTAGGACCCTTAGATTTCGGCACCTTCCAGAAACTAGCCCTAAGACCAAGCCCAAACCCCAAACTGGTGCACCCAACCACAGAACTCACTAGAAACTGTGCAGGTTTCTTGGCTCGGCACGGGCGCACTTCCCAAGTGCGCCAGTGTATCTTTGTACTGGCGCACTTCACAAGTGCGCCAGTGCATCTTTGTTCTGGCGCACTTCACAAGTGCGCCAGTGCAATTCTGGCCTGTTTCTGGTTTTTCTGCCTAACTTCGTTCGTCCATATCTCTTTCATACGGTACCCGTTTTACGCAAACTCGGACTCTATTTCGCGTATTTTTCCGAGACGAACGTAATGACGCAGCCCGTTTCCCCTAATTCCCACATCTGAGATTATTTATTCTGTAATTAGTGAATTTTAGTATTAACTAAAATTCGGGGTGTTACATTCTCCCCTCCTTAAAGGATTTCGTCCCCGAAATCTCTAAGCCAAGGAGAATGCATATCCTACCATCCAAACAACCATCTACTCAATCCATCAAACACTGGCATCCATTGTCCTTAAAACAATTTCTAATGATGTATGAGCATATGCAAAAAGTGTGTGTATATGTTCCCTATCTAATGTATGAACATATGCAAACCATGATAGTGCCATGCATCCATTATGTATGCGAGAAAACCCTATCGACACATACAATATCTACATGAGTGCACAATCATCCACCCAAAATGCATCATCCATGTGATAACACAATCATTATACATCCATAAATATAGCTTCCTACACACAATTTTATGCAATATGCAATATGAAGTGACTGAGCCGATCTAGTGCCTAGAGTGTGTGTATATGCATCCACGAGCAACCACTAGCAAACACTTGCATCCACTTGCATCCATCAACCATAACATGTCTCAAACACATGTTTCAACCATAGGTTTACCCTATCTAAAGGTCAAAGGTACTAACGAGAGGACATACCAAAGATAAGATAAGTACTAGTCAAACGATAAAGGAGAAGTTAAAAGACATACTCTCAAAAAGAAATGGATACAAAGAACGCATCTTCGCTTCCGTCTCCCAAGTGGCGTAGCTCTCATCTTCTCCTCATTGCACTTTGACTAGCCGAACCTCTCGATTCCTCAATTTCCTAGTCTCTGACCCAAGGATGCGAGTAGGAGCTCGTCGAATCGTCGCATCACGCTCTACCTCTACATCTCTAAGCAAGCTCGGCTCTACCACCTCTGCAGTCTCATGTAAGCACTTCCTCAGATGTGATACATGGAATACATCATGAACACCACTAAGTCTGTCGGGCAACTCCACCCTATATGCCATCCGTCCAATCCTTTCCTTAATAGGAAACGGCCCAACAAACCTCGGTGCTAACTTCCCAACGGATCCAAAGCGAACAATATTTCTCAACGGAGATACTTTGACAAAAACCATGTCCCCAACCTCAAACTCAAGATCCGTCCTTCTCTTGTCCGCATAAGATTTTTGCCTATCCTGCGCTGCTTTCATCCTTCTTCGAATCAAGTCAATCTTCTCAGAAGTCTCCCTAACCATATCAGGCCCAAGCAAGATCTTATCCGTAGATTCCCACCAACATGTAGGTGATCGACAAGGCCTTCCATAGAGAGCTTCAAAAGGAGCCATACCAATACTGGACTGAAAGCTGTTATTATATGCGAACTCCACCAATGGAAGATGCTCTTCCCATGTACCTCCAAAATCTAGTATACAAAGCCTCAAAAGGTCTTCTAGAACTCGATTCACCCTCTCAGTCTGGCCGTTTGTCTGAGGATGATATGCGGTGCTCAGACACAATTGAGTCCCCACTGCTTCTTGCAAACTTCTCCAGAACTCGCTAGTGAAGATAGGATCTCGATCACTCACTATGCTAGAGGGTACCCCATGCAATCGAACTATCTCTCGAAGATATACAGAAGCTAGCCATGGAGCGGTCCTCTTGCTCTTCACAGGTATGAAATGGGCGCTCTTAGTAAGTCTGTCTACCACCACCCAAATTCCTGTATTACCCTTCCTCGATCTGGGTAACCCATCAATAAAATCCATCGAGACGCTATCCCACTTCCATTGCAGAACTTCCAATGGGTGAAGCAGCCCACCAGGTTTCTTTTGCTCCGCCTTCACTTGTTGGCACACCAAGCATCGAGCGACATACTCGGCCACATCTTTCTTCATACCGGCCCAGAAGAAAACCCTCTTCATGTCTTGGTACATTTTGTCCCCACCGGGATGAATGGTCATCCTAGAACGGTGTGCATCATCAAGAATAGCCTTCCTCAAACCCTCGTCTTGCGGTACACAAAGTCTACCGTCTCTACGCAAGCACCCCCTATCGTCTAGGGTGTACCTACTCAAATGGCTGGACGACTCCCCCCTTATGAGCTTCTCCACCAACTCAACCAACTGTGGGTCGTCCCTCTGTGCTTCACCAATCCGCCCCAAAAGAGTAGGTCTAACTTCCAAGGAAGCTAGCAAACCGGGTACATAATCAACGGAAGGTCTGAAATCAAACATCGAGATAAATTCCAAGCTTCGTTGTTCCACGAACAACGGACTCAAGGACAACCTCTTTCTGCTCAAGGCGTCCGCCACCACGTTACCCTTGCCAGGGGTATACGCTATCTCGAAATCATAGGATGCTAAGAATTCCATCCACCTTTGCTGTCTCAGATTCAAATCCTTCTGAGAAAACAAGTACTTTAATGATTTGTGGTCGGTGAACAATTCGAATCTCTCACCAAGAAGATAATGGCGCCAAATCTTAAGCGCAAAAACAATAGTGGCCAACTCTAAATCATGGGTAGGGTAATTTTTCTCATGTGCCCTCAACTGCCTTCCACCATAGGCTATTACCCTTCCCTCTTGCATTAAGACTGCGCCAAGTCCTGTCCCACAGGCATCGGTATAGACAACAAATGGCTTGCTCCCATCTGGCAACACTAAAACTGGAGCAGTGGTTAAAGCTCTCTTTAACCGTCGGAACGCATTATCACAATCTACATCCCATGTGAAAACAAGATTCTTCTTCGTTAAGCGGGTTAATGGGGCTGATATCTTTGCGAAGTCTTTAATAAACTTCCTATAATAACCCGCCAACCCCAAGAAACTTCTTACTTCGGTAGCATTTTTCGGAACCTTCCAATCCTGAATTGATACTACCTTCGTGGGATCCACAGCTATCCCTTCCTTGGAGACCACGTGCCCCAAGAACCGCACCTCTTTCCTCCAGAAGTGACATTTAGAGAATTTAGCCTTAAGGCTATGTGCCCGAAGAGTCTTCAATACCTCCCCAAGATGTAGGGCATGCTCTTCTTCACTCTTAGAAAATACTAAGATATCATCCAAAAAGACCACCACGAATTTATTAAGGAACTCCCTAAACACCCTACTCATCAAATCAACAAAGTATGTAGGGGCGTTCGTCAACCCAAATGGCATCACCAGCCACTCATAAAAACCATCCGGAGTTCTAAAGGCAGTCTTGTCTATGCTATCCTCAGCCACCCTCAACTGATGAAACCCCGTGGCTAAGTCCAATTGAGAAAATACTGAAGCGCCAACCAACTGATCGAAAAGATCATCAATCCTCGACAATGGGTGTCTATTCTTCTTTGTGAGCTTGTTAAGTTCTCTATAGTCTACACAAAGTCTGAGGGACCCATCCGCCTTCGTAGCAAATACTACCGGAGCACCCCACTCCGATATACTTCGTCTTATGAACCCCTTCTCAAGCAACTCCCCTACTTGCTTATGGAGTTCCCTCCTCTCACGAGGAGCCATGTGGCGCACTGGTAAAGATACCGGTTTAGCATTATCCACCAAATATATTCGGAAGTCAATCTCCCGCTTCGGAGGTAAGCCCTTCACCTCCTCAAACACATCCGGATATTCCCGGACCACTCTAACAGATTGCAAACTCTCGTCCGAAGCGTCAAGCGATTCAAGATAACTTAGCATAACAGAGTCCCTGGGATTACAAGAAATCTCGAGAGTGTTACCCAAGCGGGTCATGAGCCTAACAACTCTCCTTTCGCAATCAAGAACGACACCATTACTGGATAACCAGTCCATGCCCAAAATCAACCCATAGCCCGTGAAGCCCAACACAAAAGCATCACATGTAAACTCAATGCTAAGTATAGAAATCTTCAAACCCAAACATATCATGGACAAATAAGTAGAGCCCCCAATTGGGTTTGAAACAACCAAGGGATCATCTACCAGACTGGTGTCTAAGTGCAGTGACTCAACTAATGATGATGAGATAAACGAATGCGATGCGCCTGAATCAAACAATGTACGGACAGGATGGTCAAATAGAAAAACCAGACTTTCAACGGAAATAGTTCTACCTCTCTCCTGAATCGGTGGAACCGCGAGAGCCTGTACTTGCCCCCTAGCCTGACTCGGTGCCATAAGAGCTTGCACCTGTCCTCCTGAGGTAGACCCCGTCCTTTGCCCCTTCTTAGGGCAATCCTTCACTAAATGCCCTACTTCGCCACAGTGGAAGCAGCCAGTCTTCTTCTTCTTGCGACAATCCTTGCTTAGGTGGCCAGGTGTCCCACAATTGAAACACCTCTTCTTCTTGCCTTTGCCACCATTGCCTTTCCCACCTTTGTTTTGTTATTGTTGCTGAGGTCTCTTTTGATCTCCCTTCTTCTCGGGTGCCTTATTAGCATTGGGTCCCTTCTCTTCTTCATACATGAGTGCCATGTCAACTAGCTTCTCAAAGGTGGCCCCCATAGGGATATGAGTCATAGCCAACCCATGCATTGGTTCATTCAAGCCTTTCACGAACCGCAAAGCCTTCTTCTCCGGTGTATTCACCATATCTAGGCCAAACCTTGCCAATTGATTAAACTTGTTGACATATTCCTTCACCGAGAGATTTCCTTGCTTTAGAGTCAAGAATCTTTCCATGTACAAGTTTTCCTCCGCCCTTGAGAGAAACTTTGCCACAGATCTTTGCCTAAAATCCGCCCAAGAGTCAACGGGGCGTTCTCCATTAGTGACCTCCCACCAGAATGAGGCCACTCCCTTCATTAACCAACCAGCCAACTTGACTTTCTTTCCTTCTTCCATCTCAAAGATATCTATCAACTCTTCCACCTCCTTAAGCCAATCTCTAGCTTCCACAAAAGTTTCAGATCCTTGAAAAGGTTTCCCTCCCATAGCTTTAAATTCCTTGCAAGTCTTAGCAAAAGTATCCGTGCGAGGAGGAGGGGGAGGAGGAAGATCGGGTGCTACGGTTGGTGGAGGAACATTTGCTGGACCCGCAGTGGTGGCCCTAGCCTCCATCAATCTCCTATACCATACTGGTACCGTCACACCCTCCGGAAAGTTAAGATTCTCGGCCATGCTGAAACGGAAAAGGAAAGATTCAAAACGGAGGATTCGAAAGATATAGATATGGCTATTGGGGATTATGCTTTTCTTTCAAAAACTTTTCTCTTAAAAGACATGTTTTTGAAAATATCTCTTCCAAAAATGTTTTAGAAAAATAGTTTTCTAAAAATTTTATCTGGTCCGGTAACCTTTGCTCTGATACCACGTGTAACACCCCACGCCCGCTATGGTCACTCAATAAGGGAATGCCATAGCATCGGTGGAGTATTTTAGTGGATATAGAACAGAAAAATTACAACAAGACAGATATAAATAGTACTTGAAATTTTAAAACATCATCTCATAACAGCGGAAATAAACATGTCTGGTTACATCATAAAACCACGATAAAAGTCAAGTACAATATCCATCAAAATAAAGAAGTACATAATCCCACTCTCTCATACAATAGCCAGAACAAAAGAAAAGATAACTGGAGCTTTACATCTACCCAAGCTCCTAAAGACTGGAACAGCAATCCGATCAAGCTCTACTACCGCTAGGATCCACCGTAGGACCTGAGGGTTGGGAAAAAGATAAAAACAACGGGGTCATACATAAGTCTGAGTGAGCCCTATAACTTTAACAATACAATCATTAAAGTAACCAGAGAAGACATAAACTTGACCTACGGTAATATCTGGGGATGAATGGCTACACTAAGCAGCTTGGTAGACTTAGGATAAACTAAGATAACCGTAAGGACGCATCTACCCACCCAAGGATAATTACTAACTGCACCACACCAGTCATTCCTACTTAAAGGTTGATCCCTCTCAAGGACTTAGAAAATTTCCCCAGAAGTTTCATGTACTCCTAGCCCACTACATAGGTGTCGTCTGCC